>JAPDVR010000020.1:21361591-22561591 GCA_026230005.1 Gila orcuttii
CAGAGAACCAAAGGGCAAATATTTCAACCGACAGCTGAGGCATTTAAGTGGCACTGAAATGAGGCACCGAAATCTGCGTTTTGATTTGGTCTGGTTACATACCGTTTACTTAGGTACTGGTTCCATATCGGTGCCCGGTTTCGGTACCCAACCCTATTTATCGGTCCGCCTGGAAACAAATGACATGACGCTAAAACACCTTGTGGAAGAAGAAAGCCACTGTGTTTACAACTGTGAAATGACCGCTTACCAGGATCAACTAAACGATGGATTTTTAAAAGTATGTGAAGTTCACGGCTCCATTGTTGCAGTTAACTTGCACAACGTTCTTCAATTCATAATTTATTAGGTGCACGGTGGTTTGTTATTGTAGGGACATCGATATTATATTGTCACGCCCCTAAACATGACACAAAACAAAACGAACTGTGATTGGTTGCGTTATATGTCAGTCAAACGTTATCTTGGGTGGTCCTTGGCCAAGAAAAGTTGCGATAGAGTCCCGACCTGGAAGGTCTGGGTACGCGAGACTATATATAAATCGGAAATTAAACTACAAACTAGTAAGTCACAAAATAAAAGTAAAATACCAATAAATCAAGTTACTATACGCCATGTGTTAGCTGAGAAGGATTTGCATGCAGGTATGATGTTCATTCTATTCATCGGGAGCAGCTTCGATGTTTCAATAACAGTTCTTGTTAGTATTGTGTATTCACCACTTTATTTTCACTTTGTGTTTTTTGTATATTTTTAAATGACTGTGGTGGCACATACCAACATTGTATTAACAAAAACTAGTTTGGGAGTGGTATTTAATAGGGTAACCTCATAGGCCTACCGTTTGTTTTGTTTTTTTCAGTATTAGTCATATTCTTTTTTTTTTTTTTTTAACAAATGTATTATAATAGGCCTATATAATATAATACTTAAAAAAGTGGGTTGCTGCTTGATGACCATGGGAAAATGTGGGTCCCATGGCCAAACGAGTTGAGAACCACTGGTATAAAGCTAATCAAAACATAATTTAATGTAAATTGTGATAATCGTAATTAATGATCGCAATTAGAATTTTAAGGGAATATTAGAAAATTATGATTTTTGTCATAATCGTGCAGCCCTAGTTGACACTAATAAAATGAGCTTTAATTGGCAGTTTACAGGTGATCCAAAGTCATTAGCAAAATTAATGAGGTGAAAACGGGAACTAGCCTATTGACATGAAACAAATAAAACGTCATCAGCAGAGATCTCACTTTATTCTAAGGGACTGTGGTCGAAACAATTGATTTAAATCATGTATGCAGAATGAGCATAAAAGTGCTCTGTAATGGCATTATTTCTAAAAATCTGAGACACATGCACAAGCCAAACCAATACAACTGCTTCCTTTCTGTGTGGGAGAACATTTCATGAAAAGGTACAAGTAAAAAGAAATCTAAGCATAATACACCCATATAAATATAGCCTAGTTCGATTTTTCTAATAGCAATATAGGAATTAGGGTACATCATTTACATACTCTGGCAATAAGAGAAAGTGACATTCAGTAACAATAACATTATTGTTCCAAAAATCGACACATGAAAAAATAAGAAACACAAAATCGCTCATGTCTTAATTAATTTAACACATACGACTGACAACTAAATGTTAATTTCTGTCGGCAAACGCAAGAAAAGACGCATACATAGAGATGTACCCGATGAAAACAATACATAAACCATCCTTTTAAAGGCTGCTTAAGCTTATTCTGTACTTTATATTTAGATGTAAATATACGTTGGCTGTACCGTGAACTGCTTAACTCACCTCCGAGCACTCGATGCTTGCTGACTGACGACGTAAGTAGTGACGTCTGGTGACGTCATCACGGCGAGGCGGCAACGTACGTTATCAAAAATGCGACAAATATTATCCTCAATTATTATAGAAAACAGGTACTATACAAATATGAAACAAAAATAACTGTATAAATTCCACTTTCTGTCGAGCTGTTTGTTAGAATAAATTAATTATTGAATGTTAATGATGTAGACAGACAGCCACTTCAGTCAGGTTTGGGGTGAAATATAATTTATTATGCATGTAAAAGCTATATCGAGAAAGATGGAAAGCCCAAAAATACATTAGCTTTCATAATTAAAATTATTCAATTTATTTTATATTCAGGAATAAAATCAGAGGTGGACTAGGACTAAAAGTTGCCATTTTAGCTATTTTCCATACAGACAGTTTAATAACTAAAGATCAGTCCATATATATGCCACAATGATCTGGTATGTTCTCAGATGACTAGGAATGTAATGTAGTTTTTTTTTTTTTTTTTACTGAAGGCTAAATAAGTGATTCACAACCACTTTCCTGGAGCCCCCAAACTAACACTAAAGTCTATGATTATTTTTATATAAATTTCTACATATTACAATTCAATATTGATATAAAGTGATGTATAATTAGGAACTAACGTGATTTTAAAATAGACAAAGGTGTATTCATAAATTAGCATTAACCAAAAACAAATGTGTGCAAAAATATTCCTTATTTAATGAGATCTCATTTAGAATGTTGTACTTTACATGTGCAAATGGTAATGTATAAAACGTTGTTGTAAAGCATTAGGAATAATAAAATAATAATAACCTTTATACATGCCAAAATCATAAAACATTGCCCCATCATTACAGTATATTTCGCATCTGCATTTGGTAAATATGTCTGAAGTGGTCAAGTAATTAGATGATCTAATCACAAGGATGAAGAACAAGTTAAAATATAAATACCAGATACATGTCTTAAAAGTGTTTGTTTTCTGTATGACTGAGTAGAAAAGCTAATTTACTAAAACTCTTCCCACAATGATACAGCCTCTCATCAGTGTGGCTCCTCTCGTGTATATTCAAAGATGCTGACCACTTGTAAGGTTTTTCTGCATTGTGAATTCTATGGTGCAGTTTCAGTTTATTATCTGTAATAAAGGTCTTCGTACAATCAAAGCACATATGATTCTTCACATCACTGTGTCTTTCCTGGTGCATATTAACATTTCCTGTATGACCAAAACTCTTTTCACACAAAGAACACACGTGAGGCTTCTCTTTTCTATGAACTTTCCGGTGGTTCTTCAGAGTGTCTGCCCTAACAAATTTCTTATTACACTGATCGCAGTTATACTTTCTTTCTCCGGAATGAGAAAGCAGATGTAATTTAAGAGAATTTCCATATGCAAAACTCTTCCCGCACAGATCACATGTGTGCGGTTTCTCTCCAGTGTGGATCCTCTCATGTATTCTCATGTGTCCTGCCTGACTGAAACTCTTCTCACAGTGTGAACACTTGTAAGGTTTTTCTCCGGTGTGAGTTTTCTGGTGCTGTTTCAGTTCAGCATCTCTAATAAAGGATTTTCCACAATCAAAGCATATGTGATTCTTCACACCAGTGTGTCTTTTCAGGTGTAATTTAAAAACGTTCAGCCGACTAAAACTCTTTCCACACAACGAACACACGTGAGGCTTCTCCTTTGAATGAACTTTCAGGTGGCTCTTGAGGGATTCTGCCCTTAAGAACATTTTCCCGCACTGATCACAGTTATATCGTCTTTCTCCAGAGTGAGAACGCAGATGTTCTTTAAGAGTGCTTGCATGTGTGAAACTCTTCCCGCATTGATCACATGTGTGCGGCTTCTCTCCAGTGTGGATATTCATGTGTTCTTCAAGAGATCCTTTTCGCGTGAAACTGTTCCCACACTGATCACACCTGAAAGGTTTCTCTCCACTATGAATTCTCGTATGATGTTTCAGATTTTGTTTGCATGAGAAACTCTTTCCACAATGAGAGCAGGTAAAGGATTGTGTAGCACTTCTTTTCAGTGTGTGGCTTGAATTTTGTTTTACATGTTTCTCCTTCTCTTCAGTAAATTCTTCACTCTCCTCGTATTCTTTCATCAGGTCTGAAATGAATGTAAAACAGGTTTGATTTTAAGTAAATCATACATTTAGGAAGAGATATAAAGGAAAAGAACACAGGTGATCACTGATATGATAGAAGTAACAGAAAACTGCTATAAAAAAATCAGGAATGCAAACTTATCAGGGGTGAAATAAGGTGAAAAAGATGCGAAACACTCTTCCTAGAATAATTTCCGTTAAGCTTGAGTATATTTTTAATTAAAGCTGTTAAGTTATTAAGCAACATCTCATGTAAGTTTTATATGATGACCTCTAGGAGGTGCTCGAGGCATATGTTTTCCTTGATTGTTTTTTCCTGAAGAAATACTATAAGTTGTTGTTGAAAACGAAAGTAAAAGAGTGATGGACTTTGGTAGCGTTTTACCATGAAATGAGAGTTCTGTGTCTTTATTCAAATCAACACATTAATGATTCAGCAATTAATTGTGATGTTTATTATGTATTACTTGGCCCATCCGACTCGCAGATATAACCGCGATCTGCACATTACTACACATTATTATGTTTCTTGGCTCTGCACTATTCCCTTCCAAGCAAACAAACCAGCGCGCCTTTATTTGTTGTTTTGTGACGGTTATGTTGAAGTGAGCCCATTCGGCTATATCCAATATTCATATCAAGTTGAGTATGTGCACTAAATCAGTGCAGATTACATTCACTTCGCCAGCAAATTGAGAAAACATAATTTGTGAAACATAACCCAAAACAATGGCTTGCAATTTGACATTGTTACCTGTCATAGTTCTAGCTTCATTTTTTGTGTTGTAAGGGTGTTAATTTCAAATCCTGTCCTTATGATATTGCACAAAACATCTTGTGTGTGTAAAAGCAAACTGTTTAATTACATTGTGGATATGACAGCATAGTAGAGCATAAATAAAGTTGTATTAAACAGTATAAAAACAGGGTTACCACTCTTTTTCAGAGATAATTTTCTAGGAAATTTACATTTTCATTCAGCGCGAATAATACACAATATTTTCCTCTTTCCAGAAGTCTTAAAAACCTGTGTAGTTTGTTTTTATTTACTATATTATTGACAGTATTCGGTCATTGTACTTCATTGTCTTTTCCTGTTTGTAAAGCACACTTTTTATATTCATATTAAATTATGTATGCAAATATGAATAAACAATTTAATAAAAAAAATTATAAACAATAATTAATAATTATCTATTGTATTAATATAATATCAACAAATAAGATATCACAACTTAAAAAATGCTATGAGTTTAATTTTTTTAAAATAAATTAAATTTTGAAGGGTAAAAAATAAAAACTACTTAAGTAGTTAGTATGTCATTGGAGTCAATCTTTCAAATGCTTCAATCAAAATGTTTACTCATTTACTAACAAAGCAAATGGTGATCTTAGGGCTGAACGATTGATTGCATTTGCGATAATATCGCGATATGATGAAATGCGATTTTGTAACCGCAAAAGCTGCGATTACACTGGTCACGTGACACGCGAGAGAAAAGCAGTCTGCAGATCAAGCATCAACTTGGCACGCAACGCATAGGTCTGGCATACAGGAAAGAACAGTTTAATTTTTATGTATGTGATATTGTGTTATTTATTCTCTCTCCAACAATTCTGGATCGATTCAGAGAATTTCAGAATCGAGTCTGAGCTTAGTTTTTAAACAGATGCGTGATGACGCTGCGCGTGCTTTAGAAACAACCGTATTCTGCTTGCTTCTAATTTCTCTCTCTCTCTCTCTCTCTCTCTCTCTCTCTCTCTCTCTCTCACGCGCGCACACACACACACACACAACACCGCTCGAACCTTCCGACAAATAAGCTTTCATAAAGTTCAGGGTTTAAGCGAATTACAAGGACAGTCGCGGGCTTCATTGCACAGGTTTTGCCGCTTTGATGTTAAGTTACTCTTGCAGTGCGCGGTCTTGGCCGCCGGAATTTTCCTTACAAATGCTCCACAAAGGCATTATTTATGTCTTTTGGAATGCAGTTGGCTTATATATTAAAAATATGTAAATCACTGAGAAAGCTGCTTTCATTTTAAAATACTTACGCGCGCTTTGTGAAGAGTGCTCGTACATGCGGCTGTGAGAGACTCATTGGTTAAATGTACTTGCATCTCAAAATGCTTTTGACGCGAAATTAATGTAAACACGGTCAGTTATATCTTAAACCAACAGGACAAACCACATTTACAATTTCAAAAGAGATATGTGCATTAGTGTGAATGCAGCTTATCGTATAGGGGGGAAATCACTCCAGCTCTTGAATGGAAAACGTTCAGACAGCCTACTTTTAAATACTGAAAGCACTCTTTGTTTATTGCTTGTAATGTTTTTTTTTTTTTTTCCTCTTTATTTACTAGCTTTTATATTTTGACGCTATATTAGTTTATAGCCCAGTTAAAATTCTTAACATGTAATTGGTTTAATTAAATGTGTTTTTATATATATATATATATTTTTTTTTAAAGTATGTATTTACACATGTAATTAAATACATATTTTAAGTGTTATTAAGATTAATAAGAAAAAAATTAGATCGGATCATGAGCTGCCTAAAGATACCCATCCCAACTGTACAATGATTTATTGCTTGTCTTTGTCGACTAATACAGAAGGTAAAGAACTTAAAAAGTAATCGCATATTAAATCGCAATCGCAATATTGGTTAAAAAAATCGCAATTAGATTATTTTCCATAATCGTTCAGCCCTATTATTGAATCACTTCCTCAAACAATTCATTCAAAATTGTAGATTCATTCAGAAACGAAAGACCACTGTTTGTTGCTAAGAAACGTTCTGCTCCGGTTTTCTTTGGAACTATTTTTGTTGGTGAAACAGACTAAAATGTAAGTCACTTCTATTAAAGGAGTAGTTCACTTTCAAATTAAAAATTAGCCCATGATTTACTCACCCTCAAGCCATCCTATGTGTATACGACTTTCTTCTTTCAGACGAATACAATCTGAGTATATAAAAAAATATATACTGGCTCTTTCAAGTTTTATAATGGCAGTGGATTGCAACCAACAGATTTAAGCTCAAAAATGTGCATCCATCCATCGTAAACAAACTCCAAACGGCTCATGTGGGTTAATAAAGGCCTTCTGAAGCAAAGCGATGAGTTTGTGTAAGAAAAATATTATTTAAACCCTTATACTTTAAACTACCTTTATACAAGCTTCCGGCCAAACGAACATACAGATTCCACTTAGGCCTACGTGTAAAGCACAACATGTGAGATTAATGCGACGTACTGCTGATATTTATGCTATGCCATGACGCATACGTTACTTCTGATGTCATACATTTTGTTGTGCATTAGGGGCATTTAACGTGCTAAATATTAATATTTTTCTTACACAAACTCATCGCTTTGCTTCAGAAGGCCTTTATTAACCCACATGAGCCGCTTGGAGTTTGTTTGCGATGGATGGATGCACGTTTTTGAGCTTAAATCTGTTGGTTCCTTGGAAGAGCCACTCTGATTGTATTCGTCTGAAAGAAGAAAGTCATTTACAGCTAGGATGGCTTGAGGGTGAGTAAATCATGGGCCAATTTTCATTTGAAAGTGAAACTTATTTAGTGAAATGTTGCAGAAAATCAGAATAGCATTTGCCTGCACCACTACACAACACAACACTAGTCTGTGCTGATTAAATCAAGATCACGATGCCCTCCATGATGTCCCAAAAAAAAAAAACCTATCACAATAATGACCTATTTTGGCTCCAAAACTGTGATTTTCACCGGGGTTTTTTAAAGTTACCAGTCACGCATTTTTAATCATTTTCACAAAACATTCATGGCCCACACAATATTTTGTTTTATAAATATCTAAACATGCAGTATATCAAAAGAACAAAGCCTCTGCTTACTAAAAAAAAAAAAAAAAAAAAAAAACGTTTTATTCTAGCTTCATGAATGTGGTTAAGTTTCATTTAAAAAAAAAGCAACATTTGGAGCAAAAAACTGAGAAAATTTAGAAATAGACTTTTTCAAAGACTAAATCCAAATAACAAATAATGTTATTTCACCGCTCTTTCAGATTTTTCTAACTACATCCACTAAATCTGTTGAACTGCTTGAAGTTTTATAACCTTAATGTTCTTCAGCATCATTAATGAAGAATCAAGAATAAACATCAACCTCTTTGTTCTTCAGTATCTTCATCTTTTATTCTGCAGGGTTCTGGATCACTCATGTTCTCGCGGTTTCTCTTCTTCACTTGTAGGCTGATGGGAATATTCCAGCATTTATCGTTGAATTGTTATAGAACCTTCACAGAAGGAGTATTCCTGTGTAGTAGGAAGAGCAGATCATATTAAGCAGAAGTTATTAAACTATCATTTTAATTCACACGTTTTAAGCATTTAAATTGTGTGTATCCATCTTTCAAAAAGGTAAAGTTATTGTTTGTACAGTTTGTAAAACAAATATATTCTACATGTTTACATTTTGCCTGTGAGTCTATCAATTTTTAACATTTTTATGCATTTTCATTCTTACCTTTATCTGCAGTATAATCATAAGAACAAACAAATGTTGAAATTATGAAAAATACCATTCCAAGTGATTCAACTTAATTCAACTTGTCATTTAGCAGTTTTTGTTCATTGATTTTAAGGGTTTTACTGCTGTTACATGAAACATGTATAAGAGACTGTAATGAATAAAATTATGTTAAGAATTATTGTATACTTCAAAAGGGGTGATTGCGTTTTGTTTTGCTTGCCTTCATTTGTTGACACTAATAAAATGAGCTTTAAGTGTCAGTTTGCAGGTGATCTGAAGACATTAGCACAATAAATGAGGTGAAACAGCTAATTAATAATAAATGATTAATAAAGCATCATCAGTAGAGCTTGTACTCTATTCTAAGGGATAGTGGTAGAAACAGATTGATTCACATCAATCATATATGAATCAATCAGCATATTATATGCTGAATAAGCATAAACTAGCTCTATAATAGTATTATTTCTGACAATCTGATATTTATCACGTTAATATTACATTAAAATAAATACAAATGACACCTAAGGTTACAGCAGTACTAGTTCGATTTTCTAATAACTTTAAAAGCAATAAAGGAATAACATAATTTACGTGTTATTCTGTTGTATGCACAAACTGGCAATGATTATGAAACCTCGTCCTAATGATCATAAAGGTAGGCTAAGTGTCAAAAAATAAATACAGGTGGAACAAAAATTGTGTCCGCACTTAAGATCGCTTCCATGCGTTCATAGTTCACAAGTGACATTCGGCAACAATAATATTATCGCTCCAAACACCGAAAAACACGAACAAAGAAAACACACACACAAAAACCATACTGATTTTAACACACACAGTACTGTGTCCTGCTAAATGTCAATTTCCGTGGGCAAACGCCAGACGCACATATAGAAAACAATACATAAATCGAGGGTAACTGTGTACTTTATAGTTATATAAATATACGCTGCACCGTGAACTGCTACACTCACCTCATCAGAAGATTCGATGCTGACTGATGGCGTTAGTGGTTGACGTCATCACTGCGAGGCGACAACATTATGTTATCAAAAATCAAGGCTGTGTAAAGTTTTTTAAAAATCGAAAAGCCCAAAGATCTGTATCTCTGCTAAATAAATTTAACATGTTTGTGATGCCCATTATTTTGAAGTTCTTTTTTTTTTATTACTTTTGTTTATTATTATTGTTGTAGTTATAGCCTACTTACTAAATGTGAAAATGTGTAAAAGAAATGTGTCAAGAACTTGATATTGAATTCTGTAATTTAAAAAAAAAAAAAAAAAAAAAAAAAGGCTGTGTCCCACTTTCAAAGGCTGCATCCTTTGAAGTCCGGGAAGGTCAGACCGAGTTTTACAGCCTACCAGAGCCGCTGCAGTCTACGAAGGACTGTTCTTGTCGCCTAGCAACTGTGACAGCTGCAGTTGACTATTGGTAGTAACGTTTGTACTACTGGACTTTTTTGAAAGTTAGACGGTCCGTTTCAGTATATAATAAAGAGTAGCCTAACCTATAAAGTTAACTATGATCAACATTTCAACTAGAATCAACATTTTAAATGCTTTAAAGTTCTATCATAGATATTTGAGTAAGTTAAAACTCAATACTTAGTAGTGTAATTCTGCAATTTCTCTCTCTCAAAAAAAAAATCCCGTTTTCACAGGCCACAGTCATACACGTTATGGGATGAAAAATTATTTAATAGGCTTTTAAAAACTGAACAGTAGGCCTACACATGAACACTAGTTTTGAAAAATGGTCAGCTCAGGCCAATCACCCTGTGCAATGGAAGGATAGCCTATACAGTATATATTTACTATCATTTATTATAGGCTATATATTTCTTTCTTTCTTTCTTTCTTTATTTATTTATTTATGTAGAAACAGCACAGTAGGCCAACTTCATATTTTTGTATTGATACATACAGGTCCTTCTAAAAAAATTAGCATATTGTGATAAAGTTAATTATTTTCCATAATGTAATGATAAAAATTAAACTTTCATATATTTTAGATTCATTGCACACCAACTGAAATATTTCAGGTCTTTTATTGTTTTAATACTGATGATTTTGGCATACAGCTCATGAAAACCCAAAATTCCTGTCTCAAAAATTAGCATATTTCATCTGACCAATAAAAGAAGTGTTTTTAATACAAAAAAAAAAAAAGTCAACCTTCAAATAATTATGTTCAGTTATGCACTCAATAGTCAATACTTGGTCGGGAATCCTTTTGCAGAAATGACTGCTTCAATGTGGCGTGGCATGGAGGCAATCAGCCTGTGGCACTGCTGAGGTGTTATGGAGGCCCAGGATGCTTCGATAGCGGCCTTAAGCTCATCCAGAGTGTTGGGTCTTGCGTCTCTCAACTTTCTCTTCACAATATCCCACAGATTCTCTATGGGGTTCAGGTCAGGAGAGTTGGCAGGCCAATTGAGCACAGTAATACCATGGTCAGTAAACCATTTACCAGTGGTTTTGGCACTGTGAGCAGGTGCCAGGTCGTGCTGAAAAATGAAATCTTCATCTCCATAAAGCTTTTCAGCAGATGGAAGCATGAAGTGCTCCAAAATCTCCTGATAGCTAGCTTGATTGACCCTGCCCTTGATAAAACACAGTGCACCAACACCAGCAGCTGACATGGCACCCCAGACCATCACTGACTGTGGGTACTTGACACTGGACTTCAGGCATTTTGGCATTTCCTTCTCCCCAGTCTTCCTCCAGATTCTGGCACCTTGATTTCCGAATGACATGCAAAACTGACCAACAGTCCAGTGCTGCTTCTCTGTAGCCCAGGTCAGGCGCTTCTGCCGCTGTTTCTGGTTCAAAGGTGGCTTGGCCTGGGGAATGCGGCACCTGTAGCCCATTTCCTACACACGCCTGTGCACGGTGGCTCTGGATGTTTCTACTCCAGACTCAGTCCACTGCTTCCGCAGGTCCCCCAAGGTCTGGAATCGGTCCTTCTCCACAATCTTCCTCAGGGTCCGGTCACCTCTTCTCGTTGTGCAGCGTTTTTTGCCACACTTTTTCCTTCCCACAGACTTCCCACTGAGGTGCCTTGATACAGCACTCTGGGAACAGCCTATTTGTTCAGAAATTTCTTTCTGTGTCTTACCCTCTTGCTTGAGGGTGTCAATGATGGCCTTCTGGACAGCAGTCAGGTCGGCAGTCTTACCCATGATTGCGGTTTTGAGTAATGAAACAGGCTGGGAGTTTTTAAAAGCCTCAGGAATCTTTTGCAGATGTTTAGAATTAATTAGTTGATTCAGATGATTAGGTCAATAGCTTGTTTAGAGAACCTTTTCATGATATGCTAATTTTTTGAGACAGGAATTTTGGGTTTTCATGAGCTGTATGCCAAAATCATCAGTATTAAAACAATAAAAGACCTGAAATATTTCAGTTGGTGTGGAATGAATCTAAAATATATGAAAGTTGAATTTTTATCATTACATTATGGAAAATAATGAACTTTAGCACAATATGCTAATTTTTTTAGAAGGACCTGTAGGTCTCAGAACCTAATTAGTTTGACAGAGCAGCCATCAAGTGTTAGACAGTATTCTAGGTTAGTATATGAGAGGACGTTTTTTGTCCAATAATTCGAATCTCTGCCTGAGCAGTCGCTCAGCTATCAGGGACTGAGTGCTTCTAATGGGCTTCACTTTTCTCCACTGAAATCAAGGGGGTCGCTATGTCCATTTCTTTTACTGTCTATAATTTATACGAGACAGACACCACCAGAGGGAGATATAGACAACATTTAAAATCTAGTGCGTATTTGCAAAAAAAGAAAAACCTTCAGATGTCGAATTAAATGTGTCAGAATGAGATGTATGTGGTCTTTGGTCAGATGTGGTTGGAGATATGAGACGCAGAAGGAGTGCAAAACGTATTGTAGAAACTCTGCATGGGCTGCAAATGAACCCTTGGTCTGTAACGCTACTAGAAACTAAAGTAGCAGTTCTCAATGCCAAGTCCCCATGAGTGAGAACAAAGCGTCAACTGAGATGCAACAGAATACAAAATGTAGGCTACAGTTCCCACAATGTGCTGTTTCTTGTCCACTGTAGGCCCAGGGGCGATTCCAGGATTTTATAAATGGGAGGGGGAGGGACCTAGAACCTGGGTGGGGGGGTTCAACTGGAAATAAATACTTGTTTATAAAATATTAAGCACGATTTAAAAAAAATCTCTGCAATGCCCAGTGCTCTAATATAGATGGGATTAAATGTGGCACTGAACAGGATCCTAAAAATATATATATATTTTTTTTACATGGATTGGACCGCACGGTTTGGCACCAGGGGGGGCAATCATATTCCAGGGTGGGGCCAGTGCCACCCCGTGCCCCCCTTCTAGACACACCCCTGTGTAGGCCTACATGATATATGCAGATTATTTTATAAATCATGATTTGATGGACTCATAAATCCAAGACATCAAGTTTTAGTAGCACTTCTAACATTTACCTCAATACTGTTATGATAAACATTAAAAGAATATTCCTATCTCTTTGTTGAACAGGAAATAGTGGCCTTCCAGAACCCAATGAAAACAATCTAGCACAGATGTCACAGGGTGACCCATTGTACAACTAAAACTGCATAGACACTGAACAAAACATCAGATCTCAGTTTCCACTCGGCTGCCTGAATGCATTTGATAAATACATCTAATGCATCTATCAAAAACCTCTGAAGCAGAAGTAATGTATTTGTGGCTTTGTATATTGATCATGCTGCATTTACTGGTCACATGTTTTTTGAGTGTGTTTACAGGATGTGGCTTGTTTCAGTTAGTCTGTCACAAGTCATATCTACAAATATAAAACACAGAAAACAAGAGTTTATCATTTTAAATCTGAACTTTAGGAATAAGTCATATGGCCTTGGCTCACATTTAAGACTCACTCTCAAAGTAAAAATCGTTTTAAATGCTATTTTACAGGAAGCAATAAAGTACTTCATGTGCCATTAGTCAGTAACACAATCAAAGCATCATTAGTTTAGATGAAGAGCATCAATGAGTCAAAGAAGCAACCAAAACACCCAAAAGTAATGACTGAGGTTTGAGAAAAAAAAAAGAAAAAAAATTTGCAAATCATTCACATTTGGACGCTTAACTAAATGTACTTTACTGTAAAAGTAGTTGGTGACAAATGTTCATTTCATGTATTAATGTATTCAGGTTTTTGATGTCACAAATTGTGCCATTTTTTTTAAGGTGATTCAATACAATTACTTTTAGGCTTAGGAGAAAGTTTTGAGTGATATACAGTGTGCTGTATTTCAAGGGGAAAACTGACCAATTTAATATTCACAACTATTATAAATACAGGCTTTTGTGTTGCAGAAAATAAACAACAACAAAAAATGGTATAAATCAATAACAATAAATAAAAAGTGTTATTTTAAATATCTAGAGGACTGAATGGTTGCACGTTCTCAGTGTTAGTCTTTTTTACAAGATATTTTTATTACAAATATTACAACAAAATGCTTCTTATTTTGATACTTATTTTGCAGTTTTGCACAAGTATTTTTTAACGCACAGATCGAATGCGAGAAGCTTCATGCACTGTGATACATTAGCTGCTCCGCTCAGAATGAGATGTATGTGGTCTTTGGTGAGATGTGGTACTGGTGTCTATTATTAAAACATGAGATGCAGAAAGTGTGCAGATGTCCTGTGGAAACGTTGCATGTGGGTGAAGGCCTGCAGACGAACTCAGGTCCTGCAACTTAAAGAAATAAATGTGTTGCATTACGTTAAAACAACATAATTCATCATATATATACATTCACACATGAACAAGCTGTTCAGATTAACTTTTACCAAAAACCACGTATAGGTACTGTAACAATGACTGGCTATAGACTTGATGAGGACAAACGTTTTGACGTTACGAAAAATGCAAAGAACTGAGCTGAGAATGGAAAGAAGCGGAAGAAGCTAGAAGTGAGAAAATGTAGCTGAAGGAAACTCTTACATGAACTTGAAAATCATGTTAGTCATGAAAAGCTGCATTGAGGATGATGGCTGACCTTGACCTTATGTTACCTTCACTGAGAACAATGAGTCGACTGAGATTACACTGAATACAATGAACTAACTCTGAATATTTGTATTACATTTCCTACAATACAGCATGCATGTGTGCAGATGCTTTTGTAAATAAGAATTTGCAGACTAATACCATTATGGATGGTATTCAAAAGAATATCCTTTTTAATGTGGCATTTGAATTTCCTAAACGAATGTTAGACACAGGAATAATGCTCTCCATTATTCCCACATGCACAAACATTCACCACACACACACACACACTTCTTTTCAATTTAACTAGATTGCTGTACAGGAAGTAGTGGCCAACCAAAACCCAAAGTGTCAGAAAATTACTTGATAGTGTGAACTAGTGGCTAAAGAAGTGAAATTACATTAACTATTCAGAAGTTTATGTTGCCTAACTTTTGTACACTGATTTGACATCTCAGATATTGTATTTCAATGGCCTCTTGGGCAGCTGGATGAGCTATAAGCTGTTAAACACCATATTTCTTAAATTCTTTGTCATAATGCCAACATTTCAGATTAAAACACCTGTTAACCGACTCTGTGGTTTATTAGCTAAGTAGCTTTGCGATGTGTTTGATATGCAAATAATAAAAACCGACCTGTTTGGTAGATTAGAGACTGGTGTGAGCAGGAAAAATGTTAACATTCAGCTGTTAGTTATATAGAGCTGTAGCCTACTCTGAAAGGATTTTTTTCTGAGAGGAAAATAACAGGAAGGAGTTGAAGAGGATAGAAGAGCAAGAAACCACAAGTAGAGCAAAGTAAACATAATCATGCAAAAAAATCTGCACTATAACACCCTCATAACAGTCCCAACTCACAGTCTTCATCCTGTTTGTGTCGATGAAAGAGCTGATTTTCCTCTAATGCTGTACTGTAAATACGCTTCTAGAATTGAACTGAAGACTCGGACAATAATGGGACGAGCCTGAAGGGGCGGGGCTGAAGTCTGGAAGACTGAAACAGAAATCATGAAGTAGCGTTCTGGGTTCGGTATTTCTTTTTATGCATTTAATTTTCCGCATTTTTTTTTTAAATGGTTCAACGTTAAATGTTAAACGGGTGGATGAGTCACAAATAGGCCTATAGGCTATTCTTTAAGTACCAGCCAGAGCCCCACCTTCATTGTAACGGGCTTTTGTGTATCCTGCCTTCAGAAACTAAAACGATACTGAATTCAGATTTTAGTAGTAGGCCTAGGCTACTAATAACTTAATTCTTCGAAATGGTCTTTTAGACGTTGGATTACTTACATTGGATTAGATTAGAGAAAAGCGGATAGAAATGCTCTTAACGCATTGTTGGATTTCATCAAACAAATGAATAATTGACCAAACGAGCTGTAGCCTAAATCACGAGGAGTTTTTTTTTTTTTTGGTGGCTCGGATATGTATAGGGGATTTGGAATATGATTCATAAATCATTTTTCTTCTGTCTGTGGATTTGGTTCTCACGTGGTAAGTGTTTGAATTTTTATTAAATGTGGTTTCACTCCCAAAAGTAGCTATTTTATATCTTTTCACACAATGAATGCATTATTTCGGCATTTTTAATAGGCTATTACTAAGGGTGGTGGAGGAATTGCGTAATAAATGGTAAACTTCCAACCAAACAAAAAGTTTCAAGGGGGGAAAAAAAGCATGCTCGTGTCGACATGTTTGAGTTCAGCCTTGAGTTCAACATCTGGAAAACATCCTCTGTGAAATAGTAAACAAAAAGTTCAGTTCCAGAAGAAATGGTGTTAAAAATTATAAACAAACGTGTTTTTTTTTATGGTATATTATTATGGGTGTGTGTTTGAGTTAGTGAACTGTGGAAACTGTAGGTTTTTGCAATGTAATTTTCTCTAAAACTGAAAAAAAAAATGTAAAAAGATTTTCTTTGTATTTCAGGTGTGTTTGGTGCTGGTACAGATGAAGTGAAGTCAGTGTCAGTGATGGAGGGAGATTCTGTCACTCTAAACACTGATGTTACTGAAATACAGAGTAAAGACCTGATAATTTGGGCTTATAGACATGACAGTTCAGAGATACGTATAGCTGAAATCAATAAGCAGATCATTGATATGTATGACAGTAATGTGACATTTGGAGACAGACTCCAGATGGACAGTCAAACTGGATCTCTGACCATCAGAAACATCAGAACCACAGACTCTGGACATTATAAACTGAGCATCTTCAGCAGAAATATTTCATACAAAAGATTCAATGTTACGGTCTATGGTGAGTAAAATTAAGTGTTGATCAAGATAGTGGGCTGGTGGTAGGGGGATTGAGGGTTGGAGATATACAGATGTTTATGTTTTGTGATTGCTGGTATGATTATTAAATGAACATGCTGCTCCTGACCTGAACCATTTCCATGTTTTCAAGCTCCTCTACAGATTCCTGACATCAGCGGTAACTCTTCAAACTGTTTTTCATCATCATCTGAACGTTCAACAGAGTCCAGATGTTCACTGGTGTGTTCAGTGTTGAATGTGAGTGATGTGACTCTCTCCTGGTACAAAGGAATCAGTGTATTGTCCAGCATAAGTGTGTCTGATCTCAGCATCAGTCTCTCTCTACCTCTGGATGTGGAATATCAGGATAAAAACACATACAGCTGTGTGATCAACAATCCTATCAGCAACCAGACCACACATCTGGATATCAGTCGACTCTGTCACACATGTAAAGGTACTTCAGCGCTGATATTATTGATGATTTAATGAGTGATTTTAGATTTTGTTTAAAACAGATTTTCAACAGAGACGTATTAAGTGAGATGCAAACATTGCAGGACTCATTCATAATTGTTACTATTTTCTATTTGTTCATTACAGAACTCATGCAGCCGTCACATTGGGTGGGAATATTGGTTAGTTCAGTGATTCTGACTGTATTAGTTGTGGCGGCAATAATCTGTTTCAGAAGGAAGAGTAAACAAGGAACACAAAAGGGCAAGTAACACCTTTTTTCATCAAAGATATGAACATTCAGGGTTTATTCAGAGAAATTAAGATGTGCCACAATATCTGTTTTTAAAACACTAGTTCAGACTTATTTTGTAGTTTGAAAATGTGATTATTATTATTATCATTAAAACAGTCCAGTCTTGTGAGGAAGAGGTACTTTATGCCGAAACAACATTTTGTGCACGCAGTGTTCACAGTACGGTAAGACACTGTATGACTGTTTGCAGAAACCTCAGCTTTTACCACAGGCGCTAAGAAAAGAGCTGTTTGCGCTTATGTGTCGAAGCAGTCGCTGTGTCATCCTGTGCTGATGTATACTTTATGAATGCTGCTGTCTGTCTTGGCCAGGACGCTCTTGAAAAAACGCTCTTGTTTTTCTTCTGGTTAAATAAAGGTAAAATAAATAAAATAACTCATACTTTATCCATCATGCAAAATGTGGCCTAAGACAAGTAAGCTATTTTCAAGCATTTTAAAGTGATCTATTTTGCTTAATGCTTGTTTTTGCTTGCACTTTTCATGCTAAGGTTTCAAATTTATACGGTAGCATCCTCAAGGCACATTAGCATATCAGACAACTTTAGAAGCTTGCAATTCAACATATAAACATGTGCTCTCATTTCTCAGGCTCAGTAGGGTTTAGGGAGGGTGGAGGTTTTCACTTTTCAGTATACCTAGATTAAAGGATTAGGAGCCAGCATTTGACATTTTTGCAGCTCCACCAGTGATTAACATTAAAAAAAAAAAGAAAAAGAAAAGTTAATTACCCCAAAATTCCCAAAAAAGTAATTTAAATAGCAAAAGCAATACTGAAGGCACCACATTATGGTAGAACATATTAGTAAGTCTTTTTGACAATCTAGTAAAATATCATGTTTTGCCGCTATCATGTCCTGTGCTTGTAATTGTGTTTTTTATTTAGTCGTTGTCCTTGAAGCAAAGTTGGATTTATAGTTTATTACAGTGGCCAAGAGTGCTCAATGCGCTGCAACTGAAGAAAACACTAAATTTAGAAACACAAATTAAGAAAACATCATCGGTTTGGCAACACATGAGCTGCAAATACTCACAACGCGACCAAATACAGAAACACGCTGCAAATACTCACAACGCAACCGAATACAAAAGCGCATTTTCAACGTGTTTCTGTATTTGGTTGCGTTTGTGAGTATTTGCAGCACATGTCAGACTGATGACAAATTTTCTTAATGTGATGTTTTTTCTATTTGCATGTGTTTCTGTTTCAGTTGCAGGACGTTGATCTCTCTCGGCCACCGTATTTTATAGTGAAGGATTACAAGAACATTAAAAGACTGCTGGTGTGTGTATATACTGTATACATACATACATACATACATACATACACACAGACAGATACACACACACACACACACACACACCAACAGTCTGTTATTGGTAAATATAAACGTATCATTAAAAACCTAATACATTTAAAAAAATATATATATTTGTTTTACACATTTTAATTCCTATGTTTTGTTTTCTTTCAGAAAGCTAATGGAGAAGACCACATCATATACTCCAGTATTAATGTAACTTGACATATTCAGTGTATGTCCATGTTAAAAAATACTCAGGATTCTCTGTGACTAATATAAAACTGCCATGTAATTATCGTAATTCATTATAGAGATAGTCACTCTGGGCTGAGTGCATCTTTAGAGACCATAAGGATAGATTTGCAGAGAGTTATGAGCAGTTGTTCAGACTTCATGACAATCCTGAGATTCATTGTCATAAGTATTTCAGTATCAGGATTTTCTCTAACCTGCACTAACATTCCATGTTATAAATTTCAGTGAATGTATTAATATTCTTTAATCATTAATACATGTTTCTCTGGAATTCTTGATTCTGATTGGTCAATTGCCATTCAAATATTTGTGAATAATCACATTTCGGTGTTTGTCACCAATTTTAATCCTACAAGGACCTTCCATCTTGCTCTAACTTGTTCTGCGGTTCAATGTTTACCTGTTAGACAAGACATGTTCATACAGGTTCAACTCCATTTCCAGAATCGTATTTGAGATTTTAACTGTGAGCGTATATTGTAAACCAGTGGTGTCAAACTCAATTCCTGGAGGGCCAGAGCTCTGCACAGTTTTGCTCCAACCCTAATCAAACACACCTGATCCAGCTAATCAAGGTCTTCAGGTTTGCTAGAAACTTCCTTGCAGGTGTGAGTTTGAGCTGGTTGGAGCTAAACTGTGCAGAGCTCTGGCCCTCCAGGATTTGAGTTTGACACCACTGTTGTAAACACACATACATAATTGTATTACTCTGAATTATTCAATTGCTGTAGCACTACTAATCAGTCTTAACAAAAACCTTTGGTGTTTTTTCTGCTTTCAGCTCTTTTAAAAATTGGACCAATTTTTTTATGTATTATGCGTTTACTCTGCCTTTAATGTTAAGACCAGTATTTCTAAGCACCAGCTGAAAATTTTTCACAAGATTTGTGTGAACAGTTTGAATTTATCTACACAACCTGACCAAGATGTTTTAGTCGGTCACCACTGCCAAGACAACATCCGGTTTCTGCTCTTCTGAATCCTGTTCCAGCTGAGAAACTGCCATTGATGTGAATGATAATGCTAAAAAATAACGTCGTTGTGTCGTTTTCTCATTTTATGGAAACCTGCTTATATTTCTCAACGGTTATTTTTAGTGGTTCAGCTTGTTAGACTGGACATGTGTGTGTAAGCTGAGCTAAATGCAGGAGTCTTAACATCCTTATGTAAGTTTTAGCTCAGCGGAATGCTTTTTTTATGTAAAACCTCAACAGGTTTTACATAAGTGTCAAGTGTCCTATTCTTAGTGTTTTGAAAAGTGTTATTTGAAACTGCACTGAACACTTAATGTGCTAACATTGTTTTTTAATTACATTTTTTAAATTGCTCCAATAAAAACTTTTTTTAACTCAATATTTATTAAGAATCTTTTACTTTTTACTGACTTCTGCCCAGACAGGTAAAGTTTGTCATGTTCTAAATCTAAAGTAAGATGTGATCATGGACTAATATTCATTAATTATTTGGTTAATACATAACTCAAAAGTGTGTGTAAATTCTGTTAATTGTATAATGGGGTGAGTTCATGTCAAAACACTAGAGGGAGCCAGAGCAGAGCTGACAACATTTGGAGCTTAAAGCTAGCCCTGTGTCCTAATTAATATACACTATGCATTTGTACCATCCAGCTGTCTAGTATGAATTTTATATGGTTTGTTATTTAGACTTCCTGTGTCAGAGTCTGAGTCAGAGCCTCTCCTACTCCACAGGTGATTGCATAGAGAGTCTAAAGTTCTACACAAATTAACATTTTTGTTTTTTTTTAGTTAACTGCATCATCCAGGTATTTGAAAGGCACATTTTCTTTTTTGGAATTTTCAGTTTGAACATACTTTCACTGTGTGTATAACAAAACGTTATAGAATAGTGCACAACTACACAAATTGGGATCCAGCAAAAGATTGTATAAGCCTATACTAAGATGGTGCACTAATATTATTGGGAGAAAGTGCAATGCACAAAATGGTGAAATTATGCTGCCGTCACACTATCAACAATGTCCTACTTTCCACTTATGGAATCAGGAAGGACACCAGGTTTATTCTTGCCTGTTTATTGGGAAAATCTTTTTAAAGCAAAACAAAACAAAAAATATCCCATTCATTGTAAAACATATAGGCCTAAAAATTCACCACACTATATCTACCTGACAATTCTGGAATTTCGGTCAAATACAGGCTGTTTAAACAGACTGTTTAAAACCTACAATACACTTCAAATGATTATTCATATATGTAAATATGCACTGTACTTTAATGGCAAGACAATGCGATGTAGCTGTTGTGGAAAAAGTAATAAAGAACATAGTCATGGCAGCAATCGTCAGTTTTCCCCTCCTCCATGTTTAAATTTTATTGCTCGTCCAACTCGGGAATTTGGGTATTAAAATGATCCTGAACTTCCCAGTGCATACAACTTGAGACGGCGTTCATGTCCAATTTTTAACTAGGAAAATCATACTTACGATAGTTCTGATAGCACGTGAAGGCAGCATAAGTCCCGCCTTCTAAACATAAGAGCTAATTGAGTGCTGAAGGGATGATGTATTTTTGTAGGCCAAAACCCAGAAACAAGTTAGCATTTTAGCACCTCCGGTTCCATCGTCCCGTCAATGGGTTTTTCAACAGAAGAGCATCTCTAAACACTCAACATGTCGAACACTGTAGCAGATGCTCTACAGCAGCAGAAAACACACCGGTGTCACTCCTGTCAGCTAAAAACAGGAAACTGAGACTATAATTCACACCAGTGTATGTAATGATGGTGTAATGGTGTGCAGGATATTTTCTTGGCACACTTTGGTCCCCTTACTAATTTGGTCCTGTTTGAACTCCACAGCCTACATGAGTATTACTGCTGACCAGCATCTCAAACTGGTTTCTTGAACAGAACAACGAGTCCACTAACCTTAAATGGCCCCCACATTCACCATATCTCAATCCAATAGAGCAGCTTTTGGATGTGGAGACACGGGAGATTTGCATCATGGATGTGCAGCCGACAAATCAGCAACTGCGTGATGCTATCATGTCAATATGGACCAACATCTCTGAGGAATGTTCCCAGCACCTTCTACCATAAAGAATTAAGGCAGTTCTGAAGGCAAAACGGTTCAACCCAGTATCCATAATAAAGTGGCTGGTGACCCAGACTCCTTAGTCTGGTTATATTTAGTCATTTTTGAGGTAAGTTATTCAAAGTTGTTGTTTTTCATTGCAGCAATTTTTGATATGTCTCATATTATGCCGAACATATAGCTATTGCAGCATTGCCACTGACTACAGCATTAACTACAATATTTTGTATAAAAATATTATTGAACTTAACATACTTATTACAAAATTTTAGCATTGAAGCAATTTTGCAGAACATCTTTTTTTTTAAAGTAGAGTGAACACGAGCTTCTTTGTGCCTTTACTAGCAGCTCGGTGAGTCAGAATGATACCTGTGGTCAGAAGTCAGAACTATTTAGGTCAGTGTAAGGAATCAAGTGTGTTTTTGTTGTTGTTGGTTAAATGCAACAGGTGGTATTTTGGTCAACCTATTATTGGGCACACAGAAGTGGACTTGAGTGTTAGTGTGTATAAGGTGTAAGAGTGGGTGAAGAGATGCGTCTGCACAAACTCCTTTACCAGGCCTCTGCGCTGGAAACTGACGTCATCTGAACGTTGTGGGAACTAGAATGCATATGCATACTTCAATACAGGAAAAGGTAAAAGATTAGTTTGAAAATAGATTGTTTAGTGACATTTACTTTGGAACATTTCTCATTTATGCCTGTGATGATGACAGAATTCCTGCCGAAATGAATATAGCCCAGAACATCATTTGTGTTTAAGTGAATAAACCGAGTCAAGCTTTTATCCTGGAACATAAAAGTCCCAGTTGAATGACTGCATTTTCTGGTCCTTTATGTTTGTAAAAAGGTGTGAACTCAGGTCACAGAACACAGATGTTGTGTCTTAGCTGTGAAGGAAATGGTGGCCTACCAGAACCCAAAGTGTCAAAAGTAAAAACCCTCTAGATGTAAACTGATAAGAATAAGGCTGTTACGGTTTCTCGGTGGTCTGGGGTCGTACATTGGCACTGTTTTGAATAGCATGCTGCCATTCTACTCTATTTATGCGGTGGTCACTCACACTTTGTTGGCGAAAGAACCACGTTTGATCAAGTGTCGTCCACCAGTGTCTGCTGTGCCCTGTTTGCTTGGCATATCATAAATTTAAATTTATTTTACAATAGAGTATTTAATACACAACAAATAATCCAATATAATATTAGGCAACTTTTATGTGTGCATGCTTCATATGAGTGTGTTTAAAACTGTGTCATGAGGAGAGCTTCCCAGATAAACTCTGGATCCTCCCATGGTTTCCTCCTCGTCTACAGCAAATAAACATATTAACATTCCACTGGCACCAACATTTTGAAAACACTTGAAAACGTTGGACCAATGCATAATTTCAAGAGCACTATAAAAATGAATTGAATTGATGGGCCCTTTATACATTGTTCAACTCCGCAATTGGATTTGAGATGAAAAAACAAACAAACAGATGATCAGAATAATGTATACAACTACATACAACTCGTCCACTTATTTGCTATTTTATTTGACAGATATTGTGAAAAGCATGTTAATTTAATGCGAAAGCAAGTTAAAATTGTGAGTTATAATTCAGTGAATTCACCAGGACATCCCTACAAACTTGTTCTGGAAAGGAAGTGCAATATCTGATTCTTATCACTATGCTATAAATGCTTGTGTGGCCGCACATGGAGATACCTGAACTCTGGTCCAGTTATGAAATTTTTGGTTAGAGAGAGAGAGAGGGAGAGAGAGAGAGAGAGAGAGTGAGAGAGAAAGAAAGAGAGGGAGAGAGAGAGAGAGGCGGGGGGGATGGTGTTTGCATGTCTAAGTTTAGAGTAAACTATATCTATTTCAGAACAGACTGAAAATTCAAATCTAATGGGACTGCCTTTATAGCAGTTGATTATTTATTGCTTGTAACCGGTTTAAATTATCCTATGGAATTAATTATTTTTTTATTTATTTTTTTGATGTGATGAAACATGTGAACTAGACTACTTATGAGAATTGATTAAATGGTTTATCGCACGAGTCGGTCATTCAGAAAAATGATTCACAGCGCATCTTTCTTCTGTCTGTGTTCATTGCTATCGAACGGTACGTCCTAATTATCCTTTGAGATAATAATACTATTAATAATAATAATAATAAACTGAAAGTCAAAACTCAGGTCAAATTTCTTTTTTATTTGCTTATTTATAAAGGTTTGTTTGTTTGAAGTCCCTTTCCATGAATTTAATTGTTTTGTGCACTCTTTTTTCCCTAATTGATCTTTCTCATAAATATTAGCCACAATTTGATATTGAACAGTCTTTTATTTACTTAAAGGGAGCTTGATTGTTTGTGTTTCAGGTGTGTTTGGTGCTGGTACAGATGAAGTGAAGTCAGTGTCAGTGATGGAGGGAGATTCTGTCACTCTAAACACTGATGTTACTGAAATACAGAGTAAAGATCAGATACTGTGGATGTTTGGACCTCAAGACACTCGTATAGCTGAAATCCATAAGCAGAACATTGATATGTATGACAGTAATGTGACATTTGGAGACAGACTCCAGATAGACAGTCAAACTGGATCTCTGACCATCAGAAACATCAGAACTGAACACACTGGACTTTATAAACTGACCGTCATCAGCAACAGTGGAGCTTCATACAAGAGATTCAATTTTACTGTCTATGGTGAGTAAATAATTCTCATGATAATTTAGACTGAGATGACACTCAAAAAAAAAACCTGATTAATCTGGTTATTCATAAGTGCTTAACTAGCAAAAGTGAGATCGACACGTATTTTCTGCACTCAGTTTATATAAATTGTTAATGTGTTATTCTTTTGCTCTTCCTGAAGGAAATGCCAGTGTAAGGAAGCAAAACAATAGTGTTGATATTTTAACAATGATGGTTAGAAAATCTGCAAACCCATATTTAGAGAGAATAGAGATTAATAGAAAAAGGCAGTTAAATTAATAAACTGAGAAAAAAATGAAAACCAATCATAATACAGTATGCAATCAATATGCAAACTGTTCATTACAATTTGACAGCAGCAGTAAAAGTTAATGGGATATTTTATTCCTTTCATATAATCTATAATTTCTATAATTTCTGAAAATGTAAAATTGAAAAATAGAAACACAAAGGCAGAGTCTGTATATGTTGAGCATGCTGATTACAAATTTCAGTACAATGCTGTGTTTCAAATACTAATTATGTTTACTTATCAAGGTGTCATTGATTTTTATATTTTATGTTCTCCAGCTCGTCTGCCCTTTCCTGTTATCACCAGAAACTCTTCGAACTGTTCATCATCATCATCAGGATCATCATCATCATCATCATCAGTGTCCAGATGTTCACTGTTGTGTTCAGTGTTGAATGTGAGTCATGTGACTCTCTCCTGGTACGCAGGAAACAGTGTATTGTCCAGCATCAGTGTGTGTGATCTCAGCATCAGTCTCTCTCTACCTCTGGAGATTCAGAGTCTGGATGATTCCTACAGCTGTGTAGTGTCTTATTCATTCATCAACAGAACTACACACCTCAACAACACTGATCTCTGTCACACATGTCAAGGTATCAAAATTATCCTCTAACTTCGTAAATTAATCAAAATTGTGTGTTTATGTTTACAGCTTTTATTTAATATCCATGAGCTTTGAGGACATCTATATGCTAAAAATATAGATATAAAATATAGAAAATATTTTCTCTTAAATATTGACAGTTCATCGTTAGCAGATGTTATCATATACAAATGTTTGTCTAATAACGAGCTCTGTTGAATGTTCCTCCACCTACATCATAAATAACTTCTTCCGACTAGCAGGTAGATGAACATGGTGTGGCATTTCTAAGAAGTCTTCGATTTGTCCCACCCAAACATCCTGTTTCAAGGGAATACTTTAACAGTGAAACCAACTGTGTTCATCAAATAATTTTTAATAGTTGAACTTTATAAAGTAAAGACCAGATAGATAGTTGGACTCTTTATCATATAGATGTCCAAATATTCAAGTACTTTACTTAAATGCCCGCTTAGTTGAAACCTAACATGTTAATTCACATTTCCATAACTATAATGGTTTATTTAAGATTTAGCTGTACTATATTCAGATTACAATAATGACTGTTTTCTCTGTTCATTACAGAACCGGCCCAGCGTTCATGTTTCATGATGGTAATAGCTGTTACTCTAGCGCTGCTGGCAGCAATAGCTGTCGTTGGTGGTTCGATGTGCCACAGAAGATGTAAACAACCAGGAAAAAAAGGTAAGTAATGACGTGCAAATATATATATATTTTTTTAAATGACCATTTCAAGTTAATTAAATGTATTTTAGTTTTATTAAATGTCTGATTTTTATTAAAACAGTTAAGATTTGTACTTTTTTTTTTGTAGATTTGTACGATTCACCCAATCTGATCACTTTGACATTATTAATGGTTTCATTACATTTCATTTAGCAGCAGCTAAAGTTAAAGTCTGATGTCAGATTGGTGAGGTAATTTTTGTCAATGTGTCTCATTCCACCTTTCATAGTATCAGTCCAGTATTTCCATAAAGAATATATCTGTGTTAAAGGGATGGTTTATGAAGGTGGAGCTCAGCTTGATATTTTTGTTAAAAACCTTTTGTACCAGTGCAGCGTTTCTTGTTGCTTGTTTCTTGTGTTTTTTTTATATACTTTGTGTCATTTATTACGTATACGTCTATATTTAATTATTATATTTTTTTGTGTTTTGTGTTTATGTTTGCATACATTTTTATATATTTTAATTTATTATTCTTTAATTTGTTCATTTAGTTCTGTGTTAGTTTGGTATTTGTTTATTTTGCCTTTGTTGACCCCTGCAGTTGTGCTTTCATGGTGTTTAAAAATGTTTTAAAATTGAGGAAGATTTCCTTATTGTTCTAGTTTACATAGCATCTCCACCCTCATCCTATTTCTAAAAAGCACTTAAAAAGATCATCCTATATATTTTCTGTGGGGATTATTACAATATATTATGCTCTGATTATCTTTAATTTGAACTTTGGGACCTTCAGGACAGCTGCACTGGATCAGCACTTGTCTTTTTGTTGGCCGCATACTTTGTCAAGGATGTCTCATTATAAAATTGACCCGTTAACATTTCTTGTGAAGCATATATTGTAATTTCTTGATGACTTAGAAATGTAATGTTTGTTTTTTTACTGAAATGAGGTGCCCTCTGTGGATGACAATTGTGACCCCTGGAGGACGCAACCTTCTAAATGAGACATGACATTTATGTGCCATTTATGTCCCTCCTTTACTCTACGTTCAATGAATTAGCAGCACCAGGTGGATTAATCAAAACAAGGTGCAAAGTTACTTTCCAGAGCCTTTATCCTCTCTGTTCCTCAGTGTTGGAAGGAGTTTCCAGCCTCCATCAATTATTAGACCATCACAACGTTTAAGAAACAGCTGAAACTACAGCTCTTCCACGAAAACAAACCCCAAAGACACTTCCTAATAATATCTTCTGTCCTTCTTTCCAGTTCTGCTAAAGACTTGTCAAACCTGCCATGGCAGCACTGTGGACATGGTTATTCTTATATGATAAATTGCTGGTCATGTTTGTCTTTTGTAGTTTATGTTTGTTGTTGTAGAGGAAACTATATACTTCAGCATCATTTGAGACACTGATTAAAGTTTCACTGATTAAAAGCTTACTGTCACATTTCAGAAGAATGCTTCTGTCTGATTTAAAGCTGAGCAGAAAATTTGTGGATTGAGCTGAAAAATGTCACTTTTTTTGACTTTTTGGAGGAAGACAGAAGAGCTCAGCTAAAAGAATTTGACTGCCGTCTTTTGCATATCCAAATAGTCCTGTGACAGATGAAGACACATTTGCATGCACAATGCACAGCAAGAGTAGTGAGTGGAAAAACAAGCTAAATCTCACTGAAACACTGATCTAAGATATTGAACAACAAAATGTTTATGTACACGACACGTCATTTGCAATGTTTTGATGAGTTGATGGCTGATTTATTTTCTTTAAAAAAAAATTCTTTAACCTCTAACCTTAACATTTAACCTTATGTAACCTGCTAACACTCTGTTACAATGTACTAAAACGTCTCGGTTACGGATGTAACCCTCGTTCCCTGAGTAGGGAACGGAGACGTTACGTCGAGTGACGGAGAATGGGGATTTCGCCTAGAAAGCCAATCATCTTCGAGTATTACAAAACGAGCCTATGGCAATGAAAATGCCATGGGTCTGCGGAATTTGCATAGCGTATCTCCGCCCCACCGCGTGGGTATAAAAGGAGGAACGCCGGCAAAGGCAGATCATGTCTTCGCTGAGGAGCCGAGACTGAACTCAGGCGTCTACCCAGCGGTACAGCGGAAGTGGCAGGGAGACGTAACGTCTCCGTTCCCTACTCAGGGAACGAGGGTTACATCCGTAACCGAGACGTTCCCTTTCGTAGTCACTCCGAGTTACGTCGAGTGACGGAGAATGGGGTCCCCGTATAATCACGCCACCTTCACAGCTGTCTTCCAGTGCCCTGCGAAAGTCTGATCTCCCTGTCGTGATACTGGCACGGACGAAGGAGTCCTACTTAACACAGGAATACCAAGGTACACTGGGGAGCATATCTCAGAGGAGATAGCCGCAGCATGCCTACCCGTAGGGAGGACTTAAAAATACGCATATGGCCGGAAGGCTTCATATGGAGGAACACTGGAGTAACCAGCCCGTGGGGTGGCAACTTTCAACTCCAGGGTGGCAAGGAGGCTTGCCGAGGGAAAGACACATGCTCAAAGAGGCTTACAGTGGACATACACATGTGGGGGTTACTCAAGGGAGGAACCAAGCACACGGAGGCACCTAGCCGACGCACAGGCAATATACACTGGCGCCAGCGTCAACAGTGCTGGAGGAACTCAGGGCTTCAGAAGGGAAGGCTCACCTGAGGAATAAATCGCACGTATCCAGTCCGTGGAGTGGAATGGCGAGCAAGCGAAGACACCTGAGCGGGTCCTGAACTAGCTGGTTGAAGCGAGTACATGGGAGGACACTGGCTCCACTCGGAGATTATAAAATCTGGCGAATGTGTTAGGTGTCGCCCAGCCTGCAGCTCTACAGATGTCTGCCAGCGAGGCGCCATGCGCTAGAGCCCAAGAGGAAGCCACACTCCGGGTGGAGTGGGCTGTCACACCAAGGGGGCACGGTCGGCCTTGCTGTTGGTAAGCCAAAGCAATGGCGTCCACTATCCAGTGAGACAACCTCTGCTTTGAGAGAGCCTTTCCCTTCAGTCTCCCACCATAACAGACAAAGAGCTGGTCTGAGGTCCTGAAACACCGCGTCCTGTCTACGTAAGCGCGGAGAGCGCGTACTGGACAGAGCAGTGCCAAGGCTGGGTCTGCCTCCTCCGGGGGCAGCGCTTGCAGGTTCACCACCTGGTCCCGAAAGGGAGTGGTAGGAACCTTGGGCACATATCCAGGCCGGGGTCTCAGGATCACGTGAGAGTAAGCCGGCCCGAATTCCAGGCACGCTTCGTCAACGGAGAATGCGTGCAGGTCCCCTACCCTCTTAATGGAGGCCAGTGCAACCAGGAGCGCTGTCTTCATAGACAGGAACTTAAGCTCCACTGATTGCAGAGGCTCAAAGGGAGTCCTCTGCAGGGCATTTAACACCACTGAGAGGTCCCAAGAGGGAACGAGAGGAGGGCGAGGAGGATTCAGTCTCCTCGCCCCTCTCAGGAACCTGATGATCAGGTCGTGCCTTCCCAGAGACTTACCATCAACTGCTTCGTGATATGCAGCTATAGCGGCCACATACACCTTCAGGGTGGAGGGAGACAGCCTTCGCTCCAGCCCGTCTTGCAGGAAGGAAAGCACGACACTGATCAAGCATCTCCTGGGGTCTTCTCGGCGAGAAGAGCACCAGTTGACGAAGAGGTTCCACTTCAACGCATAGAGATGTCTCGTGGACGAAGCTCTAGCGGAAGTGATGGTAGCCGCCACCGCAGGTGGCAGGGTACTCAAACCTGCCTCGTCCCGTCCAGAGGCCACACGTGGAGCCTCCAGAGATCGGGACGAGGGTGCCAAAGGGTGCCCCGTCTCTGAGAGAGGAGGTCCTCTCTCAGAGGAATTGGCCAAGGAGGTGCTGTCGCGAGGAGTACTAGTTCGGAGAACCAGGTCCTGGCGGGCCAGTACGGCGCAACCAAAGTGACCTGCTCCTCGTCCTCCTTGATCTTGCACAGAGTCCGTGCGAGAAGGCTCACTGGGGGAAACGCATATTTGCGTAGGCCCCGCGGCCAGCTGTGCGCCAGTGCATCCGTGCCGAGCGTGCCCTCGGACAGGGAGTAATACAGGGCGCAATGGGATGAGTCGTGGGAGGCAAACAGGTCTATCTGTGCGTCCCCGAACTGGTCCCAAATCAGCTGGACCGACTGGGGATGGAGTCGCCATTCGCCGGGGATAGGACGGAACCGAGACAGCTCGTCGGCTGCAAGGTTCCGAACGCCCGGAATGTAGATAGCACGAAGGGACCTCAGGTGCTTCTGACTCCATAAGAGGAGGTGGCGAGCGAGTTGCGACATACGGCGGGAGCGTAGACCACCTTGACGGTTGATGTACGCTACTGTTGCGGTATTGTCTGAACGGACTAGCACGTGTTGACCCTTGAGCAGCGTGTGGAAACGGTGCAGGGCAAGGCGTACTGCCAGCAACTCGAGGCAATTGACATGCAGAAGGCGCTGGGGTCCTGTCCAGGAGCCCGCGGCAGCATGTCCGTTGCACATGGCGCCCCAGCCCGTGGAAGAGGCATCTGTGGAGACAACAACATGCCTGGAAACTCGTTCTAGGGGGACTCCGGCCCGTAGAAAACTGAGGTTCCTCCACGGGGTGAAGAACTGACGGCAGGTCGGAGTCACTGGGACTCGGAGCGTGCCGTGATGCCATGCCCACCTCGGGACTCGATCGCGAAGCCACAGCTGAAGCGGTCTCATATGAAGCAATCCGAGCGGCGTTGCCGCGGCTGCAGATGCCATATGCCCCAGGAGCCTCTGAAACAATTTCAGTGGGACCGCACTCTTGCCCTCGAACTGACGAAGACAAGTCAGCAGTGAGTGTGCGCGCTCGCTCGTAAGCTGCGCGGACATGGCGACCGAGTCGATCTCCATACCGAGAAAAGAGATCCTCTGCACGGGGCTGAGTTTGCTCTTCTCCCAGTTGACCCGAAGGCCCAGACGGGCTAGGTGCCGGAGCACAAGGTCTCTGTGTTCGCAAACCTGAGCTCGAGAGTGGGCTAGAATCAGCCAGTCGTCGAGATAGTTCAGGATGCGAACCCCGTGTTCGCGTAGGGGAACAAGGGCTGCCTCGACGACCTTCGTAAAGACGCGAGGAGACAGAGCCAACCCGAATGGGAGAACCGCGTACTGATATGCCTGCCCCTCGAAAGCAAACCGAAGGAACGGTCTGTGTCGAGGTAAGATGGAGACATGAAAGTAGGCGTCCTTCAGGTCTATCGCTGCAAACCAATCCTGTGGCCGCACGCACTCGAAAATGCGTTTGGCCGTGAGCATCCTGAATGGCAGCCTGTGAAGGGAGCGGTTCAGGACGCGCAGGTCCAGGATCGGTCGTAACCCACCGGTTTTCTTGGGGACGATGAAGTACGGGCTGTAAAACCCCGACCTCATCTCGGCTGGAGGGACAGTCTCGATTGCACCCTTCGCCAGCAGGGTGGCAACCTCCGCTCGCATGATGGGGGCATTGCCACCGACCATAGTGAAGCGGACTCCGCTGAAACGGGGAGGAGACCGAGCGAACTGAATCGCATAGCCGCGCCTGATCGTTCGGGCGACCCAGCGGGACAGGCTGGGGAGCTCTAACCAAGCTGCCAGAAACTGAGCCAGCGGGGTCATGCGAACGACAGACGTCCCCCCGGAGGGGCAGCGAAGCGGAGTGACCGGCCCCGGCGAGGGTGGCATAGCGGCCCTGTGCGGGGGCGTGGTCAGGCTCCGCGCCCTGACAGAGGAGACCAGGGAAGGACCAGCGTTCCACGGGGGTCTGCTCTGCCAGGGGGCTGGCGACAGAGGGGGACGAGAGCGGTGTGGTCCGAAGACGGCACGCACTGTCGTCTGCGCCCTCTGGAACAGAGGGGGACAGGAGTGGCGAGGCCCGGAGGCGGCGCATACTGCTGTCCGAGAACTCTGTGACAGAGGGGGATGAGAGCGGCGAGGCCCGGAGGCGTCGCACACTGTCAGCCGGCTCTGTGTGCTCAGTGATGGAAGTGTTGGTTCTTTCTTTAACAGTTTTAGGGTACTGCCCACCCGTGGGTGAGCAGCGGGAAAACAAAAGATTCTCCCCCGGCCCTCCGCCGGGGGAAGGAGGGGGCCTGCAACCACCTCCTGGGGAAGAACCGGGACCATCACTGAGCAGCCCGTCTCAGGAGCGCCGCTTAGCCTGGCGTTTAGCGGGGCGCGGGGCTGGAGAGGGCTGGGGCGCCTTCCTGCGGCCTCCTCCACGACGCGGCCCGGGTGAAGGCTGCTGCTGGGGCCGTGCGGGAGGGGAGGGAGCGGCAGGAGGGCGCCCTCGGCGGCGAGCAGGCTGAGGCTTCTGAACCGACGGCTGGGTGGAGGCAGCAGCGGGCCGTCGGGGCAGAATGTGTTTGATAGCCTCAGACTGCTTCTGTGCGGTCGAGAACTGCTGGGCAAAGTCCTCGACCGTTCCGCCGAAGAGGCCGGCCTGGGATATGGGGGCGTCGAGCAGACGAGAGCGCTCGGCGTCCCGCATATCAGCCAGGTTCAGCCACAGGTGACGCTCCTGGACCACCGAAGTGGCCATCACCTGACCCAGGGAGCGTGAGGCCTCTTTCGTCGCTCGGAGAGCGAGGTCAGTGGCGGCACGCAGCTCATCAAAGAGCCCTGGGTCAGTCCCGCCCTCGTGCATATCTCTGAGCAGCTGGGCCTGATAGACCTGTAAGGTGCTCATCGCATGCAGAGCGGCGGCCGCCTGTCCTGCAGCCTTGTAAGACTTCGCCACGAGGGAGGACGAAAGCCTACAGGCCTTGGACGGGTGCTTAGGATTACCACGATATGAAGCACTCTGAGGACACAATTGCATCGCAACAGAGCGTTCAACCGGGGGAACCCCAGTGTACCCACGGGCGACCGCCCCATCGAGGGGGGGAAAGGCGGAGAAAGCCGACGAACGTGCACGGGAGGTCAAGGGAGCCTTCCATGATTTCGTCAGCTCCTCATGCACTTCCGGGAAGAAAGGTATTGGGGTTGGCTGCGGCCGAGAGGCGGCAGCCGCGCCCAAAAACCAATCGTCCAGCCGCGAGCGCTCGGGGCAGGGTGGAGGGTTCCACTCGAGCCCGATGCTCGCGGCGGCTCGGGAGAGCATGGCGGTCATCTCGGGATCTGATACGGGCAACGCTGGAACTCCAGAAGGAGGCAACGCAGCCGCATCGTCACTTCCCGATGACTCTTGCCCACCTTGTGATGCCGCGATCGACATCGAGTCATCCTCTGGAGCGCCGAATGAAATACGCGGGGCATCAACGGATGGACCCGGTAAAATCACCGCGGCGCTCGCGGGTTGCAACACTACAGAGGGGGGCGTGGTCCGAGGACGTGTCGTCGGATTTTTGTTCCACACCGTCACCCTCAAGTCACCCTGTCCACCAGCCGAAGTACCACCTCTCGAGGAGGGTGTAGATCGGGGTGTGGATGAGGGGACTCTCTCTCGAATGAGATCATTGAGTCTCGACCTTAGTGTTGCGATGGTCATGTTCCCACAGAAGGAACATGAGTCATCCACAAGCGCTGCTTTAGCGTGCTCTAAGCCCAAACACGCAAAGCAGCGATTGTGCCCATCAAAGGCAGACAGGAATCGACCGCACCCAGAAGAACACGGGCGAGACATCTTTAAAAAGACGTGCCACGTGCAGCTCTTTTAGAGAGGAAAAAAAGCTCAGCGATGCTGAGGCGACCAGGGAGAAACACACCAACTGGCAGATCACTGCACAGACCGCAGGCAATGTGAACTCGCTGGATACCGCCGTCACACCAACACCGGGGAGCTCGCTCGTCTCGAAGAGAAGTCACTGATAACTCAGGATTTGGCTTGTGGAGTGAAGAGAGTTTCTTGGCTCCGAAGCGAAAACATGATCTGCCTTTGCCGGCGTTCCTCCTTTTATACCCACGCGGTGGGGCGGAGATACGCTATGCAAATTCCGCAGACCCATGGCATTTTCATTGCCATAGGCTCGTTTTGTAATACTCGAAGATGATTGGCTTTCTAGGCGAAATCCCCATTCTCCGTCACTCGACGTAACTCGGAGTGACTACGAAAGGGAACATTCTGTACTTTATATGAATGTATGTGTGTCAAACACCTGACTATGTGTATAAATAACATACATGGGAAATGAAACTAGACAGATGACTAAGTTAGAACCTTGAGATTAACAATGAAGTAATCATTAAAACAAAGTCTCCTCTACCCAGTAACAGAAGAGACTGTAAATGAAGAACCAATCATATTAATGTCATTTGACATACCTCCGCATTGTATAAAAACTGTTGTATTCGTGTTTACTGGGGGGGATTCTCAATGGAATTTGTCTGAGATCCACCGGCCTTGTTTTTACTTGGGAGATTCTCTGAGTATTGCTCGAGAACTCTCCTGGCCGTGATTAAAGCATTTAAAGGACATTTTCTGGAGTCTGTCTGATATTTCTGCTGCGCAGCAGGCTAGTTTAGGGTAAGTTAGAAAACAAGTTAGAATTAATACAATGTAAACTCGGCTGTAGTCGACTGTAGACTCGCTGGAGTATAGGATTAGACGGATGCTGTAGTCGATTGTAGACTCGCTGAAGTATAGGTAGGGAGCTGAAGCTGTAGTCGACTGTAGACTCGCGGAAGTGTGAACTCAGCTAACGTCAATGTATAGGCGCGCTGGAGTATAAGTTATTCTAGGGTAGGTTAGGTTTAGGGAAAAATCCACTACAGGATACAGAGCGCAACTCCACAACTTTACAATAAATAGATAAAATAACACTAGTATGGTTGGCATAAAATATATAAAAGGGTATAATAAAACACCATAAAGAAATATGCGAATTATGCAGACTCATTAAGAGAACCTTTTTTCCATAAGGGACTTTTTCAGGGGTTGAGAGCTGTTTAGATATTTAATGGCTCTGCAGTATGTACTGTTAAGGAAGCGGGAGGTTTTTGTCTTAATAGCTCTTATCCTTCTTCCTGATGGGAGTATGGAGAAAAGGGAGTTGGCAGGGTGATTATCATCTTGTAGGATCTTTAGGCCTTTCCGGTGAATACGTGCCTCGTAGATCTCACAGATGGGGGAGAGTTTGCAGCCAAATATTTTTGAGGCTGTATTGACTATCCTGTCTAGCTGCGACCTCTGCTGGACAGTAGAGTTGCCATACCAGACAGTAATAGAAAAAATAAGGACACTCTCGATAGCAGCTTGGTAGAACTGCAACATACCCTTACAGGCTACCCCAAATTTCCTCAGCTGGCGACGGAAAAAAAGCCTCTGATGGGCTTTTTTAGTAATGTTGGTTATGTTAACATCCCATTTTAAAGATGATGATATCGTAGTGCTTAAAAACCTAAAACTGTCCACCAGCTCCACAACCTCCCCATTGATGAACAAGGGCTGGGACGACTTCCCCCTTCTGCGGAAGTCAACCACTAGCTCCTTAGTTTTGGAGACATTTAACTCTAAATTGTGGTTGGAACACCATTCAGTCAAGGAAAAGGATCTCTTTCCTATAGGCAACTTCATCATCCCTAGAAATGAGCCCCACTACTGTTGTATCATCTGCAAATTTAAACATTTTAACAGAATCAGTATTTGATGTGCAGTCATTTGTGTACAACGAATATAAAAGAGGTGACAAAACACACCCCTGGGGGGCTCCAGTGTTAATGTGCTTGACATTGGAGATGTTATACCTATTTTGACCACTTGTGTTCTCTGCACCAGAAAATCCCAGATCCATAAATATATGGAATTATGGACCCCCATTTGTTGAAGTTTCAGAAAAAGTTTGTTGGGTAGGATTGTGTTAAAAGCAGAGCCATAATCTATCAAAAGGATCTTTACATAGTTGCCTGGGGCCTTCAGGTGCTGTAGAATGGAATGGAGACATAAGGATACAGCGTCCTCAACAGACCTGTTTGCCCTGTAGGCAAATTGGAAGGGTTGGAGCCTGACCACACTGGACAGATGTTTACATACTATTCTCTCAAAGATTTTCATTATAACAGATGTTAGTGCTTCAGGTCGGTAGTCATTCAGGCAGCTTATATTGTTTTTTTTTTGGGCAGAGGAATTATGACAGCGGACTTAAAACATTGAGGGACAGTGCATTCCCTCAAGGACCAGTTAAATATGTCTGTGAGGACTGGAGCCAGTTCATCTGCACAGTGTTTATAGTAGCAGAGGATACGAGGTCAGGACCTGCAGCTTTCCTGCAGTTCTGCTTTCGTAGTAAGAGCCTAACCTAACTCTGTACAATAAATAGATACAATAACACTAGTATGGTTGGCATAAAATATATAATAGGGTATAATAAAACACCATAAAGAAATGTGCAAATTATGCAGACTCATTAAGAGAACCTTTTTTCCATAAGGGACTGGTTCAGGGGTTGAGAGCTTTTTAGAGATTTAATGGCTCTGCAGTATACTGTTATGCTGTATAATGTTTAACTGACAAAAGTACAAAGAAAAGTTTTCCAATGTTTTCACTGACCAACATAATTGTATTTTGTAAATATGAACAAATTTTGATTTTGATGGCTGCAACACACCCCAAAAAAGTTGGGACAGAGACCAAATAAAAGTGAAAAGATTATCCAAATTAGATTATCCAACTATTTTGTAACAGTCCACAATGAGCAGGTGAATTGGTAATAGTTGAGGGTATCATGTTTGGGTGTAAAAGTGCTTCTCAGTCTTTTTAAGCAAAGATGGGTCATGGCTCATCACTTTGTGCCAAATATCATGAGAGAATTGTCAAACAATTAAAAAAACACATTTCTCAATGCAAGATTGCAAAGCATTTATGCCTTTCATCATCTTCCATACATAATATTGTCATAAGATTCAGGGAATCCAGAGAAATCTCAGTCTGTGTTGGGCAAGGCAGTAGACCTCTGTTGAATGTGTGTGACCTTTGAGCCCTCAGATGGCATTGCACAAGATACCATCATGCTAATCCGTTAAATACAGACACATGTGCTCAGGAGTAATTTGGAAAACCATTTTCCCTGAACACAGTCTGACGCTGCATCAATAAATGCCACTTGAATCTCTGTTATGCAAGGAGAAAGCTTTACATCAGTTCTATGTGGAGATGCCGGCGAGTTCTCTGGGCCTGAGCTCATCTCAGATGGTCTAGAAGAAAGTGGAAATGTGTGCTGTGGTCAGATGAGTCCATGTTTCAGCTTCTTTTTGGAAAAAATGGACACCGAGTTCTCAGTCACAAAGACGAAAGGGACCAACCAGACTTTCACCAGCGACAGGTGCAAAAACAAACATCTGTGCTGGTATTGAGGTGCATCATTGCAAACTGTATGGGTAACTTGCATTATTGTGAAGGTATCATTGACATGGAGGCATATATTTGGATTGTACAGAGACATAAACTGCCATCAAGATGACATCTTTCCTGGGAAGCAAGACAATGCCAGGCCTCATTCTGCACATGCTAAAACTGAGTGGTTTCCAGACACTCTTGCAAACTAATTGCAAAAAAATTGAAAACAAATGTAAGAGTATAATAAATTGCATATAGCCAATTATGAATGTGAAGCAACCAGAGTTCAATGTTACATGTATATCAAGCCTTAATACACTCGAGGTCTCGAGTATAGAGTGTTGGTTCTCAACTGGTTTGGCATCCCACTTTACTTAACACACATAAATTGTACGAATATCCCTGAATAAACAGTATAATGTAAGGTTAAATATCAGTCATAAAATATTTTTTGTTAATATAATAAAGTTCGTAAGTTGGTATGAGCCACCGCAGTCATCAAAAATATAGAAAATAACACAAAGTGAAAACAAAATGGTATTTTGGGTTAAGGTCTTGGAAACTACAGTTACCATAGATACACATGTACCGTTAATAAAACATGGACACTGCTCCTGATGAACATGGAGAAAACATATTCCTTGACTCACAAATGTTTCTTGGGGGAATGCATGACCATATTCCTTCAGCGAACCTACTTGAACTTATTGACTCTCATTAATTTCTAGCAGGATGTTGTTGCAGTGGATCACACAATGTCCTCAAGTGTTAAGACATAAATTAGTATCCAAAAATGATTAATTTGCGGTTATATTGTGGGTCGATGCCGGGAGTTCTGGTTATTCCCCATCTGCTGAGGGTTGCTAGCAGTTTCTTTTGTATATATAATTTTCTCTTGTTTCATTGAGTTTGTAGTTTGTTTACTTTTCTTTTGGTTGTTATGTTTAAGCATTTATACCCCTGAAGTTGTTGTTCTACTAGTTTTGTAAAATAAAAAAAACATAAATACTCTAATGTTTATTATTACTCTTCACTGATTATCTTTTAACTTGAGCTTTCATTTACATTTATTCATTTAGCTGACGCTTTTATCCAAAGCGACTTACAATTGCTATATTTCAGAGGTCGCACGCCTCTGGAGCAATTAGGGGTTAAGTGTCTTGCTCAGGAACACATTGGTGTCTCACAGTGGATTCGAACCCGGGTCTCTCACACCAAAGGCATGTGTCTTATCCACTGCGCCATCGCCACAAACTCAGTAGCACTCTTCTGCAGGTCTGTATGTTCCCTTCCTTTATCTGTAGTCATTAGATGTTTCCATCAACCTATTTTTATGCAAAATTTGGGATATAGCATAAAAAATCTGGATGCAAATTCCAAGATGCGCAAAAATTCTAAAAATTAGGTATTTGCATGGTTTAATAAAATGTTATATAAGCTAATAATAGGCTTGCACATGTATCTGCATCTCACTTGTCAGACTCCTCTGTAATCTTCTGAAAACTTCAACAGTTTGCTCATTCGGTTCTTTTTCAGTCGAACATTACCAAAAAGCTGACTTTAAACTCTGCCTGTAAGTGTAATTTGTTCATTTCTAGCTGGGTTTTGGCTAAACAATCGGTCTAGGTCTAGTATGAGCCACCTAAAATACCTAGGCTCATAGCTGTTGGTTCTTCAATGTCCACCAATCAGTTAAAGGGTAACTAAACCCCTGGTCAGAGCCTGACTCCACCCACTGGCAATATTTGAAAAATGCTGGAAAAGTGGGCGGAGCCCAGCGGAGTGGGGGCGTGCACCTGAGACACATCTGTCTGTATGGAACAACCCCTTATGTCACGAACCACCCCAAACATCCAATAGGAAAATTCAACTGCAGTAGCCACCGTTCAACCTGAAGAGGGCAGCACTCAGACGTTTTTAAACCATATATTGTAGAATTAAAACACTTTAAACCCAAATGTCAAAAAATTTACTGGAATCAATGAACAGCATTTATGAAGCTCCATTCTTACAGATCATTAACTAAAAAAAGTTGTTTTAGTGTTTAGTTACCCTTTAAAGGGTTAGTTCACCCAAAAATGAAAATTAAGTCATTAATTACTCACCCCCATGCTGTACCAACCCCGTAAGACCTTCGTTCATCTTCGGAACACAAATGAAGATATTTTTGATTAAATCTGAGAGGTGGATCACTGCTACATAGGCTGCCTAAGGGAATGAAACTTGACGGCTCAGAAAGTCATTGAAGAAAATGTTTAAATATTCCATGTGACTACAGTGGCTCAACTATAAGTTTATCAAGCGACGAGAATACTTTTTGTGCGGGGAAAAAAACAAAAATAACGACTTTATTCGACTATTTATTTTCTTCCTTGTGGGCCTGAGACGAGAGTTCAAGAGATTTCCACGACGCATGCGCGAGAACTGAGAAGAGGACGTTCTTTTTCTAATACTTCTTGTTCAGTTCTCGCGCATGCGTCGTGGAAATCTCTTGAACTCTCGTCTCAGGCCCACAAGGAAGAAAAGGCCCCAAGTGTATACAGTTCCAAATTCAGCCAGCCATGCATTATATGTTTTATGGGTAATCTTACTGTAAATAATGAATCCATATGCTGGTTTATCATGAGTCTTTATTCACAAGATGCTTTTTTTCATAATATTTTAATACAAGTCACTCTGAGATGTGTCAGAGCTCATATCAAGAGCTGAAAATGAAATCTGTTGCTTTATTCAGCTCCAAGAAGCAGCAGTTTATTGAAATGACATCAGGTGCAATGTTCACTGGATGACATCTGCAGTACACTGTGTTTTTTTTTAAAAAGTCAATGATCTGTATCTAGTTGGGCTGTACAAATAGAAGTTGTAATAGGGAGGGTTTTATTCCCAACAACGTGCAGAAAAGCATCTGCTTGAAACCACAGCGCAAACATCATATACAACACAATAAAACTCAGTTTCTTTTTTTATATATATAATAGCTGTCACATACACAGATGACCCATATTGGCTGTTCACACAGGACTTGTGTGAAGCTGGACATGGTCAAGTTACACCCATTTTGCGAAAATGCACAAGATTCAATTGTGTGCATATCTCCCTCTGGTGGGGTCTGTCTCACATGAACATGTAGTAAGCCTATTAAAATGTCTGAGATGCTTTAATAGTGCTGTAGGGGTGAGCGGGGCACAAACTAACGCGGGGCTAGTTGTAACACACTTGTTTTAAATACTTCCACACATGCCAGCATGACGAAACAAGTTGCTATATCAGCACTATATAGAGAAAAAATTGCACCAAAATTTTGAAATCTGTGGGAGATAGCCTATCACTGAACATTTATTTAATCATCGCAAAAATTTCTTATGTTAATTTTTCATCTGTTTTTTTTATGAGACAAATCGGATATTATTTGAATCTTATAACAGTTAAGATAGTTCTTAAATGATGATATAACCAGCCGAAGACACTAGCCGGGTTTAAATCCTAGTTGCGCAGAATTTAGGCTACAAAACAAATCGGCAACTCAAGCACCAAAATAAAAAAAAACTCCCCACACCAAAATCTAACACCAAAGACACACTACATATAATGCCCTGAATTAGCATTAAACCAGAAGATGACCTCATTATCAAATTGGAAATAGTTCCCTCACAAAATGCCTCATTTAAACATGAACCGCTATCAAACACAACTTTCCGATGCTCTTTGAAATTCAATGAGAAAACATAATCCTCAAAATACGAATCGTTAGCATCAAAGGAACAAAAAAAGAAAGGCTCAAAAAAGAGTGTGGCGAGTCATGCTTCCCCCCGTGAAGATTGTGGACCGGCTCGTCGCTCTTAGCAGCCTCACAATAGACCTAAAGAAAAAATCTTGAGGGTTTTCTGTAATTTGTTCTGATTCTTCATCAGCTCTCAAAAGTATAATATCTGCATTATTTTATAGATTGAAAACAGAGGGTATAACTGTACTTTTGTTGGATACTGGCACATGTTGGGATAACGGAATGAAGCTGGTTATAACTTAGCAACAATAAAAAGAAGCTTTAAGAAAAGTTTGGGGGATATTAAAGTACTCTGATCCTCTGGGGTGGATGAGGCACTACATTCTCATGAAAAACTACAAAGCATTTACATCACCCATGCAAGAGAACAGTATGCAGTAGGTGGCGGCAAAACGAATATGAGACGTGAATGTTTTTAGCTTTTTTAACACTGTTTTAGCATAAGAAACAACATTTATCGGACAGTTCATGTCTGATTTCGTCCTGATTTATATGGAATGTTATTGCATAACATGTTATTGAGTCACGTTTGATGAGGGCGCGGCTTTGCATTTGAAAGGGCTGAATCTGAAGATGAAATCAGACATGATTTCATGATTTCAGACATTTGTTTTTTTTATGATCGTTTAGAGAAGATGAATGAGTGAAACTCTTCCCACACGGAGGGCAGTGATACGGCTTCTCTCCAGTGTGGATCCTCTCATGTGATTTCAGGTTTCCTAACTGATTGAAAGTCTTGTCACAGTGTGAACACTTGAAAGGTTTTTCTCCTGTGTGGATCCTCTCATGTCTATTCAGGGTGGTTGACTGACTGAATCTCTTGTCACAGTGTGAACACATGTAAGGTTTTTCTCCAGTGTGCATTCTCTGGTGCAGTTTCAGTTCAACAGATGTAATAAAAGTCTTTCCACAATCAAAGCACATATAATTCTTCTCACCACTGTGTATTTTATGATGCATTCTTAAATAACTCAGCTGACTAAAACTCTTTCCACACAAAGGACACATGTGAGGCTTCTCCTTTGTATGAACTTTCAGGTGGCCCTTCAGGGATGATTCCCAAAAAAGTTTTTACCGCACTGATCACAGTTATATGGTCTTTCTCCTGAATGATAACGTAGATGTAATTTAAAAGCGCTTACATGTGAGAAACTCTTCCCACACTGATCACATTTGTACGGCTTCTCTCCAGTGTGGATTTTCATGTGTTTATTAAGGGTTGATTTTTGTACAACATTGATCACATGTGTATGGCTTCTCTCCACTATGAGATCTCATGTGAAGTGTTAAACTCTGTTTGTATGGGAAACTCTTCCCACATTGATCACATTTATGTAGATTCACTCCAGTGTGGATCTTCATGTGATAATTAAGGGTTGCTTTTTTTGTGTAACTCTTCCCACACTGACCACATATGTGTCGTTTTTCTCCACTGTGGATCTTCATGTGTTTTATAAGGGTTGCTTTTAGCACAAAACTCTTCCCGCACTGATCACATGTGTGCGGCTTCTCTCCAGTGTGGATTCTCATGTGTCCATTAAGGTGTTCTTTTCGAGTGAAACTTTTCCCGCACTGATCACATGTGTGTGGCTTGTCTCCAGTGTGGATCCTCTCGTGTGTTTTCAGAGCCGATGAGTGGCCGAATCTCTTGTCACAGTGTGAACACTTGTAAGGTTTTTCTCCAGTGTGATTCATCTGGTGCAGTCTCAGGTCAGCTTCTCGAAAAAAGGTCTTCCCACAATCAAAGCACATATGATTCTTCACACCACTGTGTATTTTCTGGTGCATTTTTAAGGTACTCATCTGACTAAAACTTTTTCCACACAAAGAACACGTGTAAGGCTTCTCCTTTGTATGACTTCTTAGGTGGATTTTCAAGGATTTTGCCCAAAGAAATGTTTTACCGCATTGATCACACTTAAATGGTCTTTCTCCAGAGTGCACTTGCAGATGTGATTTAAGAGCGCTTGCATTTCTGAAACTCTTCCCGCACTGATCACAGGAGTGTGGCTTCTCTCCAGTGTGGATTTTCATGTGATCATTAAGGGATCTTTTATGTCCGAAACTCTTCCCACATTGATCACATGTGTGCGGCTTTTCTCCAGTGTGGGTTTTCATGTGTTTCTTAAGGTGTGTTTTTAGTACAAAACTCTTCCCGCATTGATCACATGTGTGTGGCTTCTCTCCCGTGTGGATTTTCAAGTGTTCATTGAGGCTTGTTTTAAATGTGAAACTTTTCCCGCACTGATCACAAGTGTGCAGCTTTTCTCCAGTGTGGATTTTCATGTGTTTCTCCACATATTGTTTTTGTGTGAAACTCTTCCCACATTGATCACATGCATATGGCTTCCTTCCAGTGTGGCTTTTTGTGTGTCTCTTAAGGTATTGTTTTAGTGTGAAACTCTTCCCACACCGATCACATGTGAAAGGTTTCTCTGCAGTGTGAATTCTCATGTGAAGTTTAAGACTTTGTTTGTATGAGAAACTCTTTCCACACAGAGAGCAGGTGAAAGATTTGTTTGATCTTCTTTTCTGTGAGTGACTCAAATATTCATTTCCTTTTTTGACATTATGATGTTTCTCCTCCGTTTCACTCAGTTCTTCGCTCTCCTCATTCTCCTCCTGCAAGTCTAAAATGAAAGGGGAAAGTAAACACTGATGTAACAGCAGAAAGTAGACAGACGCTAAACAAAAGTTGTAACTGCACACAGATAATAGCGCAAGTCCTGAATTTCAACTCTTCTTCCATGTTTAAAATGTGTAAATTGGCAAGACAAAACATCCAAATGATAAACTTTCACTGGAAGTATTTGTACAAAACTTCCTGTTGCCTATTCAGGAAATTTTTATTAATTATATTTTTTTATTTTGATATTTTATGTTTATTTCTAGAATTAATAAAATCACAGTCATGTGATTGTCAATTTTTTTCAATATTTACAACAAAAGTTTAGTAACATGGTTGCAAACATAAGTATTTAGTTAATTTACGCTTAATTTGCCTTCCTGTTGCCTATTCAGGAACATTTTATTTATTTTTTATTTTTATATTTTATGTTTATTTCTAGAGTTAATAAAAACCACAGTCATGTAATTGTTAATTTTTTTTTCAATATTTACAACAAAAGTTTAGTAACATGGTTGCAAAAATTGTGAACCAGATGTAAAATAAAACCACTTGGATAGTATTTAGTTAGAGTTCCAGTTGTTGACAACAAGGGATGCACCGATACCATATTTTAATAACCCATCCGATATTCCAAATTCTTAGTATTGGCTGATACCGATCTGAAACCATTGCTGTTTTTTTCTTTATAATTGTAGAATATCTATACCTCTCTGTGTGTGGAACTGAACTGGTTACTAAACACATTGCACAAATTCACAAACTACTTATAGAGGATTATAAAGAAAAACAACAAATGAAAAAATCAATAATCAATCTACAACAATACAAAATAAATTATAAGGAGAGTGCAATTTTTCACCATTCAGCAATGGTACACAGTAATTTTATTAAATCTAAACATTTAGTTAAATGCAAAATATAGTGGGGAAAAAAGTGAACACAAGTGTAGTGGAAATCTACGGAGCCCCTAAAGGGACATGGTGGTGGGAAAAAAAATTAGGATGGGAGAATTTATTTATTTTTTCAAATCTTTTGTGTTCCCTCGCAAAACTTTTGCGGTCCCCCGAGAAACTTTGCGTTCCCTCGCAATGATATTTGCGTTCCCACGCAAAACCTGTTGTGACCTCGGACAGACACTTCCGGTTTAATGTCCCGCTGGCAGTGCTTCAGAGCTCAGTACGTTAATGGAGCGTTTCATAGTGTTTGAACTTGGACTCAAATATAAAGAAATGCGGTCAGTGCTAAAAGGTACAATATGTAGGAATTTTGCAGTAAAATATCCTAAAACCACTAGGCCAATGTTATATATTTTGTTTAGTTGATTACTTACAATATCCCAAATGTTTCCAACTATTTGTAAATCGTGAGAAAATTGCGATTGTAACCAAGGAAACAGGGCGTGTGAGCAGGGGTGAGGAGTCGCCAGTCAATGGCGTCATTTCCGCGTTACCCCCGGTTTCCGCCAGGTTTGCGCTGCTACTGGCTATAGTAACCATGGCGACAGACGAGGACAACCGGGTTATGCCCGTTATGCCTAGCAGGACGCTCACGGATTTGTTCAAACATAATGGACCATTGCAAGCAGACTTTGAGACAAAAAGAGGACTAAAACGAAGATCAACATCTTTCGAGATGCAGAGAGCTCCACGTCCGCGACTAACTTCGACTTGACAGAGACGCGAGTGTTGCATGTACTTTATTGGACAGGTGAGCAAATGTACATAAAACGAATCAATGTTATTTAGTTCAACATGATGAAATGTTAGAATATGATCTGTATGTTATTCTAATGTTGATCTAGCCCACTGCTAGTTTCATACAGCCAACAAACAACCTAACTAACAACATTCAACACACTCAAATGCCGTTTAGTGTGATAGTCTAACTGTTAGAGCAAGTGAAACAGCGCTGTGTTACCTCAAGTTTAATTCGTCTAATAAACTGACCTGTGTGAGTATTAATTCAGCACTTGCGTGTAGTTCTGTAGAATGAAATGTCCTTATTCCTTTATATCCATGGGACTCGCGTTGCATGTGGCGTTGGTATACGTCTATCGCGCCCTGCTTCACATCACGATCATGTTAAAAACATCAATATATTCAGCTTGACGACAAGATCCATACTTACGCTTAATGCGGAATACACGTCATCAATATTCGCCTTTGTTATTGTAAGAGGTTAGCGACCCCTGGTGGGGAAAATTCCTACATATTGTACCTTTAACTCAAGGAGTTCAGTAAAGTTGGCAATATATTCAAATAGGCTATTCAAACTTCCTGGATCAATATTCCTGAGCTAAACGTTGTTAAAACACAAACGACACCAATTTAAAATCGCAGTAACCTAGACAACGAGCTACAACCCAATTATCCTCAAAACGAGCTTTATAATATAAATGTATCTCTAAACAGCCGATTGAGAGACAAGTCCAAATAAGGGGCCGTCTGCAAAGTGCAAATCCCCAAACCCTTCTGCACATTTTATATTATTAAACATATTCTATAGCTTCACTATGACACACTGTAGCTACTGTCACCAAATTCAGTTCACACATCACCGCTCTCCTGCTGGTTATACTACAATACTTAGTTTGATAAAAAAAGGCATAATTGTTATGATTTTTTATTATGAAATAAAATCAATAACTTCACACTGTTATACACTGTAATGCACAGGTGTCAAACTCAGTTCCTGGAGGGCCACAGCCCTACACAGTTTTGTTCCAACCCTGCTTCAACACACACACACCTGCCATTTTCAAATAAGCCTGAAGGACTTGATTAACTGATCAGGTGTGTTTAATTAGGGTTCGAAGCTAAACTCTGCAGGGCTGTGGCCCTCCAGTAACTGAGTTTGACACCCCTGCTGTAATGCCATCGAAACTCAGAAAGCAATAATGCAAAAGCTATGGTTGTAACTTATGTTAGCTGCGCACAGTACCAATATAATTTGTGTAAATAATAGGCCTACTTATTTTTTATGTGCAATTGCTTCCCATACTAGCTTTCCTGTAGCTCAAACAGTAGAGCGTTGGTGCTTGCGATGCCAAGGTCATGGATTCGATTCCCAGGGAAAAGCAAGAACTGATAAGAATGTAAATGTGTACCTTTGGATAAAAGCGTCTTCCAAATGCATAACTGTAAATGTAACTAAGTGTTGTATAACCAATATTAGAGCAGTGATGTGTGAACTAAACTGTTACAATGAAGTTATTGAATATTTTTCATAATATAAAATGTGCAAAAGCAGTGTAGTATGACCAGTGGGTCAGCATGTGCAAGCTAAATTGGGTGGCACTACAATGTGTAACATTGAAGTTAATGACTATTTTTTGTATTTTTGAATAGGAGTTGATGCTATAGTCGTTTTTTGGGTTATATTGCACTTTGCAGATGGTCCCTTGACTTGTCTCTCAGCCGCCGCACATAAAGATCCATTTAGTCTATATTATAAAGCTTGTTTTGAGGAGAATTGGGTTGTAGCTCGTTGTCTAGGTTACTCTGATTGTAAATAGGTGTCGTTTGTGTTTTAACAACGTTTAGCTCAAGAATATTGATCCAGGAAGTTTGAATAGCCTATTTGAATATAGTTAAGCACTGACCGCATTTCTTTATATAGGAGTCCAAAAACGCTCCATTAACATACGGAGCTCTGAAGCACTGCCAGCGGGACATTAAAACCGGAAGTGTCTGTCCGATGTCACAACAGGTTTTGCGTGGGAACGCAAATATCTTTGTGAGGGAACGCAAAACTTTTGCGTGGGAACGCAAAGTTTCTTGGGGGAACGCAAAAGATTAGGAAAAAAACAAAATTCTCCCACCCTAAATTTTTTTAGGGGCTCCATAGAAATCTGGTTAAATGTTAAAACATAAATGAAAAATTGCTATTTGTATTCTTATAAAATACATTCATGAAAAATATATATTACATTAAAGCCCACCGGCAACTATAGTTGCCGCAGTGTATAGTTGTCATTTTCCTTTTGCGAGTATTTTTCTAGATGTTATCCATGTTTTATTTCTCAATGACATGCTAGGAAACAACCAAATAACGGATTTCAAGAAAAAAAAAGGCAAACCCTCCCAAAGACAGCTCATTTTCATGTTACTAAGAAGTATTTTTTGTTGACATATATATACAGTATATAATCATGAAGGTCTCTAGAATCATCCAAACAAAACAAATCTTACAACAGATCTATAGTTTTTTTGTATACTTAGTCAAAATTCCAAGCCTTGTAAGTACATATATCATGGGAAAATGTGGTATACTGTGTTAATAGGTTAATAAATCTAGGTTATTGGACTTGTTTAGTGCATAAACATAACTTTACCCTTTAATTGACATCTCCACTGTTCATAAGTACTGTCTTAATTTTAAATTACTGTTATTTTTGTTTTTTGTCATTTGTTATATAGATATAATTTTTTCTTCATTCTATTTATTTGTATTTATTTATTTTCATAAAACTTTTTGATACACAATGCCCTGTTATGGCTGCACTTTGTTCTGCACTATAGTTCTACCACTTTAACCCTTGTGCGGTGTTCATTTGAGGTTTACAGTCAGGCTGTTTGGGGTCTCAGAGACCCCAGGCAACAAAATGTAACAATTTTTTATTATTATTTTTTTTTTTGTCAAATTTACCATATAAAAGACCCACATTTCTAAATTTCATTCATGGGCACAACATGGATAATTTGACATGGTTTAGTGTAAGATTTTTTCCCATCTTTTGGAAAATGCCGTAAAAAAAAAAAAAAAAAAAAATCACTTTAACCAGTAAAATTACTAAAAGTTTAAAACTAAAATACATCTTTTCACAAGTTTTTCCAGTTAGATTCATATCATATTATGAAATCATAATTATAACAATAAAAGTTACTTTTTGTCAAAGTTTAGCAGTTTTTGTACTGTAACAATAATGTTACATTATGATTAGAATCAAACCTGATCCGGATGTTACAAAGAGAAAAGTTGGAGTCTTAAGAGTTTTTTCATTTATTTCAAACATCTGTTTTTCATATAATTCTAAAAATTTTAAGTGTGCCACTTCATTTCTGTCTATGTGCATTCTTTCTGATTTTGAGGATGAATTTTGTCCATTGACAAAAATCATTTGATTCTAATCATAATATAACATTATTGAAAAACAGGGTTTTTTCAGTACAAAAAATGCCTAAACTTTGACAAAAAAGTAACTTTTATTGTTATAATTGTGATTTCATAATATGTAGATATGAATACAACTGGAAAAACTTGTGAAAAGATGTCTTTCATTTAATCAAATAGCAAATAGTGGAGCTCTGCAGCCATCTACTGGTTAAAGTGATAATTTGTTACTTTAAAAACGGCATTTTCCAAAAGATGGGCAAAAATCTTACACTAAACCATGTCAAATTACCCATGTTATCCCCATGAATGAAAGTTAGAAATGTGGGTCAAAAAGACCCCAAACAGCGCACAAGGTCTAAGACAAATGGATTTGTTGTTTGTTGTGTTTTCATATTGAGATTATAAGCTAGATTCAGCTTTTTTGGGTTCGAATCAAACGTTCTTCGACTTTTATACACAATAAATTTGTTTATGATTAAAGATTGATCTGTTGAAAGCAGTTATTTTGAGATATATGCCAAATGTTCTCCTCCTATTCATATTTGACATTGAGTGGGTGCATACAACATATTTGCCCACCGGCAACTATTGTTGCCGCACATTCATATACAATTTTCAAGAAGAAAAAAAACAAAAACCTGGGGAAAATAAATGCAGAACATATTCACATAGGACACTATTAACACGACTATATGTATGAAACCATTCAGAAAAACTTGGGCACAAATGGGTTAAGATTTATATTTATATACATCTAAGCTATATGTATATAATATATATAATATATAGCCTATATATATATAAAATAACTCCGGCTACATAAATCATTTTATGCAAATCCACACACAGACCTTTATCTACAGATGGAGTATAAAATAGGGGGTATTGAATTATCTCAGAGTTTTATCGTGCTGACTGTTGTAACAGAACAAGACATGCTGTTTAAATGCTGAATTGAGGATGGCTGAGAAAGAGTTTTCGAAGAGTAAATATTAATCTGTCCAACTCAATAAGCTATTGAATGGCATCGGAAGACTTGGAACATAGTGCACAAAAACATTTCAGGAGAGTATGGAATTTGAAGCTGAAAGATACTGAATATTGGATCAGTGACATCCAATTTAAATGTTTCATTTGAGTTTCAGGATATTTTCTACCCACTTCAATGGAAAGAATTTTTTTACTTTAACTATGTTATTTCACAGTTCCTATTGAGAGTGAGGAGTCACGTGCTGATTTGGGCGGGGTCTGAGCCTGTCGGCCATGATGGTAGGAGATGCTATCGGTTGCCAGGGGCAACGCCTTCAGAACTTCACAGAGGCGCTACTAAACATTCCAGAGCTCTTTAATTTTCGCGCATTTATTATTTTGGCGGGACAGAGACGGACCTACGAATACGAGGGGAAAAAAGGAAGAAAGTAAAGCAATGCAAAAAGATAAGGCGAAAGAAAAGGGACCTTACAGGAACAACCTCACACCAAGCGCAAAACAGCGGTATTTGGAGAAGTAGCATCAAGATATTTGTTCTTTTGCACTAGTAACAGTATTATTATTTTATTATTATTACATATGTTGTCAAAAAATTAGGGCTGGGCAAGTTAACGCGTTATTATCGCATTTATTAATTAATGCCGACAATTTTTTTATCGCACGTTAACGCAGTTTTTTTTTTATTATTATTATTTTGAAAGTCCGTTGCTCACTGGCTCTGAATACACATAGGCCTACAGTCAAACCATGATCACAGGAGGGGTGGGATGTTGGTCAGCCAGCAAATAACCCACCCAAACAAGCAGTGGAGAGAGGCAGGTTCTCTCTGGTGAACAGTTAAAGGGTTGCGCTCCGCGAGTGAATGACAGGCGCTCTATGGATATTACCTATAAAACCTATAGATAATAACTATTTCGATTCTGGAAACTCACTAACAGCGAGCCGAGGATCAGTCTCTCTTCTAATGATTTGTGCTGCGCGTCCTTTATAAAAAGTTATAGACAATTCAACTTCGGCAACGAGCAGGTGCGGGCGCGTGCGTGAGGCGAGCATGACCGCAACAGTTTCACAGGAACGCACCCGGTTGTCGCTGCACCTTGTGCTCGACCACTTCACCTCACTCTTGGCTGATTTATACTAATGCGTCGGACTAACGCCGAAGACAATACGCTATAGACTACGCGTTGGTTTTCATTTATATCTCTGCGTCGTTGTCCGCGTTGACGCGCAATTACACATGCAGAGGGAGCATGTGAAACCCGGGGAGCGGTTCTAGCAATCACAGCGCTTGCGGTACGCGTAGAATTGACGTTACATTTTTGGAGAGGTGCACGTCAGGGTACGCCGAAGTGTACGCGCGCTACACAGCAACAGCGTAAGTATAAAGTATAAATTGTTTTTTTTACTCTGTTTAATGTAATCTTATGTGGGAAACCATGGCATGACCAAACCTAAGCTACTATAAGTAACGTTGGTCGACTTATATAGTAGTGATCATGACCTCTGACTACTACATAGACTACATAGACTTTGTTTAAATATTTGATTTGATTACATTAATGTCTAAGTTGAGATTACTGTGTAAAGGGAATACTGCTTGTATAAAAGAACCTTATTTGTTTAAAGTTATTGCACTTTTGTGTATATAGCAGTACATTTAAATCAAAAGTGCGCAATACACTACTTTATAAGTCATTATTCAATTTTGCGCATAACAATGCGATTAATCGCAAGAAAACCATGCGATTAAAAATTTTAATCGTTGCCCAGCACTACAAAAAAAAAATATATATATTCAGTTCTCAATAAATATTGTGAAGCCATATCGAGTTGCTTCAAGCATTTATTTCAAAGAAATAAAAAAGTAATGAACAAGGCACTCAAACAACACTTTTGCACATGTTCGTTAAGGCACAGCAGACAATCTTATCAAAGGCATCAGCCAACCAAGCAATCCAGCGTCTCGTCAGGTCAGAGACTTGCTCTCCCTGATGCTGTGTCCATTTCGGTAACCTAAAAAAACTGTATTCCATTGTTCCTATGTTTTCCTCTGTATGTATCGTGTGAGGTACTGGAGCAGTTTTTAACGCAGCAGTGACGTCCAGGCATGGTAAAACAGTGCGGAATTGTGAGAATCTCCTCTACTACCGAGTTAACAACACACGTAAACAATCATGTTTTCATTGTTTTGCCGCGGTAATCCTGCCAACATGGCGGAGAGGGGAGGGGCTCTGTACAATGACGACAACTCCTCACTCTCAATAGCTTTTTTTTTTTTTTTTTTTACTACAACCACAAAATCTGTTGAACTGCTTGAAGTTGTATAACCTTAATGTTCTTCAGCATCAATAATAAAGAATTAAAAAAAAACACCAACCTTTTTGTTCTTCAGTTTCTTCATGTTCCATCCTGCAGGGTTCTGGATCACTCATGTTCTCACTGTTCTCAATCTTCTTCACTTGTAGACTGATTTTAATTGGGATTAATCCAGCATTTATTGGTGAACTGCTGTGGGAGGAGCTTCACTGAAGGCGAATCACTGTGTAGTAGGAGGAGCAGATCTGCCATTTTTCACAATTGTATAGCCTACATTGTATGCATTTATGTTCATCTATCAAAATGTACAGTTGTACAAGATATCCAGACATATAGAAAAATATGATTAAATACCAGAATTAAAATAATCCAAATATAAAGAAAATGTAAGAATATAAATACAGCAAGATAAACTAATTCATAAATAAATCTACATATTAATAAGCAAGATATAATGCATTTAGATTAATTTTCATTAATCGTTTTTTATTTTGTAGTTGTTTTTACATAAAACATGGTTTATCAGAGACTATAAATAAATTGTAGATGTCAAAAGTGGTGATTATGCAGTTTGTCTCAGTTTGTTGAAACCAATGAAATGAGCTTTAGTGGCAGTAGGTGATTGAAGACATCAGCATAATGAATGAGCTGAAAACGATTAAACTATAGACATTCAAAACAGAGGCTTTTTACCAGCTGTTAATAGTGACACTCGACTCATGAAACAAGCTTTACAGGATCAACAGTAGAGATCTGACTTTATTTGTGTCAGGATATGCTGAATTACTAAAAAACTGCTTTGTCATTATAATGTTTTTCACAATCTAAGGCGAATAAAACATCAGTAGGCTAATACAAAAATACCATCAACAAAACAAATACAAATGACACCCATATTTGCAGTTGTTTTTTCTTTTCTGTTTCTTTTATAAATAACTAGCTGTCACGGTTCTTGAATTCGCTGTTTCTTCCTTGTCTCGTGGGATTGTTATTGTGTGTGTGTGTGTGTGTGTGTGTGTGTGTGTGTGTGTGTGTGGGCATCAGGGGCGGAGCCAGACGTTGTAAACATTCTGGGTTTAGCTCATAGCCTATATCTGATCAGCGGCGCCTACTTATGTTCACAGTTTCGTCTGGTCTTTGTCAGATCATTGTGGAGTCTACCTGTGTTGTGCCATGTTCACGTGTTTTCTTGCTATCCTTCCTGGGATCATCCTTTGATTCTCATGACTCCCGTGACTCGATCATCCCCGTCACGGATTGCCTGTCGAAGTCCCTGCGTTATACCGACCTTCTGCGTGTTTGCTTGTGTGTTCTGACCTGACTACAGCATATTCCTTAATAAACCTTATTTTCTTGCATCTTGCATCCTCCCTTGATTTGTGACACTAGCCTACCCTAACAGCGGGATAAGATATTCATTTGAACCTAAATTTAGTTCGATTTTCCTATAGCTACATTAGCAATAAAGAAATTAGATCATTAATTTCTCACAGACTCAGTATAAAATATTTAGTAGTAACTTGTAATGTAAAATGGGTATTCAATTTCATTTTAATAATGTAAAGTAGGGTAACTAAAGCGTATTTTATGATTGGATAAATATAGAAAGCACTGTAAACTTCCAGTATTATTTCAGAAGAGTGAGTCAACGCGGTGCACATTATAGACATCTTCCCAGTAAACACAAAACACTTACAACTTTTCACAAAACAAATTCATACATGCTCTCTCTGGGCCCTACCCAGCGCAATACAGTGTTGTTTGCTAGTTTCAGCCCGACTAGCCTGCGCTTAGATTGTTAAATCTGGATCTCAGAGTGCTGTGGTTAACAGTGTCAAGTCACAAGCAAACACTATAATGTTATAATGCAGCTAGAGCAAGAATCAAGGCTTCATCGGGACAGCATGAATTATGATAGAATTTGGTTCGTTGGTCCATTGGGTTGGGTTGCTTTCACACCTCAAGCGAACCGTCCCAGAGTTTGTTTGCAATCGGTCCGAGACCACCAAGTTCAGGAGGTTTTGGAGCGATTGTTTTTGCATGGATCCAAGTGTGTCAGCTTGGGAAAAAATGGTATAAGGAGTCTTTTCATTCCTCTTATAAATCACCAATGTCTCTTATTATCTGCAATTTTCTAAACCTTTTTAGTTTTAATACACTGCAGTGATGGAAAGTATAGTTACAAATAAAATCTCTTTTGAAAGAACGTTTTTTGTCTTCATACATTTAGATTTCTGAATAAAGGTTTTGCCAATAATCAACATTACATTTATCTTTGTCATTTGTCTTTGTCTCCAACCAAGACATATCTGAGTGCAGATAAGTAAAGAAAAGCAAACATGAACAGTTGATGTCAACTTGATATAATACAGGCATTTTGATTAAAATTAAACCGGTGTCTTAAAAACTCACTTGACAAATATATACACCATTAATTATTTTAAATGTGTTTGCTTTAGGGGCCGCTGGAAAGCTAACTTACTGGTAAGCTCACAACTTTTATGCAATTATATCATAAACTTGCAAAATCATAAACTACTATTATGGTACAAAAATCTAGGGTATAGCTAATATAGAATTAAAACAAGAGCAAATAAGTTTGTTGTGGAGGATTGTCATGAGGTTATTGCCATTAAAGAGGAGGAATGGGAGTTCACATGATCCATCTGGCAAGTAAACAAGTGTTTTTAATGGAACTTTTTTGGAATGGCATTTAAAACACGCTTAAAATTGTGGTAACACTTTATTTTGATGGTCCCTTTTGAACATTCTGGTGACTATAAGTAACTTTGCAACTACATGTCAACTCTCATTACAGTATTAGTAGACTGTCTGCTTAATATCTGATAACTCTTTATTGTGATCAACAGACAGTCTACTGACTATAAGTAACTATGCAACTACATGTCAACTTATTCTAACCCTAACCCTACCAGTCTACTAATACTCTACTAACACTCTAGTGAGAGTTAGTAGACATGTAGGTGCAACGTTACTTATAGTCAACAGAATGTGTTAAAGGGACCATCAAAATTGTGTTTGCAATATAAATTGTATTTAGTACAAAAGTCTGCTAAATTAATAAATGTAAATATAAATGCTGGAACATGAACTATACTGTGGTTTCAGGCATTTGTTTTTTGTGTAAGATAATTGAGTGAAACTCTTTCCACATGGGTACTTTTCAGTATCAAAGACTCAATCTATGTGTTTTACAAAGAAAAAAAAAAATTCTAAAATTTTTTATTCTAAAATACACCATACTAACATGTACCGTTAATAAAACATGGACACTGCTCCTGATTAACATGGAGCACTCAAAAGAGACATGGAGATGGAAAACATATTCCTTGACTCATAAAAGTTTCTTGGGGGAATGCATGACCATATTCCTTCAGCGGATTTGTAGATTCAACACACATTAAAACTGGACAATAAAAGTTGTTGATAAAATGAGTAACAAGTTTAAGGGTTAGTTGGTGAAGCAGCCAAGAGACATGAAAAAATAAGTAATATGAAAACAAATTAGATAGATTTCTCTTTTGATTGATGTACAAGATAGGCAAAGCTTCTCAAGAAAAGAAGAGAAGTGAGATCTGAATCTCACACTTGAAACTGCCTTTAAGTTGAACTCTGATCACAGTGACAACTTTGGATGATGTTTCTTTGTCCTGATTTATATGGAAAAGAGAGCTTTTATTGCTCAACCTATTATTGGGTCACGTTTGGTGAGGACACAGTGTCGCACTTGAAAATGCTGGATCTGGACATGAACTACTTACATCATGATTTTAGACATTGGTTTTTCATATGTCTGATTGATTGAAATTCATCCCAAATGGAGGGCAGTGTTACGGTTTCTCTCCAGTGTGGATCCTCTCATGTGTTTTCAGGTGTCCTGACTGACTGAAACTCTTGTCACAGTGAGAACACTTGTAAGGTTTTTCACCAGTGTGAGTTCTCAAGTGATTCTAAAGGACTCTTGTTCGCACAAAACTCTTCCCACACTGATTACATGTGTACGGCTTCTCTCCTGTGTGGACCTTCTCATGTCTTACATTTACATTTACATTTATTCATTTAGCAGACGCTTTTATCCAAAGCGACTTACAAATGAGAACAATAGAAGCAGTTAAAACTAACAGTAGGACAACAATACGTAAGTGCTATAACCCCTCTCAGTTTATTTTTTTTTTTTTTTTAAGAATAGAAGAGAAGAGAAAGTGTTAATACTACTGAATCAAGTGCTGCCGAAAAAGATACGTCTTCAGCAGTTTCTTGAAAGTGGCTACTGACTCAGAAGCTCTGGTTGAGTTAGGCAGATCATTCCACCAACAGGGAACAGTCATGGTAAAGGTCCGAGAAAGAGATTTTGTGCCTCTTTGAGATGGTACCACAAGACGACATTCGCTAGCAGAGCGCAGGTTTCTGGATGGCACATAAGTCTGAAGTAATGAGTTTAGGTAAGAGGGAGCAGTGCCAGTGGTTGTTCTGTAGGCAAACGTCAGTGCCTTGAATTTAATGCGAGCGGCAACTGGCAACCAGTGCAATTTTGTGAGGAGAGGAGTGACGTGTGCTCTCTTTGGCTCATTAAAGACTACTCTGGCTGCAGCATTCTGGATCAATTGTAGAGGTTTGACAGAGCAAGCTGGAAGACCAGCCAGGAGAGCATTACAATAGTCCAGTCTGGATAAAACAAGTGCTTGGGCAAGGAGTTGTGTAGCATGCTCTGTAAGGAAGGGCCTGATCCTCCTAATGTTGTGCATGGCAAATCTGCAGGACCGGGCAGTTCTAGCAATGTGGTCTGTGAATTTCAACTGATCATCAATTACAACCCCAAGGTTCCTAGCTGACCTTGATGGAGTTATGGATGACGAGCCTAGCTGAATGGAGAAGTTGTGATGAAGTGTTGGGTTGGCCGGGACCACAAGTAGCTCTGTCTTCGCAAGGTTTAGTTGAAGGTGGTGGTCCTTCATCCAGCCAGAAATGTCTGTCAGGCAGGCTGAGATACGAGCAGCTACCGTCGGATCGTCAGGCTGGAATGAGAGGTAGAGTTGCGTGTCATCAGCGTAGCAATGATAGGAAAAGCCATGTTTCTGAATCACAGATCCTAGTGATGTCATGTAGATGGAGAAGAGGAGTGGTCCAAGCACTGAGCCCTGAGGCACCCCAGTAGCTAGATGTTGGGTCTTAGATGCCACACCTCTCCAAGACACCCTAAAGGACCTACCTGAGAGGTAAGACTCGAACCATTGGAGTGCAGTTCCCGAGATGCCCTTCATCTTCAGGATTGACAGGAGGATTTGGTGGTTAACTGTGTCAAAAGCAGCAGACAGATCCAGCAGGATGAGGACTGAGGATTTGGAAGCTGCTCTTGCCAGTCTCAGAGCTTCAATTACTGAGAGCAGGGCAGTCTCAGTTGAGTGTCCGCTTTTGAAACCAGACTGATTGTCGTCCAAGAGGTTGTTCTATGTAAGAAAGGAGGAGATCTGGTTGAAAACAACTCGTTCAAGTGTTTTCGCGACAAATGGAAGAAGAGAAACTGGTCTGTAACTTGTTAGATGTGCTGGATTTAGATTGGGTTTCTTAAGCAGTGGGGTTACTCGAGCCTGCTTAAAAGCTGTGGGAAAGGTACCAGTGTGAAGAGAGGTGTTTATGATGTGCGTGAGTGTGGGTACAACTGAGGAAGAAATGGCTTGAAGTAGATTAGTGGGGATAGGATCAAGCGGACAGGTAGTAGGGTGATTGGAAAGGAGGAGTTTAGAGACTTCCGCCTCTGAAAGTAGAGAGAAGGAGGGTAGAATGTGTGCGTTTGTTGGTAAAATGTGTGTGTCAGTTTGTGGATTGGTAAATTGTCCGCTGATGGTGGTTGTTTTTTCTATGAAGAATGTGGCAAAATCATCAGCTGTTAGGGTTGATGAAGGAGGAGGAGGAGGAGGGTTAAGAAGAGAGGAGAAGGTTTTGAAAAGCATGCGAGAGTCAGAAGAATCGAAAATTTTGTTGTGATAGTAAGCCATTTTAGCAGTAGAGATATTAGCAGAGAAGGAAGAGAGGAGGGATTGATAAAGACCCAGGTCTGTCGGATCTTTCGATTTGCGCCACTTCCTCTCTGCACCCCTGAGTTTAGTACGACGTTCGCGAAGAATATCAGATAACCAGGGGGCAGAGGGTGTGGCGCGGGCTGGCCTGGAGGAAAGGGGACAGAAGTTGTCCAAGCAGGATGTTAAAGTGGAGAAAAGAGTATCAGTTGCACTGTTAGTATCTAGTGTTGAGAGCTGATCAGGTGGAGGAAGTGTGGATGAGACCAAAGAGGATAGGTGAGAGGGTGAAAGTGAGCGTAGGTTCCGTCGAAAGGTGACCTGTGGAGGAGTGTGTGTTGTGTTCTGAGGCAGGTTGAGGTTGAGAGTGAGGAGGAAGTGATCTGAGGTGTGCAGTGGAGTGACCAGTGTATTGTCCGTAGAGCCGTAGCGCGTGTAGATAAGGTCCAATTGGTTACCTGATTTGTGAGTAGCCACAGTAGATACTCGTTTGAGGTCGAATGATGCAAGCAGGGTGTGGAAATCGGCAGCCTGAGGTTTTTCTAGGTGGATGTTGAAGTCTCCAAGAATTACAAGAGGAGTACCATCTTCAGGGAAGGATGAGAGTAGCACATCAAGCTCCTCCAAGAAACTGCCAAGTTGACCTGGGGGACGATATACAACTACAAAATGGATTTTTATAGGACTAGTGATGGTAATTGAATGTGATTCAAATGAGCTGTTGTCAAATAGAGGTGGTAAAGGATCAAATTTCCAGTCATTTGAGATGAGCAGACCAGTACCACCACCCCTTCCGGTCAGACGGGGGGTGTGTGAGAAAGTGAAGTTAGTGGAGAGGGCAGCAGGTGTGACAGTGTCCTCTGGTCTGATCCAGGTCTCAGTCAGGGCCAATAGACTGAGACCTGAATGACTTGAAAAAGATGTAATGAAATCAGCTTTGTTAACAGCGGACTGGCAGTTCCAGAGACCAATAGGAAAAGAGAATAAAGTATTAGAAGACATCGGAAGGGTACGGAGATTGTTAGGATTGCACCGCCTCTGACGTGTGCAGTTTGATTTACGTATGTTAGTAATAGTAGAGATTTGAAAACACACAGTGAAAAGGAGCTCACAAACAGAAAGATCCAAAGAAAAGTTTGTAGAAGAGAAAGGAAACAACAATAAATAAACAAGAAGAATTTAATACTCAAGTGCCTTGTCGGTGTCCTTGCTCAGTGGAGTCGCACAGGTAGAGTCGCTGGTCTTTACACTCTTTGGTCTTCACACGCTGAGGGCTTCACACAAGGGCAGCCGCGACCGCTGCCGCGGTGCACTAACCAGTTATATACACGCTTAATACCCCGTTAATGAATACAGCAGGCCACGCCCAACTATTTGGCCAGCGAAACTCAGTAGACACACAAACAAACACACATGTCTTTTCAGAGAAGATGAAATACGGAATCTCTTTTCACAGTGTGAACACTTCCAAGGTTTTTCTCCAGTGTGAATTCTCTGGTGCTTTTTAAGATCCGCATTTCTAATAAAGGTCTTCCCACAATCAAAGCACATATAATTCTTCACACCACTGTGTATTTTCTGGTGTAATTTTAAAGTACTCGCCTCACTAAAACTCTTTCCACACAAAGAACACACATGAGGCTTCTCCTTTGTATGAACTTTCAGGTGGCTCTTCAGGGAATTTGGCCAAATAAATTTGTTACCGCACTGATCACAGTTAAATGGTCTTTCTCCAGAATGAGAAACCACATGCATTTTAAGAGTGTCTGGATGTCTGAAACACTTCCCGCACTGATCACATGTGTACGGCTTCTCTCCAGTGTGGATTCTCATGTGTTTCTTCAGGCTTCCTTTTTTTTTGTTAAACTCTTCCCAAACTGAGTGTAGGTAAAAGATTTTTTGGATCTTTTCAGTAAAAAAATTACTTCAGTCTGTAAGGGACTTAAGGATTTATTTCCAGTTTTGACATGATGTTTCTTCTCTGTTTCACTCAGTTCTTCACTCTCGTCATTCTCCTCCAACAAGTTTAAAATAAAAGTAAAATGCTTTCATTTTCAGTAAATCATAATAAAAAAATCGGTCCCACTTTATATTAAGTGGCTTTAACTACTATGTACTAACATTGAAATTAATAATTTGATACAACGGACTTATTGAGGACATACAGTTTTTACATTGTACTTATATTTTAAAAATACCTGCATGTAATTACAGCTGTAATCAATGTATGTAATTACATTCGTAATTACACTGTTGACCCTTCCCTTACACCTTAACCTACCCTTAAACCAACCCATACCACCACACCTGACCCTAACCTTACCCGTATCACACCTCAATAGCAGCAAAATTGTTTTACAATACAACATGAACACAATAAGTACATTGTACCTACTTATCAATGTAAGTACACAGTACTTAAAGCCACTTAATATAAAGTGGGACCAAAAAATCAAATAGAGCAATGTGAAGGGAAGCGACATTAAGCTATTGTTTTTTTTTTTTTTTTTTTTTTTTACTAAAACCATGTGCTGAACTGCTGGAAGTTTTATAACCTTAATGATCTTCAGTATCAAACACCAACCTCTTTGTTCTTCATTATCTTCATATTTTATTCTGCAGGATTCTGGATCACTCATTTTCTCACTGTTCAACTCAGTCTTCTTCACTTGTACACTGATGGGATTAATCCAGCATTTATTGGTGAAATGCTGTGGGAGGAGCTTTACTGAAGATAAATCACTGTGTAGTGGGAGGAGCAGATCTGCCAAAATCAAAACTAAATTATAAGATTGAGGTTTTCACCTATTTAGATTGATTATTTATATAGGATATATATATATATATATATATATATATATATATATATATATATATATATATATATATATATATATATATATATATAGGGCCTATATCTTATATTTTTGTATCTGCCAAATGAACAACAAAGAAATATAGAAAAACATGAAGAAATACCAGAATTAAAAGAAAATATATAAATATAAAAAAATTAAGAATACAGAAGGATAAATTCATTCTGAAATAATATACATATTATTAGGCAACAAATAAAACATTTAGATTAAATTGTATTAATTGGTACCATCCATTCACCATCGGGTGCTGTCCCTCACTGCCAGCCAATCAGCGCCGAAGAGATTCTCTCCAGCAACTTTGTCAAAAAAAAGGAAACGCATGCGCTCAAAGAAGCATCCAAACGCAAGTACACAATCTCCTAATTCTTGCTGCACGGGTGCAAATCGTATTAAGCAAACGAACTAAGGCTGAATTGTTATATTGGTTCTCTTAGGTACAGGTGTTGTGTCGAATTTCGACCCCTGCCAAATCATTACCCCCTTGCATTGGTAGTTTTAGGATTAGTTATGGGGGGGGGGGGTTAGGATAAGGGGTGGGATTGAGACAGAGCGACCCTTGTCGTAATCTGGTGGGCGTGGTACAATCCAACCGTCTCCATTGACATTGCATTGCAAGAGGCTTCCCTCCTTGTCATTTCTGACTTATAACAAAAACAAAACAATGTCTAAAAGCTGCTATGTGACAAGGTCAAGCTAAACAAGCTAAAAAAAACAGAAATAAATGTTTATAATCTGTCAACCCCAAAAAACGAGCGTTTAAGGACACAAAAGTGGATAACTTTATTTATTTATTACAGGCTCAAGGCCCACAGAAGACAATACTGAACACAGATCAATAAAACATCACACATTCATATATACACATTCTATACAGCAACAACAGAAGAATAGAGCTAATGAAGGCACAGATACCAGTGATCCCATATTGTTGACATGTACCTCACAGAGCTACGACTTGGATCTACTATCTGAACAATAAGCTCATTCATGGATCGGTCCAGCCTGTTCATAAACTTGAAAATTAGATTTCTCACCAAGGCCATGAAAGTAGTTAAACCCAGCCTACAGAACAGCTGGTTTGCCCTGGTACTTCTTGGTTTCTTCAAGAGAATCCTGAGAGAGTCATTATAGGCTACTTTTAGCTTACCTCCTTCTTATATCTAACCCAGATACATGCAATTGAGACTGCTCTTTTAATTCTTTCAAATAAATAATATAAAATTGCATAAATAATTTTTGAAATGACCAACGTATTTAAAGGGAGAAGGTTACATTACAAAAAATACATTTTAATATTAGATATTCAATTTTGATGTTAATTTTAAATATAATTACTCTATAGTCTTATTTAATTCAATTACATCAGAGGTAACTGTAATTAAATTACAGAAAAACTAAGAGTAATCCCTTACGTTACTTTTTCAAGAGAAAAGTAATTTGATTACATTAATTAAATTCTTAGGAATGCATTACACTCAACACTGCTCCTTCCAACTCGGAAACTATATCAAAATGATCTCAGTTAATCAGAAATTGAATGTGAATGCCATCCTGAAGTCATATTTAGGATAATGCTGATAGCCAGTGGCGGTTCTACATTGAATTACACCCTGGGCGAGACCACCTTCGAGTGCCCGTTTATTTATAAATAAATAAAACACACACACACACACACACACACAAAATTATCCACAAACAGTCATTCTACTATAACAACATAAGTTAAAGATAAAATTATATTTCTCAATTGCACAAATGCTTCATTACATCCAACATTGCCAAAAGACAATGAACACAATTCTGCACAAACTATGACAGTGTAAGTTATCAGAACTTAAATATACACTATATACATAAATGTGCCAAAAATATATACAATCAGATATATAAAAAATTGAACAAGAGCAGAGAGCAACGATAATATAAAACATTAAGAATAATATACAAATAAAATATAGAATAAATATTCTATAGCACAAATACTATCACACAAATGTGAAAACACACTAAAGAGAATCTAAGTTAATTATTACACTATTGTACTAAGAACAGAACATTGGCTGTCATCAGGCCATTATAACTGTCTCATGAATATTTTTCTTGACCTCAACTACAGAGGTACAAATTGAATTTGTCATTAAAATGTCATTGTACCACTGTAGTTGAGGTCAAGAAAAGTATACTTGAAACTACCTACAGATTTGAAAATTCCATTGGCTAATTACAGGGCCTAACGTTAACCCAACTGATGGAAATAAATAATAACTGAACTTTAACAGTTTTGTTGCAAAGCACAATATTATGGTTAAATTAGATCTCGTGTTTGTTGACTTGAAACCTAATTATTGTTGTATAAGCATAACAAGCATCAAAGCAAAAAGGCTAAGAAACGTAAGAGACGAGTTACCCACAATTAACATTAGCCCTTCATTCATGACAACATGGATACCGTTATTATACCACAGAGAGAACATAGTTGCAAACCTTTATCTTTTGCTCGTTTCTCCTCTTCTTTTCTTTTTTTCTAAATTTTGCACCTGATGGCTTTGACCTTTTCCTGTCCTTCACCTTTATTTGTATAGAACTTTTCACAATACGGAAGACAGTTATGATTGAGAATGAGTCATTATCACATTACAATGCAACATTAGCCTAATTGTCATAATCAACTTGAAACATTCATTTGAGTTGAGTTACTATGGTCTAGAACCACCACTATAGTATGTAGAATACTGCTTCAACATCTGTAAAAAGTCTTCCCACAATCAAAACACATAATCCTTTTCAAACATATCTTCAGAGACAAGATTAAGGCTAGTCCCAGGCTAAAATGCATGTTTAAACTATCTTAACTGAAAGCAACTTGCACTGACAATATCTTAAAATACATTGTTTTGTCTCAAGATGCACATCAGGAATGTTTTTGTTTTTTTCTAAGGCACGTTTATAAAAGCTACTAAAATGTCCTAATTCAACTAAAGCCTAATCCTGTCTTAATCTAAACCCTTTTTGTGAAGCCAGGCCATAATCTTTTCTGTTGTAGTGTTAAAGTACCCAGCTGAAAATTAAAAAAAAGAAGAAGAAAAAAAAAAGAATCCACACAAGTTCCACATGAGGATTTTCTTTTGTATGAACTTCCGATGGTTCTTCAGGGAATTTGCCCAAAGAAAATGTTACTGTATTGATGACACTTAAATTGTCTTTATCCAGAATGAAAAGTCAGATTCAATTTAAGTGGCTCTATTGTGGATATTCATGTGTTCCTTAATGTATGCTTTTTGTCTCGAAATCTTCCCACACTAATCACAAGTGAAAAGACTTTTTCTAGAGTGGATCTTCTCATGTGTTTTCAGGTTTCTTTGATGACTGAATCTCTTGTCACAGTGTCAACACTTGTAAGGTTTTTCTGCAGTGTGAATTATCTGGTGCTGTCTTAGTTCAGCTTCTGTAATAAAGGTCTTCCCACAATCAAAGCACATATAATCCTTCACACCGTTGTGTCTTTTCTGGTGTATTTTTAAGGTACTCAGCTCACTAAAACTCTTTCCACACAAACACATGTGAGGCTTCTCTTTTGTATGAACTTTCAGGTGTCTCTTTAGTGATGATGCTGAAAGACATGTTTCCCCACAATGATCACAGTAAAATGGTCTTTCTCCAGAGTGAGAAAACAGATGTGATTTAAGACTGATGGCGTGTGTGAAACTCTTCCCACATTGATCACATGTGTGCAGCTTCTCTCCCGTGTGGATATTCATGTGTTCCTTAAGGTTTCCTTTTAGTGCAAAACTCTTCCTACACTGATCACAGGTGTATGGCTTCTCTCCAGTGTGGATTCTCATGTGTAATTTAAGATGTTTATTTTTTGTGAAACTCTTTCAACACTGATAACATGCGTACGGCTTCTCTCCAGTGTGGACCCTCATGTGTCTATCAAGGTCTCCTTTTTGTCTAAAACTCTTCCCGCATTGATCACAGGTGTGCGGCTTCTCTCCAGTGTGGATTCTCATGTGTAACTTAAGATGTTCATTTTTTGTGAAATTCTTCCAACACTGATCACATGCGTACGGCTTTTCTCCAGTGTGGATTCTCATGTGTTCATTAAGGCCTCTTTTTTGTGTGAAACTCTTCCCACATTGATCACAGGTGTATGGCTTCTCTCCAGTGTGGATTCTCATGTGTAACTTCAGATGATCTTTTAGAACAAAACTCTTCCCACACTGATCACATGTGTGCGGTTTCTCTCCAGTGTGTATTTCCATCTGATTATTAAGGTGTCCTTTTTGTGTGAAACTCTTCCCACATTGATCACATGCATACGGCTTCTCTCCAGTGTGAATTCTCATGTGAAGTTTAAGATTTCGTTTGTATGGGAAACTATTTCCACACTGAGAGCAGGTGAAAGATTTTTTGGCTTGACTTTTCTGTAAAAAAATCCTTTCAGCATGTGAGGAACTTGAATAATTTTTTCCAGTTTTGACATGAGGTTCTTCCTCCGCTTCACTCATTTCTTCACTCTCCTCGTTCTCTCCCATCAGGTCTAAAATGAAAGTAAAATATGTATGTAACTTTTGGCAGTCTAACGGTTAATAAACAAAACTGCATGCATCTTGCGGAAGAACATTGTAGCCAGAGCTACTTCTCTATGTTATTGTATATGATGAGTCACACAAGTTACTGAGCTACTCCACAGCGGTTGGCATCCCGGGCTAAAATATTCCCTATTTAAACACTTTTAATGAGATCAATGAAAAAATCTTGGAGTGCTGCTTGCTGGAAGGACCTCTGTTTAGTAATCCCAGAAGGTACTCTTTGATTGGGTATCAAACTTGCAATTATAGAAAAAATATCCAAGACACTTCCTCTGGTTGAAAAATGGGGAAAAAAGCCTCTCTTTAAACATGGCTCACTCTACAAACATTAAAAGTGACTAAAATTTAGTTTTCTTCCCGACTGACACAAAACTTCCTCAACCACACTGAATGGCCGAAATGCATCAGTATGCAGTGTTTTGGTCACTTTTAATGTTTGTAGAGTGAGCCATGTTTAAATAAATGCTTTTTATCATTTTGGAACCAGAAGAAGTACCTTGGATCTTTATTCTATATAAACACTTACTATATTCCTATCGCAGAGATCAGTCTTGGGCAACAACACGGTTTGGAAGATGGTTTCATGATGTACATGTGCGTATTATTAAAAAAATGTTTTTGTAAATTTTGAACAAAAACATTTCCATCTATCCACTTTCCAAACGACTTGATCTATGTAGTCAAAGGGGAGTAATTTTCAGTGTAAAAAAAATACTGTAAATGCTGTAATGCAACATTATTATTAATTTTGATTATTTTTTAATAAATCACTTTTCCATGAATTATCTTCCAATTATTATTTATAAAACTTTCTAGACTCAAACTACATGTTTTTTTTAGTGAGAACTATTGAATATACTTGATCAACTACAGTTATCGTACATATTAACGTTAAAATACTAAATATTTATTAGCACCCCCCCCCCATCAAATCTCAATTTGTACACAAACTGTAGTGTTGACTGCATTCCTCAACCCTGTTACCAAAGTTATATTTTCAGAAAAACTTGTCATTTTAAGAAAAATAACTTCTGAACAACTATAATTAACTTCCATAATTCAAGAGAAATGTGAGTTTTTCAGTAAATTAGCTTTTGCTTAATTTATGTTAAATTACCAACCCAAGTTTATTTATTTGATACTTTGTGTATTGCTAGAAAATAACCAAATTACAGAATTCAGGGTTGTAAAATGTATTTAGACATGTTCAAAAGTTCATTAACACAAACCTCCTTTCACTAGTCATTTGTTGGAAGAAAAAAAATCAATTTCAGGCTCTAGATGTACCCAGTCACATGTATTATTTGCTACTTAAACTATAATATTTCACAGCTCATATGACTTTTCCAACTACAACCACAAAACTGCTTGAATTCTATGATCTTAATGTTCCTTTAAATGAAGAATTAAGAATAAACACCAACCTGTTTGCTCTTCCATATCTTCAGGTTCCATGCTGCAGGATTCTGGATCACTCATGTTCTTTCATAATAATAATACATTTTATTTATAATGCGCTTTTCGAAAACCCAAAACGCTACAAACAATAAAACAAGTAAAAAACAGAAGTACAAGAGTAATACAAAATAATCATTACAGTACACATCATTAAAATACTAATCTAACAGTCTATGTAAGCAATTTTAAAAAGGTGTGTTTTTGACAACTTCTTGAAACTGGCTAATGTAGGAGCATTTCTAACAGTAAGAGGAAGTGCATTCCATAACCTGGGTGCCACGACAGAGAAAGCTCTCTCCCCCATAGATTTTAATCTACAGGGAGGTTGCTGAAGAGTAAGAGAACCCGTAGACCGAAGGGAACGAGAAGGCGCTTACTGTCACGGGAACACACAGGAGAACAGGTAGATCCAAAAACAGTATGTTTATTGTTAGGTAGTGATGGCAATTTCAAAACACTGCTTCATGAAGCTTCGAAGCCTTTACGAATCTTTTGTTCCGAATCAATGGTTCGGAGCGTGTATCAAACTGCCAGAGTCACGTGATTTCAGTGAACGAGGCTTCATTACGTCATAACTGTTTCGAAACACTTCGAAATTTCAATGGTTCCCCGCTGCAATGAGCAGCAATCATGATTCATGAGCAACAATGAACAAGTGTCTTTGGGTTTACCTGATATCTGATCAGTTTTATACATTTGTAGACGTTTTAATTAGACATTAGTATAATTAAAATGAGGTAGTTAATAGTCTTATTTGTCTGTTTAGCTGAGCCATTCATAGGACAAACAAAACAAACCCTAACAATTGATAAAAGAACACGTTTATACATGATAATCTTATTAGATGATTAGATAATTGCATTTGAAAGATTTTACTTTCAGTAAAAAATTTGCAATATATTTTATAAGGGATTTTCATGCATGTTTGACCTGGGTTTTTGTTGCATTTACACTGTTCTGACCACTAGGGGTAACCGTAGAGACGGGTGTCGGATTGTTTCGAAGCCTCGGCACAATATGGCTCATTTGATTCAACTGTTTCAGTGTTTCACAAAGCCTCGATCTGCCCACCACTATTGTTAGGGCAATCCAATTCATCGTCATCCATGGAAAGGTCAAAATCCAAGTAATCAGAATCGTAGTCATCCATGCAGGGGTCAAAATCCATATTAATCAGTCCAAAAACAAATACACAAAATACACAAAATAAACAAGAAACAGACTAGTAACAGACCTCAGAAGTGTAGCGTGACATACAACAACGAATCCGTACACATACTAACACAGACCGGGAATATATACACAGATTTAACAAGACTAACAATGAACAGCTGGGAACAATGATGACGGGGAACAGCTGAGTGCAATGAACTGATGAGTGACAGTGACAGACAGAATGCTGGGAAATGAAGTCAATAGTGAAGGACACCGTTATAACGAGGACCTCTAGTGACAAACAAGGGAACACAACCAGACACTGTGACACGTACAGGCTGACTAAGTCACAAATATAAGAAGGAGCTATTTCGTGCATAGCTTTGTATGTTAGTGTGAGAGTTTTAAAAGCAATACGTGACTGGACAGGTAGCCAATGCAAACTATAAAGCACACCTGTTATTTGCTGACGTGGTGGAGTGTATGTCAGCACCCGTGCTGCTGTTTTCTGGATGTATTGCAGGCGTTTTATAGATTTAACAGGTAAACCAACAAAAAGTGCATTACAGTAATCAATCCTGGAAGTAACAAATGCATGAATAAGCCTGCATCTGGTAGAGTAAGATAGGGCCTAATTCTAATTCTAGGGCCTAATTCTTTCTTAGGTGATGGAATGCAGATTTCGTAATACTCTTTATGTGAGAGTCTAGTGTTAGGTGGGCGTCAAAAATCACACCAAGGTTACGAGCACAAGAAGATGGAGATAAGACACTATCGTCCATGATCAAATTAAAATGTCTCCCTTTGTGAGTAGCCGCGGGTGTGCCAATGAGCAGAATCTCTGTCTTAGAGGTATTCAGTTTTAAAAAATTATGATGCATCCAAGTTTTTATTTCCTGCACACATTCCGAAAGAATTTTGGAGGTGACAGTAGGATCAGATTTAGAGCTGATGTAAATTTGAGTATCATCAGCGTAAAAATGATACCCCAGACCATATTTCCTAATTATTTGCCCCAAAGGAAGCATGTAAACACTAAACAATATAGGACCCAAGACCGATCCCTGAGGAACATCAGAACGGACTTGTTCAACGTCAGATTTGTTGTTTCCCAAGACAACAAACTGGGAACGATCAGTGAAGTAAGATTTGAACCAATTTAATACAGAACTAGTGATACCAAGCCAGCTCTCCAGCCTATTTAGCAGGATAGAATGGCACACTGTCTCAAAAGCTGCACTCAGATCCAAAAAGACCAAGATGGTAGAGGCTCCAGAATCAGCTGAGACAAGCAGGTCATTCAAAACATGAACCAAGGCTGTCTCTGTACTGTGTCCCTTTCTAAACCCAGACTGAAAAGGTTCAAAAAGCTTGTTGGATGACAAGTGTAGGTGGAGTTGTGCCACAACAACACGTTCTAAAACCTTGGAAAGAAAGGAGAGATTTGAGATAGGCCTGTAGTTTGATAGGTCTGACTTATCACATCCAGGCTTTTTTAAGGACTGGTGTAATAGCTGCAACCTTTAGGGCTTTTGGAACAATGCCAGTTGTAAGAGAGGTGTTCACAATGCTACAGATGAGGGGACTAATTGAAGAAAGACACCCCTTAAGAACAGATGTTGGGATAGGGTCAAGGGTACTTGTAGTAGTATTCATAGCCATCACCAATTTTGAAATACAATCAGTAGTGACTATGGTAAAATTGGAGAATGCAGATTTACGAAGAGTAACTGGATAGGTCTCGGGAATTGCAGAGCAAGGTAGCAGACTGATGGACTTGTAGATGGTTACATTTTTTTCCATAAAAAACGTGAGAAATTTGTTACACTCCTGCACAAAAGAACAAATTGATGGCTTACTTGGAGCAAGAAGTTTGTTAATCGTCTTAAAAATCTTGTTTGGATTAGCAGCACCATCCCTAATGACAGACGAATAATACTCTGTTCTTGCTGTTTTAAGTGCTTCAGCATATTGACATAAAAAATCATCATACATTAGCTTATGGACAGTTAGACCTGATTTTTTATATTGGCGTTCAAGCTGTCTGCTTTTCACCTTAAGAGCCCTGAGCTCAGTGGTATACCAAGGAGATGATTTGACAAATGAAACAACACGTTCTCTCCTAGGGGCTAACATGTCCAAAGCAGATGACAAAATAAAATTGTAGTGATCAACGGTTTCAACTGTTAAATACTCTGATATCACGGAAGAAAGACTGTCAAAATTAATATTCTTGACATTTCTAAAACGAATGACCCTCTTTTGAGCATTTCTTAAAGATGGGACATTTAAGTTAAAAGTGAGAAGCTTATGATCGCTAATACACAGGTCACTGCTGTCTAGCTAGTTGATTTCCACCCCTACAGAACACACTAGATCAATTGTGTGACCCTTGTTGTGAGTGGGAAATTTTACATGCTGAGTCATGTTAAAACAATCAAGTACCTCCATGAATTCCACAGTTAGACTACTATTAACATTATCCACATGGATATTAATGTCTCCAATAAGAATCATTGATGGACAGACAGAGCTAACAGATGTAAGTAGCTCTGAGAGCTCATTAAAAAACAAGGAATTAGGCTTTGGAGGTCGATAAACGAATACAATAAGAACAGGAGAATTACCATTCAATTTAAATGCAACACACTCAAATGATGATACACAGGGAATAGTAATTTCCATAAGAGATAATTCATCTCTGTATATAACAGCAAGACTGCCACCTTTACCACTTAGTCGTGGCCTCTGGATATATGTATATCCCGGTGGAGTACTCAAATTTAAGTTTATGAAGTCATTTGGTTGGTGCCAAGTCTCACAGATACAAAATAAATCCAGTGAATTGCTGGATTGTGAATTGTGAAATGCTCACTCTTAAAAAAAAAAAAGGAGTTTATTAAGCCACTTCCATTCATAAACACTGTCTTCTCCACTATTAGGCTGACATGATTATTTCAGCAGGTATTGGTGCTGTGGGAGGAGCTTCAGTGAAGGTGAATTGTTTTAGGAGGAGCTTCACGGAAGGTGAACTGCTGTGGGAGGAGCTTCACTGAAGGCGAATTGTTGTGTAGTAGGAACAGCAGATCTGCTAAAATAAAAAATAAATCTGGTAGGCCTACTGAACTGATGTTTTCATTAATTCTCTCATTTGTTAACTCCACCCACAGTGGAGGCACTTCTGGAAAAATCACTTTCATTTATTAAACTGTTGGTATCTAATTTTAATTCTGACTCCATGAAAAATTTTATCTGACTCCAATTTTAAGTGATTCTTTGTTTTTATTATGTTTCTGTCTTAACAGCTGATCATTAGATTTGTTGTGATTTAATTTAGATATTTGATTATTCTGGATATCCAGTACTTTCAATTATTAATTAATTAGGGATCCAATGTCGCAGAGAGATCACGTCGGCCCGATCATGTTTCTCACGGACACAAACCTGTCCGTTCTGACTTTAGTCAGGGATTCAGGGTTAGCTAATATCTCTTCAGTCGGTTGCCCACTGCTCACTCTTAAAAAAAAAAAAAGGTAGTTTATTAAGCCACTTCCATACAACTTGCAAAGTCAGTGATAGACAGAAATCAAAAGGTCTTCAGATGACGTGGCTACTGCTCCATTCATTCATGTTTTAGTTTGACCTATCCTGGCTAAGATTATCCTGGCTCCTCATAATCTACTAGAAATAATGATTTCAGAATAATACAGAATTAATCAGGATTTAACATTTATTTTGCCAGGCAGAGTTAAACATCAATTAAAAGGATGAAAAATAATCCTTTTTATTTTTAAAATAAAAATAAAAAGGGGGGGGGGGGGGGGTAAAATTGGGTCAGATGGAGTCCTGTGCTCTCTTATTGAGAGTGTTTTATTGCAGGTAAAAATTCTTGAGATCGGTCTCAGGAGAAATCCATTCTTACACATTTTAAGCATTGTGTTTTGTTTATCTATCTATGAAAATGTAAAGTTACTGGTTTTGCTTTTACCACAAATTCACATTCTATGCATTTCTATTTTGTTGGATATTCAATCTAATATAAACATTTTAATCAATTGTTACCCTTAATTTTATTTGCTGCATGAACAGATACATAAAGAAATATAGAAACATGCCAATAAATCCCACAATTAAAGAATACAAACCTAAAAAAAAGTAAATAATTGGGCCTTCCACTTCCTGCCGGTGGAATATGATGTCAATCAAAATTGGAATGTTTTTGAATGATAAGAACCTATAATTTTTGATAAACAAACTGATTGTTATAGGTAAACATTTTATCCACAGATGTAAATATTTAAAGATTAAAAGACTTTTTATTTATTTATTTAAGAAACAAAGTTTTAAAACTTCAGAAAGATATACAATGCCATTTAACATGGCATTGTACATGGCATTTAACATGGCATTTCTTTCTCACAAAATAGAAAGCAGTTTGATGGATAAATGCCATTCGAGATTTTAAATGTCTATTCTTTGGCCTTAGACAAGATTAGGTAAAATAAATAATGTTTGTTGTATCCCTTTGTAGCCATGAATTAACAATGTTTTTAATAATGCTTTCTTTTTCCCTTATTTCTTTATTTGACCGTGATGCCCAAATATTTGAATTTTGTTTTAACTTGCATATTATCAATTAAAGGTGCACTGTATAATTTATAGCGGCATCCAGTGAGGTTGCGAATTGCAACCAACAGAAGTCACGATGGCTGACAGGAAAAGATGTTGTAGTCTGAGACAGCAGAGAGCAGCCAATCAATGAGGTTTCTTTACAAAGACAAATTAAGAAATTAGGTTTACTTAATTATTCAATAAAACAATATGTTATCGCGAATATTATTGTTACTTGTTCATCATTATGTCAGTGTTTCATTCGCTGACTTTAGCTAGCTTCCTTGCAAGAAGACAATGTTTTGTCTTTAAAGTTCTGTCATCTGCAAACTTCTACAAATACTACTAAATAATAAAAACATTGTTATTGTAGTTAAACCATGGTAACCACAAATGGTAACTGCATTTGTACTATAATAAAACCATGGTAGATTTTCGTAAGGGTGTTTATCAGACAAAATCATTTAAAAATGTAACGGGTATGAAATATGATCAGTAAAAGAAAAACACTGTTAATGATGAGAAGAGCACCGGGATTGCGGCAGGTTAGTTGGGGAATAAATGTATTTTTTATTCAGAATGTACATTTGGAATGGAACATTTCAGCAGGTTGGAGATATGTGTTGTAAACATCCTCAGTTCGAAATGTTTACACACGAACGTACTACTCCCAGGTATTAGTTTAAAAGAAAGACCTTCATCCTGCCACATCAGTCTCACCCACACTTTCCTCAATTCTTGTGTTGGGAAATTGTGAAAACTGAGGCAAGGGTGTCTTTGTTTAGAATTAGAACTATCACATGTGAAACACAGACTTAATTTTTATTGATTCATTTCATATAGTGGGACTCCAGTCTTAAAATCTGGGATTCAAATTTTTTTTTTTGAATTTAGAAACATATTCCAGTGTGGATTTCCATGTGTCTCTTCAGGTTTCCTTTTAGTGTGAAACACTTCCCACATTGATCACATGTGTGCGGCTTCTCTCCAGTGTGGATTTTCATGTGTTTTTTAAGGTTTCCTCTTTGTGCAAAACCCTTCCAGCATTGATCACATATGTACGGCTTCCCTCCAGTGTGGATTTTCATGTGTTTTTTAAGGCTTCCTTTTTGTGCGAAACTCTTCTCACACTGATCACATGTGTGCGGCTTCTCTCCAGTGTGGATCTTCATGTGTACGTTAAGGTCTCCTTTATGTGCAAAAGTCTTCCCACATTGATCACATGTGTGTGGCTTTTCTCCCGTGTGGATTTTCATGTGTATGTTAAGGTGTCCTTTTTGTGTGAAACTCTTCCCACACTGATCACGTGTATGGCTTCTCTCCAGTGTAGGGTTGGGTACTGAAACGCGGTGCCAATAGGGAACCGGTTCCGACGTAAACGGTAGTAACCAGACCGAATAAGAACGAAAATTTCGGTGCCTGATTTCGGTGCCTGACTCTCTGTGTCATGAGGCGCACACAAGCAAGGTCTCTCGCTCTCTCCCTCTCCTTCTCCGCCGTGCGCGCACTATACGGTTTGGAGCACAGTCTGTTCTGTCTCGCATGCGCGCTCTTGCTCGCTCGCTCTATATTCCGGGAGATTTTAACTAATTTGCGGGCATCAGGGAGCCGTTATCAATATGCGGGAGACTCCTGGAGCGTCTGCTGATAGTGAGGGGATTAATGAAGATGCCGAAGACAAAACGCTGCATTTCACGATTAAAATTACGCGTCAGAACGCCCTCTGGGTGTGCAGATTGTCTGAAGCCCATAAAGAATCACGCCAATCCATTGTCTGATGGCGCGGGCGCCACCTCATATTATATTAGCGCGCGCATCATCTGCTCCTCAGATTTCTCTGCCGAAAAGGGAAGCTTGTCGGCAGCGCGAGGAGCTTGGCAGCGAACGCAGCGTCTCGTTCCCTATTCAGAGAACATAGGCTACACCAGTAACCAGAGACGCTCTCTTTCATAGGTTCTCTCAAAGCTGCGTAGCAAGACGCAGTGAGAACGAAATACCAAACTCGCCAAGCTAAGCGCTGCCGTAACTAGTGCAATGACCAGCTAACTTACATGACTGGTTCAAGCAGACAAAACATGGGAACCTGGAGCCATGTCGAGATTAGATTACCCTGGTAGTATCTCTATTCATCTCCAGTATTATTACATTGTTTGATACAATATTGTTTTATTTGATATTATGTAAATGTGATTTTTTTATTTTATATTGGTTTATTTATTATTACCATATGTTACTTGTATTTATATTGTTTAAAGATTTAAGTTAAATTTGTGTCCAGTTTGGCCCTGTAAATAAAAGGGTATTATTTTTTGACAAAGTGTGTGCGGTTTCGTTTTCTTAAGTACCGTTTCAAGAAACGTTTAAGCACCGGAACCGTTTAAAAAATACCGAGTAGGTACTAGTATCTGATAAAACCCAACCGATACCTAACCCTACTCCAGTGTGGATCTTCATGTGTACGTTAAGGTCTCCTTTATGTGCAAAACTTTTCCCACACTGATCACATGTGTGCGGCTTCTCTCCACTATGAACTGTCAAGTGAGGGCAGGTGAAAGATTTTTTGGCTCTTCGTTTAAGCAAATTACTTTTAGTTTGTGAGCAACTCAAAGATATTTTGCCAGATTTGACATCATGATGTTTCTCCTCTGCTTCACTCAGTTCTTCACTGTCCTGGTTCTTTTTCATCAGGTCTAAAATGAAAGTTAAAAATTCAGTAAATCATCACAATTCAAAGAGAGTAATAGCATTTGAGTTTATTGCCATATTAGCATTACCGGTTATTACATGGCAGATAGGCTACATATAAAACATTTAACAAAATAATTTCATAAATACAATATAATGAAAACAAACATTTTATAAATTTTAATCTAGACAATTTGGCATTCACTGATTCTTTCTGCGAGAACTTTTTCAACCATGTCTGCTTGCTCATTTTCAATAATGCCATTATGTCCGGGAATCCAGCAGTCTTTCTAACTGATTTGCTATGATTCAATGATTATTGGATGGTTTTGAAAACAGGATTTTGAATCAGTTAACACTGTGAAGTTCAATTCAAAGAGAGAAATGTGAAGTGAAATGACTTAGGTTAGTTAGGGCTAAGTGATACAGCTAAAAATGTATTACAATATAATGTTTCATATCATTCGGTATTGGTAATTATTGGACATTTTTATCAACTTTTTTTAAACAAAGAAAAAATATTTTAATTTAACCAATGTATTATAAAACAGCATGATGCATTTATGCATAGTTTAAAATCATATGAGATTAAGTGGAATGGAATAAAACCCCCACAATATTTCGAGAGATATTTTCTAAAAGTTTAACAGTTTAAGTGAAACAGAAATTATATGAGTGGTTTGCGCTCCATATTGCTAACATCAACTCATTTTGGGTAAAAATGTAAAAAAAAACTTTAAAAATGTAAAGTTAATGATTTACTCAATCTAATATAAACAACATTATACTTTTATTTGTTGTATATATAAAAGGACAAAGAAATCTAGAAAAAATAAAATAAATACCACAATTAAAATGATCAAAATGTATAAAATATTAATAATAAAACAGAAGAATAAACTCAGAAATAAATGTACAGATTTATAAGCACCAATTAACACTTTAATTGAGTTCAACATCATATAGCTGAGTTTTTGTTAATTGGCTCTTAGCATTTTGTTGTTTTTACATGAAACTTGATTTATCACAGACTATAAAGAAATAAATGCTGTTAAGCGATATCATGTAGAAATCAAAAGCGGTGATGGTGTAGTTTGTTTCAGTCTGTTGACATCAATGAAAAGTGACTATTTACCTACGTGATTAAGCAACCCGGTCACACTAAATGCGTCGCTATAGAATGCATTGTGTTTATCGTGCAATTTATAGACAAAATTAGTTTTTACATGCATAGGATATCAGTAGTGGTATTATAGGCCTACGTTTGGTTAGGATTAGTGGTGTGGGGTGCGTGTGTATTACACGCAATAAAGTGCATATCAAATGCACGCGAAAACTAATTTTTGCATTTAAATTGCATGATAAACACAATGCGTGCTATAGAGAAGCATTTTCATGAGATCAGGACATCAGCATAATGAATGAGGTGAAAACAGGAACTACTGACCTGCAATAGAGGCATTTCAGCAGCTGTTAATAGTGACACTCCTGAAACAAGCTTTACAGGATCTCACTTCTTATCTCACAATCTGAGACACAATTTAAAACGTATTGATGTACAAAATTTAAAGTGTATGATTAAAATGTAACTATGGCAAGTTTGAATTCCAAAGGTAGCCTAAATGTCCAAAGAGAAATAAAGGCAGAGATTAAAATAACAGCAGCAGCACTACTTCAAGTCTATTCCCATTAATTCCCCTGACAGAGTGCACTGCCTGTAACATTATCACTGCAAACAAAGAAAGAGTGATTACTACTCTTTACTACTACATTAAAAAAACGCATAAAGTCACTCAGGTCTACACATCGTTGCCTACTAAATGTTTTATCTAAATTTTGATATTTCACTCTCATTTACTTTTATTTGACACTATGGTAAAAAAAAAAAAAAGTCACATTTAGGACCTTAAGGACAAAAATGTCACAATTGAAACCCATTAATTTACCCAATAATAAACCCAATAATTCTGCCATTATTAATCCCAGGGCCATCTTACTATAAATATGATGTAAACTTTGTTAATATGCTTTCATCCTGTTGACAATGCTTCAAAATTTTTAAATTATTTACCAGATGGCACCACTTTCCCAGGTTTGGCCTATAATGAAAATACTAACTTTTTCCTGTTTCCTTTGTGTGCGTGCATTTAATGTTTGAGATAGACAAATTATACTGTAGCCTACTGCAAATTACAAATCCTACCTCTGTGGAGCTTTGCTGGCATTTAATGAAAAAGGTTTGGTACTAATAACCTTGGTCCTACTTACTTCTCTGACTTACTTCAGCCTTATCCTCCTGTTCGTTCCTTAACGCTCCTCTAGTTCGGGATTGTTAGTCACCCTTAAGTTTAGTCTGGTGATATGGGAGCCAGGTCTTTCAGTGTTGTGGCTCCCAGGTTGTGGAATGCTCTTCCTCAAGACATCCATCAAGCATATGCCCTTCTCTCCTTCAAAAACCTCATAAAAACAAGTTTTTTCTCTGAATATTACTCTTCAGCTCTCAGTCTGTAAATTGTACCTTGTTATGGATATGTTATATGTTTGAATCAGTCTTTTGTTTGTATCTTGAATCTAACTTTGTAAGCACTTCTGTATATTACTTTCTGCCCTTGGCATGTGTATTGTGCTTTGATGTTGATGGTTATTTGGTTATGTTCCTTAACCTATCTTTGTAAAGTGACCTTGGGTGTTGGAAAGGCACTATATAAATTAAAATGATTATTATTATGGCCAAACAAAATCTTACTTAAATCTAATTTTTTAGAGTTTTCTTTACCTATGAAACACTTTATATATAAAAATCTTTTATGTATTTGAGGAGCAGAGAATGTAAGATATTTTAACTCTGCCACAGTCCTTACTGTTATTTCATACACTGTAAACCCTAACACTCATATAATGAATTGGTTTGAGTAGGAAAAAAATAAATGAAACTAATTAGTTCAGTTAAATTAACTTAATAGAGTATTAGCACTTTCTTTTCTTTCAAGCTCACAGAACTAATATATACTGAACAAAATTAAAAACGCAACACTTTTGGGTGAGGTGAACTCAAAGATCTAAGACTTTTTCTATGTACACAAAAGGCCTATTTCTCTCAAATATTGTTCACAAATCTGTCTAAATCCGTGTTAGTGAGCACTTCTCCTTTGCCGAATCCATCCACCTCACAGGTGTGGCATATCAAGATGCTGATTAGACAGCATGATTATTGCACAGGTGTGCCTTAGGCTGGCCACAATAAAAGGCCACTCTAAAATGTACAGTTTTATCATACAGCACAATGCCACAGATGTTGCAAGTTTTGAGAGAGCGTGCAATTAGCATGCTGACTGCAGGAATGTCCACCAGAGCTGTTGCCTGTGAATTCAATGTTCATTTCTCTATAAGACGTCTCTCCAAAGGCATTTCAGAGAATTTGGCAATACATCCAACCAGCCTCACAATAGCAGACCATGTGTAACCACACCAGCCCAGGACCTCCACATCCAGCATATTCAACTCCAAGATCGTCTGAGACCAGTCACCCAGACCGCTGCTGCAACAATCGGTTTGCATAACCAAGGGATTCTGCTCAAATTGTCAGAAACTGTCTCAGGGAAGCTCATCTGCATGCTCGTCATCCTCATTGGGATTCATTTTAAGTGGGAGATTTAGTAGTGATTGTTTTATGCTAATTTAGAAAAAATTCTGTTAATGTTGGTTTTAGAATAGTTACCATCATGGTGACAAGTGGTGAATGCAGCTTTGTTTGAAAGCAAGCATGTTAAAAACTTTATATTGCTGCACTCATACATTGCAATGCAAAGCGGTGTTATATTGGATGGTCTAGACATCAGATATTTTCAGATACTAGATCCGACTTCCTGCCAGAAGGTATCCATTTTGTCTGGTGTCCAAAACCAGTAAAACAAAAGTCTTGTCTGGTACCAATAACATTTATTAACAGTCTTCTATCAGCCTGAGAGTTTGACTGAGAAAGCCAGGGAAAAGCAAAAGCAGGAGACGAAGTGATGATAATAAAAAGAGCAAAGTTTATTGAATAATCTTACTTGCATATGCTTCAATGCTCAGACTTCTTCTAAATGTAAATGTCTCAATGCTAAGACTTCATACAATTCCGACAGGTGTCATTAAACCAAAGCAAAAAGATGGAAAATTACTGCTTCACAACATCGTCCTGTGACGTTAAACAACTTGAATCTCTTATCTACACAATCATAAGATTAAACAACAATAGCATGCATTGCAAGAGCAAGGAAATAAAAAGTTAATACAAATATATGAAAACATAAAATGACAAATTAATAATAATAATAATAATAATATGATTAAAAGCTAAATCAAATGACAATTACATAAATGACTGAATATTAATTATTATAAAATTTAATTGTATAAAAAATAAGAAAAAAACAAACAGATGTATAGTTGCTCTCCTATTTTTTTTGTACAATTGCTTCAAAACCATTTCACCTGTACTCAAAATCAAACAAAGCTTTCAGATCATACACACGTAAGTCGATAATATAAACACTACAGATTATTCATTAGACACTACATAAAAAAAAAAAAAAAATTAGAACAGCATCCATAACATGTCAGAAAAAATATATATTGCATACAGTAAAATTATGTAAAAAGTAAATCGCAACTGAGTAAGGTGAATGTATTGTATAATGTACTGCAGGTATAGTATTGTATTGATTCCGTCCACAATGTTGTCTCTTTCCAAGCAAAGTGAAAACTCCTCTGGATTGACAGATTTAGCCTTGACAACATTCTTGTTCTTTCTAGTCCTCATCCTCTTCCTCCTTATCCACCATCTACTACATGTATTCTTTCACATCTTCCTCTCAGATTGTTTCCATCAATTGTTCAAATCAACAGTCAGTGCACCTGTGCACTCTGATCAGTCTTATATTTTGTACAGTTGATTTGAATTAATCATTAGAAACAAGTGTGAACAAATTTGAGTCGTTATGTGTAAACGATGACAACCGTTTAAGTTGGTTTGACTTTTTCCGCTTGCATTTACAGTTTTGCTACAAATGCAACAGTCCAATGTATTTTAGTGAGTGAGAATATTTAAAGAGTTTTGCAAAAAGTGTGCATGAGATTTGCAAATAGTGTCAAACTGCTTGAACTTGTTCAGGGTTTTGCAGAAAGGGGAATTTATTCAACAAATTGGTTCAGGCCATTGAGAATTTGGTTAAGAGATTGGGGTTTAGTGTCTAAGCAATTGTGAAAAACTGTAAAGTAACACACAGGTTGCTTAGATTCTTCAGCAGTTGGCATATTGGTGACTTCTGAGGAGGACAGAAAACCAGAAAGAGATTGTTTACTCAAAGTTTAGACACTCAAAACCTGAAGTGATTTCCTGGTTTTATCTACTATGTTAATGTTTACTGATTAATCTGTGAAATAATCAACGAACAGTCGATTAATCGTTGTAATAATTTGATAAATCAATTATCAAAGAGAAATGGTTGATGCAGCACTACACAGCATCACACCTGGAAGTACAGGATAAGAAATCTAACTTCTTATTGTAATTTTAGGCATGCATTTTCTTTTTATGTCCGATTAGAGTAGATAAATGAGTGAAACTCTTTCCACATGGATGGCAGTGATACGGCTTCTCTCCACTGTGGATCTTCTCGTGTATTCTCCGATATTCTGACCTTTTGAATCTCTTGTCACAGTGTGAACACTTGTAAGGTGTTTCAGTAGTGTGAACTGTCTGGTGCACTTTCAGTGCACCATCTGTAAAAAAACGCTTCCCACACTCGGTGCAAACATGATCCTTCACACCGCTGTGTCGTTTCTGGTGTATTTTTAATGCAGTCATATTACGAAAACCCTTTCCACACAAGTAACAGACGCAAGGCCTCTCCTTTGTATGAACTTTCCGGTGGTCCCTTAGGAAATCTGGCCTAAAAAATGTTTTACTGCATTGGTCACAGTTATATACTCTTTCTCTAGAATGACTAAGCAGATGTACTTTATAAACACCTGACTTTATGAAACTCTTTCCACACTGATCACATGTGTGCAGATTCTCTCCAGTATGGATTTTCATGTGATCCTTAAGGGCTCCTTTTCGTGCATAACTCATCCCACACCGATCACATGCGTGTGGCTTCACTCCAGTGTGGATTGACATATGTTCGTTAAGGGTTGCTTTATGTGCGAAACTCTTCCCACACTGATCACATGTGTACGGCTTCACTCCAGTGTGGCTTTTCATGTGTTCGTTAAGGTTTCCTTTATGTCTGAAACTCTTCCCACACTGAACACACGTGTACGGCTTCTCCCCAGTGTGGATTTTCATGTGTACATTAAGGTTTCCTTTATGTGTGAAACTCTTCCCACACTGATCACATATGAATGGCTTCTCTTTAGCATGGTTTGTCATGTGTACGTTAAGGTTTCCGATTTGAGTGAAACTATTCGTAGCCTGATCATAGGTGTACAGCATCACTCCAGTGTGGATTTTCATGTGTACATTAAGGTTTCCTTTATGTGTGAAACTCTTCCCACACTGATCACATTTGTACGGCTTCTCTCCACTGTGGGTTTTTATGTGTAAGTTAAGGTTTCCTTTTTGTGCAAAACTCTTCCCACACTGATCACATGAATACGGCTTCTCTCCAGTGTGGATCCTCATGTGATCGTTAAGGTTTCCTTGATACGGGAAACTCCTCCCACATTGATCACATGAGAACGGCTTCGCTAAAGTGTGTATTTTCCTGTGCTCGTCAAGGATTTTTTGTTGCGCAAAACTCTTCCCACACTGATCACATGTGTACGGCTTCTCTCCACAGTGGATTTTCCTGTGTTCATCAAGGTTTGCTTTTATTGTGAAAATCTTGTCACACTGATCACATGCGTACGGCTTCCCTCCACGATGAAATTTTATGTGAAGATTAAGATTTTGCTCGCATGAAAAACTCTTTCCACACTGTGGGCAAGTGAAACATACTTTGTCTTCTCTGTTCAATGAGGGACTCACGGATGCTTCTTCAGTTTTGACATGATGTTTCTCCCCCCCTTCAATCAGTTCTTCAATCAGGTCTAAAATGAAAAGTTAAAAAGTTAAAGGTTTGATTTTCAACAAATGTGAAATGTGAAAGGAAAAGGACATGAGAACCCTGACATAACAGTAGATAGTCTGCACCAATACCAGCAAAAGTACACGAAACCAAAGTCGATACCACGGTAAAATAACAAAAAATAATACTTAAACATTAACTTTGGGGAGGGGGGGGGGGGCATTTTATACATTTTTTAAAAAGAAAATAATTATCCCACCAAAATGTTTGCTCTCTTAATGCATTTATGTTTTATGAGTTATTTTTTTGCAATAGTCCGTAATAAAACAAGAATGAATAAACACATTAGAAGCAGTAGCATAAATAGTTTGTCTGTGCGCATGATCCTGGTGCGCATCTTTCTGTGTGTCGTGTGTGTATCACATAAACAGGATATTCACAGACAGCGCAACCTCTTTTGTCTTGTCGTGCTTGAATGGTTTAAAAGCATTTGCACGAATAAGAGCGTGATCATATAATGTAAAGCTACCCAAACGATGGCAGAAAATACGGATGCTGCGTTAAATATTTTAACACGTTAAACAGGACAAAAATTAATTGCATGCATTAAAATTGACAGCACTAACTGTTACACATGCTGTTCACATTCACATAACTGACGCGAATATTTGCCAATACGGGCATTTTTACATAACTGTGTATGTATTTTATGAGTAATAGGCTGTGAAAATCTGACACTTGCGAGAGGCGGCTACATGTGTGTGCTTTGGTTGAGCACGTACTAACTTAAGACCGTCTCTCAGAGAGCATGCCAGTACTTTATAGTTTAAAATCACTTGAATTTATAAATTGCCATGATATAAAACGATGTGTCTTGTATTGCAAAGTCCAGCTCACAAAGTCAATGTGGATACTATAGATGTGAAACCAGATTTTATACGTGCGTCAGGTTTTTGGACAAGAAAGACTTCCGCATAGGATGCACCCGTGTACCCTCGCTCATAGCTCTTCTGGAAGCTTCCTCATCCCTCGCTTGCGGTGCAATCAGAATTGAGATGTCCTTCAAGATGGTTAACTTTGTTCTTTGGTGTCTCAGGCTGGAGGACGGAGGAGCGAGGAGTAAAGGAAGCATCAATTTCAGTAATGAGAAGTAGGGGTGTCGAAATTAATCGTTTCTACGATGCACCGCGATGCAGACGAGGACGATTCGGTATTGGTTCAGTAATAGACCATAACCGGTTATAATGTAGTGACGCTTTTCTGACGTCATTTATCGCGCATGTGCTTTGTCGCGGTAGCATACACTGGCAGAGGGAGGCGAGACGCGAGTGCGAATTAAACATTCTTTCTTACATACATTTACATACATACAATACATGCGCATGCAAGTTACATGCGCTTCTTGAGGCACACACACGCAAGGTCTCGCTCTCTCCCTCTCCCTCTCTGCTGTGCGCGCGCTACACGGTTTGAACATACATTCACGTAGCCTTTCGGGAGAGTGGATACATTTCCCGGGACAGATTATTAAAAGATAAATCGGGACAAACCGAGACAGATGGCAACCCTTCCGCACTCGATGGTCAAATTACAATTGTGTTGTTACGCGTGATTATAAATGGATGACCGTCTTCAACAGCGGACTCGGTGACGGTTGATGCGCGCGTCTCCAGGGTAACATTATACACTGATGAATGAGCGCTGCTTTTAAATGAACATTTCTTTATAACAAAATTGATTTGACAGAATTTCATTTTCTTAATGGCATAAACAGGCTTTAGTCCCATGAAACTTAAACTGGAATGTCTCTGTTTTTGTCACTGCGACTTCCCGAACAGGCGAACACACGCACACATCACTTTTGAAGTAAAATTGAAAATTGAGGATGCGGTGCATCGCAAAGCATCGCGATATCGAATTGAACCGAATCGATGACATGATAATCGTAATCGAACCGAACCGTGAGACCAGTGTAGGTTCACACCTCTAATGAGAAGCACCCATAGTCGGTTGTTTGAAGTGAATGTTAACAGTTCAGAAAGAAAATGCGTGTGTCACATTATGTTGGATACATGCAGCTCTTAAAGTGACCACAGCCTAATAAACCTACTCCTGTCTTTGCCCTTATTGTTCATCTAACAACAAAAGACAAAAAAATTGTGGATGTTTCACTAGCATCTAAAATTTTGAACCACTGACCCAACGGGGCCAGCAGAAAAAAATCCTTAGCATTGAGCAGTTCTAAATATGCGATATTTGTTATTAAATGAAAGATAATATATGATAGAGCAATGAACCGTGAAAGTAACAGAAGCTTCTACAATACATTTCAACATTTGCTAAACTGATTAACCCAACTAATTTTATTCATATTTTTTGGCTTCTCTACCCAATATTTTTTACAAATATCTTTTACCCAATATTAATTACAAATGCAATGAATTGAAGGGATCAGAACCTGGTATCGGCAGGCAAAACTAAAGTATTGGTATCGGACTCGTTCTGGAAAAAGTGGTATTGGTGCAGCCCTAATTTAAAATAAACAAATCAATTAATCAATCAATTATTGAAAAAGTACATAAAAAACAGTGTTCGAAACAGTAAGCTTATAATAATGATTTATAATTGAATGGTTGGAAAATGTCACATCAATCTTTGCGTGATGTCGTCATGTACATAAACAGGAAGATGACAACAACTTACACACATAATCATCATAATACAAACAAGCACAACATACAAACACAAAATAAAACATAACAGCACTCAGGTCTCTCCCTAATTTGGAAAATTGTACGACTGTACATTAGGCAAGTTCTGGGTACGCGCTCTAGTGTTGCCAAAAGTCGGTACTGAAATTTTAAAAAATGTGACTAAACCAGAATTTCCCTCTAGCATTTTGAGCACTGTTGAACAAGTTCTTAAACACCTCTGATTGGCCATTGTGTTCACGTTCAACATTTATATCTCTGATTGGCCATTGTGTTCACACGTTAAACCTATGTCTGTGATTGGCTACAATGACAAACGCTTCAAAAACATGTCTTCAGAGAGTGCTTAAACAGATACACAGGGGAGAGTTTGAAAGCAGGCGTCTTTCAGCGGATCAGTCTATCAGTGGATATATTAGGGATTCGCTGATAGACGCCTGCTTTCGAAAGCTCCCGTGTGTATCTGTGTAAACACACTAACGCGCATAATCAAAGCCCACCCCCAAAACACTGGATTAGACAGGTAAGATCTCTCTGTGCAATAGTACACAAAATTTCCCAATAAAGAAATGCTTAAAAACAGACAATGGCTCTCTATTATCCTTACATAACTACAATTCAACAATAAACGGCAATAAAACTTCCATAACATTAACCAGTTGAAGTATTTAATGTTGTCCATAAACACATATACATCGTAAACATGCAACAAATAATAAACTTATCAGGAGATCAGCACAAACACCAAGTAAATACAGAATAGTACTAGGCTGACGCTCATCATCCAGGTTCGTCATCACAGTATGTCTTACAGTAAGCTCTGAGACGGATGTAACATACACGCATGTAAATAATTAAAGTGCATATTAAACACACAGGAGAATATATTTATTTAAATGAACTGCAGCCTTTGTGAATTGACAATAGCACTATGCTATAGGCCTAGTATGTTTTTGTTTAATGGTTTCATTGTGCAGCCTTAGAAAACGGTCTAATCCTTGTCTGTGGAATATACCACTTCCGGTATTTTGTACTGGTATTTCAGATCCAGTACTTTTATTTACCTAATCAAGGAATCGTGACAGCCCTATTTTCAACCATACGAGGGCTGCGATGTGATACTAAAATGATTATTGATGCATCTTTTTTTGTGAGACCATTTGGTACTTTTAAGGCAAAGTATTTATAATGACCCATTAAGAATTTACTTCCAATATCTTTTATTAATAAAACAAATGGAAGTGATTTCGCAAGTCAACTCTAAGGTTACATTTGCCAGCATATGTCCCAACATTGCAAAGAACCAACAGGAAAATAAATGTGTGCCTGTACTAGCAGCATACTTGTAAATTAATACAAACTTCAGCTTATTTTTAATCTCTAACATAAATTAATAGACTTCTAACCAACATCCTCATGTTATGTGCAATGAGCAATATAATCCTTCAGAGAAAAAATAAATAAAATAAAATAAAAAAAATCACACAGCTTTCTATGGGGTGAGAATTGTTCCTTTATTCCAAATAAATAGATTATGATCCACAAATAAATGTAAAGAGATCCACAAAAATATATCAAATTCACAAATAAATAGATTAAGATCCACAAATAAATGTAAAGAGTTTCACAAAAAATGATAAAACTCACAAATAAATAAAATGAGATTTGCAAATAAAAAAAATATATTTATAAATTTGTTTTATGCCACAAACACAACTCTGCCTGGCATTTATTTGTGAACTGCTTTCTGTGCATTTGTAAATCCCCTCACGCATTTGTGGATTTTGAAACACTTCTAGCGTCGACGTGCAGACAAATCCACAAATAAGTGGACTCCACCCACCGTTTAATCAAGCCAATCAGATAACGGGCATATTGAGCTGACCAATCGTAGCACGTTCTCGCTACAACCAATCACGTTAGGCTTTACAATCAGAGTGGTCTTGCCCTGAAATAACTTTGCTCGCTCATCTGCATTGGCTCAAATAGGAAGTGTAAGGCTAAGGCCCATAATATTGCTTCAGTAAAATATGTTTAAAATTTGGATTTTGTTAGAGTTAGAGCATTAGACTGTGTATCAAGCCAAGACACATTTTTATGAGCCTTTGAAAATGCCAGAGAAACAGCGTTATGGGAACAACGCATTATGGAAGCGTCACGTTATTCATGATAAAACAGAAAAGCATCAATACGTTGCTGACTAATGAATTACTGGATTCAACCTCGTGATAAATACGCAAGTTTGTGTAATATTGGGAAAATTACTGTCACAGCAGCTTTTCCCACTTCTTCAGTCAAGTTTTAAATAGCACGTCCGTGGATCTAATGATTAAATATATATCATGCATTTAAAAGTGAAATGCCCAGCAGACAAGCGATTTGAATTTATCCGTTAAAACGCTTGATCACACAAATAATATTTCATGAATCAGACTTAATAATATTGTATTGTAAAAGTTACTTACAGCATCCAAAATAAATGCAAATATGTAATTTTTCAGCATTGCAGTATCCACTCAAAACCATAGCCTACAAGTTGTTACATCTTCAGTGATGGTAATTTGGGCTGATATTTTGTATTCTACATAATATTTATGTCCTATAGCTAGCTATTTGTCACAACGATTGGACATTGGACAAAGCAAATGTACAAATGATGTGTCCTCCGTAGTTGCGTGTAGTAGCGCTACATCAGAAGAAGAACGGGCATCCGTTTACTATCAATGAATCATCGTGTCGCGCTGCGCCGCGTCCAGTGTAGACACTATCACGAATTATGAATTTTCATGTAGCCAGCATAGTCAATAAAGAAGATTACGTCATATAGCTTCAGGCAAGAAAACAGACGTCATGGGCAAAATGTGTTAACATTGCAAACGTTAATTTTACAAGATTTGAAACTGCTACGGCAGCAGGGAAGATAATCGGCTATTTGCTTATAGTCCGGTGGAAAGGGTGTTATGCTCGGGATCTGTGATGATCATAATTTGTGTGTAATCCTGAGTCAATAATAAAGAATAATACATATAAAGAAGCCTTAAACTCCAACAATCTTTTGGAAACGGGGTGTTTTAACCACACAAACAGATAATTTGAATGAAGCTCCCATTACAGCTGCTTTCAGGGGTGCAAATATCTGCAAAATTAATCGCATCCAGTTCTCGCCCCGAGTTTAAAGCCTAGCGTGATTGGTTGTAGCGAGAACATGCTACAATTGGTCAGCTCAATGTGGCCGTTATCTGATTGGCTTGAGTAAATGGTGGGTGGAGTCCACTTATTTGTGGATTTGACTGCACGTCGACGCTAGAAGTGTTTCAAAATCCACAAATGCGTGAGGGGATTTACAAATGTACAGAAAGCGGTTCACAAATAAATGCCAGGCAGAGTTGTGTTTGTGGCATAAAACACATTTATAAATTTATATTTTTATTTGCAAATCTCATTTTATTTATTTGTGAGTTTTATAATTTTTTGTGAAACTCTTTACATTTATTTGTGGATCTTAATCTATTTATTTGGAATAAAGGAACAATTCTCACCCCATAGCTTTCATACAAAAATATAGAATTATGTACCAGCAGCTCTCATACAAAATATATGCTTGTGGACTTACGCATATTCTGAATAATTAGTGACATACAAAGCTGCACAATAAGACTTGTGACTTGAAATTGTTGCTCTATACCACAATCAAAAACAGCTTATACAATAAAAAAAGTACATGATCATCTGTAGAGCACAGTCAAAATGTAACTTTTTGTGACTGGAATTACACTGATACACACTGTAACTGTGGAGGGCAGTACAGTAAACCTATGTATAACTGATATTTTTAAAACATATTGATGTGAAAACTAAATAAAGAAAGCAGCTCTCATACAATAAAACATAATAGATCACAATGAAATTGCCAATTTTCCATTCGTTAGCTTTTAATAAAGAGGGTGCCGTTCGGATTTCGCGCTCAGCCATCATGCGTCTCTGTTATGGGCATGCTACAGACTAGGGCTGCAACAACGAATCGATTAAATTCGATTATTAAAAGAGTTGGCAACGAATTTCATTATCGATTTTTTCACAAGTCAATAATTCGCAGAGATGTTTGAATATAAATAAGAAAATGATGAGTTGAGCGCAGAGATCTATGAGGCGCCGGACTGGACAAAACTGAAGTGAACTCCGCACGAGAGAGGGAGAGGGACAGAGGGAGAGAGAAAGAAAGAAAGAAAGAAAGAAAGAAAGAAAGAAAGAAAGAAAGAAAGAATAAATCATTTTGTTTGTAAAATACACACAGTGATGTCTATGCTAGCGGCAATAACAATCTGTTCAATTGTAATTTGACAACGTGTTTTATTCATATCAGATAAATATTGTGTAGGTAACTGTAAAGTTTACCCTATTCTTCTCCCAGTTCACCGGCCATTTACTTTCATGTATTTCGGGAGAAATAGATGAACTTCCGTGCAGTAAATCCGACAGATCCGATTATCTGAACTAACATGGCGGCGCCCATCACACGTAATAGAATTAACATGACCATTATAAAAAGGTATTTAAACGACAAAACACATTCCCTTACACGTATTTGGCAATTGGAATATCAGATGTTTCAAAATGTAGTTTACAAGATTGTGAATATTTTGAATAAAAAAGGTTAAAGTTAAAAGCGATACATCAGTCATACAGCTCTATTGTGTCTGCGGTGTGTCACGTGACAAGAATGATGCGTCGGCATGGAAAAAGATAATCAGCTAGAATATTTTTTAATTATGCATGAAAGTATTAATTATGTTATTTCACAGCTCTTACGATTTTCTAACTGCAATCACGGAATCTGATGAACAGCTTTGAGTATTATAACAATATTGAAGAATCAAAAATAAACACCAACCTATTTGTTCTTCAGTATCTTCCTCCTTTATTATGCAGGTCTCTGGATCATTCATGTTTTCAATTTTCTTTCACAAACCGTACCTTCTTCACTTGTAGGCTGGTGGGAATATTCCAGCATTTACTGGTGAATCGCTGTGGGAGGAGCAGGACAGCTAAAATCAAAAACAAATCAGTTATCAAATTGATGCTTTATTAATTCACACACTTAAAGCACGTTGTTTGTGTTTATCTACCGAACTTTCGAAATATTAAGTTATTTAGTTTTATAACAAGTTCACATATTCTACATATCCATATTTTGATTGTGAGTTAAATCTATTTTTTAAATGAAGAGGCTCGAGAGCAGATGTTAATTGTGTCACTCCCTCTTATTAAGTCGTATCAGTGAGATTATTTCATTAACCACAGTTATAATAACTTATATACAGCAACAAATGTCCAATGAACAAATATAGTTCAATTTCCAACTAGTCATCGCATAGTAAAAAAAATAAAAAAAATAATAATAATCTGACAATTACCTTGCTGATGTTTTTTTCTAGGGACAGAAACAGCTGTTTAAATAAAGCGAACGAGCATGACAAAGCAACATTTTTGTTTACATTGAAAAACGTTCTTCACATTTATCTATTCAGATTTCCCTCTTGTGATGGATTTAAATTAGCAGCTGATGAAAAGACTCTTCGTGTCAGAAATAGATATTAATGTTAAAAATAACAAACAAAAGAAAATATCGAGTCCTATTAACTACCCTCACAAAATCATACTTTGACTTTTGATCAAGTGACATCTCAGTAAATACCATTATTGCTCCAAACATAGAAACAATCATACAGACGAACATACAAAAACACACAATAATCGCTCAGATCTTAATGAATTTAACATTATAGTTCCTCATATCGTTGCCTGCTAGGCTATGTTTATGTCAGTCAGCAGACGCCAGAAAAGACGCACAAATAGCTCTATAACAAATAACAAACGTACAAAAAAGACACTGTAAAATGTTGCTATAACAAGCTGTGTTTTTTTGTTGTTGTATATTCATAATTGTATAAACATACGAGGCACCGTGAACAGCTTACCTCACCTCAAAAGGCTAACGCTGTGATGGCGGTAGTGGTGACGTCTTCTTCTTGTTTTATGGCGGATCGCAGACAAATAGTGCATTATTGCCATCTATCGCCCGGTGGACCCTTTTCACAGACTGTACTGACGCGTTTTAAATGTCTTCATCAGCATTGTAAATCCTGCAGTTTTTAATATTTTTTTGTACAAAAAATATGTACATTTATAACACTGTACTTTGTATTATATTACCTTTGCATCAAATTACAAAAAAAAAAAAATAGTGCTGCTGTGAGGGTGTTTCTAATACAGCCGCTGTGGGAGTGACGTCTGGGCGATATATAAAAAAATGTGATATCTCGATATTGTCAAAAAATGTATGATATTCGATATGTTTACATTTGCTTTTAAATAAAAAAAAAACATGATTTTCTTTTGCCCCCATTAAAAAACAACAAAAACAATTTAGATAGAACAGCATATTGTTACCAAGGAAATCGACTCGGTTACTAACGTAACCTCGGTTCCCTGAGAGGAGGGAACGAGTATTGCGTAAGTAGCTTACGCTATGGGAAAACTCCTTTTCTCGAGAATATTGAAGTCTTTATGTAAAACGCATTGCGGCTGCACAGCTGACAGCAATGAACGAAGGAACTCGGTAATTGGCTCTGCTGCGGCAACTTGCTCGAACCAATGACGGGGCGACTCTGAATGCGCGACCAATGAGCGCGCTTCGCGCCCGCGCGCGTCAGAGCCCACCAAGATGGGCGTGGCCAAGAGCTATATATTGGGCGCCCCGTCATGAGAGTTCTTTAGATTTAATCTCCTTCAGCGAACACCTTCTTCGCTGGATCCTCCGGATTATTGGAAGCCTTCGCCGCCGTGGAAAAGCATACCAGCGGGATTGCTACGAGGACGTCGGCACCTTCAGCCGCCTTCAAGCACCTCCTACTGAGCCATCCGGCGCGCCATATACGCAAGTATTTTACATCTGTCCGCCCCGCGACATTTGTGAAAGAGCAATTTTCCAATAAGGCGTTGTTTCAAATGCCTTCCTGCGCGTCGTGCAGCGACCTTCTCCCGGACGGGGATCGTCACATCATCTGCGCTCGCTGCCTGGGCCGGGACCACGCAGAAGCTGCATTGACCAAGGGCGGATGCCCGGAATGTGATGACCTGGGTCTCTCCGCACTACGGGCTCGCCTCGCCGCTTTCACCGTGAGCGAGCCCATCGCCACCCCTCTGTTTGAGCCGCGCACTAAGAAAAAGCGCCGCTCACAGAGGCTTCCTGAACCTGAGCTCAGTGACGTCACGCCGAGCCAGTCTCCGCGTGCTTCACCGCCGCTCTTGCCTTCCCCACCGCCGGTTCAGTTCACCCAGCCGGACCCACACCCCTCTAGCAGAGCGGTGGGCCTTGTGACTTTCGGCGCGTCCGAGGACGACGGGGGAATGGACGACAGCTTGTCCATCGACGCTGCATCGGACGACTGGCCGGGCTCCACTCTTGACCCCGCCCCGTCGACGCTAGCTAGTACGAGCGGGGGCTCCACTATGGATACTGAGATTATCCGTGTCCTCTCTAAGGCCGTGGAAGACCTCGGGCTCGATTGGTCTTCTCCCGAAGAACCAACCCGGAGCCGACTGGATGAGTGGTTTCTGCAGTGGCGCCAACAGGCCCCTCGGCAAAGGCCTTCTCCCTTCTTCCCGGAAGTTCACGACGAACTCACCAAGTCGTGGAAAGCCCCCCACTCTGCGCGCCTAAAGCCTTCTTTTTCTTCTTCGCTCTCCTCAGTGGAAGGCGCGAAGGAAAGAGGCTACGAGGGAACGCCGCCCCTCGAGGAGGCCGTGGCCAATCATCTCTGCCCGCCCTCCACCACCGGATAGATTTCCACCAATTTAGATAGAACAGCATATTGTTACCAAGGAAATACAAATTGTTTAGAGGAAATTTAAGCAGTTAAAAAAGAATCTAGACTAAGTGATCACTTACTGCTTTTTATTAAAGGGGTTTCATGCTTAGTTTTTTTAAAAAATTGCATTATTTTTCATATATTTTACCTTTATTCTATACTGCTCTGTCCCTCCTTGTAAAAATGGTCTGATGGTTTCCAGGTTCTATGAAGCCAGTTCCTCAAAAACACGCAATGGGCTCAGATTGGTTAGCTGGCCCAGTGTGTTGTGATTCGCTAACCGCCTAGTGCACGTTTTTCGGGAAAACGTCACGCCCCTTACCTTTACCGGTAGTTTGTGCTTTGGTGTATTATAAACAATGGCGTCAATAAAACCAATCGGACCCAGAGAATGTTAGTGAAGATAATCGAGCAGAACCTGTTCAAGAACGGCTGTTAAACAACGTTTCAGAAAGGTTTTTGTTGTTGTTGTTGTTGTTCTCTCATTACTTTTTAGATATGCTGTTATTTAATTGTACTAATTATTATAGTATTACAAAAAATAAGCTTCGTAAACAAGAATTTCTTATAATCGTTCTAACAAATTATACTACAGTCCTCAAAGGGATTTTTTTGAGTAAAGACTGTGGATCTAGTGATCGTTACTGACTGTATGGCACGGTTACTTTTGTATTTTTTTTTTTTAACACTTTTATTTTTATTTTTTGATTTACAGGATGAACAAATAAAGCAAAAACAATATAAACAGAAGGGAGGAGAAGGAATTATGCATAAATACATCGCAGTTGTATGCTACATGGCTTAGACAGCTTTATACTTATACAACTTTGTCACAATATCCACGCATATTCTCAAATACAATCATTGTATACCTGCATACCTAAAATTATATGTATGCACTAACCCCCCTATAAAAAAAAAAAAAAAATAAATAAATAAATAAAAAAGAATAAATAAAAGAAAGAAAGAAAGAAAGAAAAAGAAACACTGAACAACAAAGCCAAAACTGGTGAGGTTAACCATTCTGCCATTACTGTTTACTTAGCTAAAGATGTCTTTACATTCTTTATATATCAACCACTTTTCCCAGTCCCTTTTAAAAGTACCTTTTTTCATCTTTAAAATATATGTAAGTTCTTCCATAACCATGATTTCTTCAATAATTCCAAACCATTGTTTACACTTCAAAGTAGTATCTTTAAGCCAGTTCCTAGTTATAGTTTTTTTGCAAGCCGCAAGAAGGATTTTACATAAGTATTGATCACTTTTAGGGACTATGCCTTTAATATTTCCCATTAGTAGAAACATAGAGGTTCTAGGTATTTTAAATCCAAACACTTCCGACATAACTACCTGCACATCGTCCCAAAAGGACTGGATTTTCTCACAGCTCCAAAAAATGTGTGTGTGATCCGCTTCTAACTGTCCACACTGCCTCCAGCAGGCTTGTTGTCCGGAGACTTGTTTGTTTCTGATCTTAGGTGTTATAAAGAAGCGGATAAGGCACTTCCAGCAAAACTCCCTCCATATTTGTGAACTGGTAGTAGTTTGGTGTATTGACCACAAGTCATACCAATCCGTTTCTGTTATTTCAATCTTTAGTTCTTTATCCCATTTCAATTTTATATATAATGTAGAGGACGGGCCGCTACACATCAACACTTCATACAAATAAGAAATTATTCTGGGTAGTGTATGCTCATGCTCATAGGCGTCCATCATCATTTTAGTAAGGGGATGGATATCATTTACTTTAACTTTCCTTTTTTTGTTGTAGTAGTCCCTTAACTGGAAGTATCTAAATAAATCCTGATTTCTTATTCCAAAGTTCTCCTTTATGTCCTGGAAACTTCTAATTTCACCCTCTGTAATTACACAGCACAATGCTGTTATTCCCCTATCCCTCCACTGTTGAAAAATTGGGTCATCCCTTCCTGACTTAAATTCCTCATCCTGAGTAATCCACCTAAGTATTCCAATTTCTTTCTCCAATTTGAATTGTTTAACAATAGAATGCCATACCTTCAATGAGAATGTTGTTATTGGGTCCAGCTTGTCTTTAATATAACCATGGATTTTACTCTCCCCTATAATTGACTGAACTTGAAGATCTTGTATATGTGTTTCTATGTCTTTCCACTTGGCTATGTAACTAGAGGTACACCAATATAAGATGGGACGCAACTGTGCAGCACAGTAATAATTTTTAAGACTTGGAAGAGCCATGCCACCTTTCTCTCTAGGTAATTGGAGTGTTGAATAGCGCACTCTGGGTCTTTTACCCCCCCATATATACCTGGATATTATTTTGTCCCATTCAAAGAATTGCTTTGGTGGGATTTCCACTGGGAGGGATTGAAACAAATACAGCAGGCGTGGTAAGACATTCATTTTTATTCCTTTTATCCTATCACTGAAGCTCATGGGATATGTGGACCACCTCTCAATGTCACTCTTTATATTATTAGTAATTAGATCGTAGTTGGCCCTATACAATTTTGTTAAGTCTTTAGTCATATTTATACCTAAGTATTTTATACATTTTGCGTCCCAATTAATGTCATAGTTTTGTTTGAGTTGCGTGTTTGGTTTACAATTAAGCATAAGAATTTGGGTTTTTATTACATTTAATTTGTATCCAGCATATTCATTAAATTGCTCTAATACTTGCATAAGGTTTATGAAATGTTTTTTGGGTTCAGTTAAATAGATCATAACATCGTCTGCAAAAAGACAAATTTTATGTTCCATGCCGTTAATTTCGACCCCTGGAATCAACAAGTGCTGTCTAATTAATTGAGCCAGTGGCTCTATATAAATGGCAAATAGAGAGGGACTAAGACAGCAACCCTGTCTAGTTCCTCTTTCCAGGAGGAATCTATCTGATAGAGACCCATTTACTCTTACTCTAGCTGTTGGGTTCTGATATAATGACTTGATACACTGGATAGATTTGTCATTAAAACCCAACTTTTCTAATGCTAAGTAAAGAAATTCCCAGTTGACCCTGTCGAAGGCCTTCTCGGCATCAAGACTGATTAGGCCTATAGGTAATTTATTTCGATGAGCCTTATCTATTATATGGAGAGTTCTTCGTATATTGTCGTATGTTTGTCGACCTTTAACAAAACCTGTTTGGTCTTCATCTATCAAGTCTGGTAAGAACAATTGTATTCTGGATGCCAAGATAGAGCTAAATATTTTATAATCTGTATTAAGAAGTGATATGGGTCTATAGTTTTGACAATATTCCCTGTCTTTTTTCTCCTTGGGGATAACAGAAATGATAGCCTCTTTCCACGATGGAGGGGTTTTCCCTTCCTTTATGACCCAATTGAACGTGTCCCTTAGTAATGGCATCAGTTCTTTGTTGTAAGTTCTATACCACTCTGAAGGGAAACCATCGCTCCCTGGTGATTTGCCTGATTTAAATTTGCCCATGACCTGTTGTAGTTCCTCCGTGGTTATTTCTGCGGTTAGACTTTTATTTTGTACTTCACCAATAGAGGGCATATCTAATGTATTAAGGAATTCTTGTGTTTTGGTTCCATTCATACCAGAGGTCTGTTTGTATAATTCTTCATAGTACTTCTTAAATATATTTCTAATATCTGTCGGTTCGCATTTAATTTGATTCGTTTTGGGGTCTCGTATTTTGGAGATTAAATTATCAGTTTGCTGCTTCCGCATTCGTCTTGCCAATAATTTAAGTGCTCTCGGTCCTGATTCATAGTAAGTTTGTTTCACGAATCTAGCCTTTTTCTCCACTTCTGACTGCAACAAGCTGTTAACTTCCTTTCTCAATTCTCCCATTTGAGCCAACACCTCTTTATTTGATTTATGCTTATGTTTTAACTCCAATCGTTTTAATTCTGAAGTAAGTTTCTCATAATGAGCTATCCTTTCTTTTTTAAGAGTGCTTGTAATAGCTATTAATTTTCCTCGAATCACTGCTTTTAATGCATCCCATAGTATAGAGGGGTCCACCTCTTCATTGTTATTTTCCTCCAAATATCTTTTTATTTCTATTCGGATTTGCTTTTGTATTTTTAGAACGATTGTAGCCAAATATCTGTCGCCAGAACTATTAACCCAAAACGAACACTAAACATTGGCTTTACTACAGTAGCCAAGTCAAACACAGAACCATGTGTAGAATGCCTGTAGTCGATAAACAAACATGTAGATAAACAATACATAAAAGCTCTAATCAAAGAATAATTTACACCAAGTTCGCTGTTGAGATTAAAAAAAAGTTTGTAACGTTAGGTGTTTGTCGGATAACGTTAAGTATGAATGAGCATTTAACAAACTGGTTTGCCAAACAGCGTTGTCATTTGTTTACTTCCTTGCTACAACGTACAATTAACAATACGAACTATTACAGGAAAACACATCGACGAAAAATAAATCATACTTACAGGTTGTGGCCCGTCAACAACAGCTTCTGTTCTTAAAGTTGGAACTGCTCCATCTTTCAGGACAAGCCGTTGTTGCGAATCCTGCATTGAACTTGCGAAGATTGTGGAAGCTTTCCTCCGTAAAATGTGCAGCACAGAGAGAGAGATTTGGCTAATAATTAACCATTGATCCCTAACTCCCCCGGCGCTAGAAAGGCTGAACAAAGTGGACCTGCAATCCGGATGAAAATAACAGCGTTTCAACGGCATTGCGGCAACAACACTCTAGCCTGAATACCACAACAACTCTACTCCAAAGCAATATAAAATGGCCTCGCCACCCTTATTTAGCATTCTCGGAGGAGGGGTTTATGTATAATATTGGGGTTAGTGATGTCAGCAACCCTGGAGGAATGTCGTGTAGTCCCTACCGGCCGTTTGCTGTAGTCCTTAGAAATTGATTTCTTTAAAAGCAAATATATTCCTTTGCTTTGAACTTTGAGTGCTGTAACTTTGCAGATGTTGTTTATGCTCAAACAGCAACATTATACACTAGCTAAACTAGATTGGATCCAAGATGGCGCCGCAGATGGCTGCCTCGGTGTGGAGCTCTCCAGCTATTGTGTTGTTTTTGTTCGTTTGTTCTGCGTTTAGTCATTCTTTTCCAATCAGTTTCACCAAAGACGAACTACAGGACATTAGGAAACACACACCAGAAACCTTTTCTACAGTTTTTGATTATTCGGACGACTTGCAGGACATTCTCGTCGGAGGGGCAGCGTTGTTGTTCAAACGCGCGTTCAGACGCAAACACGGGAAGCGAGCCGGCGCGCTGGTTAAACTCCGCGAGCGCGGCCTGCGCACTGCACTCCCCAGTATTCATCTCGCGAATCTCCGATCCCTTCCTAACAAAACGGATGAACTTCTTCTCCTCACCCACACTAACAAGGATTTTTTAAACTCTGCTGCTTTGTGCTTCACTGAAACCTGGCTGAGTGAAGCCATACCGGACAACGCAATACATCTGCCGGGCTTCCAGCTGTTCCGAGCGGATCGCATCGCGGAGCTAACGGGGAAAACGAGAGGTGGTGGATTGTGTTTCTACATTAACGAAAGTTGGTGTTCAGATGTAACAACACTGAAGAAGATGTGCTCTCCTAATTTAGAGGCACATTTCTTAAACTGTAAACCCTTCTACTCGCCTCGGGAATTTTCCTCTTTCATTCTCGTGAATGTTTACATCCCTCCAGACGCGTGCGTGAGCGCGGCGCTACAACAGCTGGCTGAACAAATAGCTGAAACGGAACAAAGGTACCCAGACTCTCTTTTAATCATTCTTGGGGATTTTAACAAAGCAAATCTTTCCCGTGAACTACCAAAATACAGACAGCACGTTACATGTCCCACCAGAGACAGTAATATACTGGACCACTGTTACACCACAATAAGAAATGCGTATCACTCGGTCCCACGGGCAGCTTTGGGGCTCTCTGATCACTGTTTGGTTCATCTCATACCGAACTACAGGCAGAAACTGAAATCAGCTAAACCTGTAATAAGGACTGTAAAAAGATGGACTAATGAAGCAGAGAAGAATCTACAGGCCTGCTTTGATTGCACTGATTGGACTGTTTTTGAAGCTGCTACCAACGATCTGGATGAGCTCACAGATACTGTAACATCATATATAAGTTTCTGTGAGGATACATGCATTCCTACCAGGACATTCTTATCATTCACTAATGATAAACCATGGTTTACTGGGAAACTCAAACACCTTCGTCATGCCAAAGAGGATGCTTACAGAAGTGGGGATAAAATCTTGTATAACCAGGCCAGAGACAGATTGACAAAGGAGATCATTGTTGCTAAAAGGAACTACTCTGATAAACTGAAAAACCAGTTTTCATCCAACGACCCATCATCAGTCTGGAATGGCCTGAGGAACATCACCAACCACAAGTCACCATCCCCTCGATCTGTGGACAATCAACACCTGGCTGATGATTTAAATTCATTTTACTGCCGGTTTGAAAAGCCCTCATTCACACCACACACCCGGTCTGATCTGCACTTCACACATTCACCATCACCTCCTGCACTCCCACTCCCCCCCCTCCTGCCATCCAACCTGAGCTTAAGGTCTGTGTGGAGGACGTGAGCAGAGTCTTCAAAAAACAGAAGACTAGGAAAGCCTCAGGCCCAGACGGCATCTCATCTGCTTGTTTAAAAGCCTGCGCTGACCAATTGGCCCCGGTCTTCACGCAGATCTTCAATAGATCATTGGAGCAGTGTGAAGTTCCCTGCTGCTTCAAACGCTCCACTATCATTCCTGTCCCCAAAAAAAACAAAATCACTGGACTTAATGACTACAGACCTGTCGCTCTCACGTCTGTGGTCATGAAGTCGTTTGAAAGACTGGTGCTGGCCCACCTGAAGGACATCACCGGACCCCTGCTGGATCCCTTTCAGTTTGCTTACAGAGCAAACAGGTCTGTGGATGATGCAGTCAACATGGGACTGCATTATATCCTGCAACATCTCGACAGACCAGGGACTTATGCAAGGATCCTCTTTGTGGACTTCAGTTCGGCCTTCAATACCATCATGCCTGGTCTTCTCACAGCCAAACTGACCCAGCTCTCCATGCCATCCTCGATCTGTCAGTGGATCACCAGCTTCCTGACGGACCGGCAGCAGCGAGTGAGACTGGGGAAACACACATCCAAGACACTCACAATCAGCACTGGCGCCCCCCAAGGGTGCGTTCTCTCCCCACTGCTCTTCTCCCTGTACACAAATGACTGCACTTCTAAAGACCCCACTGTCAAGCTCCTGAAATTTGCAGACGACACCACTGTCATCGGTCTCATCCAAAACGGTGACGAGTCTGCTTACAGACTGGAGGTTGAACAGCTGGCTGTCTGGTGCAGTTATAACAACCTTGAGCTGAACACGCTCAAAACAGTGGATATGATTGTGGACTTCAGGAGGAACAGCCCAGCACTCCCCCCACTCACCATCATGAACAGCACTGTGGAAGCAGTTGAGTCATTCAGGTTCCTGGGCACTATCATCTCTCAGGACCTGAAGTGGGACAATCACATTGACTCCACTGTGAAAAAGGCCCAGCAGAGACTGTACTTCCTTCGCCAGCTGAGGAAGTTCAACTTGCCACAAGACCTGCTGATTCAGTTCTACTCAGCCGTTATTGAGTCTGTTTTATGCACTTCCATCACTGTCTGGTTTGGTTCAGCTACCAAATCAGACATCAGGAGACTACAACGGACAGTCCGGACTGCGGAGAGGATCATTGGTGCCCCCCTGCCAACCCTCCAGGACCTGTACTCTTCCAGAGTGAGGAAGAGAGCAGGTAAAATCATCACAGACTCCACTCACCCTGGACACCTCCTGTTTGATCTGTTACCGTCAAGACGGCGACTCAGATCACTGGCCACAAGAACATCTCGGCACAGGAACAGTTTCTTCCCACAGGCCATCTCCCTTCTGAACAGTTAACATATCTCCCAAGGCATATGCCTGAAGTGCAATACTCCCACTGTTTAGTGCAATATCTTTAAAATTCAGGTGATATTTATATTTATATTTATTCATACTATACAAAATACTGTAAATATGTTCATTATCTGTAAATGTTTATTCTGACAAAACCCAACTGTGACCATATATTTTTATAGTACTTTCATATTTTTTTATAATTTTATTCGTAGAATTTGTATTACTATTTGTATTACTATTACTTGTTGTATCTGTATTTGTATATGTGCACTGGAAGACTCAGTACCAAAACAAATTCCTTGTGTGTGCAAGCACACTTGGCAATAAAGCTCTTTCTGATTCTGATTCTAAAGTTAGAAAAGTGAAATCGTGTTTTACCACCCCTTTAAATGAACACATGTAAATGTAACTGAAGTAGAGCAAAACAAGTACAGAGAGTGCATTCTGCGATGATCTCGCCGGTGTGTTCATTTGGAAAGTAACTGGTTTGCAGACAAGCGGATTTCAGCTCCCAGCCATCAATAAAATGAATAGTAAGACTGATGTAGGGTTCGCAGGTTTGGCTCGTCCATAGATCGGAAGTGGTCGCGAAGTGCGTTATCTGAGAAGGCTTCTGCGACAGCTGTTCATGAACTTTAAATTACAATTTCGGGTGTGCAGCCTGGGCAGAGTATTTACGAACGATTGTCTTTCTCCCCAGTTTTTACTATTTCTTGCATGGCACACCACAAGAGAATGAATAGACCAGCTTTATTTGTTTAGGGACAACAGGCCTACCAGATTTTTCGTCAGATGAAGAAGCCGAGGCTAGTGATGATGGCTAGCAGAGTTAGGCCGTGTGTCCACCAATGCGTTTTTTCCCGCGGCTGGCGTATTTTTTCAATTGTTTTCAATGGGAGCGCCGCGTTTTTTAAACGCCATGAGCGTAACTGTACGTTCACACCGCCGCCGACTTGAGCTTCCAAAGCTACCAGAAGTCATTCATTTTCAATGGAAGCTGGCTTCTCTCAGCTGCAAGGAGCGTCAAATCCATCGGCATCGCGTTTTGAGCGTCAATCAGCAAGTTGAAAGTAGCTCAATTTTATGGTAATGAGCTATGACGCGGTTCAGCGGCAAAACGTCAGCAACCAAGTGGAATATAGACCTTCGCGCTGGCTGATTCCGGAGAAACGTACGATGTAAACTTTCTTTCCTACCGAAACATTAGTTCCGAGAAAATGAAGGAGAAGCTAATCATCCCAGTTGCTGGGTTTTCTATCATTTATGATATGACGTTGTTTGAATATAGATTACAGTCCTGGAGGGTGTCATGAACCCAAAATCTCAGAGTGCGACGTCTTCTCCGCAAATACAGCAGCACCAAACACAACAACTTCGCGATGATCCATTATCCAGTGATACACAATTGAGGATGAGCGCAACTTTTATTGGAAATATTTACAAACGCTCGTTTTAAGCAGGAATGCAATTCATTTGTTAACCAAATTGGTTATAAAAATGCTGTCATTATAAAAGGTTTCTAGTGTCAATGTATTGCTTGTTTTTTCTGTTTACATTTCATGTTGTGACACCTCTTCTCTCGAACATAGAATGCTGCTACGTCAGAGCGGCCAAAGCGTGAACAAGCTTCCCCGTACTTTTTGACAAGCGTCCTTGACAGGGCGGCCAGAGCTTCTTTGCCGCTCAAGTCGGCGGAGGTGTGTACGTACAGTAAAGAGGCGCTGAGCATTTTTTTCACGCTGAAGTGCTAAGCTCCCGGCATTTTTTACAGGTCGCCGAGAGTTGAAGAATGTTCAACTTTGGGTAAAATGCAGCGCTCATCACTGTCACTTTTTACCCAGCCGTCCAATCACAGTGGAGGAGGGGCGGGACAAATACCACACCGACCAACTGTCACAACATTCTTTCTGTACAACGACATCAACCAGCAGAGCTAACTGAACAAAATGGATGAAAAATAGATTTTGTAGTATGAAACAAATTATCTGCGAAATCAGTTTCAAGTAAACTGTGCTGCGGATATTCTGTATCATAGCAACGAAGCATCTCAACTGAAAAAACGCAGCGCTGCCAAAACGCTCTCAAGCACCCACTGCTAGGCATTTTCAGCTGGCTAAAAACTCTTTGGTGGACACACGGCCTTACATGCATAGCTTATACTGCACAGGATGCTGCTTGAGGTGATGAAAGAGATCAGTGGTGCTAATTATCTTATAATGGCTAATAATCTAGCCATTATCTTCTTGCACACCTTGCAAATTTGTCTCTCTTCCAGTGTCTCTTTCCACACCCTTGTTGTTTGTCGTCTCCATTTTGCTAATGTGTAAAAAAAAAAAAAACGTCACATCACCTCACCCCCAACTCACGTCTCTTGCGCGGTAATACACGACAGGACGAAAAGGGGACGTAATAATGGACGTTCGGCGTGTTCTTTGGGAAAGCATGCTTAAATTTGAAATATTCGATATTCACGATATTTTCAAATGTTACATCGTCGGCAAAATTATTGTGATATTATCGTTAATATTCTATATATCGCCCAGCTCTAGAGTTACGGGGTAATATTGACATCTTTATCTCTTCTGACTGCCGTTATCAATCTCTATTTTTTTCTTCTTTTTGAAAGTTGTGAAAACACTATTGTGGAGTTTTCTTTAGCTATTTAAGCAAATGGGAGCATAAAAATATTTTATGTATTCTCTCATTCACCACTATATAAGTTTACCCAACTATGATGGCTTCCGCTTCTGAGAAACCTGGAAATATGTGAAAAGGGACACTCAACCTAAGTTTGCCTAAATTACATACCCTACGCCAACCTGTAGGATCAATTAAGGGTTATTGGTATATAAAGGTCAAATGGGACAGAATAACTATACAGAGTTACCTAAACTCTCCTAATGAGTGAAAATAAGATCGTTTTCGCTGAGCCCTAGCTGGAAGACCACAAAATCAAAATTGGATGCCCTCAATGGTGTGACAACACATAGGTGGGCAGGGCAGGTATCAAACAGGACGCTGACCCTGAAATGCATGGACTGAGGGAAATGACATTTGGGGTGTTCCTCATTTCATATTTGTGTAATCCTCGTTTCCTTTCCTTGCGTCTTAATTCCACCCCCTTAGGACCTACCTCCTCGCTCGCGACTCCTCAGGAAGCTTCCTCACTCCTTGCTCCTTACTTCTTCACTTCCTTAATTTCCTCCAAAGTAGTGGGCTCCTCCAGGTTAGAAGCAATGTCAGAATCAACACGTGGAATAACTAGATACTGGAAAAAGTTATCGTAAAGAGATACATCATCAGTTGTATTTGCAGAGCAATAAAGAGTAACGTAAAAATCCCTAAATTGTTCTTAATAGCAAGGGGATCCACAGTGGTGCCAAAAGGGGAGGCTATTTAAGTAATATGATGAGAAGAAGAAAATTTTAAGATAATTTACTTCCTTAATCGCCATACTAATTATGCTTACAGTGAGAATTTTGTAATGCAACTATTGCCTCATTTTTAGGTAACAGATCAAATTCGGCCTTAGTTGTGAGCAGCTTGTTAACAAGGTCAGAGCTTGGGGAACTTGCTCGATTGTCTGAATTCTTTAGAGCCAGCTCTTTTGGCTGCAATGTTCCAAATTTAACAATGTTTTGACCTATAGGTTATGATTATTATTATTATTGTGTGCAAATACACAAATACATTTATTTGAATTGTAGGCCTACTCAAACTTATAATTTCCAGAATTATTTTATGTTATGTTTGGTATAAAAAGTATAAATAATGTACAACAGAATATGGTGTGCCATAGGCCTACACAGTTCTGACTGACAGCCAAATTGTTTTGGCAAGGAAACTGGGTCAGAGTATCTGTGAAACAGAAAGGCTTCTGGGTTACTCCCAGTCAGCAGTGGTGAGAATTTACCAACAGTGGTCCGAGAAGGGACAAACCATAAACCGGCGACAGGGTGTTGGGCAACCAAGGCTCATCGATGATCAAGGGCCATCCCGTATGGTCTGAGCCAAAAGAAAATCTACTGGGGCACAATTCACCAAATTTTAATGTTGGTTATGGGAGGAATGTGTGCTTATGATGACCCCTGTCCACCGTCGAAAGCGCCTACAATGGGCACACGAGTGTTGGAACTGGAACTTGGAGCAGTGAAAGAAGATTGTCTGGTCCGATGAGTCACATTTTCTTTTACATCACATGGACACCGTATACATGCGTGTCTTTTACCTGGGGAAGTATTCACTCCCGTGCTTGTTCTTTTAGGGAAAAGCTCTTTTAGTGCTAAAGTGCACAGGGAAATGGTTGCTGCACAGCATGCAATACTATTAAAAGCCTGCAGTGTGAACAGAACTATTTTAGTTTAACTCAATGAATGCAGAGGAAGCACTCTTTTAGACTGCTAATGAATGCAGAGGAAATGCTCTTTGAATGGCGACCACTGCTGACTCATCACACCAAAACTGTCTGGAGAGCTACTTTCGGGTTTGTAGAACACTGTTGAAGGTTGATTGTAGACCGAATCAAATTAAACTCTTGGCTCCTAAGTGAAAGCTTAAAGGATGAGTGCTGCACGCATCCTTATATACCCGCTTCGCGGGGCGTGGTTTGCGATGCAAATCTCGCTCGCCAATGTCCATTGGCTAGTTTTTTTTACACTTCGAAGGTGAATGGGCTGTCAGACGAGATCCCAATTTGTCAGTCACCTGATGTAAAGTTGAATGTGACTGACTGATAGGGAATTGTCATTTCAAGGGAACAAAAAATACATGTTAAATCATTAAAGTGGAAACATCACAGCACGAGAGGAGATGGAAACGATGAGAATATAAACATGATTACATTAAAGTGATGGTTTGGTTTGCATAGTTTACCTTGATCTAGCTCAGCTCTGGTTTGATCATCATAACACTATAAGGCATTTTAGTAAAGTAAATGTTGTGAATTAAAAAAAAAATAGTTTATCCGAATCTTATCACTTACCTTTATGTTGTTCTATTTCAATATGGCTTACAAATGGAGACGTTAGGCAGAATAATGAATAAGTCAGTAAGTTAATTTTTCATACAGTGAATCAAATGGTGAATGTCTCTCAGCTTGTCATCTCATTTTGTGTGCCAAAAATAATTATTTGTATTGTAAAAAATAATTTAATAATTGTAATTGTATACCAGTAATGATTGTTTGTAGATGAATATTTTACCCCTCTATGTGTTCTGAAATAAATGCCCTTTTGTATTGATGACTTCTGAGGAGGACAGAAAACTTGAAGGAGATACTCTATGTTGACAAATGTATCGGGACACCACTCCAAATCATTGAATTCAGGGGTTTCAATCACTTCCATGGTCACAGTTGTATACAATCAAGAACCTAGGCATGCAGACTGCTTCTACAAACATTTGAGAAAGAACGGGTCGCTCTCAGGAGCTCAGTGAATTCAAGCATGGGACTGAAATAGGTTGCCAACTGTGCAAGTCCATTTGTGAAATCTCACTAGTAAATACTCCACGGTCAACTGTTAGTGGCATTATAACAAAGTGGAAGTAATTTGGAACAACTGTAACTGAGCCACGAAGTGGTAGGTCACGTAAAATCACAGAGCAGGATCAGCGCATGCTGAGGCGCACAGTGCGCAGAAGTCACCAACTTTCTGCAGAGTCAATAGCTACAGACCTCCAAACTTTGTGTGGCCCTCAGATTAGCTCAAGAACAGTGCGTAGAGAGCTTCATGGAATGGGTTTCCATTGGACTCTAGAGCAGTGGATACGCGTTCTCTGGAGTGATGAATCACGCTTCTATGTCTATCAATTAGATGGACGAGTCTGGGTTTGGCGGTTGCCGGGAGAATGGTACTTGCCTGACTACATTGTGGCCAAGTGTAGTTTGGTGTAGGGGGGATTATGGTGTGGGGTTGTGCTTGGCGCCTTAGTTTCAGTGAAAGGAACTCTAAATGCTTCAGCATACCAAGACATTTTGGACAATTTCATGCTCCCAACTTTGTGGGAACAGTTTGGGGATGAGCCACTTCCTGTTCCAACATGACTGGGCACCAGTGCACAAAGCAAGGTCCATAAAGACATGGATGAGCTAGTTTGGTGTGGAGAAACTTGACTGGCCTGCACAGAGTCCTGACCTCAAACCAATAGAACACCTTTGGGATGAATTAGAGCGGAGACTGCGAGCCAAATGCGCCTCTAGAAGAATAGTCAAAAATTCCCATAAACACACTACTAAACCTTGTGGAAAGCCTACCCAGAAGAGTTGAAGCTGCCATAGCTGCAAAGGGTGGGCCAACTCCATATTAAACCCTACGGATTAACAATGGGATGTCATTAAAGTTCATGTGCATGTAAAGGTAGATGTCCCAAAACATATAGTGTAGGTCAATTCAGCTGATTCAAAGTTTATTACAAAGACATTTTCAAAAACTGAAGTGATTTCATTTTCTTATTTATTAGTTAGAATGGGTATAATTCAATATTTTAACAAAAATGAAAAAGCTAAATAAGTGATCAAAGCCTGATTAATCTCTGAAATAATCAATTAGCAGTCGATTAATCGTTCTAATAATCTTTGATTAATCGGTTATCAAAATAATCTCTGATACAGCACTAGACAGCATCACAAATGGAAGTACAAGATCAGAACTCAAACTATTTTTTTTAATGAAAGATTCTTTCCACATGAATGCAGTGATACGGCTTCTCTCCAGTGTGGATCCTCTCATGCATTTTCAGATATTTGAATCTTTTGAATCTCTTGTCACAGTGTGAACACTTATAAGGTGTTTCTGTAATGTGAACTGTCTGGTGCATGATCCTTCACATCACGGTCTCTTTTCTGGTGTAATTTTAAAGCACTCAGCTCACTAAACCGCTTTCCACACAAATAACATATTTAAGGCTTCTCCTTTGTATGAATTTTCAGGTGGCGCTTTAGGAAATCTGCCCTAAACAATTTTTTTTTTTACTGCACTAGTCACTGTTATATAGTCTTTCTCTAAAATGAGTATGCAGATGTACTTTAAAAACACTTGATTTTCTGAAACTCTTCACATATGGATCACGTGTATGGCTTCACTCCAGTGTGGATTTTAATGTGTACGTTAAGGTTTCCTTTATGTGTGAAACTCTTCCCACATTGATCACATGTGTGTGGCTTCTCTCCAGTGTGGATTTTCATATGTTCGTTAAGGTTTCCTTTTTGTGTGAAACTCTTCCCACACTGATCACAAGTGTGCATCTTCTCTCCCATGTGGATTTTCATGTGTTCATTAAGGTGCTCTTTTCGTGTGAAACTCTTCCTACATTGATCACATATGTATGGCTTCTCTCCAGTGTGGATTTGCATGTGTTCGTTAAGGGTTGATTTATGCGCAAAACTCTTCCCACACTTTTCACATGTGTAAGGCTTCTCTCCAGTGTGGGTTTTCATGTGTACGTTAAGGTTTCCTTTTAGTGTGAAGCTCTTCCCACACTGATCACATGCATGTGGCTTCTCTCCAGTGTGGACCCTCTCATGTATTTTCAGATATACTGACCGTTTGAATCTCTTGTCACAGTATGAACAATTGAAAGGTGTTTCTCTAGAGTGAACAGTCTGGTGCACTTTCAGTGCACCATCAGTAAAAAAAGTCTTCCCACACTCAGAACAAATATGATCCTTCACACCGCTGTGTCTTTTCTGGTGTATTTTTAATGCACCCATCTGACTAAAACTCTTTTCGCACATATAACAGACGTAAGGCTTCTCCTTTGTATGAACTTTCAGATGGTCCTTCAGGAAATCTGCCCTAAAAAATGTTTTACCGCATTGGTCACAGTTGTGTAGTCTTTCTCTAGAATGAGTAAGCAGATGTACTTTAAAAACACTTGATTTTCTGAAACTCTTTCCACATTGATCACATGTGTATGGCTTTTCTCCAGTGTGGATTCTCATGTGATCATTAAGTTGTCTTTTTTGCGTGAAACTCTTCCCACATTGATCACATGCATACGGCTTCTCTCCAGTGTGGATTTTCAAGTGATCCTTAAGGGTTCCTTTTTGTGTGAAACTCTTATCACACTGATCACATGCGTATGGCTTCTCCCCGGTATGGATTTTCATGTGTTCATTAAGGTTTCTTTTTATTGTGAAAATCTTCTCGCAGTGATCACATGAGTACGGCTTCTCCCCAGTGTGGATCCTCATGTGTTCGTTAAGGATTACTTTTTGTGTGAAACTCTTCCCACACTGATCGCATTTGTGCGGCTTCTCTCCAGTGTGGATTTTCATATGCTTGTTAAGGTTTCCTTTTTGTGTGAAACTCTTCCCACATTGACCACATGTGTACGGCTTCTCTCCAGTGTGGATCCTTATGTGTTCGTTAAATGTTTTTTTTTGTGTGAAACTCTTCCCGCACTGATTACATGTGAAAGGCTTCTCTCCAGTGTGAATTCTAATGTGAAGTTCAAGACTTTGCTTGTATGGGAAACTCTTTCCACACTCAGGGCAAGTGAAACATAATTTGTCTCTTTTCAATGAGGGACTCAAGGATTTATCTTCAGTTTTGACATGATGTTTTTCCCCCACTTCAAATGATTCTTCAATCTCCATGTTCTCTTCTATCAGGTCTAAAATGAAAGTAAAAAAAAATAAAATAATAATAATAAATTGATTTTCAGTAGATAATAATAATAAAAAAACAGAGATAAATGTGAACGGGAAAGGAAAAGTGAACCCTGACATAATAGTAGAAAGTGTGATCATTTTGATGTATTTGGAATTTGATTTATTATCATCATTTGATACATTATATTTTTAAAATATTATATTTTAAAAACATTAACAGCACAAATTACAGGATTTGTAGTAAGAACTATTAGATATGTTTGATTAACTGCATTTTACGTCAGGTTGTAACATGTTCAAAATTTTTGTAATATGGTTGCAATAAAGTGAACCAGACGTATATCAAAATATTGTTATAAAGTGCTACAGAGGCCCTTCATAATGCAGAGGGCAACTGCCTGGTCTGCATAGTTAGCAATGTTACACTAAATTCTGCTGAGATGAAGTTTAGTGCAGACCCGTATTGTGATATATATCGTATTGGTGCCTCTGTATCGGGATATGTATCGTATCATGACTTTGTTGCCAATACACAGCCCTAGGTGTCACGTACATTGCCAAGAAGAAAGCTTTTCAGAGATGGCAACAACTCAGAGACTTTTATCAAGTCAAGTCAAGTCACCTTCATTTATAAGCAGCTTTACAGTGATAATAGGAAATTAAAGTAACAGATTGTTTTGGCTTTACAGCAGCTCTAGGATAAAGTTATCGTTCAGCTAAAGTTAGTCTTGATTGATTCACTTCCGTTGCAAAGATCAATAGTTATTAACTTAGGGGCCGCTAAACCCCTTAACGTGCTCCGGCCGCTCATTCACACAACAACAGTGCCTGGTGGCTCGAGAACACAAACCTTGAAATAGGTTCCAAGGTGCAAGTCTTGAAAAAAAAAAAAGTTCTCTCTGCGCAAACTTCAAAAACGCTAACCTGTGAAAGCACTGACGGCGTGCACATGCGTATTACGTGTTTATTCTACAGGTATGCGCAATTTAAAATATATGTGCGCAGGCGTGTAGTCTTTCTTTACAAATTGACCCCAACAAATTACTTGTTTGGCCTTAATGTATAATACAGAATTTTTTATCGCTTCCGCATAGCGATGTGAACTGTAATTATTTTGACAACGTTTTATCTGTACAGAGGTAAAGGGAAGGGAAGGAGGCCTTCACAGGGGACAGACTAGTTGACACTTCAGGACTGCGTTGTCGCCGTGTCCAGGCGCATGTCCTTCATCAGGTCTGGATACGGCGGACTGTGTTAAACCTCAGGATAAACCGAGAGACTAATATTAGCGTAGATGCCATTCTTCTTATGATGTAACAAATTTATCAGAATTCATGGGAAGTCATGGGACCTAATCTATGCAGCCTAACATTGAATTATATAAGTTTATAATGTGTTGTGTATGTTAGGTCAAAGAGATGCGTTTTTAGTCTAGATTAAAAGTGTGTCTGCTTCCCGGAAAATGTTAGGAAGACGATAGCAAAGTTTTGGTGCTAAATAGGAAAAGGATCTACAGCCAGCAGTCGATTTTGACATTCTCGGCTTCCCCTATAATGTCAAAACATTAATGGTTAAATGTGTGCTATTGTGTTAACATTTTATTGACAAAAAATGCGTTAGAACACGTTCATCTCGAAGACGAGTTGGATCAAAATCAGCTATATATAGCAGGTCGGCTGACTCGATTTCCTTCTCATTCATTCCCGGAGCGTCACAGTGCATTTCCCTGTTGAAGCCAAGCGTCCATTGACTTCAATGGGGCTGCTTTGAACAGTTTTTTTTAGTGCTTCTAACTTGAAACTTGACGGTCATTGGATAAATCTGTGATTATGTCCCTGGACGCTGGATGCTGGGCTTCTGCGTGATGATTGGAGGGTCTGTCGAATGACTGCATCTCCTTTTGATTGACAGCGATTTTGTACAATAAAAAGAAGCCATTCGAGCTCAGTCCCATCGTGGATTTTGTAAGTGTACTCAAAAAACAAACTGCTGTAACCTATTTCTTGGTATTTGCTTGACGAAATTGCTAGCCAATTTTCATCATACATTTCACAGTTTAACCTAATTCCCACATTTCCTCGGTCGATGTCAGGTGCCTTTGTTAGATGTTGGTGTTTGGATCACGGCACATCTGTCTAGTTTGGTTTCGGTTTTGTGTCGGGATTCGGACATTCATGCTCCGCGTGTTTGTTTTCTGTTGTGAGCGCACAGGATGAGCTTACGCTCATTCTCGTGCATAACGTTCTGTCTTGTAGTGTGAACGTGCGGTTTCGTGTTCGCTATGTTCACGTGTGTTTTGTGTAGCACGCGGTTCGTGTTTACATCGGCCGCGTGCTTTCATGTCATGTTTTGTCTTGAGCTGTGTAGCACACAGCTTGTGTTTTACACTAGCTGTGTGCTTTAATGTCATGTTCTATGTGAACACGTGGCTTATGAGTGTTCTCATTGTTCTTCATGTCTCATTTTGTGTGAGTAATTTGCTTGTGATTTGTTTTACTGGCCATGTGCTTGTGTTTTTTATCATGTTTGGTGTGAGCACATGGCTTGTCATGTGTTTCCTTGTGCCATGTGCTCTCCTGTCGATTGTGTCGACTCTTGTTACCTGATTATTGGTTCATTTGCCCCACCTGTCCTCCCTCATTACCTGCCTTGTTTGCTCCCTATTAATTCTCCTCGTGTTTGCAGTCTTGTGCTGGTGGCGGTAATGCACATTAAAAAGTTGTTTGCCAACCACTATTAAACAAATCAGAAGATGAATTTTGTTTTAATTTATTATTAAAATAAAGCCCATCAACTTTGCACCTGAAGCCCCGTTCACACCGCCAGCGACATGAAGCGACAAAGCACATGATCCCATTCATTTCAATGGAGCGCTGGCGACTTCCGGTGACACAAGCGACATCGACCGTTGGCGACAGAATGTGGGCGTGTCAAGCTACAAAAGTTGAGAAATTTCAACTTTATGCAAATGAGAAGCGATTTTCACGAGCGACAACCAATAGGAAAGAAGCCTTTCAGTGGAGCTCACGTCACTGTCTCGAGTGCAGGCAAGACAGAAGAGATCGAGGACGATTTCACTGTTTTATATGATTTGACTGTAACCACATATATGGATATAATAAAATGATGCATGGAAAAGAAACTGTCGACAGTCTCAGTGAGTTTAATTCATACATTTATAGTTCGAGTGGTGTAATTTTATGATGCAAGTTTAGCACTGCTGCAGTTCATTTTACAGTTTTCCCTGCATTATGTTGACTATTAGGGACAAGAAAATTGATTATTTGTCAAATTCGAATGACGTTTTAGTAATTTATGACCGTATGAGTGAGTTTAATTTGTTGATTGATCGATCGTTAATCTAGTAAATTATTTAATCCACTGAACACTGCTGTGGTAATATAAAAACACTCTCCCAACAGCATACTGTTTCTTTTGAGCCTAATTCCTAGTCAAATTAAAATGACATAGTTATATATATCTCTTGTGATGGTATTTCGTATAGATATGGCTAGACGTGCATTCTACCAATAACATTAGAGCGAGAGCACTACGAACGCCCACAAGCGACTTCAGAGTGCAGAGCCTAGCAACATACAGCGACAAAGTCGCTGGCGGTGTGAACGGGGCTTGAGTCCTCGCTCCTTTCTCCATCCCCACACCTGACAGTCGAATGAGCTTCCCCTCTTTGAAACACCAGCAGCCGCCACTGCATTCTAGGTATTATCAACTGGCCGGAATTTTGAGATAGCAATAGACGTGAAGGACTATATTGAGTTAAGAGCTCGCTCAAGTACTGGAGAGGTAAACCATTAAAGGATTAGTTCACTTTTTAAAAAACTTTTGCTGATAATTTACTCACCCCCATGTCATCCAAGATGTCCATGTCTTTCTTTCTTCAGTCGAAAAGAAATTAAGGTTTTTGATGAAAACATTCTAGGATTTTTCTCCATATAATGGACTTCATGGGGTACCAAACGGTCCAAGGTCCAAATGACAGTTTCAGTGCAGCTTCAAATGGCTTTAAACGACACCAGACGATGCATAAGGGTCTTATCTTGCGAAACGATCGGTCATTTCAAAAATAAATTAAAAAGTTTAAGTTTTATAAGCACAAATGCTCGCCTTGCTCTGTTCTGTGATGCACGTTCGTGACTCTCCTGTTCGAACTCGTTCATCAAAATGAACAAATCTTTTTTTCGAGTCATTTCGTTCATTCAACGAACAAAATGACTCGAAAAAAGATTTGTTAATTTTTAACGAGTCTTTTTTCGAGTCGTTATAAGCATTAGTGCTTATAAAACTTAAACTTTTTTTTTATTTTTGAAATGACCGATCGTTTCGCAAGATATGACCCTTATGCATCGTCTGGTGTCATTTAAAGCCATTTTAAGCTGCACTGAAACTGTCATTTGGACCTTGGACCGTTTGGTACCCCATGAAGTCCATTATATGGAGAAAAATCCTAGAATGTTTTCATCAAAAACCTTAATTTCTTTTCGACTGAAGAAAGAAAGACATGGACATCTTGGATGACATGGGGGTGAGTAAATTATCAGCAAAGGTTTTTTCAAAAAGTGAACTAATCCTTTAAGTGATTTGTAGGTAATCAGCAATGTTTTAAAATTTATACAATGTTTAATAGGGAGCCAATGCAGTGTTGACAGAACCGGGGTAATACTTCCTGGTTCTGGTAAGAACTCTAACTGCTGCGTTTTGGACTGCTGTAGTTTGTTTATTAAGCGTGCAGGGCAAACACCAATAAGAGCATTACAATAATCTAGCCTTGATGTCATGAACGCATGAACTAATTGATCCGCATTTGTCATTGAGAGCATGTGATGTAATTAAGATATATTTTTAAGATGGAAAAATGCGTTTTTACAGATAATAGACACTTTCAAATGAAAGATTGGTATCAAAGAGCACACCCAGGTTCCTAATTGACGACGAAGACTTGACAGAGCAGCCATCAAGTGTTAGACAGTATTCTAATAAGGGTGCTCCGATTGATCGGTCGACGATCATAATCGGCCGATAATTGCTTTGGGGTGTTTGATCGGCGGTCTCTATAAAGGCCGATCCAGAAAAGCCGATCAGATGACGCAAAACTCGAGACAATTTTTTACGCCCTGGTAAACAGCCAGGGGCGGAGCAGCAATCGGGAGAGTCGGTACTTTTCCCAGTGGGCCGGAAGTGTTTTGAGGCCGCGAGGGCCGGTCTGATAATAGTTATAAACTGCAAGTTCTTAGCAACACCATCCGACAGCCTGGTGTGCGGCCGCTGCCCGCTTGTCAAACTGTGCAGCCTCTCTGCTCAACCCATAAATAAATGCATCGATCCACAAATTTTGTTTTGAGTTCTTAAATGGTCTAGTGGTAGAACTTTTGCCAAGAGGTTACGGGTTCTAATCCGCACTAGTATAGTTTTTTTACTCTCATCAAAACTGAATATGTTCATCAGTGGTTACACTCTATATCAAGCAGGGACACGTTTGTGTGCATTTTATTTTGTGATTTCACCGGAATGAATCCGCAACGGCGATAGATTGAAAACCGAGTGAAGACTGCACGAGCCGCAAGAGAACACTGTATCCATGCAACTGATTGCCGTAGCAACTAGCACAGCTTGATTTCAAAAACACCACATTTTAGCGCTAGCTCTCTTATTTAATACCGAACTAGCTAAATGAATGCTCTGCTAGTTAACTGGAGATGTTTTATTTATTTGTATTAGGTACATCCGTGCCTCAATGTTTCAAAAAGTGGTGGGGGGACAATATCGACCCTGAGAAAAAGTGGTGGGACACGACTTCACTGGATCTAAACAAATCAATCTAACCATAGATGTGACCAGTAGTGGTGGCTTTCTTAATCTATTTAAAATAATTTTGCAAGGGATATATAATTTTTCAAAAAAATGGAGAAAGATATGAATCTAATAATCTCCATCCCCCCTCTCTCTTTCTCTACCTCACTCTCCCCTCTAAATGCCCACAAAATCTGACTGAGCATCCCAGAAAAAAGCAAAGTTATAGATAGATACAGATATGGAAGTTGTTAGTTATTTTTTGTTGCTGTGCACTTTACTACCTGTGGTCCTTATTAGAAAAACTGATGGCTGACTGACTCAAAACATTATTTTGGCTATAGCCTTTTTTGTTGCAGTTTTTAGTTTAAAGTAGTCTAAAGCTAAATTTAAAGACTCAGATGTTCTGTATTTTATCCTTTTTTATTTTATATTCTACAGGAAAGTTGTATTTGTCAAGCCCTAAGCTGTTCCCAATAACCAAGCACAGGCTCCTAAGTTAATATGCTGGACATGTTGCTTGCAAATAAATACACAGGTGTCAATTCATGATACGTTGTCTTCTCTTAATTGTAATACTTAATGTACATTGTTGTTAAATATAGTTTAATAAATAATGCTACATGATAGATAGAAGGTTTCAAATAGACCCTGTAATCGGTAATCAGGTGATACAGCTTCTAGTAATCGGGGATCGGCCCCAAAAATCCTGATCGGAGCAAAGTTTTTTGTCCAATAATTAGAATCTCTGTTTTTTTCAGAATTAAGTAGTAGGAAATTGCTAGTCATCCAGTTTTTTATATCAGCTATGCATTCCGTTAATTTTGAGAATTGGTAAGTTTCGTCAGGGCGTGAAGAAATATAGAGTTGAGTATCATCAGCATAACAGTGAAAACTAATGCCATGCTTCCTTATGATATAACCCAAGGGTAGCATGTACAGAGTGAACAGCAACAGTCCTAGTACTGAGCCTTGTGGTACTACATACTGAACTTGTGATCGACTTGTCATCTCTTCATTTACTGCTATAAACTGATAACGGTCAGATAAGTATGATTTAAACCATGCTAATGCAATTCCACTAATGCCGACATCATTTTTGAGTCTATTTAAAAGAATGTTGTGAATAATATTATCAAATACCACACTAAGATCGAGTAACACTAATAGAGATACAACCACGATCGGATGATAAGAGCAAATCATTTGTTACTCTAATGAGAGCCGTCTCAGTACTATGGTACGGTCTAAATCCTGACTGGAAATCCTCGCAGATACGATATCTTTCTAAAAAGGAACATAGTTGTAAGGATACTGCCTTTTTTTAGTATCTTTGCACTGCACTGATCTTCAACAAACTCATCCCCATACGCGCGTGATGACTCCGATCTTTGACCAGATGAACTGCATAATATAATGTTCCGACCCAATCTGACTTCTGACCTGTAATACTGCCTAAATCATAATCATACACTGTTCGTTCGTTGGCCAGAGGAGAACTGGCCCCCTGACTGAGCCTGGTTTCTCCCAAGGTTTTTTTTCTCCATTCTGTCACCTGATGAGGTTTTGGTTCCTTGACACTGTCACCTTTTTTGCTTTTTTTCGCCTTTGTCGCCATTGGCTTTTGGCTTGCTTAGTTTGGAACATTTCATTTTTTATTTAACAATATTATTACAACATTATTTTCCTGCTATCTCTGTAAAGCTGCTTTGAAACAATCTGCATCGTAAAAAGCGCTATATAAATAAAGTTGACTATAGGGTCTAACATACATGTTGTCGATTTAGATGATTTAACGAGTTTAGAAAATTCATCCTCTCCTATAGCAATGAATGATTTAAACTTGACCTCAAGGAGACTACAATGCACTGCCTGATGCAATACTGTAGTAGACGGTTGCATAGTTTTGGTTCAAATTCATGGTTCGGTTCGATACAACACAGTGGTGTCACAGTTAGGTACGTTTTCGATACAGCAAAAAGAAAGAAATGCCAGAGAAATTTCCTTGATTTAAAAATAAATATATTTATTGAATGAAAAAATATTTTTAAATAAGTGTGAGTTTTCCTACATCTTGAAACTTTTAGGGTCATCACATTAAAAATACCATTTAAATATTATAATATTTGAGTTTTGAAGTGCTGGACAAAGATGTGACGTACTTGAAAGCATTTTACTATTCCTGCCAAACTTATATGGTTACAGTTAGTGTTACTACATTAAATCCATGGTGAATGTTGCTGATCTGTGGACTTAAAGCCTATAAGTAGTTAATTCATGGCACAATGTTTCTCCTGGTTTGCACGTCAGCGCTGTTAGATCTGTTAATAACGGAGAAATTTGAATGCTTCTCACTTGACCTTGCAGCTATGATATTACCTCAGTGGAAAATTCAAATGCTTACTTTACTGGATCTCTTAGTGCTGTGTAGAAACAAGTGTCGCTTGATCAAGATCAGCTCGCACTGTACTGACATTAGTCCAAACCATGGTCCAAACTGATAAACGGTCCGTGAAGCACAAAATAATGAGTAGCATTATTAGTAGTTTTGTTCCGCTTTCATTACGTTTGCCATTTGATGTTGGGCAACGTTGTGGTGGTCGCGCCAGCGATGCGGGCGATGTACGCGTAGGGCTGGGCGATAAAACGATAACGATAATTATCGCGATATATTTTTTCTCGATAAAACGATATCAAGAGTCCGATAAATGTTCGATAATGTTTATGCGCAAAAAACGGAACGAAACTCATTTAAACCGCGCGCCACACGGACCATTTATCCGCTCGGCTCAAAGTCCAAATGACAGCTTACGAGAGCAGACGCGCTTACTCTGATCGTCTCGCTCACGAGATCCAGTGAAAAGCGCTTCAATTCAGCGAAGAACACAGATATCCAGTTTAAAGGCAGATGAAACAGCGCTGACAAACTGGAGAAACGCTGTGCGCAACGATACAGTCAGAATCTGAATTGATACTGAATCCATTTACCATGGATTTACTGTAACGTTAGCCTAGTAATATTAACTGCACCATGAAATGTGGGATATACATATTGAATTGTATTATATTATTAATGTAGACAATGTATTAAATGACTAATGGAATATAATTACAGTATTTAATAATGTATTTAGGCTACTGTTTTTCATACAAATACCATAGAAACCATAAAGTTAAATTTTGCCATGATAGTGAGGTGCTATAGGCTATGCCTGGTTTTATCTGTGGTTATGATCTAAATGCATGATACTGGATGACCAATGGTTAATTTTAGTAAAACTCAAACAGTCAGAAAATTACATTTGACCAAATAAAAATGTGGTCGTTACTTTACTTTTAACAGATGTTACTGTTTTTGTTAATGAACATAAATTTTACATAGTAGTATTAGCTTGAGTTAGGATGCAGATTTACTGTCAACTCACTGTCAAATATGCGTTTGAGACAAAACATGTAATATTAATATTGCAGCCTGCACTGCAAACTGTGCTGAAGATACGGGGTGCCGTCAAAGTCAGGCAACACAAACCTGTTTCAAGACTTGAAACAATATCCCCCATTAGCACATGCAGAAACTAAGAAATATATTTTTCTATTCAGATATTTATTTTGTTAAGGAGAAATGACAAATGTTTGAATGTTCAACCTCAGATTTGTGAAATGTTCCCCTGTTTGGCAAGTGTTTGTCATGATACAGTCATGGTCAGAATTAATGGCACCCCTGGTAAATATGATCAAAAATGGCTGTAAAAAATAAATCTTCATTGTTTATCCTTTTGATCTTCTATAAAAATAAAATGCGAAAATCTAACCTTTCAGTGAAGTAAAATAATTGAAATTGGGGGGTAAATCACATTATGAAATAAATGCTTTTCTCTATAACACGCTGGCCATAATTATTGGCTACCTGTTATTAAATACTTTTTGTAACCTCCTTTTGTCAAGATAACAGCTCTGAGTTCTTATATAATGCCTGATGAGTTTGGAGAACAACTGACAAGAGATCAGAGACCATTCCTCCATACAGAATCTCTCCAGATCCTTCAGATTCACAAGTTCATGTTGGTGCTGCTTCTCTTCAGTTTACCCCACTCATTTTCTATAAGGTTCAGTTTAGGGGATTGGGACGGTCATGGCAGAAGCTTTATTTTGTGCTCAGTTACCCATTTTTGTATTGATTTTGATGTTTCTTTTGGACCGTTGTGCTGATGGAAGATCCAACCACGGCCGATTATAAGATTTCTAGCAGAGGCAGTCAGGTTTTGATTTTTTATCTGTTGATATTTGCTAGAATCCATAATACCATGTATCTGAACAAAATGTCCAGGACCTCCAGCAAAAAATAGGCCCACAACATATAAGATCCAACAGTATATTTAACCGTAGGCATGGGGTACTTTTTGCCCTTTTTTCGTTTCATCTGACCATAGAATCCAGTCCCTTTTGAAGATCCAGTCGTGTCTGACAACTGAATATGCTGGAGTTTGTTTTTGGAGGAGCGAGGAGGATTTTTCTTGAAACCCTTCCAAACAACATGTGGGGATGTAGGGGTTGTTTGATATATTTTGTTTAGGCTTTCTGACCCCCAAGGCCAAGTAATCTCTGCAATTCTCCATCTGTGATCCTTGACGAGTCTTTGGCCACTCAAACTTTCCTCTTCACCATGCATTTAGGCAATATAGACACACGCCCTCTTCCTGGCAGATTCGTAACATCTTTAGTTAATTGGAACTTCTTAATTATTGCCCTGATGGTCAAGTTGGGGATTTTCAATTCTTTAGCTATTTTCTTACAGCCATTTTCTATTTTGTAATGCTCAACAATCCTTTGATGCACATCAGAACTATATTCTTTGGTTTTACAGATTGTGATGGATGATTAAGGGAATTTGGCCTTTGTGTTTCCTCATATTTAAACTCCTGTGAAACAAGAAGTCATAGCAAGACAATTTAATGTTCCTAGTCACCCTGGTGTGCTAAAAAAAGGTAAATATTAATAGGAATATACTTCAGAGATATTTTACATGTAAAAAATGCTAGGGGTGCCAATAATTGTGGCCAACGTGTTTAGTAGAAAAACATTTATTTCGTAAAGTGATTTCCCTCCCACTTTCAATTATTTTACTTCAATGAAAGGTTAGATTTTTGCTTTTTTTTTAATGAAAGATCAAAAGGATAAACAATGCAGATTTATTTTTTACTGTATGTTCTGACAATAAAGAGTAGCCTAGTTTAAAACCACAATTAACGCACTGGTTTCTACAACTTTCACTTAGGAGCAAAAATCTCCCTTTAAACTTGAAAGAAATAAAGATTTGACATTTATCGCGATAATTATCGATATCGACTGATATAAAAAAAAAAAAATCATGATCATTTTTTTTGGCCATATCGCCCAGCCCTATGTACGCGCATATTAATTTAAATATTGAACGCTATATCAAACATTTTTTATATTGTTTCAGACAATGGCGTACCGTCGATAAATACGATACCGTTTTATCGCCCAGCCCTATGGTTTAGCTCCCCAGTACTTGAGTGAGCTTTTAACGCATTAGTCCTTCACGTCTATTGTGATCTCAAAATTCTGGCCAGTTGATAATACCTAGAATATCAAAATCGACTGCTGGCGATAGATCCTTTTCCTATTTAGCACCTATAAACTCTGGAACAGCCTTCATAAAATTGTCCGGGAAGCAGACATACTCTGTCAGTTAAAATCTAGACTAAAAACACATCTCTTTAACCTGACATACAAAACGGTATATATCGTTTAAATTTCTTTAAAAAATGATAACATTTTAAAGATGAGACTTTGTTTCTGTCAGCACGTTGTCAGTGTCCTCTTTGCTCCGAGATGTATTTTTCACTGTGTGAGAACATGATGTGTGGCGTGAGAGAGGCATGGCTTGTCAGACATAGCAACAGTAACTAAAGTGGGAGGGTCTTTGCGAATAGTAAATTATAAGAAAGTTTGTCCAAGAGAGCCTTTTGTGATTTCTCTCACACACAAAAACTCAATGTGAAAGAAAAAGAGAGGTGTACACATGAACTGACGTTCTAGATTTAAATGCAGGGCTCGACAATAAGGACTGCCCGAACGGCAAGAGTTGACGGAACAGTCACTGTCCCGATCGGGCCAGTACTGCATTGTCATGAAAAATTATCATTTACATTAGGGCTGGGCGGGAGTTTGTACAATATATCGATTTTTTTTTTTAAAACGATGGAAATATGGAATGAGGCAATACCGTTTATATCGATACAGTAGTTTGATACGAGCACATCTGAAAAATAGCGGAGTAACGTTAAGTTACGCAGTGTGAGCTCCTGCAGTGAAAGAACATAGTACAATTTGTCCTAAACATGACACAAGCTTATATTAAGCGCTTCAAAATAACTGGTAAGATATAGTTAACAAGTTTAAAGCAGCTTGCCCGGTCAGATGCTCGGACAGATACTGTTGCTGACTGACAGATAAATACTTGCGCTGTTTAATGCGTTTGAGACGTGGTGCTTTCCTCAGTGCTTAACTTACATTTCACAGGTATATTCTCCATCTGTAAATGTTAGAAAGTCAAACAAATATGTCCATTTCACTGTCAGGAGAGGACGAGCTTCTGCAAGTGAATCTCCGCTAATACTCAAGCTTCCGTTAATGAGCGCCGCCGCGCGCATGCGCGCCAAACAGACGGAGCACAATAGAATAGTAAAGCAATAATTCTGACTAAAATATACATATTGCTAAAATATTTGTTGTTGGAGACAATAAATGTGCCATATGTGGAATTTTAAACCTACAAGTATGTTTTTATGAAAGTGAGCATTATAATGGGGTAATCAAATGCAGGCTAATATAATTAGTTTGTGCTTTTGTTTTTATTTTCATTTTTAGTTTAGCCTTTAGTCATTTTAAAAACAAAAGCATTATTTTTGTTTTTAGATTGTAATGTTACAATGTTAGAATGTAATATGATTTTAACCACCTTTTTGCACATAATATATTGCATAGCCTACATTACATTCCCTATATTTGTTTCCATATCCTTCAATATCAATATTGTTTGGATATCATTGAGCAGGATGTGAAATAATTATTTTTTTTTTTAAATAAATACAGATTTTCTTTATCCAAATAGAAAAACTTAGAAAGTACCGAGATATATATCGTATATCGCCATTTAACCAAAAAATACCGAGATATGATTTTTTGGCCATATCGCCCAGCCATAATTTACATGTTTTTAAGCCTTGCCAATGTAAACATTCAACAACAAGAAAATACGAAAGAGAATTCAATTCGGTACTCATGTCATTGAAAGTGAGCGCCCAGAAAGCCGTGTCCGACAGCGATGCAAATACTGAATTGATTTCTCCTTCACATCTTGTGCTTGAACGGACTATTTAGTTTTTATCAATGAGACATTGACTAATTTTGGATTAATGTGATGAGACAAATTATTTTGTAATCATTCTGTTCAAATTAATATATTTTTTAAACAGACTAGAGCAAAGTACATTTAGTCAGAGCCTCTAGTTTGCATGTTATTTTGTTTAATTGTCTAATTTTTTTTCTTCAGAATTGTGGGAGAATCACGATCTCCATTTTACACAGAAACAATTGTGATTCTCAATTTATCCACAATCGTGCAGCTCTACTATAAATAGACGCTGAAGCTGCAGCGGAAATCCGTCACTTGTTCACACAATTACTATTTTCTACATGGTGAATGGCACATATGCAATAAATAGGGGATAGGGAACATGTAGAAACATTATTTCTTTGATTTTTCTTATTGGTTATTCACTGTCACGTGGGCAAAGGTGATCACTTCCGTTTTCTTATTTCCTTTGGCGAATTGTTTGGGCTAGTGTTGGAATGGGCAAGTAACAGGAGCCAACTTTCTGTTGACCGTATTGTGTTGGCTAAATCATGGTTGCATATGTCAAGCTAAAATAAAAATCAAGCTAAGATCGTCAGTCTTCCTTTAAGTAATGAAATGACGACCGAGTGCGAGCAAGTTACGAGCGAACCGCAGCAACGCGCACACAGTCTGTACCAGTCCAGAGACATGATAGCACAGTGCGGGTCATATGCATAAGTCGGTGCAGACCACAAAACATATCGGACCCATTTGAAATTTACACAATATGCTGTATTTTAAAGCGATATGGAGGAGATTAGGAGGAGAAACGGTTAGATAGACTTGACTACTGACGAGTAGAAGATATAAACGTAATAAACAATATAAAATGTAACAAATTATGATTATAACACCAGTGCCATGCACCATCATAAATTAATTTTTTTTTAAACTACACATTCTCAGCATCATTACGTTCACTATTTTGCTTTAGTAACAGTTTCATAATAAATCTAAAATGGGAATCTATTACACTGTGGCTGTCATAAGCTGTCAAATGCTATTGGCTATTTTAAAAGTGGGGAGGAGCTGCTCAATATGTCCCAGGCTGCCTTCCTGTTTCAATGCAAATTACGTCAACACACTGAATAACGCTACACATTTCAAAGCACCTCAGTGGGGCTTTAAGATTTATAACCTTATTGAAGAATCAAGAATGAACACCAACCTCTTTGTTCTTCAAGATCTTCCTGTTTTATTCTGCAGGGTTCTGGATCACGGCTTTGTTCTCCTTTATCTTCCCGTTTTATTCTGCAGGGTTCTGGATCATTCATGGTTTCAATGTTCTTTCGCAAACTCTATATTCTTCATGTGTAGGCTGTTGGGAATATTTCAGCATTTATTGGTAAATCGCTGTGAGTGGAGCTTCACTGAAGGTGAATTGTTGTGGTAGGAGCAGATCTGCAAAACCTAATAATAAATCAGTTATCGAACATGTATGCTTTCATTAATTCACACTTAAAGCATTTTGTTAGTTTATCTATCCAAATATCAAAATTTTAGTATTTCATTTGTTTTAAAACAAATTCACATATTTTACGTATCAATTCCTTTTCTGTGGACCAATTTATTTTTAACATTATTATCCATTAAATCTGGATCTGAAATGTAAAGCCTCTTCGTGTCAGAAATAGACATTAATGTTAAAAGTAGATTAACAAACAAACAAAAGATAAATCGAGATCATTCCATATTAATTCGCCTCACAGATCACACTTTGACTTTTGATCAAATGACATTTTCAATGTCAGTAAATACCATTAAAAAACATACAATAACCGCTCAGAGCTTAATGAATTTAACATTCTAGTTCCTCACATCGTTGCCTGCAAGGCTAAATGTTTGTCAGTGAGCAGACACCAGAAAAAACGCACACATAGCTCTGTAGCAGATGAATATAGAATACAGAAAAGATCCTGTAAATTTTTCCTTTAACAAGCTGTGTTATTTTTAATAATTGTATAAACATACGAAGCAGCATGAACTGCTTACCTCACATCAAGAGTGACGTCTTCTTGTTTTATGGCGAATCGAAGACACACAGTATATTGTGTAAATTACCGCCACCTATCGCCCGGGTGGACCATGGACCCTTTTCACACACTGTGATGACGCGTTTTAACCTGTTGTATTGTAAATTCTGTAAATTTTTTTGTATTAAATTTTTTTTAAGTATGTACATTTATAACACTAGGCTATACTTTGTATTAAATTACCTTTGCATCAAATTACAAAAAAACTAGTTAACGTTGCAATGAGGGCAGTGGCGGATTAATGCTGCCTTCACGTGCTATTCACGTGAACAGAATATCGGATGTGCATCAGTGCTATGAGAGTGCGTAAAAAACCTAATGTCGTCTGTGCCCTTAATTAATATTAATAAAACAACAAAAGAAAAAGAGAAAAGCATTCACTGTTGATATAAAGAATGCATACATCATTAATGGAAAAGAACACTATTCTTCTTTTGAAGTAGTTTTCATTTAATTTTAAGATAAAAAATATTCTTGCTTCACTTTCTTTCTGCAAATGTGTGAATGTGTGTGCACATGTTTATGTTAGCTATTAATTTTATGTTAGAATACTCAGTCTCGTTCGTATTTAAAGAGAAGTGTTCTTGTGTTATATGCTTACAAATGTAATGTCTTAAACTGCTGATCTTGTTACTGTGCTAATAGTATTTTCACTATAGTTTGGATATTAATATTCACTGCAGAGCTGAATTGAGCGCTAGACAAGTCATTTGTTCATCTGTAAAATAAGTGACTCTTTTAAAATTCCCTATAAATGAATTAATAATTCCCTTTGATCTAAATTGACCAGTTTCCCTTACAACATATAAATGAATGTTATTGTTTGCAATTACGAGGTTAACGGGTTTCTTTGGTGTAAGAACCAATTTCTCTTTTATCAGATTAATTCCTCTTCATGGCCAGGTTACATTTCTCCATGTTGTAAACATGTCGGTTTCTGTAATTTAAACAGTATTTTACTGTAATGTGTATATGAGTATAAGTTGTAAAATATGTATACAGTATGTTACTGTAAACAGCAAAGGATTATGGGGAAATATATGGTCACTACTGTAATTCTTCTCTACTCTAAATCCGTTTACAGAAGTGAACTTGCGCCCGCGAAAAACTGACCAATGGCAAGAGAGATTTCTTTTCAAGTATTTTTTTGACTGTATGGTTGGTAAGTGGCAGTTAATGCATGGACAAAAGATGTACCGGTAACTTACCAAAAAGGTTAGTACATTATTTCTATTTTATGTAAAACAAACATTTTTATATGTTTTCAGTTATGTTCACAGCAAACTAACATGATTTATTGTTCTGTTTTCGTCGGAATGGTTTTGGTGCCTTTTTTTCCTGACTGTCGGCCGGGTCGCTGTCACGTGATAATATTAACTGGTCAGTAAGTTAAGTTCACCTATATTAGCCGAAATATTCTTTAGTTAAAACGTTAAAAAATAATGCTTGTATGTTCCTCTGCCGCTTTAAGTTAGCTCATCAGGCGGAGTCGTCAGTAACTTAACGTTGACCGAACTAACGTGAAATACTGAGGTAAAGTGAGATAGAAGTGTGGTTTTTAAACAATATTTTCAAGTATATGCTTTGATTTATTTTCAGGTTTGTGATCTGGATAACGCCAGATGCAGTCTGCAACGTTTAAGGTGTGTGTTGGAGCCTTTTCATTGCCATCGTGGTGACAACATCAACTGGTAGGTTAACTTCACCTAAATTAGACGAAGTAAACTTATTAAACAAAACATAATAACTTTGGTATGTTCTGTCCCCTCTTTATCACAACTTAGCTAGTAAGGCAGATGTACAACATTAACAGTGAAGATGTACAACATTAACATTAAAAAATACTGAGTAAACTAAGTTAAAGGGATAGTACACCTTATACAGAAAATTCTGCCATCATTTACTCGCCCACAAGTTGTTCTAAACCTGCATGAAGTTCTTTCTTTATATTTTGAAGAATGTTGGTAATGAAACAGTTGCAGTTGTAAACGGTACAGTATACTGCAGTGGCGGGCCGTGCATTTCACACCTAGGCCTTCAGTGAATTAATAACTTTTAATAGCGTGGCAGCGCACAGACTCTCTATAATTGTTGTGAAATTGCTGTTTTTATTTTGCACTGGCAGTTATCGGGTTAATGCGGTGAGTTCGTAAAAGGCCGGGTAGAGAGAAACGAGCGAGTGAGTTCGGCGTGTGCGTTAGTGTAAGTTATTAGGATACAGTGGTTCTTGTGTTCCGATTATAAGTTCAGAAACGGAGCCTCCCTTGTCTTGTCCTTCAAGGGTTACAATAGTCCCTTGTCAGACATTACGATAGTTTGAATGTTTGAAAAAACCATTAGATCATAAATTTACAAGAAAAATTAAGAAGAAAATCCTATTCACCACGGAAAAAACGGGGGCAAAAAAAGCATTATACTCACCAAAACTACTGATTATGTTTTACACAAAATCCATCCTAATTTCTTTCCTCAAAAAGACTTCAATTACTCTGGTGTATAGGTTATCTGTGCGTTTCAGTCCCAACAACCTTTTCTATTGCCATCGAGGCTAATGCTGAAAGTCGAGTCTGTCCCGTCATATTTCTGGCATAAGTTTTAATTCGCTTTAGGGCTGAGAGTGTTTGCTCGACAGAAGCAGTGGCACAGCTGACCCATGCTGGATAATGCTGAATAAGGGATTTTTTCCGGTATTGAACCTGCTGGGGGCCGAGGAGGGAAAGAAACATTAATTTGTGGGTTGAAAAACTATTAAATACACAGGAATGTATTTTAGTTTATGCAGTTCGCTACAGATGCGGTTAGCTAGCTCAGCCTCTGACCACCCATTCAAAGGATGTGAAAATGCCGACGTTATTGTATGCCTGCTAGATTGCCCCGGTGCAGTCAAATCGAAATCTGATTGGCTGATTAAATCTGACTGATTATCTGATTGGTTAAAGCAACGGTTTCATTTCCATTCATTTTAAGCTACAGGCGCCCGCACTGTCGATTCTGAAGGCCTCAAGGGAGATTTATTTTACCCTGGAAACACATGATGGCTGAAATATAATTAGATAAAAGCGCTAAAATAAATATACAATACTGGAAGCAGCGCAACCAAGATAAAAGCTGTGAGATTAACAGAATGGACTATTGGGAATAATTTAATACTCATTCATGAAAAAAATATATTAAAGTATAAGTCAGTGATTCTGATAGTATTTAGGCCAGCAGAGAAGGCCTTGCTGGCCCTGATGGCCCACCATACTGTAAGTGAAAATACAGTAATAATACTGTAAACATTTTACAGTAAATTACTGGCATCCAGCTGCCAGTAAGTTACTGTAAAATGTACAGCAATCTCTTTACAATGTAGGGTCAAGGCTTCTAAACTGTGAATTTTTAGGGGAGTGATATTTAAATGACGATTGTTTTTAGCCGCCACATTTATCAATTTACAATCATTCGTACAAATGTTTCATGAATCAAACGTGACCCTGTCGTCAGATGATTTCTGCGCTCGTTTCTACGTTAGATTGATAAATGAGGCCCAATAACTTTATTTATCGTGCACTTTTGGCTTTACAACTTTGCAGACTGTTTACATTCACAGACAGCTATATTACACCCTGCATGAAAGGGAATATTTGAAAAACCATAATAGGGGGACGTTAAATGGTAAATGTTGATGTCTTTCCCTGTCATCTCATTTTGTGCGTCAAAAAATCTTTGTTTTTATTTTATCTACAATATGTGTGATATGTATTCTGAAATATGTGCCCTTTTGTTTTTGTTTCAGTTCTAAGCAAAGTTGGCTTATTGATGACTTCTGAGGACAGAAAACCTGAAGGAGATTGGTCAATTCCTTTTACTCAAAATGTATTACAAAGAAGTTTTCAAGTGATTTCCTTATTTTATTTATTAGTTAGAATGGGTATAACTCAACATTTTAACTAACTGCAAGAGCTGAATAAGTGATCAAAGCCTACTGATTAATCTGTGAAATAATCAATGAGCAGTCGATTAATCGTTCTAATAAGCTTTGATTAATCGATTATCAAAATAATCTCTGATGCAGCACTAGACAGCATCACACCTGGAAGTACAGGATCAGAACTCAAACTACTTTCTGTATTATCAGACATGCATTTTCTTTTATGAAAGATTAGAGAAGATAATTGAGTGAAACTCTTTCCACATGAATGGCAGTGATACGGCTTCTCTCCAGTGTGGATCCTCTCATGTATTTTCAGATATATTGACCGTTTGAATCTCTTATCACAGAGAGAACACTTATAAGGTTGTTCTCTAGTGTGAACTGTCTGATGCACTTTCAGTTCTCCATCTGTAAAAAAAGTCTTACCACACTTCGAGCAAACATGATCCTTCACACCACTGTGTCTTTTCTGGTGTAATTTTAAAGCACTCTGCTCACTAAAACTCTTTCCACATAAAGAACACACATGAGGCTTCTCTTTTGTATGAACTTTCAGGTGGTCCTTCAGGAAATCTGCCGTAAAAAAAAAATTACTGCACTGGTCACTGTTATATAGTCCTTCTCTAGAATGAGCATACAGATGTACTTTAAAAACACTTGATTTTCTGAAACTCTTCCCACATTGATCACATGTGTATGGCTTCACTCCGGCGTGCCTTTTAATGTGTACGTTAAGGTTTCCTTTATGTGTGAAACTCTTCCCACATTGATCACATTTGTGCGGCTTCTCTCCAGTGTGGATTTTTATGTGTTCGTTAAGGTTTCCTTTTTGTGTGAAACTCTTCCCACATTGATCACATTTGTGCGGCTTCTCTCCAGTGTGGATTTTCATGTGTTCATTAAGGTGCTCTTTTTGTGTGAAATTCTTCCCACACTGATCACATGTGTGCGGCTTCTCCCCAGTGTGGAACCTCATGTGTTTGTAAAGGGTTACTTTATGCGCAAAACTCTTCCCACACTGATCACATGTGTACGGCTTCTCCCCAGTGTGGCTTTTCATGTGTACGTTAAGGTTTCCTTTATGTGTGAATCTCTTCCCACACTGATTACAGGTGAATGGCTTCTCCCCAGTGTGGATTTTCATGTGTTCGTTGAGGTTTCCTTTTAGTGTGAAGCTCTTCCCACAATGATCACATGCATGTGGCTTCTCTCCAGTGTGGACCCTCTCATGTATTTTCAGATATACTGACAGTTTGAATCTCTTGTCACAGTATGAACACTTGTAAGGTGTTTCTGTAGTGTGAACAGTCTGGTGCACTTTCAGTGCACCATCAGTAAAAAAAGTCTTCCCACACTCACAGCAAATATGATCTTTCACACCGCTGTGTCTTTTCTGGTGTAGTTTTAATGAACCCATCTGACTAAAACTCTTTCCACACATATAACAGACGTAAGGCTTCTCCTTTGTATGAACTTTCAGGTGGTCCTTCAAGAAATCTGCCCTAAAAAATGTTTTACCGCATTGGTCACATTTGTATAGTCTTTCTCTAGAATGAGTAAGCAGATGTACTTTGAAAACACTTGATTTTCTGAAACTCTTCCCACATTGATCACATGTGTACGGCTTTTCTCCAGTATGGATTCTCATGTGATCAGTAAGGTGTCTTTTTTGTGCGAAACTTTTCCCACATTGATCACATGTGTGTGGCTTCACTCCAGTGTGGATTCTCATGTGATCAGTAAGGTGTCTTTTTTGAGTGAAACTCTTCCCACACTGATCACATGTGTGCGGCTTCTCCCCAGTGTGAATTTTAATGTGTTCAGTAAGGGTTGCCTTATGCGCAAAACTCTTCCCACACTGATAACATGTGTACGGCTTCTCCCCAGTGTGGCTTTTCAAATGTACGTTAAGATTTCCTTTATGTGTGAAACTCTTCCCACACTGATAACATGTGTACGGCTTCTCCCCAGTGTGGATTTTCATGTGTACGTTGAGGTTTCCTTTTTGCGTGAAACTCTTTCCACATTGACCACATGTGTACGGCTTCTCCCCAGTGTGGATTCTCATGTGATCCTTAAGGGTTCCTTTTTGTGTGAAACTCTTCCCAGACTGATCGCATTTGTGCAGCTTCTCTCCAGTGTGGATTTTCACATGCTTGTTAAGATTTCCTTTTTGTGTGAAACTCTTCCCACATTGAGCACATGTGTACGGCTTCTCCCCAGTGTGGATTCTCATGTGATCCTTAAGGGTTCCTTTTTGTGTGAAACTTTTCCCACACTGATCACATATGTGTGGCTTTTCTCCCGTGTGGATTTTCAAGTGTTCATTAAGGTGCTCTTTTCGTGTGAAACTCTTCTCACACTGATCACATATGTATGGCTTCTCCCCAGTGTGGATTTTCATGTGATCATTAAGGTTTCCTTTTTGTGCGAAACTCTTCCCACACTGATCACATGCGTATGGCTTCACTCCAGTGTGGATTCGTATGTGATCCTTAAGGGTTCCTCTTTGTGTAAAACTCTTCCCACACTGATCACATGTGTGCGGCTTTTCTCCAGTGTGGATTTTAATGTGTTCATTAAGGGTTGCTTTATGAGCAAAACTCTTCCCACATTGATCACATGTGTGCGTCTTCTTCCCAGTGTGGCTTTTCATGTGATCCTTAAGGGTTTCTTTTTGTGCAAAACTATTCCTGGAATGATCACATGTGTACAGCTTCTCTCCAGTGTGGATTTTCACATGTTTGTTAAGGTTTCCTTTTTGTGTGAAACTCTTCCCACATTGAGCACATGAGTATGGCTTCTCTCCAGTGTGGATCCTCATGTGTTCATTAAGGATGACTTTTTGTCTGAAACTCTTTCCACACTGATCACATGTGTGCGGCTTCTCTCCAGTGTGGATTTTCACATGCTTATTAAGATTTCCTTTTTGTGTGAAACTCTTCCCACATTGACTACATGTGTACGGCTTCTCTCCAGTGTGGATTCTCATGTGTTCGTTTAGGGTTCCTTTTTGTGTGAAACTCTTATCACACTGATCACATGCGTAAGGCCTCTCCCCAGTGTGGATTTTCATGTGTTCATTAAGATTTCTTTTTATTGTGAAAATTTTCTCGCAGTGTTCACAAGTGTACGGCTTCTCTCCACTGTGAATCCTCATGTGTTCGTTAAGGATTACTTTTTGTGTGAAACTCTTCCCACACTGTTCGCATGTGTACGGCTTCTCACCAGTGTGGATTTTCACATGTTTGTTAAGGTGTCCTTTTTGTGCGAAACTCTTCCCACACTTACCACATGAGTACGGCTTCTCTCCGGTGTGGATCCTCATATGTTCGTTAAGTATTACTTTTTGTCTGAAACACTTCCCACACTGATCGCATATGTGCGGCTTCTCTCCAGTGTGGATTTTCATATGCTTGTTAAGGTTTCCTTTTTGTGTGAAATTCTTCCCACATTGAGGACATGCGTAGGGCTTCTCTCCAGTGTGGATCCTCATGTGTTCGCTAAGGGTTCCTTTTTGAGTGAAACTCTTCTCGCACTGATTACATGTGAAAGGCTTCTCTCCAGTGTGAATTCTCATGTGAAGTTCAAGACTTTGTTTGTATGGGAAACTTTTTCCACACTGTGGGCAAGTGAAACATATTTTGTCTCTTCTTTTCAATGAGGGACTCAAATATTTTTCTTCAGTTTTGATATGATGTTTCTCCCCCACTTCAATCAGTTCTTCAATCTCCTTGTTCTCTTCTATCAGATCTAAAATGAAAGTAAAAAAAGTTTTGAAAAAATTCAAGAGTTTGATTTTCAGTAAATCATCAAAAAGAATCAAAGAGAAATCTGATAGGGAAATGACATGTGAACCCTGACATAATATTAGAAAATATGAATATTTTGATGAAGTCATTTGAATTTAAAACATTACCAGCACAAATTAGATATGTTTTATTAACTGCATTTTACAAGTCAGGGTTGTAACATGTTAAAAAATGTAGTAATATGGTTGCAAAGATAGTAAATCAGACATAAATAGAAACATAGCTGCAAGCAGCTATTACTGGGGCCAAGCGCAAAGACGATGACAAGAAATGCTAACAGGGCTGGGAGTGTCAGACCAACTGCAACAAAGAGCAATTAAAGACATTTAAAGATGAATTTAGACGAAATGGCTGAAAAATCATATACATTAACTAAAAATACGATTTAATTAATTATCACTTTCGACCAATAGGTGGCGCAGATACAAAATTGATTTGTTGTGGTCAGAGTGAGGTGACAATGACACTTGGTGTCAAAATGTGAAGGCATTGCAGAGATAAAGAGATATAGTCATTTTGGCAGCATGCATCAAATTTGCTGCTGCGCTATACGAAAATGGTTTTGTTTATCATCACGAAATCCATAACTTTTAGTCGGCACGGTCTGGAGACGATACGATTCGATTTTGGTGAAAATCGGACGATTGGTTTAGAAGTTTGAAAAAGAAGGGTTTTAAAAGAAAACAAAGATGGTGGACAGGAAGTTTGGCTGATTATGGCAAAATTGGTATCTATGTTTTTGGCATAACCCAAGGAATCTATTAAGACTAGTGTCATTACAATAGGCAAATTTATTCAAACGTTATTAGCATTTTTGGAAGTTAATTATAACTTTTAACCAAAAGGTGACACTGTTTTAAAATCTTTTGAGTACCTTCAGGGCATATTGCTAATGGCACATACTGAGTTTTGTAATGTTACACCAATGCATTTGTTAAGTATAGCATTTATATGTTTAAACATAATAAATGACCCACACCTGACTTGTTTGCATTTTTATGCCACTTACTGTTAATATTTTGACATTTGGGCATTATCATATGACCAACGACCTAAGATTCCGAACTTCTGACAGTGGTTTCGTCTCAATCGGTCTAACGGTTTCGAAGATATTGGCAAATATTTTTTTAAGTGCTAAATCACAACTCTACACAAACTGTAAGGCGAAACCTAGCATGGGTGGTATCGTTGGACTCGGCAGGGATTCAGGAACCCAAGGAAATGGATTACGTGAAAATCAGTCAACCACACCCAGAGTTATACGCATTTGAAAATTTTATTTTTCCACTAGGTGGCGCTGGTTCGAAACTTCTCAGGCTCCTTCAGGGCGTCGTACTGATGACCCATACTGAGTCTCGTAACGATCTGTTGATGCGTTCAGAAAATACAGCATTTTGGTACAAAATTCAAAATGGCCAACAGCTAAATTGGTCAATATGGAAATGGATATCAGTAGACTTGGCATGACGTCCTGAATCTAACGAGACCACATTTATGATTTTTGGACAAACCGTTCAGAAGTTATAAGCAAAAAAAAAAATCTTTCATATCTCCGGACCAGTAGGTGGCGCTGCGCCGAAACGCTGCATGTGTCCTCAGGTCATGCTTGTGATGACATGTACCAAGATTGGTCTGAATACGATAAAGCGTTGTGGAGATACAGCCTTATGTCTGAACATGAATCTTACGAATCTAAATGAATTCCATAACTTTTTGTTGGCATGGTCTGGAGATGATCTGGACCAATTTTTGTGTAAAACGGAGCATCGGCCTAGGAAGAGTTAGAAAAAGTATGTTTTTCAGAGAATTCAAAATGGCGGACAAAATTTCATGACGGAAAATGACGTCATGTGGTGCAATCGAATCGTTTTGAGCTAAGGTTTCAGTGGAAAAAGAATTTTATTTCTAGCCCTTATGGTTCTAAAGTTATTAGCATAAACATGAGTGAAATTTTGGACAGTTGATGGCGGTAATGGGATTGGTTTAGAGACTCCAAATTTGCTATGGTGACAGTTCAGACTGTCATCTACCTGCGTGCCAAATTTCATAACTTTCCCGCAAGCAGTTCTATGGGCTGCCATAGACGCCCAGTCGGAAGAAGAAGAAGAAGAAACGGAAGAAAAATAATAATAATAGGAACCAGAACAGATACAATAGGTGCCTCCGCACCTTCGGTGCATGCAAATATAGCTACAAGCAGCAATTATCGGGGCCAAGCACAAAGAACACGATTAATCGTGCCAACATGGCTGGGAGCATCAGACCAACTGCAACAACGATCAATTAAAGACAGTTTAAGATGATTTTAGGATGAATTATGAATACAACCACTAGTAATTTGATTTATTGGTTTATTACTTTATTACTTACTTTTTGCGGTATATAAAAACTGTTTGGTCTGTCGACACAAAATCAGTAACTTTTGCCAGCACAGTCTGCATTTTACGACAAAATTCAAAATGGCTGACGCCCAAATTTTGCGATTTGGAAAAGTTGGGTATCGTTCCACTCGGCATGATGCAACAAATCTAACAAGACCAGTTTTGTGATTTTTTTGCCAAAGTGTTCAGAAGTTATAGGGAAAAAAAGAGCAATTTTATTATATCTCCAGACCACTTAGGTGGCACTGTGCCAAAACTGTGCTGGTACCCTCAGGTTATGGTTGTCATAACAGACACCAAGTGTTGCGGAGATATAGCCTCATGTTCATTTTAGCGGGTACTTTGTTGAATTTGTTTGCGCGTTATTAGAAAACGGTTTGACGAATTGACTTGAATTCCATAGTTTTTATCAACATGGAGTTCGAAAAAGTAGTTTTTTAAAAAAAATTCTAAATGGCGTAAACATTTTCAAGACGGAAAATGACAATGCAATCGAATTGTCTAGAGGCAAGGAACCATAGAAAAAAATAATTACGTTTCTAGCCCTTACGGTTCAAACGATTTTAGCACAAACTTGATTGCAATTTTGGACAGTTGATGGTGCTAAAGGGATTGCGTTAGAAACTCCAAATTTGCAATGGTGACAGTTGAGACTATTTTCTATCTGTGTGCCACATTTAATTAACTTTCCCGCAAGTGGTTCTAAGGCAGCCATAGACTTCCAGCGGAAACAGAAGAATGATAATAATAACGCCAATGATTACAACAGGTGCTTGGCCCCTAACAAGAATGCAACAATTACAATAGATGCCTATGCACCTTCTGTGCTTGGCCCCTAATTATAAGAACGCCAATGATTACAATATATAAAATTTACAATATAAAACTGAAACAGGTCATATTTAGTCTGATATCCAGATGTTTCCACCAAACCACCTTTCATTTGTTAAAAAAGTCAAAGAAAAGTTTTAGGCTCCATTTTGTGCCCAGTTCATGGAAAGTTGCCTAGATATTATCTGCTTGAAAGCAGCAGTACAGAAGAGTTTTTGGTTTAAAATGAACAAAAATAAATTAATAAATGAATTATTGTCCAAGTATATACAGTCATGTGAAAAAGAAAGTACCTCCTTTTGAATTCTATGGTTTTACATGTCAGGGCATAAAACATCTTCTGGTCTTCAGCAGGGCTTAAAATTATTTAAATACAACCTCAGATGAACAACAACACTATATATTCCACTGTGTCATTATTTATTTAACAAAAATAAAGCCAAAATGGAGAAGCTGTGTGACAAACTAATTACACCCTATGATTTAATAGCTTGTAGAACCACTTTTAACAGCAACAACTTTAAGTAATCATTTTCTATATTAGAATCTCACATCATTTTGGAGGAATTTTGGCCCATTATTCTTTCCAACATTGCTTCAGTTCATTGAGTTTTCTGGGCATGTTTATGCACAGCTCTCTTAAGGTCCTGCTACAGCATATCAAACAGGTTTAGGTCTGGACTTTGACTTGTAGATTTGCTGAGGGTATTGGGATCAATGTTTTGTTGCATGACCCAATTACGGGCCAAGCTTTAGCTGTCGGACAGATGACCTGACATTTGACTCTAGAATACTTTGGTATAGAGAGAAGTTCATGGAGTTACCCCTCCAACCAAAAGAGAATCGCGACAGTGTAGGGGTAAGGGATAGAAATGGGATTGGGCCTGAGTCGAACTCACGCCGTAGCTTCATCGTAGGCTGTGTGTAGCACGCGTAGCCTACAGCGTACCTTGAGGTGCACCTCTCCAAATGTGTAACAATGCATCAAATCTATGCGGACACAAGCGCTGTGATTGGTCTGATAGAACCCCTCCAACGGGTTTCACATGCTCCCTATACATGTGTAATTGCACGTTAATGAGAACGACGCAGAAGTATAAATGAAAACCGACCCGTAGCCTACAGCATAGAGCCGGGGTCTCCAAGAAGTCGCTCGCGAGCTACCAGTAGCTCGTGGCCTGATTGGAGTTAGCTCGCCAAGGGGCCTTCACATATCACGTCTTTTGCGCGCTCAAGTTCGTCATTTCAAATGTAGACGCGCGTTAAGCTCAAGCATTTATAGACACTATATGTGAAGGGCTGTGTTTTTAGATGCGATGTGTCAACGGCCAAGACGTATACTTTTCATCTAATCAGAGTGAGCTAATATAGACAGGTGTCCCACCCCCTCCAATGCAAATCAAGTTTGACATATCGACCGTGAGGTTATTATTTTTATTTATTTATGAACATGCAAATGTAATTACAATACAACAGAAAAACAACCAACAGAAAAAAATCAGGACATCAAAGTTTCAATCAATCAAGATTAAGCAATCTTGTGAGTCGTCTCACAGAGGCACAGCATGCAGCGCAGGTTTCGTTCTGTGTGAAAACATGACGGAAAGCAGAATGCTGAGAGAAATTATTTGAAAGAATCTCTAAAGGGAACCAACTGTCTTTAGGAAAGTTTCGATGGCATATGCTTTTCATCTTCCCTCTGTGTAATAAAGCAGTTTCTAAGCGCAGCGCTGCTGTGTTCACAAAGGTTACCAGGGAAACTGCCCTGTTTCTGCTGTTCCATAAAAGCGCCATCTACTGATGGAGAGTGGATTTACATTTTCTTTCAGTCTAACTGCCTTTATTGTTCAGACAGTGTGAAAATCGAATTATAATTCTATAATTATAAAATAATTATAATTTTTACTATTAATTATAAAAGATAAGCTATAAAATTATATTATATTATTAATCTTTTATTAATAAAAGATTTTTATGTAAACAAAAAGGCAATTTTGTGCTAATTTTATTTGTTGGTTTTCAACATAAAACTTGCTGAATTGATTTCATTATGTAGTATTAGTACTTTTTTAACAGGATTCTGTGATAACCGTGATCATTTTAGTCACTATAATCATGAAATGAAATTTTCATACCATTTCATCTCTAATTATGATGCACTATAAAATCAACTATAGTTATGCGTTTGTACAGTATAAATGCAAAGTACTATTTTCCATAAAAAACTGTAATCTCTGATTCTGTTCTTTTCTCCGACATCTAAGGGTGACATGTATACGCCTACAAAAACTCTTTTAGGTCTAAAACAGTTGATAGTTGTTAATATGAGAGTTATGAGACATTATTTAAAATATTTAGGTATTGTATAGCATGAGTAGCACTCGGCCACTTTCGTTTTTTAAAAGTAGCTCTTAAAGAAAAAAAAGTTGGAGACCCATGGTCATAGGGGATACAGCGTAGGTCTGACGCAGAAGTATAAATCAGCCTTAATGCACAGATCTCTTTTGAAATATAAGATGTGGTTTGTCCTGTCAGTTTAATCCCTTAAGACATAATGGACTGTTTATATTAATTTCGCTTAATAAAAGCATTTTGAGATGCAAGTTCATTTAACCACTTACACAGAGTTGCACACAGCTGCATGCTCAATCGTTCTTCACAAAGCATACATTTGAAATTGAAAGCAGCCTTCTTTCAGTGAGTTTGAATATATAAGCCCACTACATTCCAAACGACATAAAATTATGCCTTCGTAGATCATTTGTAAGGAAAATACCGGCAGACCATACCGCATACTGCAAGCGTAACGTAAAGCAAAGTGCGAGTTTCTTACAATGCATATCCTGTGCAATGAAGCCCGCAAAAGTCCTTGTTATTTGCATCAACATCTACAAACTTTATGAAAGATTATTTTACGGAAGATACGAGTGGTGTGTTTATGAGGAATTGGAAGCAAGCAGAATACAGGTGTTTCTAAAGCAAACGCAGCGGTATTGAGCATATGCAGTTAAAAACCAAGCTCAGAATAGATTCTGAAATTCTCAGACAGAGGCGTAACCATGAACCAACAATAAGGCCTGGCCGATCACCAAGAGTTGACGGAAAAGTCACTGTCCCGATCGGGCCAGTGCTGCATCGTTGTGAAAGCTTATCATGTGCACGTTTTTAAGCCTTGCCAATGTAAACATTCAAGCGCAAGACGACGCAAAAGAGAGCTCAATTTGTTATTCGCAGTTTGTGTACACATTTGAAGCGCCTAGAAAGCATGCAAATAGTGAATTAATTTCTTTCATATCTTCTTACACTTGAACAGACAATTTTGCACAAAATTACGTCAAAATGCCTGTCTTGGCGAGTATCCTAGTAAACATAGTCGGTTATGCATTAAGTGAACGTATACAGTCGAGAAAGACAACGCATGTGTAACAGTATCAGACAGCAGCCTAATATTCCTGCTGCTGTCTGTTTTTAATGTTAATCAAAAAACATAAGACTTGCTGCAAAAAAAATAATTACTGCTCTTGACTGAATAACTTTTCTAACTTTAATATTAATCTATTTTTAATTTATACAGTGAAGACTGTGCAGTGTTATTATTCAATAACTTGTAAAGATATATAATATAAAATAAATATATAATAAATTATAGTTTATTTTTATTATAATAAATATAAAATAAATTGTTTAAATTTAATGACTTTGCAGAATTTAAAATAGCCAAAATAATGTTTAAAATAATACATTTCCAGACTGTGTCCAAAACCTGTTTCAGATGAAATCTACTTCTTATGAGCTCAGAGGAACACTCATGTTCAGTAAACCACAGATCAGAACCAACGTCAAACAGAGATGTCTGTCTGTTCATGGGGTTAAACTGTGCAATAGTCTCGATGATGAACTGAAAACATGTAAATCCATAGGTAGCTTTAAGCATTATTATTATTTTTTTTTTATTTATTACATTATACAAAGCTGAATGAATTTAGCTTTTTTCTTTTAGTCATTTTTTATGTACGCAAGATGACTTTGGTGTTTTGGTGTTGTGTGTAAAATAAATTAAATGTAAAGATTGGCATAAGCTTCAGCCGACACCTTTTCGGTCAAGCAACTTTTCTTTTAAAAATATTGTTTACACTGTAATTTAATTTTCGTTTCTATGTTTGCTTGTAAGTTGTTTTTCTTTTCTTTTTTCTTTTGAAGTTGACCAAAATAAACTAAACTATTTACATTTATTTACTTCATACAAGTTCTATACTCTACCTAATCTGTATATAACTACTTTTAGATCCACTTGTATAAAAGATGTGTTAGCTAATATGTTAACCTTAAATTTATCTTTAAGCTAGTGTGCTCCAAAAAATAACAGAACTTCGCATTTATGTCTCTTGATTTGTTTTATTTGTATTATATGCTACCTCCTAAGACCCGAGCTTTTGTTTGGCTTGCATTTTAGATTTCTTCTATCTATTTGGGGTTAGGAGGAACCAATAAATATAATAACCAGATATTATCTTTGAACATGAATTTGTCCATTTATGTGGACACTCGGTCTGTATAAAACAATCAAGACACCACTGTGTTACAAAGTGCAAACCTCTTTTATTTACAGCCTGAGCACTGTGCTCGAACATTTTTCATTGTTACTGTTGCATATATATCGGTTTCAATTTCTGAACATGGATATGGAAAAACTAAATTTATAAGAAACAAGCTATTATGTCCAAAAAACCTTGACAATTTGCCATTTCTTTTTTTGCTTTTTTTGAAACATTCCAAAACTTCAACTTCTCCAAACTAGGAATGTCCTTTTTGTCTGTGGGAACAGTTGATTGAACTTAACCGCTGTGAAAGACTGTGTAACAGTTGCGTGCAGCTTGCAAGCACAAGAACACCTTGCATGTTACAAATAGGACTCGAGTTTTCCAAGAACAGCCCAAATCTTCAACTACTCCAAACTAGGAACGTTCATTTTGTTTGTGGGAACAGTTGATTGCACTTAACCGCTGTGAAAGACTGTGTAAAAGTTGCGTTCAGCTTGCAAGCACAAGAACACCTTGCATGTCACACATCGGACACAAGTTTTCCCAGAACAGCCTGTCGCTCTGCAGCGCGCTGCATTCTTCAGGTTGACAACTTCTGGAAGATGTTTATTAGCCCTTTTGCGGACTGAGATATGGGGCACTTCCTTCACAGGGCACTTTTTCTCTGGCTCTGAATGTTGTCTTCCTTTTCTGAGAGGTCTGCACTGCACTGTCTTCCTGTGCATTGTTATGCTGGGCCAAGAATGTCTTAGCCACTTCCTTGCATGATGCCCTTTCTTTGTGTGCCGTGTACTGTGTAGTCTTGAAGGTACAGTAGCCAGCTGTTGGCTAAAGCAACATCTGTGAAGTGCATGAGCATCCGAAGCATCCACTTCTTGGTACGGACACTTATTCTATAGTAGCTGATCATCCGGTCTGTGAGGTCAACCCCACCCATCTTGTTGTTGTATTCACAAACAATACTTGGTCGTCTAAAAGACACATATTGTTTTTGTTTTTTTGTTCCATCGCTGGCATGTGTCTTCAGGCTGTGTATTATGGACAACAGACAGCGTCAATATCGGCTTGTTGTCATACCACTTTACAACACAAATTTTCCTGTCTTCAGTGGTAACTTGTGCTGATGTACAGTACCTCTTCCATTCTTTTACATTGTTTTGTCACTTGGTAGCTTCTGCACTACTTCGGGAAACCAATTCTTCATAACTGTACCAGTCAGGTAAACCTGCTTCTCCATCATTCGATTCACAGCTTTGATTGATGTAAAGAACCGATCGCAGTACACTTTTGTACCAGGATGGAGAGTTTCAGACAGACGATCAATGACCAAACCTCCCAAACCCAGTTCACCTGGTTCCTGGACCTGTGCAATCAGTGCATCTGCACCCTGGTATAATTCAAAGTCGAGCATGATGCCTTTCGCTGAAGTACAAACAAAGTTTTTCATGCCAACTGGATTGGGCTTCATTGTCAAATATTGTCGACAAGGACAGGCTTCTTTAAATGGTATCATTTGCTCATCAAAAGAAATGCTCTCAGGTCTTGCCTGAGACCTGCAGCCTTTCAGAATGCGGTCAAGAAAAGGACTCACCTTCCAGAATTTGTCACATTCCCTCAGGCATTCTGGAATCATCAATGACCACCTTTATTGATTGCCTCAGTTTGTAAAATCTTTTGAGTGTAAATATTTCTGTGATGGCTGGAAATCTTAACGCGCTGGACCAGTACGTCGTGATTTGTGGGTATGGGACACCGGACATCAAAATTGAGGCACCAAAGAAATTATACATCTCGTCAACTGATGTGCTGAGTGGATACCCACTCCTAGCTAGTGCTGTAGCATTGGAGCAGTATACAATCACTTTCATTAAATCTTTATCAATATACTGGTTTACATAGTCCAGTGTGGTCCAGCCTTCTCTGTCCTGCTCAGTTTCCTCCTCAGGCTCAAACTGGGCTAGGTTTGGGGTCAACTGAGCAGCCCTCCAGCGCACTCCTCGTCCTTGCTTGGGGTCTCCTTGAAAGCTTGGTCCTGGTGTTGGCTCTTCAGAGTCTTCGTTTGAGCCATTAGATTCAACCCGCTGAGTCCGACGTCTGGGAGTGCGCAAAATGGCATTGCTACGGTCTGAACAATAACCATAAGTTTCATCACAGAGGCGTTTACCCCAGGCTGGCCTCAGTGGACTGTGGAGTGGGGTCTTCATCCCCACTACTATCCTCCTCGCTGCTGCTTGGCATCTGTTGTGGAGGATGGTAATCAAAATCCTCTACGGGGTCATCATTGTCAGACAAGTCCTCTACTGAGTTGTCCCCAGCAATTGACTCCAGTACTAATTCCAGTGCCTTTCACATAGGAATACGCTCTGGAAATGATATCATGAGAAAAATAAAATAAAAATCAATGTAAAGTTATTTATCACACATGCAATGCCAATTTATACTGTTGTAAACTATTGTGAATTGATGTTTTCTAACAAATTCTTCCCAAACTATGTTTTCACAGTAACATTTTTTGCTAACATTTTTAGATTTTCAATGAAGCTAAGTCCCATTGTCCACATATGTGGACTTCAAGTTTAGCGGCATAGTAAATTTTTACTGTTACAAACATTTGTCAAATTTGCATTGCATATTAATCATACAACACTATTATGCATGACTTAAGAATCAACAATGAAATGTTATTAGATTTTTTACCTTGTGGACGTTTTGGTCTGGTGTGGCTGCCTGACTTTTCAGATGTGTTCTCCGCCATCTTGAAATTTCTATGTAAAGTGTTTTTCTCTTCTGACATCACCAGATGGCAGTGTACTGTAAGTGTCCACGTTTGTATACAACAGGTTCCAGTTACACAGAATCAATTATTATGGTGTACACAACCAAAAATGTGATGTCAACGTATGTAGACGCCAGGTCGTAGGAGGTTATATAAATGTATTTGGTTATGTCTTTTATTTATTTTTCTACACGCTACTTTGATCCACTTCGGTTGTTTTAAAGTGCTTTATAAATAAAGTTTTATTGATTAATTAATTGATTTAGATAGAAGCATTCAAAACTTACAGTCCCTCACTTCCGCCAATATGGATGAACGATTTTGATGACATCAATCTGCACTTCAGTTTCTCATCTGATTTCTTGTCCAACCAAATGCTCTCTAGAATAGAAAGCATCCCGCCCCCTACACTATAAATAGACACTGAAGCTGCGGCTGAAATCGGTCATTTCTTCACATAATTTCAATTTTTTTATATGGTGAATGGTACATAGTGCACTATACAGGGGATAGGGGACGATTCAGACAGTGTACATATGCTTTCCATTGAGGCGAATTAAGTCTGGTTTCACGTTAGTGTCAGGGGGTGGAGCTGCACGATATGTCCCACCCTGTCTTCCTGTTTCAGTGGAAATTTAAGTTTTATAACCTTATTGAAGAATCAAGAATAAACACCAACCTCTTTGTTCTTCAGTATATTCCAGCTTTATTCTGCAGGGTTCTAGGTCAGCTCTTTGTTCTTCATTGTCTTCCTGCTTTATTCTGCAGGGTTCTGGATCAGCTCTTAGTTCTTCAGTATATTCCTGCTTTATTCTGCAGGGTTCTGGCTCAGCTCTTTGTTCTTCAGTATCTTCCTGCTTTATTATGCAGAGTTCTGGATCATTCATGTTTTCAATGTTCTTTCGGAAACTTTATCTTCTTCACTAAAGACTGATTAGGAATATTCCAGCATTTACTGGTAAACTGCTGTGGAAGAAACTTCACTAAAGGTGAATTACTGTTGTAGGAGGAGCTGATCAAAAAGCAAAAATAAATCAGTTATCAAATTAATGCTTTCAAAAATTCACATATTTAAAGCATGTTGTTAGTGTTTATCTATCCAAGTATCAAAATTTACATTTATTTAATTTGTTTTAAAACAAATTCACATATTTTACATATCTATAATTGTCTGTGGGTCAATCTATTTTTTAACATTATAATCTTTTTCTGATATGAAGAGGCTTTTCAGCAGCTAATTTAAATCCATCACAAGAGGTAGGCCCTACATGAATCTGAGTCTGTAGATAAATGTAGAAGGAAGCTTGACATTGGAAACATTAAAATATTGCCTTGTTGTGCACTTTCATTTTATTGAAAGATGTGTCTGTGCCAAGAAAAAAACAGAAATAAGTTAATTATCTATTTTTTGACTGTATGCAATGACTGTAGTTGTAAAAAAAACAATGTGAATTTGATTTAAAACATTATTAAATGATTTTACATTAAGGTAGGCTATTTAATTTGTTTTAAAGGGATAGTTCACCCAAAAATGAAAATTACCCCACAATTTAGGCTACTCACCCTCAAGCCATCCTAGGTGAATATGACATCTCTGTGACATCTCAAAAAAATGTCCTGGCTCTTCCAAGCTTTATACTGGTTTCTGTTCATTTCTGTTATGAAGTCCATAAAAGTGCATCCATCCATGATAAAAGTAATCCACACGGCTCTGGGGGGTTAATAAAGGCCTTTTAAAGCGAAGCGATGCGTTCGTGTAAGAAAAATATCCATATTTAAAACTTTACCGACTAAAATAACTAGCTTCCGCCAGACAGCCGTACGCATCGATTTACGGCGAAAGAGTGACACTTGACCTGACACATTGACGAACGAGGGAGTGCAGAGGATAGAGCAAAACAAAACACCATTCACGAATTAGAAGTCTAAAATTAGAATTTTTAAAGAGAAATGTCGGAGGAGCTTGAGTTTGTTGCACAGCCCTGTTGGTACAACCGCGAGAGGTGTCACGCTAACGCAACTCCTACGTCCTACATCATCAAGTGTTACTCTTTTGGCGTAAGTCGACTTGCGTCTGAAGAATGTCATATACACCTAGGATGGCTTGAGGGTGTAAATTTCATGGGGCATGGGGTAATTTTCATTTGTGGGTGAACAATCCCTTTAAAACAAATTCACATATTTTCAGTAGCACCTCAATGCAGTACATGAGATCCACGGGGAGGAGTCGGATCAAGATCCATGGGGTGGAGATGGGTAGGATTAGGGTTGGGTTTAGGGATTAGGGGTGGGTTTAGGGATCAGGGGGCGGAGTTTGGTAGGTTTAGGTGTATGTAAGGTGGGAGGAGTCGGATCTGGATCCGACTCCTCCCCGTGGATTTCATGTTCCGCAGTGAGAACCATCTCCATATTTTACATATCTACTTTTCTTCCTGTGGGTCAATCTATTAACAGTAGTATCTATTTTTTAAATGAAGAGGCTTTTGAGCAGCTCTGTTCATTGTGATGAATGAAATCCCTCTTATTAAAGGCGGGGTAGGTAAGTTTGAGAAACTAGCAGAAAACTGCTGGATTTTGAAAGTATCCAACAGAGAAACTCCCACCCCCTTCCATCTGAGCTCATTCCAAAGCCACGCCCCCAAAACACTTGAACGCGCAATGCCAACCGCTCAGCTGGAGGACGCGTTTACCAGTGCGGAGCGGAGAGGAGCGCAGTGCAATGGAGTGACATCATGTCAGAATCACAGGTAATAAAATACCTAACTTTATCATTATGAATATAAACAACCAACATGGCTGTTAGTACTCACTATCAAGCTAGCATATCGATACTGGTAAAGTGTAAAATATATTGAGTTTGATTCGGTAACGAGCTAGCTAGCTAACTGTGACGAAAGTGAATTTCGTGTAAGATTGCATGTTAGAACTTCCACGATGAATGCACTGTTGGTCGGTACGCGCCTCTCCTCTTCCGAAATGAGCGAGTCAACCGAGTGCGCGCATGTGAGCAGCTACTGTTGCAGCAGGGCTGGTAGCCATAGCACCGAGGGAGAGTGACAGTCACCCAGTCAATCATTGCATTCGGTCCGAATAGAATAATGAGCTGTGTTTATTGCAGCCCTGGGAGGACTACAGATTCTCTATTTTTATAAACGCCTTTTCAGAGTACTTACATTTTAGATATGTATTGGTATATAAAGACAATTTAAACTAAATTGGCAAAAAGTGTTTTAGAAACAAATTGCCTAACCTGCCTTTAAGTCTTATAAGGGATATTATTTAATTTTCCACAGTTATAATAAATTCCATACAGCAGCATATGTCCATGTGAACCTAAATATAGTTTAATTTACAACTCATTGCATACTGTCATTTCTTTTTTTTTTTTTATAAACATGGTGTTTTTTCCTAGGGACAGAAACGGCTCTTTCAATACAATGCACAAGCACAACAAAGCAATATTTACAATGTCAAGCTTCATTCACATTTATCTACATATTCAGATTTATGTACCTCTTGTGATGGATTTAAATTAAGAGTCGTTGAAAAGACTCGTCATGTCAGAAATAGATATTAATGTTCAAAATAGATTAACGTTAACCCACAAACAAAAGATAAATCGAGATCGATTACTGTTAATTACCCTTAATCATACTTTGACTTTTGATCAAGTGACACATCAGTAAATACCATTACTGATCTAGACATCGAAACAATCATACAGACGAACATACAAAAACACACAATAATCGTATAGATCTGAATGAATTTAACATTGTTTTCTCACATCGTTGCCTGCTAGGCTAAATGTTTTTGTCAGTCAGCAGACGCCAGAAAAGACGCACAAATAGCTTTGTAGCAGATGAATATACAAAACAGAAAAGACCCTGAAAAATGTTGCTTTAACAAGCTGTGTTTTTATAGCTGTATAAATATACGAGGCACCGTGAGCAGCTTACCTCACATCAGAAGACTCAACGCTGTGTGATGGCGGTAGCGGTGACGTCATCAAGGCGAGGCGAAATCATCAAAACGATATTTTTCCCATTACACATCAAACGAAATTAACTGTGAGACCTGTAGGCTAAACCGAGCTTTTTGCTCTAAATAGCACTCCTTCTGTTGCTTCTGGATGTTATGAGATGGAGAAAGAATCCATTTTAGTTTAAAGTAACTGAGTGTTAGAACAAACTATTTAAAATTAATTGTGTCATTATACTGCATATCAAAACAATGATCTCATGAAAAGGAAAAAAAAAAATTAAAATTAATAAAATTAAATTTAAAAATCCCCCATAATCATTTGATACTTGGTTGTCATAATTATGAAAGTATTATTGATAAACTTTCTCATAATAATGACATCATATCTGTTAATAGTCTTTAATAATTTGTAGCTCTTATTTTGTGTATCAACAAGTCTGCAGCAACACTTCTGTTATCACTGCGAGACGAAACACCTCCCTCCCCCGACAAACAACACCAAAACAACCAAAATTACAGTAGGAATTGCATACTAAATTGAGCTGATTGTCTTTATTAAATTAAATAATCTTAATAAAAACATGCTGATGGATTATATGATCACTTTAATATTCACAACAACAGTGATAAAGTGTAATGAAATATAATAAATCTACTGCTAAATGTTTGTTTCAGCAGTTTGTTGCCCTTATTAAATTCAATACTAACAGGTTATTTCCTAAGGCAGGAAACAGAAATTGAAAGTTATTTGTGACTTGATGTATTATGCTTTTTATTTCTGTTAATTTACGTTTTAAGCAAAGAAAAAACATGAACCAATTCATGACATGCTGAGACACACTGTACCTGCTCAGATTCAGAGTCCAAGTGAATAGTGGTCAATAGAGCACGAGTATTATTTGAAGATGCAAGGATGATGTGCAGCCAGAATGTTGGTGTTTCATAACTACTTTATCAGGAGAAGAGCAGAATAAAATAAGAACAAAGTTCAAACTGACAACTTTCTACAAAATACAAAAAACTCTTTCCACACAAAGAACACGTGTGAGGCTTCTCCTTTGTATGAACTTTCAGGTGCTTTTTTTAGAGAATCTGAGGACATTTTTTTTACCACACTGATCACAGCTAAATTGTTTCCCCAGATGTAAATTAAAAGCACTTGCACGCATAAAATTATTCCTGCAATAATCTCATTATTAATAATCTCTAATTCATGTGTATATTTAGGTTTCCATTTTGTATAAAAAAGTCTTCACACACAATGATCACATGTGAAAGGAATTTGAAGTTTAACTTTCATTGTACGTTAAACTGTTTCCAAGCAGAGAGCAGGTTTTTTTTTTTTTTTTTTTTTACTATTTTTAATAAAAACTATTTCCAGTCTGTGAGCAACTCTAAGATTGTTTTGTTTTCACATGAAGATTCTCCTCTGGTTCACTCAGTTCTTCACTCTTCCATTATGTCTAAAATGAAAGTACAATGTTTTCGTTTTCATTTTCAGTTATCTTTTCTTGATACAAGTAGATTCAGCAGACTGCCAATTAAATTTGCTGATAAAATGAGCAACACATTTAATGTGATTACTTGAAATATATACAAAACTGTAGGTAAACCCCATAAAGAAACCAACATGCTTAATGAAGAACAGGAGTCATATCAGTTGACAGAGAGGTTACTGAAGACATGTTCTCCACATTTCCAAATGCTGTATAAAATGTGTTTAGGAGACAGAAACACCGTTACTTATAATCAGATGAATAATCTGTTGACGTAATTTCTACAGGTTCTAACAGTACAGATAATTCTATCAATGCCCGAACATGGTATTGTAACAAACCCAAAGTTGTCCTTAAAAAGGTTTAACCAGACATATATGGAGGACAGGGGGTATAACACCACCAGGACTTTATAGAAAAATATTACTTTGTCAATTTTATACAGAATAATATACTACATTATAAAAATAGACATTCATGTTCAACAAACATCAACTTTGCAAAAAAGGCGATAAACCAGTGAAACTCCAGTATTGCACTTCACTCCAGTGATTATTCCCCCAACCAACCCCAAATAAATGTGGCAAAATCAACATTTCCCCAATGCAAGTGCTCTTCTACATATCATAACATTTTCAAAGACAATTATCATAGTGAAAATCTCATACCATTGCAAGAAGAAGAAAAAAACGTCACTTGAGTCATCACGTCTCACCAACAAAAGACTGCAAACTGATTGAACAGTCTCCCTCACTCGGCCCTGATTGGTTAAACTCAACCAATAAGGATTGATACATTTTTCTGTGATGCTTTAAAATACACATTCAAATGTAGAAATGAAATTAAAACATTAATTATAAAATTATATACATTTGTAATTATATTAGTGTCCACACAGTCGGACGATAACGTTGTTTATTCTAAACATGCACTGCAACTATGTCATCTGCCACTCTCGCAGCAATTGCTTAAGGCAGATTTATACAATAGTGCTGGATCTGAAGATTAACTGCTTACTGTGATTTTAGACATTTGTTTTTTGTATGATTGCATAGAGAAGACGAAGAAGCGAAACTTTTCCCACACGGAGGGCACTGATACGGCTTTCTGGTGTGGATTTTCATGTGACCCTTAAGGTGTCCTTTTCGTGCGAAACTCTTCCCACACTGATCACATGTGAAAGGTTTCTCTCCGGTGTGGACCCTCTCGTGTGTTTTCAGATGTTCTGACTGACGGAATTTCTTGTCACAGTATGAACACTTGTAAGGTTTTTCTCCAGTGTGAATTCTCTGGTGCCTTTTTAGTTGAGCATCATCAAAAAAGGTGTTCCCACAATCAAAGCACATATAATTCTTCACACCACTGTGTCTTTTCTGATGTATTTTTAAAGCAGCCAGCTCACTAAAACTCTTTCCACACAAGGAACACACATGAGGCTTCTCCTTCGTGTGAACTTTCATGTGGTTCTTCAGGGCATCTCCCCTAAAAAAATGTTTACCACATTGATCACAGATAAATGGCCTTTTTCCAGAATGATAACGCAGATGTAATTTAAAAGAGTCTGCCTTTCTGAAACTCTTCCCGCACTGATCACATGAGTATGGCTTCTCTCCAGTGTGGATTCTCATGTGTTCCTTAAGGCCTGCTTTTTGTGTGAAACTCTTCCCACACTGATCACATGTGTGTGGCTTCTCTCCAGTGTGGATTTTCATGTGAAGCTTGAAACTTTGTTTGAATGGGAAACTCATTCCACACTGAGGGCAGGTTAAAGATTTTTTGGCTCTTCTTTTCAATAAAAAATTACTTTCACCCTGTGAGCAACTTGAAGATTTTTCTCCAGTTTTGACATGTTTCTCCTCCGCTTCACTCGGTTCTTCACTCTCCTCATTCTCTTCCATCAGGTCTAAAATTTAAGTAAGAAAGGTTTAATTTTCAGTAAATCATTAAAAAAAAAAAAAAAAAAAAAAAAAAAAAAAAAAAATCAAAAAGAGAAATGTGAAGGGAAAGGACATAAAAGTGAACCCTGACGTAATAGTAGAAAGAAGAGAACTGCTATACAAGAAGAGAACTGCTATACAATGATTATCTTGATGCATTTATCTTAGAGATTTACCAATATTTTTTTTCCCCATTATTGAAGCATTTTTCTTTAAATCAGATATCCATCCAGTTTCCAAACTGCTTGTCCTATGTAGGGTAGGATCGTGGGGGGCTCTGCAGCTGACAGTTTTATTTGGTTGTATTTTAAGGCTCTATAATGCATCCCTTTTCACTTACAGTAACCAAACTTCACACAGTTATAGATCTCATTAGACCGAACAACTTTTTTGCTCTACATCAGTCTCTCAACCGGTGGGCCGCGGCCCTCGGAGCGTCATCTGGTGGGCCGTGTAGGCAGTGGTATACTACCCCCAAATTCATTTTTATTTATTTTTTTAATTGACAAATCTCGTTATTTTCTAATTATCTGATTGTTCTTATGAATTGAAATGATCAAAAACACTCAATTCAAGTCAAGATGCATTATCTAAAAGCTAATTTATGTTTAAATATCGCAACACCAATCACGTCACAATGTCAGATTGAACTTTTGTTCTATCAGATGCAGTAACATTACGTTACTGTAATATGGATGGTTTTCTGAAAAGAAAAATAGATGTGGGAGACAGACCTGTGCAAGCAAAAGCTTCGAAGTGGGTGGTTAAAAAATATGACACTGAATACATTAAATTTGGTTTTATAAGGGCAGGTACTGAGACTAAAAGGGGTCGCACACCAGACTCGCACTTTCTCAGTTTATGGCCAGCAATGTTGTTATGTTTAAAGGGACATTCGGCAACTATTTCAGCTTAATAAAACCGTTTAGAAATAATTTGGATGGTTTAATAACCTGTTCTGGTGACTTTCCCCGCTTCCCCCCAACGTTCCTAGGCGGAAAACCAACCTTGCAACATGAGGATTAACGTCCCGGTATATTAGAAATAGGAAGTCTCGTGAGAAGCGAGAACGAGCGAGAAACACAAACTGCTTTATGGCAATTCGACATAAACACACACGCCGCCCTCAATGTGTATGATGTATTACCCACCTCGGTAGACATAGCTCCACACGATAAAGTTGGCCGGCTCCGATAATAACAAATGCACATGAGCAGCGGTAGAAAGGGGGAGGAGGGGCCGCAAGTGAGTTTTTTTACGACATTGTTGTGAAATATACACCTCACAGCTGTAGGGGGAGCTCGTTGACAAAACATGCGACAACAAAAGTGAAAATCAGCAAAGAAATAGCTAGGGTTGCCGAATGCCCTGTCAATCAAGCTTTACAGGAAGTAAGAAATTTGTGATCAAAATGGAACACACACATTAAACATTACTTTGAAGAAGGACATTCATATGCCGTGATTGTGGACATGCTGGCGACATACCACGACATTAAAATGAGCTTAGAGCTCGCGAGCTCCAAACCGTGTAGCGCACGGCAGAGAGGTAGAGACAGAGAGCGAGAGACCTTGCGTGTGTGTGCAAATGTGCGTGTGTGCCTCACGAAGCGCATGTAAATATTTTTTAGTAATCTTGTAAATAGTTTTAATATCGTTCGCCAGCATGTATATTATACATGCATGTCCGCCAGCATGTCCACAATCACGGCATATGAATGTCCTTCTTCAAAGTAATGTTTAATGTGTTCCATTTTCGCATTTAGCAAAACAAAGTTGATCACAAATTTCTTAATTCCTGTAAAGCTTGATTGACAGGTGTCTCGTCCAATCAGCGACAAGTTTGCCATTCTCAAAATGTACCTACCTTTTCCGTTTTCTTTGAAATGTCGTTGTGTTTTCTGAATTGTTATTGTGTTTTCTGAATTGTTATTGTGGTTTCTGAATTGTTATTTTGTTTTCTGAATTGTCAATGTTTTCTGAATTGTTATTGTGTTTTCTGAATTGTCGTTGTGTTTTCTGAATTATTTTGTTTTTATAATTGTGATTTGTTTTGCACCTCTCGGCCACCGTAGTTGTGCCTCGACACGGCACAGCGCGGATGAATCCAATGTTTTGAGGAGAATGTGCGGCTGTCAGTCGCCACGCCGGTGTGGATTCGGAATCACAGATTCAACTTTTTGGAAGTATGACCAACACAAGAATTTTCACCAGAAAATGTCATCTGAACAAATAACATCCACTTTTGTTCTGACCAACTAAGGGGAAAAAAGCATTGCAGTAAATCGTGCTAATTAAAGATAATGATCGCTTGTCACATCACGTCAAACCTGCAAATTATACTTGGAATATTAATATTGTTAATATTAACAACATCAGCATTGCGTGACTACATTTAATGCCCTTCTGATATTTATCCTTGTTTTCGCATGGGCCTGGTTGCAGTCTCTTTTTTTTCTGTAGCCACTCCGAAGTCCGAACGATGTCTTTTGCATTTTACAACAGGTGAATCTCCAGTTGTCATGAGTGATTGTCATTTGAACCTTTCTGGATCTGCCATCAAAATAATAAGTTTAATTATATCAAGTGCTGTGAGAAAAGGCTATAAATCTCCACCTCCAACATCCTCACACGCAGTATAGCCTACTAGCCGAGACACCTTCTTTATGTGTACAGATGTGACGTAATGACGCAAAGACATGCTCGAATTTCCCACGGAAATCCACCAGTACCACTGGAATTAAAAACATTATTGCAAGCTTACCATTTTTACCGAGCTAAGACAAGCAGAAAGTTTTGAACACTGGCTAGTTATGTACTTGCTCAAAAAATTATTTTGGGTAATTTTTAACCCAAAAAAGTTACGGACTGCAGCTTTATCTAAATTAAATTAAGAATCTCACCTGAAAATCTGATAATTTTCTGAATTTTCATCCATGCCGCTGATTTCTGTAAATTAATGTAAAACGAAATGTATCTTGCAGCACAGGAAGAAGTCAGTATATACATTAACAACGATTTTAGACAAATATAATGTAACTTTTATAAATGGCATTCTGTGGCAAAGCAGGATTTTGAACAGCATCCTGAGCTGTAGCCGGTGTGTGTACACACTCAGAGAAAATAATGTGTTCGATTTTTAAAGACGTGACGCTGCGCTTCTCGTCCGGTGTGCGACCCCTTAAGCCAAAATGTGGAGATTTTTTTTTAAATGGAGGCACTAAAACCTTTGAAGCTGCAGAGACATTTGAACTCAAAACACCCGGGCTGTGTTGGGAAGCAAAATAATATTGTTTTAAACGGTCATGTTAAAGGGAGGATTCGGAGTAAAATCAACCTAGGGTCCTTTGCACCATGACCTCGAGCCAAACACCCCCCTAGAAGCCTTTTTTCCCTTGGTCGAACATTATTGAAGTTAGAGCTTATTTAGAGATATCATTCGAATGGCTTAGTGCAGGCGCTAACTGATCCAAAAGTTGTATCTCGTAAATTACCCCACTAATAATGCCCAGAATGGTACCAAACAACAATAGTACAAATATGTATAATACAACAGTATCTACAAAAGTACAAATATGTTCTGTACTCATAAAACGAGGCATTGGAAAGTTTGTAAGTACATCAGTAGTTTATTTAATTAACACTTGCCTGACGGCTCAATCCTACTGCTAACCTGACGTTGACGTCAGATTTGGGAAAAGCACGTAAAAGTCCTGGCAGAAAGCGATGCATAAGGATGTAGTGTAACGACAAATTATTTTTTTCCGAAGTGTTGACAACTTAGTGTTAACAAATAATTGTTGCAAACTGGTACTACCTACAAAATATTAGTGCATTCCTGGAACTGGGCATCGTTACACTACATCCTATGACATCATATTCATCTAAATTTAAATGATCTCATGGCTGTGGCTGCTGCTGTTTATAGTCAGAGTGGGACCAGCTGCTGCATTAAATGTGGCATATTCAAAGGATTTTGACATAGTTCTTTTACATGTACACGCTTTAAATGCACATTGCCACCGGGGTGGCGGCGGCTGGGCTTGGCCCCATCATCACTGCTTGCAGCTATATTTATGCGTTGAAAGTGTTAGAGCTAATGTAGGACCGACTAGGCTGTAGGCCAATCTAGGACACTGCAAGTACACTAGTTACAATGTTTCACAAAAACAAGTGATTGTTTGCTTAAAACAAGCATTTTTTGTTGAATTTAGACATTGCATGTCCACTATTTACTCAATGATTCATGCATGTACTAATCTTTATCAGTCTCTCATTGCAAATTGCTGAAAGCACAAATCTTTTTTTTTAATAATAAACCGACTGGCAGGATGCCACCATTAAAAACAAATCAGCAGGTAATAAAACAATTAGGGCTAGAATGACGCGCCAACGTAATCGATCATGTAAATTAGTAGATTTTCATGAAATGTGTCGATTCGTCATGCTATTTATGTTCCCCAATAATGGCAGCTCTTGGGTAGGGTTGGGAACCGAGAATCGGTCCTTATCCAGAACCGTTAGTGTTTTTGAAAAATACCGGAACTGTGTGAAACCAGAATTGTTTGGTGGAACAGGAATCGGAACAGGAAAATTTCTTAGGATTCCCAACCCTACTCTTGGGCATTTTATAAGCATTTTCAAACTGAGATAGAATAAAATGGTGTTATGTAAAACCGAAATGGCAAACCACAGCAGCACAACTTCAACGCAGGAGCACCTGAAAAGAAAGAAAAAAATCCCGGGTCTCTGACCTCAAAGCGACAAGATGGCAGCGTACGTATTTGTACTATTACAGTGAAATTTTACACATCACTAAAATACAGTTGTCAGTTGTACGAGCTGCCATGCCTGCGAAACTCAGGGTGCAAATGTACTCTCAGAAACCAGTTGCAAAGCATTTAACACTGTTGTTGGTAATTTAAAATATCTAATAGATGAACTCGCTCCTTGATTGAACTCATTTATTTATTATTTAACTACACACTGTTGATAGTGGTTGTGCAGGACTGAATTTAATTATTCAATTTCATATTTAGTGATTGTATCTTTTGTATATTTTTACAGTTTCACAGTTGAATCATAAACTTCAGAATCGACTTGGTGTCCAGCGAGGTTTTTGAGTCACTGTTTAACTTACTGGATAGTTAGATGCCAGATAAATCTAATAAGGTCAGTACAGCGGTAAAACATCACGGTTATATGGAAATAGCCATGTTTGACACTGCTGCTGCTATGCTACTGTAATCTCCTGAATAAACAAAACATTTCAGAATTCACACTCGTTAGCAGTTGCTGCTGTAAATCCCCAAAATGAATCAATAGATTTATAGATGGAAAAAATAATCATTTGTTCCAGCCCTAGAAACAATTGTGGTGGGAGTATTGGGGAGATTCCAAGAAGAAAAGGAGAAAAAACGTGATGATGAATCATGGTGACAATTATGATCATGGTGATGATCATGGTTCAAAACTGTATGAAAATGTGAGTTGCAAATGGGATTGTTAGATGTTCTGCAGGCATCTCAGCTTTGTTGTCTCAAACAATAATGTCTGATTTTGACTTTCCTGGAATTTCCTGACCAGAGAGATTGATTTATTTTTTTAAATGAAGAAAACTTTCTATGCCATTCTGATAACATGCCATGCGAAACGAACACTAAAGCAATTTTGCATTTTCGTTTTGTTATTTTCCGGAAAATGTTTAATTATTTAAGTGAAAATGGGTGTGCAATATACCAGTAGACAAATAAACCCGTTGCAGTGCTGCATCATCACAAAGTTTTTTTTATTCATGCATTTTTAAGCCTCGCCAGTTTAAACTTTTTCAGGCTCTACTGCTACGAGTCTCACATGGAGAGATTGGAATTTCTTTGTGTGCCTGAGGTGCAGGGCAGTATTTGACCATTTAAGCGCAATAAGATGTAAAACAACTCAATTCGGTTCTTGCATGTTGCTGAATTGAGTTCCCTTTCACAGTTTATTGCACTTGAGTTGTCAAATTCCACCCTGCACTTCAGGCACACAACGAAATTCCAATCTCCCCATGTGAGACTCTTATTGATAGAGCATGACTGGATGACTTAACTATCTAGCCTTATTTCAAACTGTTTAAAACAAAGAACGAATATGAAGTTAAAGGGTTAGTTCACCCAAAAATTAATCTGGGTTTGTCTGATCTACCAGCAAGAAGAAACAAGCCAGCTAACCGGTCTAGTCTCACTTTCAGGAATTCAGGGAATTCTGAGTTAAGTACAGTAAAAAATAAAAATCTTTATTGTATAGGCCTAAAGTGCTATAGAAATAAAGGTGACTTGAAAAGTAACTTGACTAATTGTTGAAAACAAAAATTTAGTTTCAAGCTCCATTTTGTATCCATATATTATTTGCTACTTTAACTATGTTATTTCACAGCTCATATGACTTTTCTAACAACAAACAAAACATGCAGTCATCATTACCACTGATTAAGTTTATAACCTTAATGACCTTCATCATCATTAATGAAGAATCAAGAATAAACACCAACCTCTTTGTTCTTCAGTATCTTCATGTTTTATTCTGCAGGACTCTGGATCATTCATGTTCTCACTGTTCAACTCTCTTAGGCTGATGAAAACATTTATTGGTAATGTCCTGTAGGAGGAGCTTCACTGAAGGTGAATTGATGCGTGACAGAAGCAGACCTGCAAAAATAAATGATTGAATTGATATTTTCCTTAATTTACATATTTTAAGCATTTATGTGTATGGTTGTGTGATGGATTTTTTAATGAGAAATATTAATTATGATACTAACCATAAAGATATGAATTATACTAAAATCTCGTGATAAGTTCTAACACTTCCTTTGGTCCTATGTCTGAAGATGACTAAAACTTCCATTCCTGATTCTAACAATAAATCTAAATTGAGCTTACTTCCTTTTTCTTCTAGGATGTAGCAGACAAACTCTAACCTCCTGACTTTTGACTTAATATAACTTTGGTCAAAAGGAAATTTGAAATTGGACTAACCGTTATATTTTGAAATAATTGATTAAAATATTAACCCCTCACAATGTTTTTGATGATACAGGATATCTTTGCTTATGTTACTAACAAAGGGTAATGAAAGGGGGGACTTGCTTTGACAATGTAACCAATCGTGATGATGGAGAGTGTGATATGTTAGTCATGATGATTCTGTTTTGAGATGTCAGGGTTTGAGAACTCGTGGTGATGTATCATGTTACATTATAAAAACTGTTGTATTAGTGTTCACTGGTGGGATTCTCAATGGGATTTGTCAGAGATCCACCGGCCTTGCTTCTTCTAGGGAGATTCTCTGAGAACTGCTCGAGAACTCTCCTGGCCGTGATTAAAGCATTTAAAGGACATTTGCTGTGGTCTGTCTGTTAATTTCTGCTGCGCAGCAGGCTAGTTTAGGGTAAGTTAGAAAACAAGTTAGAATTAATACACTGTAAACTCGGCTGTAGTCGACTGTAGACTCGCTGGAGTATAGGACTAGACGGATGCTTTAGTCGACTGGAGAAAATTTAGGTAAAAGGCTGTAGTCGACTGGAGACTCGCTGAAATATAGGTTTAGGTAAAAGGCTGTAGTCGACTGTAGACTCGCCGAAGTGTAAGTTAGTTAGAGTAGTTAGGTTTAGGGAAAAAATCTACAACAGTTGACTATCCCATCTATCAAAATATCAAGTCAATGAATTGTCTAATATATATATATATATATATATATATATATATATATATATATATATATATATATTTAAACATATATACACCACAATTAAAAAGATCCAAATATAAATGTTAGAATAAAAAAATAAACTTAGAAATAAATTACCAGATTTGCAAACAACAAATAACAGTCCACTTGATTTCAACTTCATTTAACTTGCCATGTACCTGTGCTTTTGTTAACTGTTGTTATGTGAAAATGAGGAATCAGTCACAGACTATAACAAAAAAAAAAAAAGCTCTTAGAGATGTGTATCTAGTAGATATCAAAAGTGGTGATGGTAGATTGCCTCTGTCTTTTGACACTGATGAAATTAACTTTAAATGGCACATGTGCTCTGAAGACATTAGGATAATGAATGAGGTGAAAACAGAAACTACTATTGTGTTTGTGGTAGAAACATTATATGAGTCTGGATGTATGCTGCTAAAAGAGTATAAAACTGTAGTATTACTGCTCACAATCTAATAGTAAATTTATCAATAATACTCACAGTAAAACATCAATAATACACCCAAAACAAATACAAATGACATTCATCTTCAGTTTTTTTCCACTTCCTTTCGGTTAGAGAAATGAACAGTTAATATACAGTATATATAAATATAACAGTTATAACTTCCGTACAGCAGCATAATATGTCAATAAATATGAATCTACAGTTCGATTTTCAAATAAGTAACTTACATTCGTACCAATAAAAGAATTACATCGTTGTGCAGAAAAGATCATATAAGTTACCTTAAAAATGAAGAGTGCAACAAAGCTATATTTCAATATTTTCTTTATCAAAATTACTTTACATTTATATTCAGATTCACGTTTACCTTTGATGATAGATTTAAAGGGTCCCGCGTGGCTACTCACAGGCTTAATTTGAAGTATTTGTCAGTAACTCTTCGACTTATAATTTTGAATTATAACAACATAAATAAACTAAAGCGTAGGTACAAAGCACCGCTAATTCAGCGATGACGTCCTCGTCCTCGTCTACTTCTTCTTTTTCTTCTTCTGGTGTTTTATGGTGGTTGGCACACCAACTTAAATGGTGCATTCCCGCCACCTAATGGATAGGAGTGTGGAGCGCATAATGGTTGGGAAGTTGGGAAACAACAAGGGAGATGTACCGTCCCCCTGTTTATAAAAAAATATATATTATTAAAACTGTAAATTCTATAGATCTGGTTTCTTTTAAGCAATGAAATATGTATTGGTAAATTATTTGGGTCATTTCCTAACAGGGAGTTACAAATTATTTATTATAGATCTTAAAGTGGAAATCAGTTTACTAAATAATCTAAACTTGACTGACCGCTTCATTTCCACTTTAAAGCTTAAGTTAGACAAAATCTTGGTTCACATATGCATCACATTTTATGTTCTACTGTTTCTGCTTGACCACATTTGACACATTTACCAGTCTCAAACCTTTCCAGCTTTTTTCTAATGGTGGAAAATCCCCTTCTGTTCTGTTTTTTAAAAAACTTTTAAATCTTTATATTGTCTGACTTTCTATGAACACAGTAGTGAATTGGTTTACATCATGAGCAGTTTAGCTGTTTTGTCATTTTAAACAAACCAAATGAAAACATATGGAGCCCCTAAAGGGACCATTGCAAAATTAAAAAAATACACAGACTTTCTCGTGCGCGAGAAACTTTTGTGTGCACACGATTAACTATTGCATTTGTGCAAGGAACTTTTCCAGCTGCATAGGAATTTATTTGCATTCTCACACACTACAATTTTTGGTTTATAACCAGCTGTTTCCTTTGTGTGTCACTACCATGATACCATTAAGAGAAAATCAATAGAGATTATTTGGTTCCAAAATTTGGTTCCAAAAATGTGAACCAGATATAAATAAAGGTAAAATAAAACAGTTCAGGCAAATATTTAGTCTGAATTCCTGATGTTTGCCATCAGTATAAATGTTTCTCAAACCTCCTTTGATTTGTTGAAAAACAAAAGTAAAAGAAAAATTACATTTTGGGCTCAATTTTGTACCCAGTTCATCAAAAAGGTCATCCGGATATTATTTGCTTTAAAGCTGCAATACGGAAGCTTTTTTTGTTTTTTTTATTAATAAAAATCAATGGGTTATAGGCTGCTTGCCTTATAAAAAATATACATATAGAGAGCTTGACGTGTACTTTTGGAAAAACCAATTCAAATCGAAAACAAATATTCTCTGATTATGTAATCTATATGAAAGGCGCGTTCACTGCGGAGAAGGCGAGTCAGCATCTTCAACTTTACCTTTGCAGCTGACATGACTCAGAAAACACTAGTTTATTAATAAATAATTCAATTTATTTACTTGCTATTTTTTTCCGACACAATTAAAATTACTTTTCCCCAATGCTTTACGGCAAGCTTTATGCGTGAGCTTAAAGGGCACCTATTATGCCCCTTTTCACAAGATGTAAAATAAGTCTCTGATGTCCCCAGAGTGTGTATACCCAACAGATATTTTTTTTACAGCATGTTTAAATTGTGTCACTTTTTGGGGCTCAGAAGAACATGCAGTTTTAGTGTGTATCCCTTTAAATGCAAATGAGCTGCTGCTAGGGCGGAGCCTCAGTGGCAGGACAATCTCATCTCACGGAATGATAATATCAAAACAGAAACTCTCAGTAGTGGTGCTAATTTCGACCAGGAGTCGGACAATAATGCCCACGGAGTCCGAGAATACACGCTGTATGGAGATAGAACAGGTATGGTTTAGTTTAATTACGGTTATAGTATCCCATTTCGAACACAGCCATCATCTCACTGAGCAATATAAATGATTGGAATGCTTATGATGTCATAAAAAGTGAAGTCACCGCGCCTCCATATTGTGGGGTTCAATCAAATAGAGAAAAATTTACTAGTTTGCAGTTTAATCAGTAGAGCCAAGCATCAAAGTCTCACGAAGAGGTCGCAGGCCAGACTGCCTTAAACAAACTCTCACAGCGATTACTATATAATTTCCAAGGGCATGCATTACATCATTGCTATTTTTGATTGGCTAAGATAACATGAACAAATCTACACATACAGTATGAATAGATATGAGGGTATATCGCTATTAGTCAAGATAGTTGCCGTTCCGAATTTTTTTATTTAGTCCTGTGGTGACCTCCAGGGGCGTCATGCAAGTCAAAATTCTGGGGGGGCACAATCTGAGACGTTGCAATTGTTTTCTGACGGGTGATATGGATCATGTTAGGAGGGGTCAGGGGGTTTCTCCCCCTGAATTTTTTTTAATTCTGGCTGCTAAACATACCATTTCAATGCAGTTTGGGAGGGACAGAAATACCTTAACGGAGCTAGCAGCAACCCTTCTCTATCTTTCTCTATCTTAAGTTTATGTAAAAGACAGGTTGATGAAAGAACTGTAAGCTCAAATTCAAAAGCTTTTGAAGTCTACTTCATTAAAGCATGTTTACACACACACTTACTGTACACTTCGGCCTACTACACATGATTTTAAAAACAGTACCATTGCAGTTTTTATGTTATGATTTTAAATTGGTATGTGACCTAAGAACGATCTTACATTAAAGGTACATAAAGGTGCTGAGGTCTGACTTTGTGGTGCTCTGAAATTAAGTTATTTTAATATTAATATGTGATGAAGGACTTTGAAAGAAGTTTGACAGATTTCAGTGCTGAATAAGGTTAACAATACCCCGTTTATTTGAAAATGGTTAATATTTGACAGAAATGTAAAAAAGTAATCAAATCAAATGTAATATGTAACATTACTTTAGTAAAATCATTGAAATACTGTAGTTACACTGCTCATTATTATATTTTAAATAAGGAACTTGTAAAGAGTAATTTATGAGCTATGAATCAATTTATCAGATAACGTAACTATGGCTTATTGGCTTTGTATGGCAGGCAGTAACGTTAGCCAACTAGTTTACGGTTAGACTAGGCTAGCTATCGATAATGTTACACTGACACAACTTAAGTTAATGCTCTGAATTCGCAGCTAATATCAAATCCATAACTTTTTGATCAAGTTAAAATTTCCAGGTCAACCACAAATAATCCCACTACCTTTTAATATCATCCGATAACTAATTCAATGCCGATTTGTTGCTTTGCCCACTTACCACTTCAAGACCATTTGTAAAACATTGCCAGCTCAACGTGCGAGACGAGTCAGTTGCTTGAACATACACAGCAGAGCGCTACGCGCATAGCGCTCTAGATTTGATATACACAGACACCATATTAGGAAAAAGGGGCGGGCTGATGCTGACCGATTTATTACACATCCAGAAGAATTTGAGTCGTTATAGGCTTTGGTAATTATATGGAGCATGGGAGCATAATAGGAATAAAGTTGTGACAAAAAAATTATCAGGGAGGAAAATCTGAGGGGGCACGTGCCCCCTCACTTTGAATGGGCATGATGCCACTGGTGACCTCGGAGTTTCGTGGAAAGGAGTCTCTGGGTCGGTTGTTGCATACCAGAGTGTTTCATAACTCCTACACAGCACCGGCACAGAACATCCAACGCACACACAAAGCACTAGCGAATCACCGAATCACTGAGCTCACTATCATCAGGACAACTACCCAAAACATACTGATAACAAATTCCCTCCTCAGGAAGAAATACAGATCCATCTTAGTCCTTAGAGAACTACACATAAAAGGCATACAATTCTGTAAATCAAATCAGGTAAGTCACGTAGAGTTTGACCCATGGAACTTTAAGTACTCAGTTAGAACAGATATACAGTCCACACATGGTGACGGTCTTCTCCAGACCCGAACTCTTCTGATAGATGTTTTCCACTCCAGAGAGCCTGTTCTCTCAAGGCCCAGGTCAACAAGGATTAGTCACAGACATCAGAATGCACCTAATAAGAAGCTGGTTAAACTGCAATGCTCTTCTGGCTGGACTTCCATCATGTGCAACTAAACCTCTACAAATGATCCAGAATGCAGCAGCCCGTCTTGTCTTCATCGAGCCCAAAAGGACCCACATCACTCCTCTGTTCATCTCTCTGCACTGGCTACCATTCGCGGCTCGCATCAAGTTCAAGGCATTGACGCTTGCTTACAGATCTACCACAGGCTCAGCTCCGTCCTACTTTCACTCGCTCCTACGAGTCTACATCCCTACCAGAAGCCTACGATCAGTCAATGAGCGACGGCTCATGGTACCATCACAGAGAGCCACAAAATCACACTCCAGAACATTCTCATTCAATGACTAAATGTAAATGTAAACACTCACAGCAAACATGTGGTTAAAAGTATATTTAAATCCCTCATTGAATATAAAAAATAATTATATGAACATGCTTATAGTTGATTATTAATTTTTAATAGGAATAATGTAATCATTCAGAAGGATATATATATTTATATATTGGAGAGACAAGGGATTCTGATGCCAACCCTTCACTGTCATGCTAGCAAAAAGCGATAGAATTTGAGCTGACCTGTGTCGTTCTTGTTCTGATTCCACATAATGTAAATGGTCCACATTACCAAACTAGAACAAATGCTTTAAAATTAATTTTGGGTTTTTATATGATGCTGGATATGAAGGGTAAAACAGTGAATGTTATTTGAAATATAAGTGAAATATAAGTTATTAGGCAATTAGAAGCTCTATTGGGAAATTTAAAATACATTGGGAACATTAAAAATCCAAAACGTATCCATAATACTTAATTTGCATCTGCATTTCATAATTATATACTACATGTTGTCGAATTACATTGATCTGAAACACATTTGAAACTGTTGGTCATAAAGATGAACTTTGTTCACTTTGATCATGTTTTTTTGTTCTGTCTCTTGGTTACAGCAGATTTATACTGAAGATATTGCGTGATGCATTGTAACATTTGGTGAGGATGCAGTGTTGCTGAATCTGAAGATAAACTGCTTACTCAGATTTTAGACATTTGTTTTTTGTATGATTGAGTAGAGAACACAACCAAGTGAAACTTTCCCCACACTTAAGGCAGTGATACGGCTTCTCTCCAGTGTGGATTTTCATGTGACTCTTACGGTGTCCATTTCGTGCGAAACTCTTCCCACACTGATCACATGTGAAAGGTTTCTCTCCGGTGTGGACCCTCTCGTGTGTTTTCAGATGTTCTGACTCACGGAATCTCTTGTCACAGTGTGAGCACTTGTAAGGTTTTTCTCCAGTGTGAATCCTCTCATGCCATTTCAGTAGAGAATCATTAAAAAACATCTTTCCACAATCAAAGCACATATAATTCTTCACACCACTGTGTCTTTTCTGGTGTTTTTTTTAAAGCACTCGGCTCACTAAAACTCTTTCCACACAAAGAACACACATGAGGCTTCTCCTTTGCATGAACTTTCACGTGGTTCTTCAGCTGATGTAATTTAAAAGAGTTTGCCTGTCTAAAACTCATCCCACACTGATCACATGTGTGTGGCTTCTCTCATGTGTGGACCCTCTCATGTCTTTTCAAGTCTCCTGACTGACTAAATCTCTTGTCACAGTGTGAACACTTGTAAGGTTTTTCTCCAGTGTGACTTCTCTGATGCACTTTCAATCTGGCAATTTGGGCAAAAGTACTCCCACACTGATCACATGTGTGCGGCTTCTCTCCAGTGTGGATTGCTGTGTGTTTCTTAAGGTGTCCTTTTAGTGTGAAATTCTTCCCGCACTGATCACATGTGAATGGCTTCTCTCCACTATGAATTCTCAAGTGAAGTTTAAGACTTTGCTTGTATGGAAAACTCTTTCCACACTGAGGGCAGGTAAAAGATTTTTTGGCTCTTCTTTTCAATAAAAAATTGCAACATGCAATTTTTCTCCAGTTTTGAGATGATGATGTTTCTTCTCCGCTTCACTTGGTTCTTCACTCTCCTCATTCTCCTCCAGCAAGTCTTCATCTTTAATCAAAGAAAGGTTTCATTTTCAGTAAATCATAAAAAATAACCCTGATGTAATAGCACAAAGCAGAAATCAAAATATTACACAACTATTATTTTGAAGCATTTATATTAGAGATTGACCGTTAATTGGATTTACCTATATTTTTTTCTGATATTTAAGCATTTGTTTTCTTTAAATCAGATATCCATCCACTTTCCAAACTGTTTGTCCTATGTAGGGTCTCAGGGATTCTGGATCCCAGCGTCTCAGGCGGCAAACAGGAAAAAGCCTTTGATGGATTCACACATTATTCACAGGTAAAGTACATTTCTTTGCTTTAATTACTAAAAAAAATTGTGTTGTCACCATGTTTCATAATCTAGACTGAGAAAATTATACAAATAAAAACATTAATAATTATAACATGCCATTCGAGATGGACACTAATGCAATTATGTGTTTACTGTTTTGTTTGTTACTTTCCTGAAAATGTCTAATTATTCCAGTGAATAAGGCTATGTGATATATTTTAAGCCTCGCCAGTTTAAACTTTGTAGCGATTAAAACCGTTCAACTTATTATTCATGCCATTATGACTGACTTTTGAATAGTTTATAGAAAGTATGCAGTATTTGGTATGTGTGTAATGCTGATATTAATAAATTCTAGGTAAAAATGAATCATGTTTTTATTATAAAAATCAGGTCTTAAGGCTAGATTTATACTTCTGTGTCGGACCTACGCCGGAGCCTCTACACTGTAGGCTGTTGGTTTTCATTTATACTTCTGCGTCGTTGTTGGAGATAGGTCTGTCTGTGGACTGTAAGAGAGCATAGACAGTTAAAGAAATGGACACAGTGACCCCCTTGCAGGGGCGTAGCACAAGATCCCGGGCCCTATGTATAGTCAGTCCTGATGGGCCCCTATGTTCCAAATAAAATACTTTTTGGATTGTTGACGGGGGGGGGGGGGGGGGGGTGGGGGTTGGATTGCGCACGCGCTATGTATGTTATGCGCACAGATGTTCTGTCTCGCATTCGCCTTCTAGATTCCGGGAGATTTTAACTAATTTGCGGGCATCAGGGAGACGCTATCAAACTTCCGGGAGAATTGGGATGTCTGTATTCCAGACTTTTCAAGGGCCCTTCATCCCCTTGGGGCCCTGGTAATCAGTACTGGTTTTACCCCCAGTCCGACGCCCCTGCCCCCTTGATTTCAACGGAGAAAAGTGAAGCCCGATTAGAAGCACTCACTTCCTGATGGCTGAGCGTACTGCGCAGGCTCAAACTGAGCTTGACGACGTAGATGTGACGTGAGCAACCTGTCTGACACATAAATCTTCTAGTAGCTGTGCCAAGACAAATCTGAATCACCTAATTCCTCAAAAACGTTGTTGAAATATTTTGTCCTGTTGCTTTTATGAAATCTCTATCTATGGGCTTCTCCCTCGACTTTATGCTCCCATGTCCCCCCGATTGCCTCATAGACAGTAAAAGATTGCCTGCGAGCTTCTCCTCCTGTCTATACGGTAATTTCTCTACTATGCGACAGAAAGTCGCATGGTTATGACGCAATCGTTAGCCTATTTTTACAAAAACGGCTTCTACGGGGCCATAACGTAAGATACAAAGTAATGGAGCCTTTTATACATTGTCGTGTTTTTTTATTAATAAATAATGAACAAATGAAGTCTTTGGACGCCTCAGATGTAAAATTATTTGTTGTCAAAGTGACGCCAAAAGGAATGGGAGTCAATGGAATGCTAACAGCAGGTGAAGTTCAGCTACAATGGCGCCCCCCGGAAGGCTTCAGTTTCCGGCTGATGGATTACCCCCTTGTAAGAGAGGGGCGTAACATGAAGTGGGCGTAACTTGAAGTTGTCCAAATCACACAGAACCATATGTCAAACTCAAAACGAGATGTTGTCTGTGTAGTAGAAATTTTAATGGTCATTGATCCCTGACAGGTATCATAAGAGAGAGAACCTATTCAATGTATAAAATATATGTGTGTACGTGCTTGTGCGTGACGTTTCAGGAACATATGGGACAGGACCTCTGACCTTAGGGTTGGTCAGTTTTGGACAGCTTATTTCAGTACCAGTTTGTGTCTTTAAGTAGAAACTGAACAGCAGTAAGGACCTTATCTGGGTGGGTGAAAGGTACAGCGGGTGAGGAGGAACCTTGAAAAGAGTATAAAGGCTGTCTCATATCTTCCTGTTGTGTGTCACTCTCTTGCACAGCGTAACTTCTGTGTACTAGACTGAACCTATTCTTGAAAGAATAAATATTTCTCTTTTTATTAATTTGACTCTGAGTGTCTCTTACGCAGTGATGATGTTTAACAGGATTTTTGCCACAACATGCCAGCTCGTATAGAGACAATGGTAAGAATATTTTCCCGAGATAACCGTGTAAATCGAAGTGTATAAGTCATATTACCACTTTTTACATTGCAGCAAGGGCAGAGCAAGCGTTTGGAACTTGTCAATCTCGCTGAGTGTCCCACAGATGCCAGCAACACACAGATCGCCATGGAGTGGTCACTTTCTTTTATTAAAATGTAAATGCATGGGTAAGATGTTACCTAATAGATGTAAATGCATAGGTGTCGCCTAATTTATTGTTTTCTATACCAGTTTACGACTGTTTCCTTGTTATTTTTTGTGCAGCTGTGGTGATTTTAAGAGACGATTCCTCATTTGTCCTTTAACCCTCATTGTGTTGCCTTTCAATTAAAATATTTTGTTACGGCTGTGCTTGTTGTTGATCTTTCTCAAAAGTATCATAAGATTTGTTTGTCAGCCGTGCATTTAACTGTTCATTGGTGCTGTTGATATCAGTCAAAATTTTTAATCATCAGCAAATCAGGCATACAATAAGACGTCAAAATATGCTTAAAATTATTTATAAAAAAAAGAAATAAAGCCCAATTCCAAAAGGATATATTAGTGCTTGCTTAACACTTTAGTTGAGGTGGGAGGAATAATTCATAAAACAATACATTGCAATATGGTTTCTTGCAATACATTATCAGTAGGCTACCCTGGTACTAATGCAGATTGCAGCTTGCTTTACTGTATACCAAAACAAGCATTTCGGTTCTTGAACAGCTAAGTGTCAGTTTAATCAACTCTAGTATGTTCAGTTTATGTTTAACTCGTGCGAGAGTGATTCAAAAGCATACAGAACTGTCTGTTCGCTCTAATCGCTCTCACGGTACTTTGATATCATACACCGACCGGTCTGTGCAGCGCAGTCAAAAAAAATAAAAAATAAAAAACGTGAGAAACTTGAAGTTGGCGTAACCTGAAGGGGTGTAAACTGGAAGTGGGCATAACTTGAAGTCTTGCAGGCTGCAGACAGGCTCTATTGCAGTTGCATAGGGAGCATGTGAAAACCTAGGGAGGGGTTCTAGCAGACCAATCACAGCGCTTGCTGTCAGGGAATCCCCAAAAAATCCAGTAGAAAAAAAACCTTGCTGCTTTAAAGCAATCTATATTGTATAAAGTGCTATAAATATAAAGGTGACTTGAAAGATCCCTTGACTATTTGTCAAAAACAAAAATAGTATACATTACCACTGATGAACTTTTATAACCTTAAAGACCTTCAGCGTCATTAATGAAGAATCAAGAATAAACACCAACCTCTTTGTTCTTCAGTATCTTCATGTTTTATTCTGCAGGACTCTGGATCATTCATGTTCTCACTGTTCAGCGCTGTCTTCATCAGTCTTAGGCTGATGAAAATATTTCAGCATTTATTGGTAATGTCCTGTAGGAGGAGCTTCACTGAAGGTGAATTGCTGCGTGACAGAAACAGATCTGTGAAAATAAAAATAAATATATAACTCAGTTATTGAAATTATGTTTTCCTTAATTTAAATTTTATTAATTTTAAGTTTGTGGGTTATCTTTAAACATCCATGTATCAAAATGTAAAGTTACTGAATTGTTTATTTTATTTTATACCAAAATAAAAAAATAAACAAACTTAGAAATAAATGTATAGAGTTGTAAATAATAGCACAAATAGCAATCTAATCGATTTCAACTTCATCTAACTTGCCATGGACTAGAGCTTGTGTTAGATGGTTTTAAATGAAAATGAGGATCTTATATATATCTTATGATATATGATATTTTATATAGATATCAAAAGTGGTGATCATGTGGTTTGTCTCCGTATGTTGACAGCAGTGTTGGGTAAGTTAATTATTACTTATAAATTACTTATTACTAATTAATTTCTAAATCCTATATCAACAATAAACACGAAACTGCACTTTGAATTCTGCATATTACTGCAAACGGCATATTATTCTTAAACTGACCAAAGTATTTTAAAAGAGGTTGCATTAAAACATACATTTTAACATTAGACATTAAATTCTTAGTTTAAATCCACTATTGTTTTGTATAGAATTGTTCTATAGTCTATACAGTATTTAATGAAATTACAAAAGAAGTAACTAATTAAATAACAGAAAGATTAAGAGTAACCCATTTACTTTTTCAAGTGAAAAGTAATTTAATTATTAGTCATTTTAATCACACCCAACTCTGGCTGACAACAATGAAATGAGCTTTAAGTGGCAATTTAAAGGTCATCTAAGCACATCAGTATAATGAATGAGGTGGGGGGGGGGGGGGGGTGGAGGAACTATTGGCATGAAGAATTGGCATAGAGACTTTTCAGCAACTGTTAATAGTGACACTCCTGAAACAACATCAGAGATTTGACCTAGTGTTTGAGGTAGAAATATTTAGTCAGGATGCTGCTAAAATAGTAGAAAACTGCTCTGTATTAGTATTATTACTCACAATTTGGGAAGAATAAAAAGTTTCACAGCTCTCAGTCAGAAGAGTTTGGCGAGCGATGACATATCAACATCTTCTTCTTACTGGGTGGTCACATACCAGCTTTTTAGGTGCATACCATTTAGGCGCCCCCTCCTGTGCCGGAGAGTAAGGTGATTTCAGTATAGGTGTACAGGATGAGATCTATCCATAGATATACATAATAAAGGCTAGATGTCTTACGGCGGAGTCTCTATCGTCATCACCGGTGGCCATCTTGTCACAGGCAAGCTTTCTGGCGGGCTCTGTGGTACCTGATGTAAGATCTGTGATCTGCACAAAAACACAAATACTCTTATCTCGCTGAAATTTTGACGGATTTACAAACGGTTTGGTTTCTTACAAACGTTATTAACGTGGCTATAATTCTGGATGCTTGAACATGTTGAAATTGCAGCTTTTCTTTTCGAAAAACAACTTAATCGTGCAGCTTAGTTGTGTATCACGGCTACTTGCGCAAGTTATCAACGCTGAGACCACAATCAAACTGTTCAATTGTATAGGTTTTACTGACACTAATAACGATTTTATGACAACTAATCTTTTGTCTAAAATACAATCTTTGGGGATGTGGTTGTAGTTATTAACTGGCTAATAACAAGAAGCTGTGAGTGCAGCATTTATTCATGTACACTGCCGTTCAAAAGTTTGGGATCGGTAAGAAGTCACTTATGCTCACCAATACTGTATTTATTTCATTAAAAATACAACCAAAAACAGTAATATTGTGAAATATTATTACAATTTAAAATAACTGTTTTCGATTTTAATATATATTTTAAAATATAATTTATTCCTGTGATCAAAGCTGAATTTTTTAGCATCATTACTCCAGTCTTCAGTGTTGCATGAACCTTCAGAAATCATTCTAATATGAAGATTTGATGCTCAAGAAACATTTATGATTATTATCAATGTTGAAAACAGTTGTGTACCATTTTTTTTAGGATTCTTTGATGAACAGAAAGTTAAAAACAACAGCATTTATTTGAAATAGAATCTTTTGTAACATTATAAATGTCTTTACTTAACCCTGAAGAAGTAAAAATAAACATGTAATAATTCAAATTATTTTATTATAATAGTAATATTCATATTATAAAAGTGTATATATATATAATATCATGTTGCCATTCTGTACACTGAGTTTTAGTAGCCTATATATTGATTTAACATAAATAACAAATACCTCGTGCGTGTGTATATTCATTGCACCTATCTGTTCTGTTCAATATTATTTTTATATGGAAGTCCATGGTTATAATTCATAAGTAAGCAGTGTCATAACTACATCTCTGATGTTTATAACAAACCAAACCGTTTGAAAATTGGTAGAAAATTAAGCAAGTTATGGTTATTTAAAAAGTACATGCACCATTAAAACACAATGTTACGAGTGAGTGAGCTGACTGTGACAAGATGGCCGCCAGGTACGGACGTCGACCTCCATTGGCCAGCAGCTCGGACGAGACATCTAGCCTTTATTATGTATATCTATGCATCTATCCACCTTATTTTGCAACGTGGAAGTTAATACGATGACGTACTAATGTGTTAGACTTCCGTTTTGCTAGCTGGTAGGTAAGAAGTATATTCAAATATTGAAGGGATGATCTTCTGTCTGCCATTAACAAAGTGGAAGGAGCAAACGTATAGAAATTTTGGGGATTTATCACAAATGATTTACATTTACACAAAAGAGAAATACATAAACTACTGCTGCGTTTAGAACCATAATAACGTCATTTCACATGCACTATTTCAAATGTACTGCATCATGTCACACATTAAGCATGTGCGTGCGCAGAACTCAAAATGGCAATTTAACGGTTAATGCAACAGATACACTGTTAACTATTTGACTAAAACATAAAAATAACAAGCAACACACATTGCCAGCGTGTTCAAACTCATTATAATAATGCTTTTAACCAAAGCAGACACGCTTCTTGCAGCGTGCAGATCATAGTGTGCGCCACATCCACATTCAGTTCTGGTGCATGGATTATGGTCAAGCACCGCTATGATTATTCCGCTATGATTATTCCGCTATGATTAGCGGAAGTGGCTTACCGGAAATCTAACACATATTTAAAAAATGGCAGCGCCCGCTCTTGCGTGAAAAATAAAGTGGATATCCGTTATTCTTGATAAATTTGAAAACTGCCTTTATAATTTTACCAGATCCTTGCTTTGTGCTTAATATGTTGCTGATGGTAAATTCTTTGCATTCTATATTCTGTAGTTCTTTTGTAGTTCATTACTTTCCTGTTCATAACTAGGTCAGAATAACAACACCACATCAACTGTTTCTTTCACTTGGCATAGTTCACATAATCATGTACTATGTTTTCCTATTATGTGAAGTGTAACATTTAGATTTTTTATGGCCCATCCTTGTTTTGTTAAAATTTTTGATTTCCAGGTATCAACATGTTCTGGGACCCAAACAAAATTAACTATTATTCCAGCTTGTCTTAATATATACAATACGTTCATTATTTCTAAGAAGTTGTATGAAATGTTTGTAGGTTGGGAAGTGATGCCACTGAATCCGAACAAATCACAACCTTATTTGGCATCAGTTCTTCTACCCAACAAAGTGCCATCTGAATTGATGTGTAGCGGCCACACCACTGCAAATTCAGGGCCTGGGAAAGAGTTTGGAGACTTGCCGTGGGGTTAAAAGACGATGGACATCAAGACTAAGACCTTATGCAGGCAAACCAGGCTGGATTATGTTGCACCAGACAGGCGAACCATGCAGAGCTCATGTCCTCTGTCACTTGGTTGTCACAACCAGTCAGCACATACACAGAGATTTCAGCAACAGATAGTAGCGACTGCCTTCAGGTAGCGGGTCTCACTCGGAAAACCTAACCTTTTTTTTTTTTTTGCTCGCCCTCTTCCGTTTCTCTCTCTTTTATATAAAATTTCCTCTTAGCTTCCTCATTGGAGAAGACGCTGGCGCTGATTGTTCGCCGCTTCTCCTGGTCTTTTTGCCGTTTTTTTCCGGTTTTATGCCGCTATTCCGGTTATTAGTTTTAACTGAGTGCTTTTTACATACTGGATGTGTCCACTACAGTAATAAATGGACTGTAAGTATACCAGTTTATATCCTTTGGACTGCCATGAAGTTTTGATGCCTACCTGCCATCCTGCTGTGGCGAGGTCATAGTGGTGGTGGGGCTTTCTCGAGCTTCTTGGTTCCTGCAGTACCTCTGGCTTTAAACGGATATCTGCAAAGAAATAATTTTTCTCCTGACGCCGTGGATTATGTTGTGGACTATCCTGGTTGTGTGGGTGACTATTATACCTTATTGCCCTCTTGGATTTTGGCTAACCGCGAGTAGCGGTGCCCAACCCGGCACTGTGTTGACGACCGACATCCTAATGGAACAACATAGGATTTCTAGCGGTACTGAGGTCCATTCGCAACAGAATTTTCTACCACGCCGAGCCCGGTATATCCATTGAGGGTCGGGTCGCCAGGTTTGTTGTGTCCAAACACGGTGACCACAGCAACATCGCATCTCTCTGGACGGCCTTAAGCCACGTCACACCTGGATTACGTCATCAGAGCACAGCCACTGGAGGAACATTTAACTCCGATTGGTACAACAGAAAACCCGGAGTGGATAACCGCGTCCTACGTCCTTGTAATAAACTGGATCTCAAAACTTCCCAGCAAACATTTGGACGTGTAATGACCGTTGAAAAGACGTCCATCCGACACGTCCCGTCATGGTTGAAAAATAGTTCCAAAATGGAAGTTGAACCGACGTCTTTGACGTCATCTGGCCGTGAATTCAACGTCTTTTCTGGCCATGAATTCCACGTCTCTTCAGCGCGTCCCTGGACGTCTAAATGCGTCGTCATTTGTGTTTAAATGTGTTTCTGCATAATTTAAGTGTATATATAAGCCTGCATTTAAAATAATCACACACATATTGTGTAACATCGTGAAAGGCAATCAAGCCTTGAGGTTTACACATCTTGACAAAGGTTCTAAAAAGGTCCAAAATTGGTCCAGTCAGACCTGACCGACAATAAAACGTTTTAATCACGTGTACATCACAAACAAGAACACATTATTTGTGGACATAAGAAAAAAAGCAGCATGTTCTGATTTAGCACAACATTTTATTGATCTTGAACAGCCAAAATTTCTCATAATATTTTTTCAATGTTTAACATTTGTTAACCAAACTAAAATACCAATTACAAAATACTGAATTATATATAAAGGGATAATTCACCCAAAAATGAAAATTCTTTAATTTACTCACCCTCATGTTCCAAACCTGTATGAGTTTTTCTTCTGCTGAACACAAAAGAAGATATTTTGAAGAATGTTTGTAACCAAGCAAATGGAGCAACCCTTGACTACCATTATTGGTGAAAGGTTAATGGGAAGCGACATCTACTTGGTTACAAACATTCTTCCTAACATCTTTGTGTTTAGCATAACATAGAAAGGTATACAGGTTTGAAATATGAGGTTGAGTAAATGATGATAACTTTCATTTTTGGGTGAACTATCCCTTTAAACACATTGTTTGGCTCATTTTTTGTATCCACCATCCACCAGCTCTTCCTGGAGCATGTTTCAGGTGTTCTGCCATTGCTGCATCAATTTCAGAGTCTGTAGCATCATTTGGGCTCCACCTCTTCACAGCATCTAAGGGAAGAGAATATATACATATATATATAAATTTATTTATTTATTTATTTATATTTTTAAATAAATAAAATTATAAATTTGAGGTAAATGATATATGCACTTATTCTCAAAATATTTAAATGGTCTACAGCTAAATTTAAAAAAAACATGGAACAAGATGAATGAATCATGAATGAAACATTAGAAAAAGGTTATCAACATGCATTAGATTTTATTTTGTTGTATAAAAGATGTTCTGCCTTTATTTTTAAAGCAGTTACTGAAAACATACATGTTAAAATCCAGCTAAACATTTCATTTCATTTCAGATAATTTACTTTCTGAAAGAAACTCTCAAAAGGCTACATTACTAATACTAAGTTACAGTAAAAACGACTCGGTTACTAACGTAACCTCGGTTCCCTGAGAGGAGGGAACGAGTATTGCGTAAGTAGCTTACGCTATGGGAAAACTCCTTTTCTCGAGAATATTGAAGTCTTTATGTAAGACGCATTGCAGCTGCACAGCTGACAGCAATGAACGAAGGAACTCGGTCATTGGCTGTGCTGCGGCAACTTGCTCGAACCAATGACGGGGCGACTCTGAATGCGCGACCAATGAGCGCGATTCGCGCCCGCGCGCGTCAGAGCCCGCCAAGATGGGCGTGGCCAAGCTATATATTGGGCGCCCCGTCATGAGAGTTCTTTAGGTTAAAACGACTGAAGCGAACTAACCAAGCACAAGCACGGCAGCTTACGCAATACTCGTTCCCTCCTCTCAGGGAACCGAGGTTACGTTAGTAACCGAGTCGTTCCCTTTCGAGAGGTCTCTCCTATTGCGTAAGTAGCTTACGCTATGGGAACACCATGCAAAACGCCGTGCGTGCTGAACTTCGCCTTATGATAGCCGGAGGCAGGTGCCTGAGCTAAAAAGCAAAGTTATCATCCAACTAGCCGGCAGAGGCGAGCTTTATATGTGGAAAAAAATACAGAGTGGCTAGAAGGCGCTCAGTGTGACACAAGCACATACATAATCTAGATACGAACTCGCAGTTCAACTAGCATTATGCTGATAGCACATTGGAATGCAATGTCGGGACCTGTAGGTTGTAGAATCCGATAAATGTGGACGGTGAGGCCCAGCCTGCCGCCGCACAAATATCCTCGATCGGTATCCCGCTCGACCATGCCCAGGAAGAAGCCACACTCCTGGTGGAGTGTGCTTTGACACCCCAGGGGCATTGAAGTCCCTTAGCTTCATAAGCCAGCGCTATAGCTTCGACTATCCAGTGAGAGATTCTCTGCTTTGAAACGGCGGAACCTTTCGTACGGCCGCCAAAGCATACAAACAGTTGTTCTGTCTGTCTGAATAGGGCAGAACGCTCCAAATACACTCTGAGAGCCCTAACGGGGCAGAGTAGATTAGCGTCGTGTTCGTCTGCTGGAGTGCAGTTAGGGAGATAACCTGTGCTCTGAAGGGAGTGGTGAGCACTTTAGGAATATACCCATGTTTCGGTCTAAGGACGACCCTGCAGTCGTTAGGTCCGAATTCTAGGCAGGCAGCGCTTGTTGAAAGCGCGTGCAGGTCGCCCACTCTCTTGACCGAGGCGAGTGCCAGCAAGAGCGCCGTCTTGAGCGAGAGCTGTTTAAGGTGCACGGTTCGGAGTGGTTCGAACGGGGGCCCTTTAAGAGCGTCTAGGACCGTAGCTAGGTCCCAGATCGGCACTGAGGGGGGGGCGTGAAGGGTTCATCCTCCTGGCGCCCCTTAGGAAACGAATAATTAGGTCGTTTCTTCCCAATGGACGTTCCATTACAAGGTCGAGTGACGCTGTGATGGCAGCCACATATACTTTGAGCGTGGAGGGGGTGCGGCCCGCCTCCAGAAGCCCTTGTAGGAAAACGAGTACACTCGTAATCTCGCATGTTACAGGGTTCAGGCCCTTGGTATTACACCAGTCACTGAACACTTTCCATTTCTGGGCATATAAGAGTCTCGTGGAGGGCGCCCGCGCCTCAGCGATGGTTTTTAGTGCTCCGCTCGCGAGGTTCCTGGGAACCCGTTGAGGGGCCATGCATGAAGGGCCCACAGATCGGGGCGGGGATGAAATATCATCCCGCTGGCCTGACTGAGGAGGTCTGGCCTCAGTGGAATCGGCCGTGGTGCAGATTGCATTTGCATCAGATCTGGAAACCATGTTTGGTTCTTCCAGAGTGGGGCTATCAGCAGCACTGCGTTTCCCTCCTCTCTGACCCGACTGATGACCTGTGGCAGCATCGCGATCGGGGGAAAGGCATATAAGGGGCGGCTCGGCCAGCTCTGGGCAAACGCGTCCGTGCTTTTCGTGAAGAAAAGAGAGCAGTGCGCGTTCTCCTTGGAGGCGAAGAGGTCGATCTCCGCTTTGCCAAAGGTTATCCATAACCACTGAATCGTCAGAGGGTTGAGAGCCCATTCTCTGGGGAGAATCTTGTCTCTGGATAGCATGTCTGCCCCCTGGTTCAGGGCGCCTGGCACATGCGCTGCTCTCAGCGAGCGCAAGTTGTGCTGGGACCATAAAATGAGTCTCCTGGCCATTGAATGCATGGAGCTCGACCTGAGTCCACCCTGGTGATTTATGTACGACACTACCGTCATGTTGTCCGTTCGGACCAGGACGTGTTCGTTTTTTTAGATGTGGGAGCAGGGCTCTGAGAGCCAAAGCGACCGCTTTCATTTCCAGACAGTTTATGTGTAGGCGCTTCTCCGGGTTTGACCAAAAGCCGGAGACAGGCCTGCCCTTGTAAAGGGCCCCCCAACCTATTTTGGAGGCATCTGTTGTTATCATCTTTCTCCTTGTGTTCACACCCAGACTCACGCCTGACTGGTAGCAGTCGGCGGCTTTCCAGTGCGTCAGGGCTTTTATACAGCCGTGGTTCGCTCTGATTAAAAAGTGGCCCGAACGCCACGCGTGAGTAGGAACGCCACTCTTGAGCCAGCGCTGGAGAGGGCGCATATGCAACAATCCTAGCTGGAGTACGGCCGATGCTGAGGCCATGAGACCGAGCATCCTCTGAAACCATTTGACGGGGGGGCGCGCGCGCACGCTCTGAATGATGTTGCAAGGCGCCGGATTGTGAGCGCGCGCTCCGATGACAGAGACGCGCTGTCATTTTCATCGAGTCTAGAACTATTCCCAGGAAAGAAATTCTCTGGCTGGGAGATAGTATGCTTTTTGCAAAATTGATTCTTAGACCCAGGCATTCTAAATGGCTGATAATCCAAGATCTGTGTGTTATTAGCTGACTCTCTGATTGTGCTAGAACCAGCCAATCGTCGAGATAATTCAGTATTCGCACTCCCCTTCGTCTTAGGGGGGAAAGTGCTGCATCCATACATTTCGTGAATGTACGGGGAGCCAGGGACAGGCCGAACGGGAGTACTGTGTAATGGTATGACTGTCCCTCGAAAGCAAATCTCAGAAACGGCCTGTGATGAGGCGCTATTGGAATGTGAAAGTAAGCATCTTTCAGATCCACTGAGAGAAACCAATCTCCTGGGCGCACTTGCGCGAGGATATGCTTGGTTGTTAACGTTCTGAACGAGCGAATCATTAGTGCTTTGTTCAGGTGTCTGAGATCTAGGATGGGGCGGAGACCGCCCCATCCTTTTTCGGGACGAGAAAATTGCGGCTGTAAAAACCTGTCCCGCTCAGAGAGGGGGAAACAGTTTCCACAGCGCCCTTTTCTATTAGTTTGCGCACCTCGGTGCGTAGAACATGTGAACACTCTTTTCTCACTTTCGTCTCGACCACAGTCGTAAAACGTGGTGGTCTGCGAGCGAACTGGAGCGAGTATCCGTGCTTTACTATATTCAATACCCATTTCGGCATATCTGGAATGTTTTCCCATGCCGCTGCGTGTACAGATATGGGCTGAATACAGGCTAGGGGCGGGCCGCTGTGACGTAGGGACCCGGCTAGCGAATCGCCTGAGCTCGTAGCTCTCAGAGGCGCGGGCGCGCGCTGAGCAGCTGAGTGAATGGGCGCGTGTGTGATTACAACAGCGCGCGCTGTGTTTGTAAAACTCGCAGCCTGAGCTGAGGTTTTGTTTGACACTGTAAGGGCAGTGTTTATAAGTGGGGGTGCATAAACAGTGGTAGGCACACGCGTCACTTTTATAATGTTTCCCGCTTTTACTGGGGATGAATTTATAACTGTGTGAACAGTGCTTGTGTGTAGTGGTGCGTACATGACCGTAGGCACGTGATCTACATTACTGGGAAGCGCAGCCTGAGCTGGGAATGAATTTGGCACTGTTTTGACAGTATCTGGGAATGCACACTTTGTGGACATGTGAACCCTTAGTGATGCAGGCAGAAAAAGACTCTTTTTGTGTTTTCTGTGCTTCGCCGTAAAAACGGCGTTTGTTTGCAGGTGAGCGAGCTCTGTGACTGGCCCATTGACTGCTGTATGGACATATCCAGCCGCCTGTAAGGGGACTGGGTAATGTTTGAGCTTTTGCAGAGAGAGTGGTCCGGCTTTTGCGAGACACGCACTCTCTCTTCTCATTTCTGTGGCTAGGACGGCTTTCGAGGCTCAGGGTTCAGCACAATCTTGGGCCGAGGACCCCGTCGCTCAGGAGGCGGCTTGCGGTTGTGAGAGCGCGAGCGGCGTCGAGCGTCAGCCTGAGGCGCGGGCTGAGAGGCGGTGGGAGCTGTTTTAGCCCGCTGCGGCTGTGGCGGTCTCTGTCTGCTCTGCGATGAGCTGGAGCGCTTTGGCAGGAAATGACGCATAGCTTGTGAAGCGTTCTGGGCCTCAGTGAAGCGTTCGGCGAAACCTTTAACCGCCGGTCCAAACAGCCCGCTGGTGGAGATAGGCGCATCGAGAAATGGCGCCTTATCCGCGTCCTTCATTTCAGTCAGAGTCAGCCACAGATGGCGCTCGAGAACAGTCAAATTAGCCATAGCACGGCCGATGGACTGGGCGGTGGCCTTCGTGGCTCGCAGAGCTATATCAGTCGCGCTGCGTAAGTCCCTGAAGGCTTCGGGTTCGGGGCCAGACTCGTCCATAGAGCGGAGAAGCTTGGCTTGGAACACTTGAAGTACCGCCATTGAGTGAAGCGCTGATGCAGCTTGGCCGGCGGCGGCGTAGGCGTGACCGGCGAGAGCAGAGGTAGTGCGGCAGGGCTTCGAGGGGTGGGAAGCTTTGGCTTTCCATCCGGTGGTGGAGGGCGGGCAGAGATGATTGGCCACGGCCTCCTCGAGGGGCGGCGTTCCCTCGTAGCCTCTTTCCTTCGCGCCGTCCACTGAGGAGAGCGAAGAAGAAAAAGAAGGCTTTAGGCGCGCAGAGTGGGGGGCTTTCCACGACTTGGTGAGTTCGTCGTGAACTTCCGGGAAGAAGGGAGAAGGCCTTTGCCGAGGGGCCTGCTGGCGCCCCTGCAGAAACCACTCATCCAGTCGGCTCCGGGTTGGTTCTTCGGGAGAAGACCAATCGAGCCCGAGGTCTTCCACGGCCTTAGAGAGGACACGGATAATCTCAGTATCCATAGTGGAGCCCCCGCTCGTGCTAGCTAGCGTCGACGGGGCGGGGTCGAGAGTGGAGCCCGGCCAGTCGTCCGATGCAGCGTCGATGGACAAGCTGTCGTCCTCGGACGCGCCGAAAGTCACAAGGCCCACCGCTCTGCTAGAGGGGTGTGGGTCCGGCTGGGTGAACTGAACCGGCGGTGGGGAAGGCAAGAGCGGCGGTGAAGCACGCGGAGACTGGCTCGGCGTGACGTCACTGAGCTCAGGTTCAGGAAGCCTCTGTGAGCGGCGCTTTTTCTTAGTGCGCGGCTCAAACAGAGGGGTGGCGATGGGCTCTGTCATGGCGAAAGCGGCGAGGCGAGCCCGTAGTGCGGAGAGACCCAGGTCATCACATTACGGGCATCCGCCCTTGGTCAATGCAGCTTCTGCGTGGTCACGGCCCAGGCAGCGAGCGCAGATGATGTGACGATCCCCGTCCGGGAGAAGGTCTCTGCACGACGCGCAGGAAGGCATTTGAAACAACGCCTTATTGGAAAATTGCTCTTTCACAAATGTTGCGGGGCGGACAGATGTAAAATACTTGCGTATATGGCGCGCCGGATGGCTCAGTAGGAGGTGCTTGAAGGCGGCTGAAGGTGCCGACGTCCTCGTAGCAATCCCGCTGGTATGCTTTTCCACGGCGGCGAAGGCTTCCAATAATCCGGAGGATCCAGCGAAGAAGGTGTTCGCTGAAGGAGATTAAATCTAAAGAACTCTCATGACGGGGCGCCCAATATATAGCTTGGCCACGCCCATCTTGGCGGGCTCTGACGCGCGCGGGCGCGAAGCGCGCTCATTGGCCGCGCATTCAGAGTCGCCCCGTCATTGGTTCGAGCAAGTTGCCGCAGCACAGCCAATGACCGAGTTCCTTCGTTCATTGCTGTCAGCTGTGCAGCTGCAATGCGTTTTACATAAAGACTTCAATGTTCTCGAGAAAAGGAGTTTTCCCATAGCGTAAGCTACTTACGCAATAGGAGACCTCTCGAAAGGGAACTTTGACTGTATCATTAAATAATATACTTTATACTATGGTATACCGTTGTATACGTTCAAAGTTTAGCCTACTGGCTAATTTTAGCCAAACTCAGTAAATTATTTCAGTTGACAATGTGGGCATCATTTCTTCCGGTTCATTCATGTCACACAAGTAAAACTCAAGGACGTTGATCTAATACAAAATGTACTTACCCAACAGTTGATTTTTAATAATATCGACACAACTCCTTCCACTCCTCGTGGTTGTTCAAAGTTCCAGGCAGAATCTATGGGAGACGCATTAACATCTCGAGAGATAATCCCATCGCAGGATTTTGTAATATCGCGAGATCTTTTGTTACTACATCTTGGCAGCACAGTTTATGGTTTGGGCAATTACATCCAACTCAGACATAAATGGTGACCGGGTATATTTCTGTTTTACATGTATATGCATACACTCCATAAAAAATAACAACGAATACATCAGGTAGGCTACAACAGGTTGAAATAATGACTAAAATGCAGTGGATTTGCAATCACTTAACCATGAGCACTTTGTGATTATAATTTATTTAAACAAGATAAAGTAAATATATTTACTTTGTATACAAATCGTGTATTTCATAAAGATAATTCCTGATAATTGTTTCTGTCTTGCTAGACTAGACGCAACCTTTTAAAAACTATTTGGGCAATTAAATTAATTATTGCAGTATTAACTGTGCAAGGATTAAGCACAGATTTTTTCCATATTTCACAAGAATTTCATAGAGGGTCATGATGGACTATAAATGCACGTGGAAAAGACGTCGCCAGGTGACGTCCTCTCACCCGATACACTATATATTTAACTACGTAGCTAAAAGTTAAAATAACAATTATACATGCAACTGTAGACATGTACAAATGTATCTGAATGCATTTTTAGGAAATGTTCTATGTCACATATTTTTACCGATTTATGCCGTCCATACCGCGACTATTTTTGGCCAGGGACACGACGTTGCTGTCGGACCAATGTTTGCTGGGTTACATTACTATTGAACAATTTAATGTGCAGTCATTGTCAAATAAATCTGGACTCATAGACGATCACATTTTGGACAAAGGGATAGATATTCTCTGCCTAAGTGAGACCTGGTAGCAGTCTGATGTCTATTCCTCTCTTAATGAGGCCTGCCCACCTGGGTATTGCTATCTTTCTAAGCCCCGCACAACTGGCCGGGGTGGGGGGCTTGCTGTAATACATCGCAGCAATCTGGTGCTATCACCCGTGGCCATTCCTAATATGGACACATTTGAAAGTTTTGTTTTTAATTGTAAACATCTGTTTTCTGCAACAATAGCTCTTATTTATCGCCCACCTAAACCACATTCAACATTCATCTCTGACATACACAGTTTTCTTATTTCCCTTTGTACAATATACTCCAACATTTTAGTTATTGGTGATTTTAATGTACATATGGACTCCCAGACTTGCAGACTGGCATCTGATTTCAAATACACATTAGACTGTATTAATCTCCATCAGCTTGTTGATGTCCCAACACATACTAAAGGCCATATACTGGATTTAGTGATTACTGACTCTCTTACAGTTACTGGCCTTGGAGTGTATGATGTTGGTGTCTCTGACCATCTGGCAACATTATTCAAAATTCCATTATCATTTTCTTTTCATAAACCAAAACGTCAGATGATTTTTCGAAATATCAAAAACATCTACTTCATCTCTTTTAGTCAGGATTTACATCTTCTCTCCCCTTCCCCAGATTTGTCAATGGATGAACTTGTGAATTTTTACAACACCAGCCTTAGCTCCATTCTGGATAATCATGCCCCAATTAAAAGCCGGACTGTCACTTTCTCTAGGTCCGCACCCTGGTTCACAGGAGAACTTAGAGAGATGAAGCAGTCTGGTCGTGTCCTGGAGCGGACCTATAAAAAATCTGGTTTGATGGTGCATAAATTGGCCTATCGAGAGCATCGTAGGGCCTATGCTAGAGCTCTTTCAAAGGCTAGGTCACAGCATTATTCCATGCTGATTAACAACAATGCAGGTGACTCCAAAAAATTGTTCTCCACAATTCACCACATTCTCAAACCACAGACTCCATCATTTTTTAGCCATACCGACTCAAATTGTAATAAACTTATGAACTTTTTCAATTCCAAAATAGACTGTATCCGCTCAGCTCTCTCTCCTCTCACATGTTCCACTCCTGACACCCCTACAGTACTGATCACGCAAAAACTGTCACATTTTTCGTCTACAACGCAGCAGGAGGTCGAGAATATTATCCGTAAATCTAAATCATCCACTTGTTCTCTTGATCCCCTTCCCACCGCTCTGCTCAAAACCCACCATTTGTCCATTAGTCCTCTTATAACTAAACTGATAAACCTTTCACTGCAAACAGGAAATGTTCCAATAGCTCTAAAAACAGCTATTATTAAACCTCTTCTTAAAAAAACAACCCTAGATCCTGAACCTCTGTCAAATTACAGACCCATCTCTAACCTCTCATTCATCTCAAAAGTGTTAGAAAAAGTGGTTTCCTCCCAGCTTCATACCCATCTCAGTTCCAAAGGTTTGTACGATAAATATCAATCTGGTTTTCGCTCTCAATACAACACAGAGACAGCCCTCCTCAGAGTGACTAGTGACCTCCTTATGGCCTCTGACTCTGGTTCCACTTCTCTGCTTATCCTCCTCGACCTCTCTGCTGCGTTTGATACTGTTGATCATCGTATCCTTCTTCACAGACTTCAGCACTATATTGGTCTCTCTGACACTTCCCTAAAATGGTTTCGCTCATATCTTACAGATAGGACTGAGTGTGTAGCCTTGGGGGAGGCAAAATCCTCACCTCACATTGTTACCTGTGGGGTCCCCCCAGGGCTCCGTACTCGGTCCAACCCTTTTTACTATTTACACGCTTCCCCTTGGTCGTGTCGTCAGCAGACATGGAATTCATTACCACTGCTATGCTGACGACACACAACTTTATCTTCATATTACTCCCTCCAGTTCCCCCTCTGCCATCATTTCCCGCCTTACCTCCTGCCTAGAGGAGATCGGGGCATGGATGAATCAAAATTTTCTGCAGCTGAATGGCTCTAAAACAGAAGCCATCCAAATCGGAACGCCTCACCAATTACGTTTGTCTCCTTTTACACTTGTTTCTTTTCTTGGCAATACTATTTCTCTCTCTCCCTCCGTTACTAACCTTGGGGTCAAGTTTGACCCATACCTTTCTTTTGACAATCATGTCACCTCAATCTGTAAAACCTCGTTTTTGTCACCTCCGTAATATTTCCAAACTGCGTTCCTCTCTTTCCTTCTCAGCTGCGGAGAAGCTCGTCCATGCCTTTGTCTCCTCCAGGCTGGATTACTGCAACGCACTGCTGTGGCGAATCCCTGGTAGGAGTCTCCAAAAGCTCCAGTTTGTGCAGAATAGTGCTGCCAAGGTCCTAATGAGGGTGCGGAAACATGAGCACATTACTCCTATCTTAAAATCCCTTCACTGGCTCCCTGTTCACTTCCGCATAGAATATAAGATCCTCTTGCACACTCACTACTGTCTGCATGGTGTGGCCCCCACATACCTCACTGATCTCCTTTCCCGAAACACCTCCGACCGGACCAGAGCAGGCAAACAGCATCTCCTGGTTATACCTAGGACACGGCTCAAGACTATGGGCGACAGGGCTTTTAAAGCATCCAGTCCTCGTCTGTGGAATGCCCGTCCAGAACAACTCAGAGCTCCCAAGACTACGGATGTTTTTAAAAAAGAACTGAAAACTTATCTTTTTAGAAAAGCGTACTTTTAAGTATTTTTAAGTTTCTAAGTGTCTGCGTATTTGTTTTTGTAAGCACTTTGAGATTTGATGTCAAATGTATAGTGCATTATAAATAAAATTCATCATTATCATCATCATCATTGGTTTCCGCCCATTAGGCAAAGTGAAAGAACCAGTATGGATGTTTTCCATATCGCCACAAAGTGGTAAAACACAGAAGCTCTTTCTCTGTCAGCTACTGTCTGATTAGTGATAGAGGCTAGTTTAGTCAGTCGGAATCATAACAATGACGGGTCTTACAAAATTCAGCTAATTTTTATAGTTCCGACTGAGATTATTATGAATTGTCTCTAAAAAACAAACAATTCTGAGATTTAAAAAATATGTTTGATTTAATGCGTTAACCAAACCAGCTTTGCTTGCCATGACCATGATTTGGGATGATTATTAATGTGCTTTGTAGGAATTACAGTTAAACCACATAAAGAGACCAAACTGCTCAATGAAGACCAGGAGTCAAAGTTGAAGTTGACAGAGTTTACTGAAGACGAAAGCCGTAGAAAATGAGTAAGAGGATCCAGCCTAGAACTGACTAAAGATACAGAAACACTAGTACATACAATCAAATGGGTAATCAGTTGACATCATTCGTACAGAACATTCTAGCAGATAAAACTCAATATTTCAACTAACTGCAAAAGCTGAATAATGGATCATGATTAATCTGAGAAAATCAAGATAAAGACGATTGTGTTTTAAGACAGGCATTTTTTTTTATGGAAGATTAGAGAAGTTAATTGACTGAAACTCTTTCCACATGAATGGCAGTGATAGGGCTTCTCTCCAGTGTGGATCCTCTCATGTATTTTCAGATATATTGACCGTTTGAATCTCTTATCACAAAGTGAACAATTATAAGGTTGTTCTCTAGTGTGAACTGTCTGATGCACTTTCAGTTCACTATCTGTAAAAAAAGTCTTGCCACAATCCGAGCAAACATGATCTTTCACACCACTGTGTCTTTTCTGGTGTAATTTCAAACCACTCGGCTCACTAAAACTCTTTCCACATAAAGAACACACATGAGGCTTCTCCTTTGAATGAACTTTCAGGTGGTTCTTCAGGGCATGAGTCCTAAAGAAACGTTTACCACACTGGTCACAGTTAAAAAGTCTTTCTCCAGAATGAGTACGCAGATGTAATTTAAAAACACTTGATTTTTTGAAACTCTTCCCACATTGATCACATGTGTGTGGCTTTGCTGCACTGTGGACTGTCATGTGTACGTTAAGGTTTCCTTTATGTGTGAAACTCTTCCCACATTGATCACATGTGTGTGGCTTTGCTCCACTATGGATTGTCATGTGTACGTTAAGGTTTCCTTTTTGTGCAAAACTCTTCCCACATTGATTACATGTGTAAGGCTTCTCTCCAGTGTGGATTTGAATGTGTTCTTTAAGGTTTCCTTTTAGTCTGAAGCTCTTCCCACACTGATCACATGCATGTGGCTTCTCTCCAGTGTGGATCCTCTCATGTATTTTCAGATACATTGACCGTTTAAATCTCTTGTCACAGTATGAACACTTGTAAGGTGTTTCTGTAGTGTGAACAGTCTGGTGCACTTTCAGTGCACCATCAGTAAAAAAAGTCTTCCCACACTCAGAACAAATATGATCCTTCACACCGCTGTGTCTTTTCTGGTGTATTTTTAATGCACCCATCTGACTAAAACTCTTTCCACACAAATAACAGACGTAAGGCTTCTCCTTTGTATGAACTTTCAGGTGATCCTTCAGGAAATCTGCCCTAAAAAATGTTTTACTGCATTGGTCACAGTTATAAAGTCTTTCTCTAGAATGAGAAAGCAGATGTACTTTAAAAACACTTGATTTTATGAAACTCTTCCCACACTGATCACATGTGTACGGCTTTTCTCCAGTGTGGATTCTCATGTGTTCATTAAGGGCACCTTTTCGAGTGAAACTCTTCCCACATTGATCACATGTGTGCGGTTTATCTCCAGTATGGATTTTCATGTGTTCAATAAGGGCTCCTTTTTGTGTAAAACTCTTCCCACACTGTTCACATGTGTATGGCTTCTCTCCAGTGTGGATTTTCATGTGTTCGTTGAGGGGTGCTTTTTGTGTGAAACTGTTCCCGCATTGATCACAATTGTATGGCTTTCCTCCGGTGTGAATTTTCATGTGTTCATTAAGATTTCCTTTTTGTGCGAAACTCTTCCCACATTGATCACATGTGTATGGCTTCTCTCCAGTGTGGACCCTCATGTGATCTTTAAGGTTTCCTTGATATGGAAAACTCCTCCCACATTGATCACATGAGTACGGCTTCACTACAATGTGTATTTTCCGGTGTTCCTCAAGGTTTTCTTTTTGTGTGAAACTCTTCCCACATTGACCACATGTGTACGTCTTTTCCCAAGTGTGGATTTTCATGTGTTCATTAAGGTTTCCTTTTATTGTGAAAATCTTATCACACTGATCACATGCGTATGGCTTCCCTCCACGATGAAATTTTATGTGAAGATTAAGATTGTGCTCGCATGAGAAACTCTTTCCACACTGAGGGCAAGTGAAACATACTTTGCCATTGTTTTTCAATGAGGGACTCAAGGATTTTTTTTCAGTTTTGACACGATGTTTCTCCCCCACTTCAATCAGTTCTACAATTTCCTTGTTCTCTTGTATCAGGTCTAAAAATGAAAGCAAAAAAGACAAAAAGTATCAAAAGTTTTCAGTAAAGCATACAAAGAGAGAAATGTGAAAGGAAAATTACTTGTGACCTAACAGAAGAAAGTATGAACATGCATTCATTTGAATTTGGTACATTTATGAGAACTATTGAGTACTGTATGTTTGATTACCTACTACACATCACGGTTGTAAAATGTTACAAAAATTGGTTGCAAAAATTGTGACCCAGTGAAGAATAAAATTTTATTGTTTAATGTTATTTTTTTAGTTTTATTTTTCTTTATTCATTTTCATAATAATTTCATGATGTATTTTGTGAAGTCAGACTATGTTTGTGCATGTGTGCTGAGCAGAGAGCTGGTTGTGTTATATTTTGCTTAGAGGTATGCAATGTTCACTTAGCAAAGAGTTCCAATGATGATGATATTTCAAATGTGTACAGTTGGTATGCTCTTTCCAAGAAAAGGAATGTTTCAACTGATGCAAATGTACCATTTCTATATGCACTAATGTACTGTATACACTGAGAAAAAGTTTCTTAATGTGGGAAGTGGATTATACCATGTGCATTAAGGCCTGTTCACACCGGGACGAATATCAGCGCGCGTTATTCGTCAGCGTTTTTCAACGCGTTTTTTGTGTTCACACCCAAGCGATTTCCGCTGACGATAAGCCGAGTGAACATGCAAATTCATTCCCTGACACTAGATGGCGCGTAATGCAAAACAGAAATACCCCGGTCCACAAGGTGGCGCTGCGCAACTTTTACGCTTCTGATACTCGCTTTCACCTCCGATGAAGAGAGCAAGAATTTATGCGCATGTTTACGCGATTTTCTAAATCAGACAAAGAAAACATGAAAATTTCAAGCACCAGTAGCTCCAGCTCCAGCTCCAGCTCCAGCGATGAGGAACTTATTATTCTGATGAATGAGGTAAGATGCCGGAAAAGACGCCGATATTGGATACATCCCATAGCTACGAGAAGAGAAGAACATGGGGAGTTTTATCGACTGGTACAAGAGCTGAAAATGTATCATGAGCGTTTTCGGGGGTATTTTAGAATGTCCGTCAGTGAGTTCGAAAATTTACTTCAACAACTGGCTCCCTCGCTGACAAAAGAACAAACACACTACCGTAAACCGATCGATCCAGAACAGCGTTTGGCCGTGTGTTTACGGTGAGTTCGTTTACATTGTTATCCACTTCAATGAATGTAAAAACTTAAGTGAAGCGTTGTTAAAAACTAGTATTTGTCTATTCCTATTTCAGTTTTCTAAGCACTGGGGACTCGTACCGCACTATTGCGTCCAGCTTTCGACTTGGTGTGTCAACTGTGGCTTCGATAGTGAGTGAAACCTGTGATGCAACGTGGCATTGCCTCAGAGATGAACATTTGCCAGTGCCTACTGAAGAGATGTGGAGGAGTACAGCCAGGAGGTTCCATGAACGATGGAATTTCCCTAACTGCTTGGGAGCCATGGATGGGAAACACGTATACATCCAGGCCCCTGCAAACTCCATTGTATTGCTGGCCTTAGTTGATGCAGATTACCGCTTCCTGGTGGTTGATGTGGGGAGCTATGGCAGCAACAGTGACGGAGGCATCTTTGCTAATTCTGTGTTGGGAAAGGCACTCAGAGATGGAACACTGAATGTCCCCCCAACAAATGAACTTCCAGGTGCTCCTGAGCTGGGAAAAGTTAACCATGTCATTGTGGCGGATGAAGCTTTTCCCCTGAAACCATATCTCCTCCGGCCATACCCTGGACGCCGCCTCCCCACAGACAAGAGAATTTTCAATTATCGTTTGTCTCGGGCACGGCGCATCTCTGAAAATGTGTTTGGCATACTCAGTCAACGCTTCTGGGTTTTCCGAAGACCTTTGCAGGTTCAACCAAGTGTTGTTGACCAAGTTGTCAAAGCTGCTTGTGTTTTGTGCAATTATTTGCGCCCGAAAGGAAACGGTCAGAATCATGTTACTCTAAATTAAAATGTATTAAAGACATTTTTAGATCTGTTTAAAATGTTCAAGCAAAAACTGTCCCACAAAAACTGGAGGGAGGGGGCGGGGCAGGGGCGTGATAGGCTCGGAATGCATTTTCAATTTGCACATTGAATTTTGCTACATTCATTGCGGGACATTTAATGAAAATGCAATCGCAAGTGTCTTAACTATGAATGTAAATGCAATTAAGAAAAATAACGTTTAAATGATCATTTTGCTACAGTTTTTGCTTGAACATTTTAAACAGATCTAATAATTTCTTTAATACATTTTCATTTTAATTTTGCAACTTATAAAGCATTAAAATATGTATTCAATTTACATATTAAAACATATGTATGAAATGGCAAATGTAAATTATATAATTGAATTATCATTTTCATTTTGCACCAAACGTTGCACAAATGTAATGGAAAATGTTAATTTAAATACAGAAATGCATTGCCATTTTACATATCGCATTGTCATTTTACATATTGCATTATCATTTTGCATATTACATTTCAAATTGAATATTGCTACACATAAGCTTTCATACTGCGGAGAAGGCGAGTCAACATCGCCAACTTCATCTTTGCAGCGACACTGAATCAGAAAACACTATTTATTAATAAATAATAAAATTTGTTTCCTAGCTAAATTTGTTTCCTTGCCGACACATTCATAATCATTACTTTTCCCGGGTGCTTTATGCGTGAGCTTAAGGCTGAAACTGGCTATATACTATGCCTATATTAAAGGCTCATTATGGTTTAGTACGCTCACCAGTATATTTAAGCAACTAAATTAATACAAACATGCGATTAGTCGACTAATGGCTTGAATGGACGACTACTAGTCAAATAGAGAAATTTTTAGTCAGTGGCAGCCGTATAAATTAGTATATAGTGTGTTTGCGCTGCATGTTTCAAAGTGAAGTGTGCACTTTGCTCAGGCAATTGTGATCCAGTGTTTTCCACAGCTCAGAGCAGATTAGTTCACAGTGAAAGAATGCAGTGAACTCCATCTCTGAATGTGCTATGAGTTTACCATGCATTGAGGAACGTAGTTGGCCCCAGTTGTGTTTTATTTTCACATCTGCATAATTTAAAAAAAAATTCCAGGAAGATAATTACAGCATTTCACTAGATTTGTAACAAGACATGTTTCTAATCCGTTTTCATGATTTATATCTTGTATATAATAAGTATATATAATAAGTATATAATAAGTCTGGAAATTAGGACAAAAGTATTGTAATTTCCCATTGTAGGTAAAATGATATACTTATGAAATATTCATTTTCGTTTATTTTACAATATATGGCTTTTACTGTCTGTGGCAAGGGGGGCGTGGTTCAGCGAGGTCTGTGACGGGAGAGAGAGTCGGGAGACAAGCACAGCGAAAGTGGATCAAGTGCAAATAACAAACACCTGTCTTGTTTCAGTAATTGGCGTGAAAAGACCGTATAAAGGAACCTGGGAGATGAGAAGTGGCAGAGAGGGACTGACTGAGACTTGTGAGCAGCCAGGACTGAGAAAGCTCAGGAGAGAACTGGTGAACTGAGTTATTGGAAGCGTGAGAAAGCTCTGGAGAGAACTGGTGGACTGCGTTATTGGAAGCGTGAGAATTTAAAGCTCTGGAGAGCACTAGTGAACTGAGTTATTGGAAGCGTGAGAAAGCTCTGGAGAGAACTGGTGGACTGCGTTATTGGAAGCGTGAGAATTTAAAGCTCTGGAGAGCACTAGTGAACTGAGTTATTGGAAGCGTGAGAAAGCTCTGGAGAGCACTAGTGAACTGAGTTATTGGAAGCGTGAGAAAGCTCTGGAGAGAACTGGTGGACTTGAGTTATTGGAAGCGTGAGAATTTAAAGCTCTGGAGAGCACTAGTGATATGAGTTATTGGAAGTGTGAGAATTTAAAGCTCTGGAGAGCACTAGTGAACTGAGTTATTGGAAGCGTGAGAAAGCTCTGGAGAGAACTGGTGAACTGAGTTATTGGAAGCGTGAGAAAGCTCTGGAGAGCACTAGTGAACTGATTTATTGGAAGCGTGAGAAAGCTCTGGAGAGAACTGGTGAACTGAGTTATTGGAAGCGTGAGAAAGCTCTGGAGAGAACTGGTGGACTGAGTTATTGGAAGCGTGAGAATTTAAAGCTCTGGAGAGCACTAGTGAACTGAGTTATTGGAAGCGTGAGAAAGCTCTGGAGAGAACTGGTGGACTGCGTTATTGGAAGCGTGAGAATTTAAAGCTCTGGAGAGCACTAGTGAACTGAGTTATTGGAAGCGTGAGAAAGCTCTGGAGAGCACTAGTGAACTGAGTTATTGGAAGCGTGAGAAAGCTCTGGAGAGAACTGGTGGACTTGAGTTATTGGAAGCGTGAGAATTTAAAGCTCTGGAGAGCACTAGTGATATGAGTTATTGGAAGTGTGAGAATTTAAAGCTCTGGAGAGCACTAGTGAACTGAGTTATTGGAAGCGTGAGAAAGCTCTGGAGAGAACTGGTGAACTGAGTTATTGGAAGCGTGAGAAAGCTCTGGAGAGCACTAGTGAACTGAGTTATTGGAAGCGTGAGAAAGCTCTGGAGAGAACTGGTGAACTGAGTTATTGGAAGCGTGAGAAAGCTCTGGAGAGAACTGGTGGACTGAGTTATTGGAAGCGTGAGAATTTAAAGCTCTGGAGAGCACTAGTGAACTGAGTTATTGGAAGCGTGAGAAAGCTCTGGAGAGAACTGGTGAACTGAGTTATTGGAAGCGTGAGAAACCTCTGGAGAGAACTGGTGGACTGCGTTATTGGAAGCGTGAGAATTTAAAGCTCTGGAGAGCACTAGTGAACTGAGTTATTGGAAGTGTGAGAAAGCTCTGGAGAGAACTGGTGAACTGAGTTATTGGAAGCGTGAGAAAGCTCTGGAGAGCACTAGTGAACTGAGTTATTGGAAGCGTGAGAATTTAAAGCTCTGGAGAGCACTAGTGAACTGAGTTATTGGAAGCGTGAGAATTTAAAGCTCTGGAGAGAACTGGTGGACTGAGTTATTGGAAGCGTGAGAAAGCTCTGGAGAGAACTGGTGGACCGAGTTATTGGAAGCGTGAGAAAGCTCTGGAGAGCACTAGTGAACTGAGTTATTGGAAGCGTGAGAAAGCTCTGGAGAGCACTAGTGAACTGAGTTATTGGAAGCGTGAGAATTTAAAGCTCTGGAGAGCACTAGTGAACTGAGTTATTGGAAGCGTGAGAATTTAAAGCTCTGGAGAGAACTGGTGGACTGAGTTAATGGAAGCGCCCACAGCACAGATTTGTTTTGTGTGATCTCCTGATTGTGAAATAAAGACACGAGTCTCAATCAAGCCGATCCAGTCTTCTTCCTTCCAACATTATTTTTAACGTGTTACACTGTCATAGTAATAATAATTAAAAATGATTATTATATTCTCATTGTTTGGCTTCCTAAAACACCAGTGTGACTAATGTAGACTGATACTGGAGCTCATAAAAACACTGTTCAAAACAGTAAAATGGTAAACTTATAATAATGATTTTATAGAAAAAGTCAGTTTCATGACTTTCATCTTTGCATGATGGCATCACATCCATAAACACAAAGCTTTTCAGAGATGGCAACAACTCTGAGACTTGTAATAGATACAATATATTTGTATAGCAATCGTTATATCAAATGTCAGTAATGCCTTTTGGAAGATTATTTTAAATTTGTTTTCAATGAGTCAAAACAACAGAAGACAGTTGATTTAAAAAAAATCCTTTTTGGAGGGGCAAGTTGTAATGTTGGCAAAATCAATGCCTTTAACCACAGGAGCAAGTACAACTCAAATCATCATATGTTTTCACACTATATACCTGAGCCTCAACTCAACGTGATCACAAAAACAATGTTCCACTGTAACTTGCAACTGCATGCCTTTTCTGTACTGCAGCTATATGGGCTTTCGCACCAGAGCAACATTTTTATAGTTTCTATAACTATTGGTGGAAGTACTTGCTTGTTGGCGTGTTTTGTTCTTTACTCAGCCTAGATGATATGTAGCATTGCAAGTTGTTGCAAGAGATTTTGTCTCTTCGCCCTCCTTTCAGCTCTTTCAATCATGTAATCTCTGTTATCACAAAACCCACGTCACACAACAAAAACACAACTCCGTGATCACGACATCCTCAGTCCTCCAGTTGGTATTGTTGTTGAATGCCGCGCTTAAAGGGATAGTTCACCAAAATTTTTAAATTCTGTCATAAATGATTTTTATTTACCACAACCGATGTGTGATCTGTTCATCAAACAACTTTGACTAAACCACTCAATTCATATGGATTAGTTTCTCTTATGGATATGGATCTCTTTATGAACTTTTTGAAGAGTCAAACTGTTGTATAGCTGTCAATGGAGGGACAGAAAGCTCTCAGATTTCATCAAAAAGATCTTTATTTTTGTTCCCAAAGAGGAGGGTTTATGGGCTTGGAATGAAATGAGGGTATTTAATGACAGAATTTAAATTTTTGGGTGAATTATCACTTTAAATGGAGTCGCTGTCAGACAGCTAATATGTCACTTCAGAGTTCCTACTGGTGGTGTGAATGCAAAAAAAATGGTGATGGTGAAAAAAAACGGAAATGGTGAAAAGATCAGATCTGTGCATTAAGTCCTGCATTGTAAATGCAGCCTAGATGACTTGAATAGCTCTATTTGGAAAGAATTAATCATTCTAGAATGATTGAGGTGATTTTGTAGGGGAGTGAATCTGCAGAGCAAATAATAAACAAACTACAAGCATAAATAAATACAATAGAACAAAGATACAAACGAAATAAACATTGCTTTATGTTTTTAAGGTAATTCTTACAATGTTCAGGTACAGAAATTGAATAATCAATTGTGAACTAATGGCATAGTCTTTAAGGTATAATTTAAATATAAAGATTCTTTGTTAAAGCTACAAAAGATTTTCTCTTTGTTTTTTTATTGTTGTTTTATTAACATTAATGAAACAGACAGCAGCAGGAATATTAGGCTGCTGTCACTAAGACAGAATGCACGGATCTAATATAATGACACGCATCCGTTTTCTTTCTCCATTATTTACATTCGTGTAAGCCATAATGACTGTAAATTTACCAACAGTAAGTTCTTATAACTATGCAGTGCAAAAGCCCCTTTTAACTATGATTATTCCATAGCTCTTATGACTTTTCTAACTGCACTAAATCTGATGAACTGCTTGAGGTTTTATAACCTTATTGAAAAATCAATAAACACAAACCTATTTGTTCCTCCGTGTCTTCCTGTTTTATTCTGCAGGGTTCTGGATCAGCTCTTCGTTCTTCAGTATCTTCCTGTTTTATTCTGCAGGGCTCTGGATCATTCATGTTTTCAACGTTCATTTGCAAACTCTGTCTTCTTCACTTGTAGAATAATGGGTATATTCCAGCATTTATTGGTTTAAACGCTGTGGATGAAGCTTCGATGAAGGTGAGGAGCAGAGCTGCCAAAAACAAACATAAATGAGTTATCAAATGAATATTTTCATTCATTCTTAAACTTTAAACATGTTGTTTAACTTTATTTATCCAACTATCAAAATGTAAAGTTATTTAATTTGTTTTAAAACAAATCCACATATTCTAAATATCTATATTTAGTCTGTTGGTCAATCTATTTTTTAACATTATATATTTTTTTTTACATGAAGAGGCAATTGTTTATTGTGACACTCCCACTTATTAAGTCGTATCAGGGAGTTATCGTTTCATTAACCACAGTCATAATAACTACCATACAGCAGCATATGTCCATATTAACCTAAATACAGTTCAATTTACGCGACCAAAAAAATATTTTAATGTTTACAATGTAAAAAAATTGTCAGCTTATAAACATTTATGTGGTGGATTTAAAAGGTCCTGTGTGGTGAATATCGTCATTCTCGAGATCGATTCTCATTCATTCCCAAAACAGATCATAACTTTTACTCTTCTTTTTTTTTTTTTTTTTTTTTTTTTGATCAAGTAGCTAACATTCAGTGACAAACCCCTCACTGCTCCAAACAGCGAAATAATCATAGAGACTAACATACAAAAACAGATGAATTAATGTAACTTTAGTTCCTCATTGCCTGCTAGGCTACGTTATAAATGTTTATTTCAGTCAGCAGACGCCAGAAAAAAAAAACCCCGCACAAATACCCATGTACCAGATGAAAACAATACAGAAATGACACTGTAAAATGTTGCTTTGACAGACTGTTTTTTAATAATTCTATAAATATACGCAGAACTGTGAACTGCTTACCTCACATCAGAAGAGAATCGGCGAGGCAGTGATAGCGTTAGCGGTGACGTCATCAGTGCGAGGCGAAAATCATTAAAGGGATAGTTCACCCAAAAATGAAAATTCTGTCAGTATTAACTCACCCTTATGTTGTTCCAACCCCGTAAGACCTTCGTTCATCTTCGGAACACGACTTAAGATATTTTTGATGAAATCTGAGAGCTGGATCACTCCTCCATACTAGTCCATAGGCTTCTTGAGGGATTGAAACTTCCCGGCCTCGAAAAGTTATTAAAGACATCGTTAAAATAGTCCAAGTGACTACAGTGGCTCAATATTAAGTTTATCAGGCGACGAGAATACTTTTTGTGCGCAAAAACAAACATAAATAACGACTTTATTTCAACTATTCATTTCCTTCTCTTTGGGCCTCTAGTCAGTTAAACTAGTGTAATTGCGTAGAGCTACGTCACACGTAGGCTCACTATTGGCCGACGCTGGTCATGTGGGTGATGCGTGTGACGTACAACAACAGATCATACGCTGTTAAACTAGTAACCTGACTCGAGGCCCAGAGAGAAGGAAATGAATAGTTGAAATAAAGTCGTTATTTTTGTTTTTTTTTGCACACAAAAAGTGTTCTCGTCGTTTGATAAACTTACGATTGAGCCACTGTAGTCACTTGGACTATTTTAACGATGTCTTTAATAATTTTTCGAGGCCGGCAAGTTCAATCCCTCAAGAAGCCTATGGACTAGTATGGAGGAATGATCCAGCTCTCAGATTTCATCAAAAATATCTTAATTCGTGTTCCGAAGATGAACGAAGGTCTTACGGGGTTGGAACAACATGAGGGTGAGTAAATACTGACAGAATTTTCATTTTTGGGTGAACTATCCCTTTAAAACAGGACTAATGGATGTGTCTGTAATGGCACACTAACTTACTGCTTACTGCATAATACACCGTGCATACTGCCTACTATTCTTAAGAATTCTTCTTCTTCTCTTAGTTAATGGCGGATTGCAAACAACTTGAAGTGCATACCGCCACCTACTGTACTGGAGTGTGTAACATCATATCGCTCAACTATAAACCCTATTAGGTATCATATTAAGGTACTCTCATATTCTGTTCACTAAACCAGTGTCTTTAAGAAATTTAAATAATGCCTTCCTGGTGATTCTTATCCCCTTTCCTTCTCCTTCTGTTCCCAATAACCCCATCAGATTCCATTCTCGCCCTGCCTCCTGTACCCTATCATGACATATCTGTCTTTCCAACTCAAACAATATACAATGCAAAATTACATGTTCAATATTTTCTTTAATCCCACAGTTTTCACACTTTTCACTATTCCTTTTCCCCAATAAAAACAAGGTGCTATTCAGACCTGTATGATCTACTCTCAGTCTTGTCATTATTATTTCCTCCCGCCTGTTCCTTTCCCTATAATTTTTATTACTGACTGACTTTTGTATTTTATAATAACTCCTTCCTTTCCTGTCTTCCTCCCACCATTTCTGCCATACTTCAATACCTTTCTTCTTAAAGGGTCATGAAACCCTAAACCAAATTTTCTGAGATTGTAACAGAGGTATGTGTGTTGAACACCATTGAAGACAATGTTAGTATCTGATAGATTTAAAAGTAGGGTGAAAATGGTTAAATTTTAGTTTCTTTCCGCTATTTTCGTCTTCCGGGTTTAAAATCTTCAGCACAGGCTGTGACGTGGCAGAGCACTGTATAGTGCGTTGATGACTCATCGGTCTCTCATAATTATTAATGAACTGAGTTTTCATTATCCTATGAGAAGACACTGTCTCTTAATTATTCATGACACCACGTGGATCTTTCCAATGACAGACATGTCAAACGGTGATATCGCGTAGTAGAGGAGAGAGACAATCGGGACGCAAGTGTATATTTTCGTGGTGCAAAAGTCAAAGTGGGTTGAATATATTTCCCCGCGATGCTGCCAGGGCTAGACTCTGGCTCCGGGCGGTTGGTTGGCCATCAACCACGGACACATCTAATCTGTACATGTGCCGCAAACATTTTAGCAGTTTTTTTTTTCTATGTTTTAAATAGAGTTACGATTATTGTAGGCTATGTAGCAAGGCATTCAGTTACTTTTGAAAGGACAATAATAAAGTGTCAGTGTATTTCATTAGACGTTAACTTTGCCAGCTATAAAAAAAATCTAGCATTTCCTCACGTTTTACCACTGATTTTTAGTGACAGTCGATATGCATGGGCCACTGGCTGATGACAGTTCCCTCTCTCCCCTGCCGTGACACACCCACTCCCTCCCTTCTTCTCACAGCCATCCACGACCATTTAAGTTGCATTTTTCAAAAATATTGTGAGCTAGACTTGAGTTGAAAGAGGGAGGTTTCATGACCCTTTAATGAGTGCTTTTCCTTATCCTTTTCCTAGTGGTATTTGTACTGTTATTTCCTTTTGTAATGCCTTTTTTGCTAGTTTGTCTGCAATCTCATTTCCATTTACTCCCTCATGAGCTGGCACCCAGCAAAACTGAACATCCATCCCTCCCCGATGTAACCTAAATAAGCTGAGAAAATATTTCAATCAACAGGTCTTCTCTGACAGATGTCATTGACTGAATACTTTTAATAGCTGCTAATGAGCTAATGCATAAAATCACCCTATCCGGTCTGACCAACCGTAATGCTATGACGATTGCCACTATTTCTGCTGTATATACGGATAGCCTATCTGATAATCGTTTTGAGATATTTATTTTGAATTCTGGTATATGTATTCCGATTCCCACACATTCCTGTTTATTTTTAGATCCATCTGTATAGATTTTTAGATAATTATAGTAACTGTTTCTCAGATAGCTGCTTGTCCGTATTCCTACTTCCTCCATTTCCCATCCTCTTTTCTTTTCCAGTATACTAAAATCAGTTTTTACTTCTGGATAAAGCCAAGGTGGAATATTACTGACTTTATTGGGTGTGGTGAAATCTATTGCTTCCATTCCATATTTCCTTACTTTCTTTTCCCCTGTCCATCCAAACCCATGCCCGAAACTTGAAATACTCCCAACAATCCTCTGTAATCTTCTTTGCAGGTTTTTCTTTCCCACTTCCTCTCAATCTGACCCAATACGCTAACGCTAGTTTTTCTCTTCTTAATTCCAGTGGTGTCTCTCCAGCTTCTATAAGTAGTGTAATGGGGGTTGTCTTAATAGCTCCAATGCATATCCGTAAAGCTCTGTATTGTAATTTATTTATTTTTTCCAATGATGTTTTTGCTGCTGCCTCATATACTATGCAACCGTAGTCAATTGATGACCTCATGCATGCTCTATATATGTCAATTAGTGACTGTTTATCCGCACCCCAGTCACACCCAGCCACTACTCTCAGTAAATTAATAACTTTTTTGCACTTAGTTTCCAATTGTCCTTCCATGTGTACTTACTATCAAACCACAATCCTAAATACTTAAATTCATTTAATTTTTCCATTGGCTGCTGATATAATAAAAGCTTTTCTACATGACACTTAAGCTTGTTTGTGAACACCATATAACAGGATTTGCTTGTTGATATTTTAAAACCCAACTTTTCCTGGGGCTGTATATCCCGTGCCTAGCAGAGCTATATTGAGTTCTGATATTGAAAAATCTACATCTAAAGTTGATGTACCATCCTCCCTCTTCAGCTTCACGTCCTTATTTTCTCTGAGTGCCAATTCTTTCTGTTGTTTATGAATATCCATAAGGTGATCACCACTATGCACAGTCACAAAAGCCCGCCCCAACATCTCTGCCTTTTCTTTGTCCGTCACTACCACCTTTCCTCCATCAATCAAAGCTGGGATTTTAGTCACTTTCCTTTTCCCACTCATTCTTTTAAACATAGACCAAATATCCCCTAACTCTACTCCTCTATGGTGGAACAAAACTCTCTCCAATTTTCCTTTTTGGTTAACTTAATTGTCCTACGAGCCACTGCCCTTTTCCTTTGAAAATCCAAAACATTCTCTTGTGACAAATTATTCTTTAATGTTTTAAAAGCTTTGTTTCTTTTTTTTACGGCTCTGCTACATTCCTCATTCCACCAGGGTACCACTTTCTTCCTGCCCTTTGTTGATCTTTTTGGAATACTTAAATTCTCTGCATTTATAATGTGTTCTGTAATTTGCTTTGTGCATTCCTCTATATCACCTTCTAATGTCACAAGGTCTGCTGACTTCATACAACATATCTTAAAATTTTCCCATTCTGCTTTCTCAAAGTACCATCTGTTAATGGTACTTCCTTCTTGAAAACATACATTCGTGTTGATTATTGTGAGAACTGGAAAATGGTCACTTCCTATGGTAGAATCATTCATAACAAACCATTGGCACGCATTTACCAAGTTATCTGATACCAGTGTAATATCTAAACATGATGTATTACCCCTTCTCAAATCTACTTGTGTTCCCTGTCCATTATTAATGCATACCAGCGATCTTTCTTCCATCATTTCTTCAATTATATTCCCATTATTATCTGTATACTGCCCCATAAGCTGTTATGTGCATTAAAATCCCCACACCGTATTTCTTTCCTGCATACAGTCCCTGCCATTTCATTAAGTTTGTTAATATCCACATTTTTGCATGGGTTATAGAAATTAATCAATTTAATATTTCCCTATTTCCTTGGACTATAGATTTCAACTAATATACATTCTAAACCTTCTGAGCAAGGGACCTCCCTATAGGCCAACCCATCCTTAATAAAGGTGATGCACCCTCCACCAGTTTGTTTGTTAGGTCTATCATACCTTATAGAGCTAAATCCTGGTATCACAAATTCCAGTCTGTCTTGTAGCCATGTTTCTTGTACACATATTACATCTGGAACAACATCTAATTCATGGATGTACTTTTTGAATTCTTGACCATTAGCTATAAGACTTCTTGCGTTCCACTGTAGTATGTGAAGAACCATTATAAGTGTCCTAATCCTCAGTTTGTGTATTTCCATTTTCAGTTATGGTCAACTATGATCTTTCATCTCAAGGAATTTTCCTGCTGCTTCTACAGTACACTTAATTCTGTCACTTTTCTTTTTCAACTGGGATGCAACGTTGATGGTATGACATATGAAACTCACAAAGTTCACTTTCTTCACTATCAAAGTATCATTGTCAACTTTGCATTTATGCTCGCAACTATTCTGTGTGGGAGCTGGAACCTGGTTTTGTGTCTGATTAACTGATGTCATGCTTCTTTGGATAGTACCACTGGTGATTTTGTTCTTTGATCCTGTTTCTCTTATTTTCTTTAGAGCTTCTGCATATGATACTTTGTTCAACACTTTCACCTTTTGGGCTTCTCTAGCTTCTCTTTGTACTTCACATCCACCAAATGCAGCGCTGTGCTCTCCTCCACAGTTACAACATTTAATCTTTGCATCCTTTTCACATTTTCCATATTCGTGCTGGCCCCCACATCTAGCACACCTTAGCGTTCCTTTGCACTGCTGAGCTGTGTGCCCCCTTCTTTGACATTTATAACATCTGATAGGGGGAGGGATGTATTCTCTCACGCTGTAATTCAAGTATCCCATTTGAACTAACTTAGGAAGGGTTCTCTCAAATTGCACAAGCACAGATAATGTGTCTTTTAATGATCCATCACGTTTACTTTTTAATCTAGTAGCTTCAACTACTTTGCCTCCCTGAATCTCATTTTTAACATCTTCCATTGACATATTCAGTGGGACTCCCGAGATAACTCCCCTAACCTTTGCCATTGCTCCTGGGATATGTGCCTTCATTCTTTCCCCTTGAAGTGTGGACTTACTAAGAATCTTTTCAATAAAATTCGTTTATTGTTCAAGAATTTTGAAAATTTAACTTTGCCAATCTCCTTCTCAATCGCCTTGGTAATTTTAATTGGGTGATAGTGTCCACCATCCTGGTTGAATTCAATTATAACTTTCCATTCGTTTCCTTGTGCTTTGTCTATATTCTCAGGCTTCTGTTTCTCGCACTGACTAGCTCTCAGTTTCTTGCTATTACTTCCCTCACCGGTCTCGTTATGATCCGACCAACTTTTCCTTCTATCTCTTTCTCTCAAATCCCTTATCAATTTCACAGATCTGGGCAACGTCCACTCCATCTCATCCCCATCTGGACTATTTGACATGATGTTACATTCACAGTGCAGTTTATGCAGATCCGCCAAACAAAAAGTACGATCCTACTATGTTTCCCGAACACCGTTCGTTCTCTATTGGCCCCGTCTGATTCCTCCTCCCTCCATCAGGACCAACCCCTATTCTTAAGAATAGTGTGTTAAATAGTATTTACAATATTCAACAAATAATTTTCCATACGCTACAGTCACATGACAATCATTGAACATTAACTCACCATATCTGTCCAGGTTACCTAGCTTACGAATATGTGCTAACTATTCTTTTTTTTTATGTGCAAGTCTGAGTGAAATCTTTCGACTCCTCACCAACAGGCTTGATCTTACCTGATAACAACTATATTTGTTGGTGTAAAGTCAAGTTGATTCTGTGAAATTAAATGTTTTTCACTTAAAAGCAATTGAGTATATTATGCTCAACAACTAAAATTTACCATAAAAATGTGCTTAATATGTGATAACATAAATTAACTGGTTTGACTTAAGCTAAAAAATATAATAATCATGTTTGAATCAAATTGACTATAAGGCTGGATAATTTTAAGGATGCAGGTAACAATACTAGGCATACCTACCACTTTCTGCATAGAATACTTTCATTATAAAGTAACTCATTATAGCTGGGTTACAAAAAATCACAAATAATTATTTTAGGATTGTGGTAGATTATGCCCTACCTATTAGGTAAACAGACTATATTTTGTCAGCATACAAAAGTTATTGATACAAATTGATAATTTCCTAATTGATTAAATTTGCACAGTTATTGAACTGATTTGGATCAAAACTAAATGGACTTTGAACAATGACACTATGTTCACGTTCTGTTGAAGCATTGAACTCTGTTTGCATCACTGAATCATTATTTTCAGGAAACATGCCATTAAAGTACAATTTATTTAATGACAGTGTTGTCAGAAACAAAGCTAGTATGCACTGTACAGTAACGAGTACTTCTAAAAGCATTAGGCATTTATAATTAGTCCCACCTCAGTTCACTCACGCCGCACTCTTCACGAAGATTAAATGTCACGTGGAGTGTGTTGCGTTGGGGGAAACATATCCCATGCAGTGTAAACATCAGATTTAAACAAATGTAATTCCTCAAATACCATTCATACAGAAAACTCACATACTATTCACAATATACATATTGTAAAATAATAGTTGTGTGGTAGTATGCTGTTGTGTTGTGTTGGGTTCTTTTACAAATAAAGACAGATGCTTTGAGCGTTCACTGAGCTGCTTTATTAACAGGCTGCCACCATAACATTGTGTCTCGCACTTCTTCTATATCTGCCCAACACCACTCCCCCCATACATGCCTGTGTTGCCCTCTAGTGGTAACATGTAATATAGATTACACCACATCCCCCTTACTGAAGGTAAGTTAACTACTCTTAGCTGTAACTCAAACCATTAGCATTTTCTTTTCCCTTATCAAACAGTTATTGAAACATTAGAACATTTTCTATGCAAAAACTCGTATTAGTTTAAGGCATATTCAGAACTTATTCAAAGCATAATAGAAATGCATTCTTTTACAGATCCAGTCTTTTTGGTTTTACCACTTCTCTACCAGACCTGGTTCGAACAACATCTGGTGCTTGATGTGCTTGTGGCTCAGAAAGTATCTCTGCAGGAGTGTCTCTTTCATTAGACTGGGTCAGTTGTGATTCAGTATGAGTCTCTGATATCGGCAAAGGCACAAGATGACTGCGGTTTCTTCTGATACTTCCCCGCGGTGTACTGATGACATAGGACCGTGGAGTTGGGTGGACAGATGCCACTGTGCCTGTTGCTCTTGCATTTGCAATCCAAACAGGGTTTCCGGGTATCAGTTTATCTAGATCTCTAGTTCTATGTTTTTTGTTGAAACATTCGGTCTGTCTCATCCTACTCTCCCTCTCCACATGACGAAGTTGTCGAAGATTTGGCACACAAGGCTGTAAGGCCTCTGGTAGCATCGGCAGGGTGGTACGAAGTCGACGCCCCATGAGTAGCTGTGCCGGGCTGTAGCCATTTGCCAGCGCTGTGGTCCTATAGGCTAATAGAGCTCTGTACGGATCACTAGCTTTCTTGAGGAGATTTTTAACCGTTTGGACCGCTCTCTCCGCCTCGCCGTTGCTTTGGGGGTACCTGGGACTACTGGTCACATGCTCAAAACAGTAATCACTTGCAAAGTCTTTCATTTCCTGACATGCAAACTGCGGGCCGTTGTCCGTGATCAGTATTTCTGGTATTCCGTGGCGTGCAAATATTGATTTCAAATGCACAATGACATTAGCAGAGCGAGTTGGGCTGAGCTGAGCAATCTCTACATACCTAGAGAAGTAGTCCACTAGTAACAGGTACTTTTGATCTTTCAGAGTGAACAAGTCAGCACCTAACTTCTGCCATGGTCTTTCAGGTAAATCTGTGGGCATTAACGGCTCTCTCGCATTGACTCTTTCTTGTATGCACTGTCTGCATTTGAGGACAAGTTCACTGATCTGGTTGCTTAAACCTGGCCACCACACTGCCTGCCGGGCACGCTCTCTGCACTTAACCACCCCCTGGTGACCCTCGTGTATTTTGTCCAAAACTGAGTTTCTCATGTTAGCAGGAATAACTAACCTTGTGCCCCTAAGTAGTAGTCCGTTGTGCACACTCAGAACAGCTCTCTCAGGCCAGTAGTGCTTCACCGCTCCTTGTAGCTGGTTACGATCCGGCCAGCCTTCCGCGCAGTACCTTATGACTTGAGAACAGACGCTGTCAGACATCAGCTGCTCTTGAAGATCTGCCAGATATTTACTGCTTGTAGGAAGACCCTCTAGCACAGATTCAAGGTAAATATTAGTGTCCTCCATAAGCTCTGTATCAGCGCCAGTAACACTGCTTGTAAGCGGTAAGCGTGAGAGTGTGTCAGCTGTGGTGAGACTTTTGCCTGGGATGTGCTTTATCGTGTATGAGTACCTCATTAAGCGCATACGGAATCTCTGTATCCGCGGCGGAAGCGCATCCAAAGCTTGTCCTCCCAGAAGACTCACTAGTGGCTTGTGGTCAGTTTCGAGTTCAAAGTGAAGGCCTAGGATAAAGTCATTAAACCTCTCACAGGCCCACGTGAGAGCCAACGCTTCTTTTTCCACCTGAGCATAACGCTGCTCCGTAGGTGTTAATGATCGGGAAGCATAAGCAACTGGTGACCACACATCTCCCTCTTTCTGCAGCATGACTGCCCCCAAGCCAAATGAGGAGGCATCCGCTGAGATTTTCTGTGGCTGGTTGGGATTGTAAAGCTGTAACACAGGAGGAGAAGACAGTTCCTGTTTAAGGTTGTGAAACGCCTTTTGTTGGTCGTGCCCCCAGTACCACATATTCTTTGTTGAAAGTAAGTCTCTCAGTGGTTTATCCTTTTCAGAAAGATTTGGAATAAACTTCCCCAGTTGGTTCACCATACCGAGAAAACTCCTGAGCTCGCTCACGTTGCTTGGCTCCTTCATGTCCTGAACAGCTTGGGTTTTGTCTGGATCAGGACTCATTCCATCTGCTGAGACGATGAATCCAAGGAATTTGACTTTTCGTTTGGTAAACTCACATTTCGACATGTTCAATGTAACGCCGGCTTTCTCTACCCGCTGCAGGACAGCATGCAGTCTTCTGTCATGCTCATCTATGGTCGATCCCCAGACCAGGATGTCGTCCATGTGACAGACGACTCCCTCGAGATCTGCTGTAACCTCCGTCACCATCATGTTTTGGAAATGTTCGGGCGCGCTGGAGATACCAAATGGTAAACGGTTGAAATGGTACCTGCCTAATGGCGTAATGAAGATGGTGAGGAGTGCCGACTCTTTGGATAGTGGTATTTGCCAAAACCCCATATTCGCGTCAAGTTTAGAAAAATACTGAGCACCTGTGAGCATGCCTAGTGTTTGGTCTACAGAAGGAAGTATGTATCTTTCACGACACACAGACTCATTTAAAGGTGTCATGTCCACACAGATACGCACCTTCTCTTTGTCCTTTTTGGGAGCTACCACCATGCCGCAGCACCAGTCGGTCGGCTCGTCCACACGACTAATAACTCCCAACCTTTCCATTCTGTCCAGTTCTTCTTTAACTTTACCCATGAGCGGCAGTGGCACTCGCCTTGGCACTTTTAGAGAAAAGGGCTTTGCATCAGGTTTTAGCTTTATGGTGTATGGCTTTTGTACCCGCCCAAGTTCTTTGCATAACTTGGGGTATGTTTTATTCACTGTCTCCTCGTTTATAGTATCGACTCTGGCGATAAGCTTCAGCCTCACCGAAGCTGTTCTACTTAGCAGTGCTACACGGAGGTTTCGGACTACATAAATCTTCTCCGTAGTGCTCCTGTCCCCATACACAATAGTCTCTGTGGTAGACCCCAAAACAGTTAACGCAGCCCCACCCGGTCCATAGAGTGGTCTTTCTGCCTTGTCCAATGTTTTGTCTTTAAGTCTGGAGCTCACAAATGTTTGTTCGGAAATAGCGGACACATCTGCTCCGGAGTCTAACTTGAAGGTCACCTTATGTCCGCCCACATTTATGTCCGCCAGCCATGGTTCTTCTCCAGAATCCACCTCACCCAGAAAAAGTCCAGCTGCACTGTCCGCAACCTCGTTCACAGATGTGCTGGACTTACAGACTCTACCATAGTGACCGCGTTTTCCACAGTTATGACATTCAGCATTTTTTGCTGGGCATTGTGCTGCTGCGTGCGCGGGTGCTTTGCCACACTTGGAACATACTTTACTGTCATGTTTGGTCTGCTGAAACTTCAGAGACTTAAACTGTTTATGCTCTTTAGTTTTGAACTTGTTCAGCTTAGCTTTCCTAACTTGTACTGCATCCATAGCTGTTTTGCTAGTGATAGCTTCGCCTCTCAGGTCAGTTTGCTGTCTCTTTATTTCTTCAGATTGTCTTGCCATAGTGATAGCTTTAGCTAGGGTAAGATCTTTGTCAAGCTGCATTCTTTCTGACAGAGACGAATCTTTAAGACCCACTACAAGCCTATCTCTCAAAAGATCATCATGAAGAGCACCGTACTCACAGTTTTCTGCTAGTGCATAAAGAGCTGTAATAAATGTGTCCACGGGTTCTGATGGCTGTTGCACTCTCTTATTAAATTTTGCCCTCTCGTAAATCACATTCTTTCTTGGGACAAAATGTCTGTCGAAAGCTGTTTTGACTGCATTGTATTGCTGACGTTGCATGGCCGTTAGCTCGAGCCCCCTTAGCACATCGTCAGCCTCGTCTCCCATGCAATAAACCAGAGTATTGACTTGGTTTGCTTCCGAAGAGCCATTCAGGTTACTTGCCAGTCTAAAACGCTCGAACCGTCTACTCCACCTTTCCCACTCCTGAGGCTTTGCAAAATCAAACGGCTCCGGTGGTTTGATGGTGAAGGTTGCCGCCGCCATTACAGGACCCGCCGCCGCGGCTGCTCGCGCTGCTGAGGCTCCTCTCTCTTGTTCGTCCTCGCTCATAATCACTAGCCGGGCGCAAAACTGACTTCTTTCTCAAAGCACAGCCACTTCTGACACCATGTTGTGTTGTGTTGGGTTCTTTTACAAATAAAGACCGATGCTTTGAGCGTTCACTGAGCTGCTTTATTAACAGGCTGCCACCATAACATTGTGTCTCGCACTTCTTCTATATCTGCCCAACACCACTCCCCCCATACATGCCTGTGTTGCCCTCTAGTGGTAACATGTAATATAGATTACACCACATATGCCATTCCGAACAACGATTTTAGTGTTTTTGAGTTGTATAGCAGATACTGACAAATACAGACAATCTGCATAGGCTACTACACATAGCACATACTGGATACTGCAGAAATAGTAAGAGTAGTATAATAGTGTGCCATTTCGAACACAGCCATCATCTCACTGATCTATATAAATAGGCTTGTTTGAGATGAGCAAAATCTGCGCAGAACCGATCACCGGTGATCAGCGCATAATGCATGCCGGTTAGAAATTTGTCCGAGTGCGGTCCGCCTTGCGCTGATGTCATGCTGACGTATGTCAAAAAGCTCTCGCGTGTCGGATTCTGCAGTCGCGCGCAGTTGCTCTCCACCGACTGTGCTGATCAAAAGCATGATGGGAAACGACTTGCTGACGACACAGCTTAATGTTGATTGGTTTAAACAACCGTGATGTATTGTTCTCTTTTAAAATGTTTGATTTTAAAACTCGGATATCATGTTTTATGTGTATATATGTTATGTGTGAATTCCCAAACTCTTGGACAGTGCGATCTCTGGGTTATGCAATGTCATTTTATTATATATAAAAAAACACATAGCTATGTCTGTATTAAAGAAAAAATGATTGATAAACACTTATTTGGAATGGAAATTAAATAACAAGTAGGCTACTTTGAGTGTCTTTTTCATTATATTTATTTTCATATAAAAGCAACAGAACTTACATTACATCCAGTTTATTAGCAACACTGTGCACGAGCGTGAATCCCGCGATATATCCATCATTGATCTCGCAGGTGTCAGATCCACTGCGAGAAGAGATAACTGTCCGGATTGCCTGCGCTTTTTTCTCTCCTCCTTTCACTGCAGCCGCCTACTCTCGCCTACATTACAGGCGAGGCAAGGCGCATCTCAAACAAGCCTAATGATTGGATTGATCATGAAGTCATAACAAGTGACGTCACGCGCTGGCATATTGGTATTCCCCCAAATTCTATTGAATTATTAGGAAATCGCCTTGTTTTTATGAGAAAACATTAACGAGTCTGTGTTTTTATATATGAAGTCTGTACATTCTTACAATGCAAATGTTCAAAACATTTAAATCATTATTTGTTTAAAGTCAGGAATATCTTGTGCTTAATAAAAGTTACGTTCATCTTCATTGGGAATATCAGATCAGCTGATGGACGAGAGACACCTCAGCATTTGTATTACAATGAATATTAAATTTGCTCAACAATATATACAAATAACACTTAATTTATTTTCAAACTGTCATGCTAGCAGCAGACCTGTGCCGTTCGGTTCTGATTCCACATAATGTAAATGGTCCACATTACCTGACTAGAACAATGCTTTAAAATTAATTTTGGGTTTTATACTGGACATGAAAGGTAAAAGAGTGAATGTTGTTTGAAATACAAGCGAAATAATTTATCAGGCGTTCAGAAGCTCTATTGGGAAATTAAAACGTCAAAATACCAATAATTATTCCTAACACTTCATTTGCATCTGCATTTCATAATTATAAACTACATATTGTCAAATTACATGACTAAGATAAGTGTAACAAAGCACTCAGCCTTATAAAATGCAGAAATCAGATCAGTCAATTTAATCTCACAGTCTAATCTTTATTTCTACACTGTAAACCCGGATAAGTTGAATCTACTTAAAAAAAACAAGGTAACTCGTTGCCTTAAAATTTTTAAGTAATGAAGCATTAGTTGAATAAGTGAAGTGGACTACGTTCAATGTACTTAAGCCCATAATGGAATGGAATAGAACATTTAAGTTGAATGTACTAATAACCGAGTTAAAGTAACTGAAGATACTTAGTTTAAACAATCATTCCCCACCCATTTATTTAACTCAGCTTGTTAAGTAAGCATTACTCCATTACCAATTCAACTAAATTGTATATTTTAACTGACCCAACTTAACTTTTAGTTCCTTAAACTCAAAATATCTTCAATCAATAGAGCTGTGTAAATACATACATCTGCAACATTATACTGATCACATTTTTTTTTTATTGAACATGTCTTTTTTTTCAGCAACAAAAGAAACAAAGTCATGGCCTAATATGCTTGTAGTGTGTAGTTTCCTCATTGATGGCATGAAATTGAAAAGAAAAAAAAAATATCTTCCTCATTACCTCCAATCATTACAAAATTGTACTGCGCCTCTTCAAATTTGCTCATCTATTGATTTAAACTATAAAATCAATTAATAATGTAATACTGTTCTTCGTGTACTTTGAGTAGTTGAGATGCAGTGCATAGGTAAGTTCGAAGACAATGTACATGGGCTGGGGCAGGCTCTCAACATCAATCAAAATGTTTCCCTCCAAGATGATTCCCACTGAGGATGCAGTGTGGTGAAGGGACTGCGTGTGTGGAATGATGTTTTCCTGTTCATGGGAGAGGATCCCCACTGGCACATCATTGTACGAACCTTCCTCATCATCAACATCCTGAAAAAAGGAACAGGGCATAATCACATCAACATGACAACATAGTGCTACAAACACCCTCTATAGGTACACAGCCCACATGTCTGCCCAACCCAGTGTCCACCCACTGCCCATTGCAGTGACCGCTACAGAAAATCACTCAGGACAGGTGCAAGAAGCATCCACAAATGATCTGGGGTGAACACTAGGGGTGGAACGGTACATGTATTCTTATTGAACCAAAACGGTACAGGTGTCTCGGTTCGGGACATGAATTTACACAGAGAATACATGGTATAAAAATAAATAAAACTTGCGTGTAAATTTTTTATGTAATGCGAACCTACTGTTAGATACGCGGTTTCTTAGGGACACCTAATCTGTAGCCCCGTGTGTCTGATCTGAAACCAAACACACGAACACTACAAGGAGGTAAACAGTAACACGTTGGGTTTATGCGCTCTGCACCAGACTGGTGGAGCGGACATGCTTCACCTCTACGCGGGCACAAATTGAACTAAAACAAGCATTTAAAATGCGTGGAAATGACTTACGGTGAATGTAAGTGCTGTGTTTTTATCTCCGGTTGGCGGTGAAGACTTTATGACAGGAAGCCCCCTGAGGACAAGGCATCTGACTTGTCACACCCGAAGGCCTGGTGGATTGAGGGAGCAGAGAGAACATCACACACTTAAAATAGGGTCCATATGTTACCGTTACCATGAACACTATGTGCACACACATAATCAATAATACACAGGAGAGCCATTTATGTTCTGGACCCCACCTACCTCACACACAGTGTTCAAGACATTATGCATACAGGTAGTTATTTGCACACCTCATTTACAGATCAACTAGCAAAACCTGGCAAACTAATGTAACGTTAATGTGTGGCAAGTAATTACTCTCAGGAGTTAGTTTAGCCAATTCAACTCCATTACACATAGGCTACTCAAAATTAAAGAAACACGCCGACTTATTTGGAATTTGTCTTATTCACCGTATCCCCCAGAGTTAGATAAGTCCATACATACCCTTCTTATCTCCGTGCATGTTGTAACGCTGTCTGACGGCTCCAGCGTAGCAGTGTGTGTGTATACATACAGGTCCTTCTCAAAAAATTAGCATATTGTGATAAAGTTCATTATTTTCCATAATGTAATGATAAAAATTAAACTTTCATATATTTAAAATTAATTGCACACCAACTGAAATATTTCAGGTCTTTTATTGTTTTAATACTGATGATTTTGGGATACAGCTCATGAAAACCCAAAATTCCTATCTCAAAAAATTTGCATATCATGAAAAAGGTCTCTAAACGAGCTATTAACCTAATCATCTGAATCGACTAATTAACTCTAAACACCTGCAAAAGATTCCTGAGGCTTTTAAAAACTCCCAGCCTGTTTCATTACTCAAAACCGTAACCATGGGTAAGACTGCCGACCTGACTGCTGTCCAGAAGGCCATCATTGACAGTCATCAGTCTGATGCGATAAAGTCACTCCACCTGTTTCTACTCCAAATTAAAGATCACTATAGTGATATACATAGCAGCGTCTGGCTTTTAGTAATGCTTATTTAGAATAATAATTTTGTATGATTTAGATAATATTTATGTAATTATCATACCCTTAATCGATCACACATGTATAATTTTAGTTTATTCATTATTATTATGCACAGTTTAAATGAATAAATATATAAAGGTAATATAAATACGCTTTAGAATCAATAGATAAAGCTATAAAATGACTACATGTTAGCTTAAATGTTCAATTCTCTCTATACCTTTATCAACTGTATAAACTAACTTCATAACTTTTACTTGCAATGATATAGCAAGATTTTGTCTTTTAGTTGTCCTCTTTCATAGACATATTTTCTTCTTGCTGTTTAAATTTGTTTAAATTCTTAATATTTTTTGAATCTCGTAATATTCTGCAGAAGAGAGAAGTGAATCATGCAGCTTGTCTCACGAGAAATTAATCTCAGTTTCACTCTTTCTCAGCATGTGATTGGCTGCTCGCCACTGATGTCACACCTAAACTCCTAAACTCAGGATTAAAGCCTGAGTTGACAGAGAAAGTTCATGATCAGCATCATGGTACAAAGCTTGGTTGGATTGATTTGGTTTTGTCAACTCAAACATTTGAAACTGCTGGAACTTTGTTCACTTTGACAACTTTAATGATGTTAATGATGAAAATGATAAGGTTTCTTTGTTCTGTCTCTTAGCAGCTGGTAACAGCAGATTTATACTGAAGATATTGCTTGATGCATTGTCACATTTGGTGAGGACGTAGTGTTGCCGAATCTTAAGATGAACTGCTTACTCAGATTTTAGACATTTGTTTTTTGTATGATAAAGTAGAGAATTCAACCAAGCAAAACGTTCCCCACACTGAAGGCAGTGATACGGCTTCTCTCCAGTGTGGATTTTCATGTGACTCTTACAGTGTCCTTTTCGTGCAAAACTCTCTCCACACTGATCACATGAAAGGTTTCTCTCTGGTGTGTGTCAGGATACAGGCAAGGACACAGAGGTAAGTGAATCCAAACGCAACTTTATTAATTGTGACACAAGTGCAAGGGTGAGTATTCTCAGAGTGCTGGTGCAGATACGAGGTGGATCACTACGTGCGGGGCAGAGTACAGGTGAGCAGATCCTCTTCAGGTTACTTTATGTCAAGCGATGGAAGATCTTTATCCGTGTCTATTCTATTACAGATGTCGTCGTGGGAGAGATAACTCAGCGTGAACACCAGGACTCAGGAAGATCCAGGATTCAAAGGGACAGGAATCCAGACGGGGTTTCAGGAAGCAAGGACTCGAACAGGATGTCTGGAGGCAGTGGAACAGGAATGCAGAGGTTAGTAATTCACAGGTGAGTATACTTTACTTGGCTGGAACTGGACTTCTTTAGTGGTTTAGCAGGACAACGGGAAATGGTCTGTTCCTGTTGGAGGCTTGACAGTGAGTGAGGCTGTGGTGAGTGTCTTTATGCAGGGGTTGATGAGGCTTACTGATTTGTGAACAGGTGCAGGTGATTAGTATTCTGGGGAGAGTGATCGCTGTGTGGTGAAGGATGTGGTGTCTGATTGGTTCCTGACAGTGTGGACCCTCTCGAGTGTTTTCAGGTGTACTGACTGACGGAATCTCTTGTCACAGTGTGAACACCAGGGGCGTCGTTAGGCCCTTTTTAAGGGGGCTTCGGAGAAAGGGATGAAGGGAAAAGAAAGGGATGAAGAGACTGAGAAAAAAAAAGAGTGATGGAGATGAGGAGAGAGCAGGTATTGACAAATAATCTACTGCCCACTGACATCGTTTTAAAGTTATTTCTTATCCTTTTTTTGGTCATAAAAACGTCTTGAAATGCACATCAGAGAAATAAAAAATATGAACCCCCTACCAACCTCAAATTTAGGGGTCACATTTGGGACCACAGTCATTATAAAACCCTGCCTTTGCATGGTAATGAAACTGGTTAATAGTGAGCATTAGATCCTTAACTAAAATGTAACCTTTTTTTATAATTAAAAAAAAAAAATCATACCCTCATTGGGGGCTTAGCCCCCCTAAAATGAAAATCCTAGTGACGCCCCTGGTGAACACTTAAAAGGTTTTTCTCCAGTGTGAATTCTCTGGTGTCGTTTTAGTTCAGCACTATAAAAAAAATATTCCCACAATCAAAGTACATATAATTTTTCACACCGCTGTGTCTTTTCTGGTGTAAATTTAGAGTACCCAGCTCACTAAAACCCTTTCCACAAAAAGAACACACATGAGGCTTCTCCTTTGCATGAACTTTCATGTGCTTCTTCAGGGTATCGGCCCCAACAAAGTTTTTACCGCACTGATCACAGTTAAATGGTCTTTCTCCAGAATGAAAATGTAGATGTGATTTTAAAGTGTCTGCTTTTCTAAAACTCTTCCCACACTGATCACATGAGTACGGCTTCTCTCCAGTGTGGATTTTCATGTGTTGCTTAAGGTGTCCTTTATGTGTGAAACTCTTCCCACACTGATCACATATGTGCGGCTTCTCTCCACTATGAACTCTCATGTGACGTGAGGTGAAATATGTTTTTCCTCTTCTTTTCAGTCCAAAATTACTTTGTCTGTGAGCAACTGAAAGATTTTTCTCCAGTTTTGACATGATGATGTTTCTCCTCCGCTTCACTCAGTTCTTCACTCTGCTCATTCTCTTCAATCAGGTCTAAGATGAAAGAAAGAAAGCTTTAATTTTCTCTAAATCAAAAAATTAACCCTGATGTAATAGCATAAAGAAAACAAATGCTACACAACAATTAGTTTTATGCATTTATATTAGAGATTGACCGTTAATTGTATTTACTAATATTTTTTCTGATATTTAGGCATTTTTCTTTAATCAGATATCATCTAGTTACTAAACTGTTTGTCCTAGGGTCACATGCAGGGATTCTGGATCCCAGTGTCTCAGGCGGCAAACAGGGAAATGCCTTTGATGGATTCACACAGTATTCACAGATAAAGTAACTTTCTTTGCTTTAATTACTAAAAATAGTGCTGTAAGCATGTATTTCATAATCTAGACTGAGAAAATTAAATTATACAAATAAAAACATTATTAATAATTATAACATGCCATTCGAGATGGACACTAATGCAATTATGTGTTTACTGTTTTGTTTGTTACTTTCCTGAAAATGTCTAATTATTCTTTAGATTTAAATTATCTATAGATTTAAACCGTTCAACTTATTATTCATGCCATTATAACTAACTTTTGAATAGTTTATAGAAAGTATGCAGTGTTTGGTATGTTTGTGATTAGTAATTAATTTCCGAAATGCTGATATTAGGTAAAAAGTAATAATTTGTTTATTATAAAAATCAGGTCTTAAGGCTGATTTTTACTTCTGCGTCGGACCTACGCCGGAGCCTCTACGCAGCTACGCATTGGTTTTTATTTATACTTATACTATACTTACTTAGAAAGCAATTATTACATGCAGATGGAGCATGCGAAACCCAAGGGAGCGGTTCTAGCAGACCAATAACAGCACTTGCGGTCCGCGTAGAATTGGTGCATTTTTGGAGAGGTGCACGTCAGGGTACGCCGTACACGTGCTACACACAGCCTACGACGTAGCTACGGCGTGAGTTCGACACAGAAGTATACACTGGGCTTGAATTGTACACTCCAGGGGTGGGAAGACGATAATATGTTGATTAATGTGAGGGGAGGAGAGCATAATTACAACCTGGACTAAAGACAAGGTCTAATTGATCAGAACCCCTTTGATGTTTGGTCAAACAACAAGAGTTTAAAACTTGACAACACAAACAAATCATCAGTCTGGGTTTGTCTGATCTACCAGCAAAAAGAAACAAGTCAGCTAACCAGTCTAGTCTCACTTCTTTTTTTGCAGCACGCCATGCATTCAGGGAATTCCCAAAAAAATTCAGTAAAAAATAAATAAAATGCTGCTTTGAAGCAATCTGTATTATATAAAGTGCTATAGATCTAAAGGTGACTTGAAAGGTCCCTTGAATATTTGTCAAAAACAAAAATAGTACAAAGTGTCAAGAAAATAAAATTAAGTTTCAAGCTCCATTTTGTACCCAGTTCATGGAACGTGTCCCATATATTATTTGCTACTTTAACTGTTATTTATGTCACAGCTCTTATGACTGTTCTAACGACAACAAAAACACATTCACCATTACCACTGATGAAATTTTATAACCTTAATGACCTTCAGCATCATTAATGAAGAATCAAGAATAAACACCAACCTCTTTGTTCTTCAGTATCTTCTGGTTCCATTCTACAGGACTCTGGATCAATCATGTTCTCACTGTTCTTTCATAAACTCGTTCTTCACGTGTAGGCAGATGAAAATATTTCAGCATTTATTGGTAATGTCCTGCAGGAGGAGCTCCACTGAAGGTGAATTGCTGCATGACAGAAACAGATCTGTGAAAATAAAAATAAACATAAATCAGTTATTTAATTGATGTTTTCCTTAATTCACATTTTATACATTTTAAGTATTTATGTGTTGTTTAAATATCCATGAATCAAAATGTAAAGTTACTGAATTGTTTTATTTTATACCATAATAAAAAATAAACAAACTTACTGTAGAAATAAATGTACAGATTTGTAAGAAACAAATAGCAATCCGATCGATTTTATCTAACTTACCATACCAGGGCCTTTTTTAGCTGGTTGTTATATGAAAATGAGGAATCAGTGCAGACTATAAAACAATGATAAATATCAAAAGTGGTGATCATGTAGTTTGCTTCAGTATGTTGACACCAGTGTTGGGTATGTTACTCTAAAAAAGTAATTAATTACATCTTCAACAGTATCAGATTACTGTATTAATTATTATCTTTTACTCTAAAAAGTACTGCAACACTAAATACTAAATCCTATATCAACCTCAACCAGTTGAACAACACAAGGATAAACACGAAACTGCACTATGAATTATTTCAAATAAATAATATACAACTGCATATATTATTCTTAAACTGACCAAAGTATTTTTTTTTAATACATTACAAAACATACATTTTAACATTAGGCTTTAATTTCTGATGTTAAATCCACTATTTTGTCATATAGAATTGTTCTATAGTCTATACAGTATTTAATGCAATTACATCAGAAGTAACTGTGATTAAATAACAGAAAATTAAGAGTAATCCATTTACTTTTTCAAGTGAAAAGTAATTTAATTATTAGTCATTTTAATCACACCCAACTCTGACTGACAACAATGAAATGAGCTTTAAGTGCCAATTTACAGTTCATTTAAACACATCAGTATAATGAATGAGGCGAGGAAACAAACTATTGGCATGAAGTATTGGCATATACTTTTCAGCAGCTGTTAATAGTGACACTCCTGAAACAACATCATAGATCTGATCTAGTGTTTGAGGTAGAAAGAGATTATTTGAGTCAGGAAGCTGCTAAAAGAGTATAAAACTGCTCTGTATAAGGGAAGAATAAAACTTTCACAGCTCTCAGTCAGAGGAGTTTGGCGAGCGATGACATATCATCTTCTTCTTACTGGTGGGTCACATACCAGCTTTTTAGGTTCATACCGCCACCTCCTGTGCTGCAGAGTGAGTTTACATGATGAGATCTATATCCGCTATTCTTGATGAATTTTAAAACTGTCTTTATAATATTACCAGATCCTTGTTTCATGCTTAATATGTTGCTGATTGTAAATTCTTTGCATCCTATATTCTGTTGTTCTTTTGCAGTTCATTCCTTTCCTGTTCATAACTAGGTCAGAATAACAGCAACACATGATCAACTGTTTCCTTCACTTGGCATAGATCACATAATCCTGTACCGTGGTTTCCTAGTATTTTGTTTTTTTTATGGCCAATCCTTAGTTTTGTTAAAATTATCTGATTTTTATACTTTAGTTTTGTATAATTTTATTTTTTCTAGCGCCGTTTATATTATAAAAATGTCTATCTCTTTTTACTTAATGAAACTGTAATAGTAGGAGTGTTTAATTGACAATTTAGAAATTTTTATCAGATTTTTCATTTCCTGGTAAATCAACATGTCCTGGTACCCAAACATTATTAACTATTTTCCCAGATTGTCTTAATAATATGTTCATTATTTCTATGAAGATTTCATATCTAACTGTTTGAAATGTTTGTAAACATGAGTTTAATAATTATCGACCTGTTTCAATACTTTTGCAGTTTTCTAAAATAATAGAATCAGAATCAGAATCAGAATCAGAAAGAGCTTTATTGCCAAGTGTGCTTGCACACACAAGGAATTTGTTTTGGTACTGAGGCTTCCAGTGCACATATACAAATACAGATACAACAAGTAATAGTAATACAAATAGTAATACAAATTCTACGAATAAAATTATAAAAAGATATGAAAGTACTATAAAAATATATGGTCACAGTTGGGTTTTGTCAGAATAAACATTTACAGATAATGAACATATTTACAGTATTTTGTATAGTATGAATAAATATAAATATAAATATAAATATCACCTGAATTTTAAGATATTGCACTAAACAGTGGGAGTATTGCACTTCAGGCGTATGCCTTGGGAGATATGTTAACTGTTCAGAAGGGAGATGGCCTGTGGGAAGAAACTGTTCCTGTGCCGAGATGTTCTTGTGGCCAGTGCTCTGAGTCGCCGTCTTGACGGTAACAGATCAAACAGGAGGTGTCCAGGGTGAGTGGAGTCTGTGATGATTTTACCTGCTCTCTTCCTCACTCTGGAAGAGTACAGGTCCTGGAGGGTTGGCAGGGGGGCACCAATGATCCTCTCCGCAGTCCGGACTGTCCGTTGTAGTCTCCTGATGTCTGATTTGGTAGCTGAACCAAACCAGACAGTGATGGAAGTGCATAAAACAGACTCAATAACGGCTGAGTAGAACTGAATCAGCAGCTCTTGTGGCAAGTTGAACTTCCTCAGCTGGCGAAGGAAGTACAGTCTCTGCTGGGCCTTTTTCACAGTGGAGTCAATGTGATTGTCCCACTTCAGGTCCTGAGAGATGATAGTGCCCAGGAACCTGAATGACTCCACTGCTTCCACAGTGCTGTTCATGATGGTGAGTGGGGGGAGTGCTGGGCTGTTCCTCCTGAAGTCCACGATCATCTCCACTGTTTTGAGCGTGTTCAGCTCAAGGTTGTTATAACTGCACCAGACAGCCAGCTGTTCAACCTCCAGTCTGTAAGCAGACTCGTCACCGTTTTGGATGAGACCGATGACAGTGGTGTCGTCTGCAAATTTCAGGAGCTTGACAGTGGGGTCTTTAGAAGTACAGTCATTTGTGTACAGGGAGAAGAGCAGTGGGGAGAGAACGCACCCTTGGGGGGCGCCAGTGCTGATTGTGAGTGTCTTGGATGTGTGTTTCCCCAGTCTCACTCGCTGCTGCCGGTCCGTCAGGAAGCTGGTGATCCACTGACAGATCGAGGATGGCATGGAGAGCTGGGTCAGTTTGGCTGTGAGAAGACCAGGCATGATGGTATTGAAGGCCGAACTGAAGTCCACAAAGAGGATCCTTGCATAAGTCCCCGGTCTGTCGAGATGTTGCAGGATATAATGCAGTCCCATGTTGACTGCATCATCCACAGACCTGTTTGCTCTGTAAGCAAACTGAAAGGGATCCAGCAGGGGTCCGGTGATGTCCTTCAGGTGGGCCAGCACCAGTCTTTCAAACGACTTCATGACCACAGACGTGAGAGCGACAGGTCTGTAGTCATTAAGTCCAGTGATTTTGTTTTTTTTGGGGACAGGAATGATAGTGGAGCGTTTGAAGCAGCAGGGAACTTCACACTGCTCCAATGATCTATTGAAGATCTGCGTGAAGACCGGGGCCAATTGGTCAGCGCAGGCTTTTAAACAAGCAGATGAGATGCCGTCTGGGCCTGAGGCTTTCCTAGTCTTCTGTTTTTTGAAGACTCTGCTCACGTCCTCCACACAGACCTTAAGCTCAGGTTGGATGGCAGGAGGGGGGGGGAGTGGGAGTGCAGGAGGTGATGGTGAATGTGTGAAGTGCAGATCAGACCGGGTGTGTGGTGTGAACGAGGGCTTTTCAAACCGGCAGTAAAATGAATTTAAATCGTCAGCCAGGTGTTGATTGTCCACAGATCGAGGGGATGGTGACTTGTGGTTGGTGATGTTCCTCAGGCCATTCCAGACTGATGATGGGTCGTTGGATGAAAACTGTTTTTTCAGTTTATCAGAGTAGTTCCTTTTAGCAACTCTGATCTCCTTTGTCAATCTGTTTCTGGCCTGGTTATACAAGATTTTATCCCCACTTCTGTAAGCATCCTCTTTGGCATGACGAAGGTGTTTGAGTTTCCCAGTAAACCATGGTTTATCATTAGTGAATGATAAGAATGTCCTGGTAGGAATGCATGTATCCTCACAGAAACTTATATATGATGTTACAGTATCTGTGAGCTCATCCAGATCGTTGGTAGCAGCTTCAAAAACAGTCCAATCAGTGCAATCAAAGCAGGCCTGTAGATTCTGCTCTGCTTCATTAGTCCATCTTTTTACAGTCCTTATTACAGGTTTAGCTGATTTCAGTTTCTGCCTGTAGGTCGGTATGAGATGAACCAAACAGTGATCAGAGAGCCCCAAAGCTGCCCGTGGGACCGAGTGATACGCATTTCTTATTGTGGTGTAACAGTGGTCCAGTATATTACTGTCTCTCTTGGGACATGTAACGTGCTGTCTGTATTTTGGTAGTTCACGGGAAAGATTTGCTTTGTTAAAATCCCCAAGAATGATTAAAAGAGAGTCTGGGTACCTTTGTTCCGTTTCAGCTATTTGTTCAGCCAGCTGTTGTAGCGCCGCGCTCACGCACGCGTCTGGAGGGATGTAAACATTCACGAGAATGAAAGAGGAAAATTCCCGAGGCGAGTAGAAGGGTTTACAGTTTAAGAAATGTGCCTCTAAATTAGGAGAGCACATCTTCTTCAGTGTTGTTACATCTGAACACCAACTTTCGTTAATGTAGAAACACAATCCACCACCTCTCGTTTTCCCCGTTAGCTCCGCGATGCGATCCGCTCGGAACAGCTGGAAGCCCGGCAGATGTATTGCGTTGTCCGGTATGGCTTCACTCAGCCAGGTTTCAGTGAAGCACAAAGCAGCAGAGTTTAAAAAATCCTTGTTAGTGTGGGTGAGGAGAAGAAGTTCATCCGTTTTGTTAGGAAGGGATCGGAGATTCGCGAGATGAATACTGGGGAGTGCAGTGCGCAGGCCGCGCTCGCGGAGTTTAACCAGCGCGCCGGCTCGCTTCCCGCGTTTGCGTCTGGACGCGCGTTTGAACAACAACGCTGCCCCTCCGACGAGAATGTCCTGCAAGACGTCCGAATAATCAAAAACTGTAGAAAAGGTTTCTGGTGTGTGTTTCCTAATGTCCAGTAGTTCGTCTTTGGTGAAACTGATTGGAAAAGAATGACTAAACGCAGAACAAACGAACAAAAACAACACAATAGCTGGAGAGCTCCACACCGAGGCAGCCATCTGCGGCGCCATTCAGGGGTGTAGAAAAATGGTTTACTCATAAATTAGATTTATTTTTGGAAAAAAATGATTTACTTTTTGACTATCAATACGGATTTCGATCCAATAAATCAACTGCCGTTGCACTAATTTATTTAACTGAAGAAATTCTTGCTGCAATGGACAAAAAACAGTATTTTGTAAGTATATTCCTGGATTTACAGAAAGCGTTTGACACTGTCAATCATAACTTATTGTTGACAAAACTACAATACTATGGATTAAGGGGTCAGACATATAAATGGCTTGAAAGCTATTTAAGTAATAGAAGCCAATACGTTCAATTTAAAAACCATAACTCGGACTGTAAAACTGTTGTATGCGGAATTCCCCAGGGTTCTGTAATTGGCCCTAAACTTTTTATATTATTTATCAATGATATATTTGAGGCTTCCAAAGACATGATTTTTTTGTTGTTTGCTGATGACACAACTGTGTTCAAGGCTGGGACAGATTTGAATGAATTAATGGCCATTATTGAAAGGGAAATGATAGAATTAAAGAAATGGTTTGATTATAATAAATTGTTTCTAAATTGGGATAAGACAAATCATATGGTTTTTGGAAAAAAGGGAAAACAGGGATGCACAAAATTAGTTATTGAGAATGTAAATATTGAATGTGTCTCAGAATTCAAATTTTTGGGAGTTATCCTAGACAGCAAACTTAGTTGGAAGCCTCATATTGAGCATATTAAAGGCAAAGTTAGTAAAAATATTGGTATTCTTTATAACGTTAAATACATATTGGATGAAGCTTCATTACAGCTTCTATACATAACCTTAATTGTTCCATATTTAACATACTGTATCGAAGTGTGGGGTAATGCTTGCACCAGTTATACAGAAAGGCTGTTCTTACTTCAGAAGAAAGCGATGAGAATTGTGACTTATAAAGGTTTACGAGACCACACAAATAAACTGTTTATAAAATTGCAGACCTTGAAATTAAAAGAGTTGGTCAAATTTAAAATACTACAAATTATGTGGAGAGTGAAAAATAATTTGGTGCCAATACATATTCAAAACAAATTCATGCTAATCACAGATAGTAACAACAGAAGAAAAGGTAATTTTTGTGTACCATATTCACGCACCTCACAAAAACAAAAAGGGTTTCTTGTAATTGGGATCAATTTATGGAACTCTTTGGACATTGTGCAAAAAACATGTAACACGATTGTTCAATTCAATAAAATGTATAAAAAAAATGTTCTTAGAAAATACGAAGGCAGTGAAGAATAAGAACCAATGTTTGACAAATTTGAAATTGTTAATTATTTAGATGTGAAGTAATTTTGTACCTCGATAAAAAAAAAAAAATAAAAAAAAAAAATAAAAAAAACGGCGAGCCATCTGTTTTGTGTCAGCTAAGATTATTGAATAAAGGGGCATGAAATTATCAGACTAGGTCTTCTTCATGCTCCTATTCAGCATCGAATGTTATTATTTAGTTGTTCATGTGATTAATATTGTGTCTGTAATAACATCATGACTGAATAAAGAAATTGAACTGAACTGAACTGTTTGTTGGTGAGTGATGCCACTGAATCTGAACAAATTACAACCTTATTTGGCATCACTTCTTCTACCCAACAAAGTGCCATCTGAATTGCCACCTTATCTGGAGTGTATTCTGAAGTCCCATCAGTTAACCTCCCATATTTTCCTAATTTAAATTCAGGAACATAGAGTGCTGCTCTAGTACGACCTACAGTAGGTTTCTTGAGCCATCTGTGTATATTGGAAGAAATGCATAAACTGTTCTAATACAGGCCTATTCTATTGTTTAGTCCTTCATATTAATGTCATTATGCCCTTTTTGAAAACTATCACAAATTTGTAAAATCAACTTCAGGTTTATTGAAAAACCAAGGAGGTTTTGGGGAAATTGTAACATTGATGAAAATGATATATTATTTAGAGACATTCCTGTACCCCATTCCTTTGCTTTCCATGCAAACCCTGTTCCTGTTAAGTTGAATGTCTCCCAACTCCCCTCTATTATTGATTTTGTAGGATTATCTGATTTAAACCTTATCTGATTTTACATCTCATCAGATTTAGTGCTTTGCTGCATTTCTCTTCAATTGTAGTTGCCATGTTTCACTATTCCATCAGTGCATAACTTGTTACATTTATCAGCTTTATCTCCACCTAGTTGGCTTTGTTTTATTTTGTTGATAAATTTCCATTCCAACAGCACTTATTATTGGAAAATGATCACTTCCTAATGTTGAGTGATCTAGAACTTCTCACTGACATATAAAGCTATAGGTCCAGGAACTATTTTTAGACCTGGACAATATGAATTTGATGAATCCCTTATATTGAATCTGGGTCCCTTCCCATCACATTATAAAGCGTGTTCCTCCATAAACTCTTCAACAACCCTCCCATTATGTGCATCAACTTCACCAAAGTGAATTTTATGTGCATTAAAATCCCCACACCATATCAAATTATCCCCAGCCTTGGTTCTAATGATTCAAATAATCTAATGTTAAATGATTGCATGGATTATAAAAGTTGACCACCTTTATCCCCCCTCCATGTGTCCACACCTCTACAACAGAATATTCACCACGACTTTAGTGTATTAGTACATATGAGGTGCGTAGACAAAAAGAGAGGCCCTTCAAGAGAGTCCACACACTACCAAAGACAAGACGTCAAAAGATAAAATGCTTTTACTGAAAAAGTGGCAAATATTTTGGTCGAATGTGACCTTACTCAATAAAAGCTTACAATGTGACACTTTTTTCAGTTAAAGCATTTGCTTTTATTTAGCTTTTTGACTTCTCTTGTCTTTGGAGTGTGCCTTTTGAAGTACCTCTCTAATTAGCCTGAAGTGTCTAAAGTGATTACAGTTTGGATTTTCAGGATTTTCATTTTGCATTGCAATATTAAAATTCAGAAACATAAAAAGACTTTGCATGTTTTCATAAATTTTTCAATAGTCCAGATTTAGTTAAGTTTTTTAATGATATTTTGCAGCATGCTTTGTTCAAATGTATATCTTATCTTAAGTTAAAGAGATGGTTATTATAATATAAATGTAACAGTTGGGTTCACTTCTCAAATGTTTCATTTTGCATACTTGCAGCACAGATTATATCTATAACAGTTGGGTTCACAACACACGTTATAATTTATCAGAGTAAAAAGTGGAAACCTCATTTTGTAATATTTTTGGTAACACTTTACTTGGAGGGGTGTGCATAAGAATGACATGACAACTTCATAACCATGACATGACACATGTCATGAATATGAAGTAGGGTTTATGCATGTTTATGACAACTGTCATTAAGTGTCTTTCGCTAAATAATTACATTTTGAATGCAAATATGACATTGTTTAAGATGTCTTTGTTATGACATCTTGACATAAACCATAACATCATAACCTGTCAGTGTCTTTGTCATGACAACTTAACATTAAATTAAGTTAAACTGTCATGTGGTTGGTTTTGACATTGGCTGTCATAATATTTTTCTTGACCTCAACTACAGTGGTACAAACTGAATTTGTCATTAAAATGTTATAATAGCTTCATGACAGCCAATGTCAAAACAACCACCTGACAGTTTAATGTAATGCTAACCAATAAAGCTAAGTGGTTTCTTAAGTTTGATAATTAATGTCATGTTTATGTTGTCTTAGGTTGTGTTGTCTTAGTAATGTCAAGTTGTCATTACCAAGACACCGACAGGTTATGATGTATAGGTTTATATCAAGGTGTCATAACAAAGACATCTCAAACAATGTCATATTTGTATTAAAAATGTCATAATTGAGCGAATGACACTTAATGACATTTGTCATAAACATGCATAAACCCTAGGCTACTTCATATTCATGACATGTGTCATGTCATGATTACGAAGGTGTCATGTCGGTCTTATATATGCACACCCCTTCAAGTAAAGTGTTGCCATATTTTTTTCTACTTGCCATAGACGAGGCGCATCTCAAGATAGGCTCGTTTGAGATGATGAGTAAAATCTGCGCAGAGCCGATCACCGGTGAACACCGGTGACATGATGTTGTTTTTTTTGTTTTTTTTTTACAATAAAGTTTTCTCCTGGGTGCATACCTGTCAAGTTTTGGATTTGAAAATAAGGGAAATTTTCCCGGCGCCCACCGCGAGCAGTCCCAACACCCCAACCAAGCTCCAGTAACGTTATCCCTTACATTTTAAGACAAGTGCTATAGTTCATTTAACATTGCTTGTCTCTACATTTACATTTTATTTTCATTCCACACATTTCGTTTCATATTGCTTTTCTTTTACAGTTTTTCTTTACATGTCACATAACTTTTCTTTACTCTTTTAGTGATTGTTCAAATTTGTTGCAGACTTTGCATTCTTTTACCTGTTAGGCTCCAACCCCACTTTTGAAAAATCCCCAGAAATGGCATACCCAAACTGAAACAGATACAGTTCATAAACCCTCTGCACTACAAAACACAAGTATGATCTCATTTGAAAGCTGACACCTGGCAGTTTATTGTAAATGTAGAATTAATTATTGTAATAATGAAAAAATAGTTATTAATAGCTACAAATTTTTGTAAAGTTATTAGAATTTTATTTTTTATGAAACATCTTGAAAATAAAATAAAATTGAAGTTGGCATTGTATCCATCTAAGAATGCACTGCAGCTAAAGCCACATGTCTGACCATGTTATATCTATATTCTGAAGATGACAAGTCTAAAACTCTGTATTTAGTATTGAGGAACTTCCTGAATGTCACATGATATGGCTCTTCTTCATGTGTTCCATATATGGACTGCATGTGCACAGGGCGCCCTCAGGCTGCCAGTATGGATAGAAAAAACAATACATCAGAATATCCAGCGCTCATGATTACATCGGCACATTTGGGTACACTCAATAAATATTATTCCTGTCTATATAAATCGGATGTAAACCTATGAGAATCTATCAATATTTCTCCAAATCTGTACATTTTTTAGCTAAAAGCCCTGAGGGACGTTGTTTTGTTAAGCGCTGTCATGACGACCTCATGGGATTTTTTTCTGAATGAGACCGGCTGACGCTCATAATTCATATTAAAGGTATCGACTCATTTTTTGATCACATAACTCCTGACACAAATTAAGACATAACTGTCACTATACGTTTCTGAGAATACAATAGTGGTCAAATACTGAAACTTGAGTGTTATATCTTTTTAATTATGTATAGTTTGTCAAGGTAATAACATTAAATCTGATAGTAACTTTGAACTATTTAAACAAAACAAAAAACGCTTCAGTGCGTCGGCGCACTGGCAACGGTTAACAGGTTCTAAAGGCTGATTTATAGCCTACTTCTGCGTCGGACCTACGCCGGAGCCTCTACGCCGTAGACTACGCATTGGTTTTAATTTATACTTCTGCGTCGTTGTCCGCGTTGATGCACGCAGAGGGAGCATGTGAAACCCGAGGGAGCGGTTTGAGCAGACCAATCACAGCGCTTGCGTCCGCGTAGAATTGACGCGTTGTTACATTTTTGGAGAGGTGCACGTCAGGGTACGCCGAAGGGTACGCGCGCTACGCACAGCCTACGCCGTAGCTACGGCGTAAGTTCGACGCAGAAGTATAAATTGGGCTTAAGATGCTAAAGTCGCAGTTACAAAACGTGTGACTGTCCCCTACCCTGCTCCTCTTCAGAAAAGTAAATTCGCTGTCCCATTGATCGCGGTATTTACATGAGGGGTTTGGTTTTGTGGCAGGGGTGCCTTCCGTCTCTGTCGTAGCGTCCATCATCCGTCTCTGCCCCCCTCTCTGCCCCAAAACGGGATACTTGACAGGTATGCCTGGGTGAGAGTTCCAGCACGAGCGTTGATGCCCCACCGTGTTTTATTCCTCCGTCAATATTTATAACACACTGGGTGTGCACGCCAGAACCGTTGAACAATCTAACTCTGCTAACAGATCTCTCTATGGGTTGTGTACTAATTGTTGTCATATTTATAAATAAATTGTAATTAAAATAAAAATGATTGACAAACATGTCTTTCGAATGGAAATAAATAAGTACTTTTGGTGTCTTGTTCATTATATTTATTTGCATAGCCTATAAAAGCAACAGAACTTAGGCCTACCCAAGTGGAAAAAAAGTATACTTTATTGTATTTGAAATATATTCCCTTTTTCAATAGTACATTGCAAATATACTAACAAAAAATGTACTATCTTTAAATATATTAAAAGTATATTAGCATCATCCTTTTTACCTATTTTTAAAATACAACTTTTAACACACTTTAAAATAACTGTACTTTAGTATATTTTCTAAAAGTATATTGAAAAACAAGCATACTTTTAACATATTTCTAAAAAGTCCACTATAAGTACATTGGTTAAAAATATATGCTTTGTTACACTTTTAAGAAATATGCTAAACACAAGTATACTTTTAATATATTTCTAACAAGTGCACTAGAAGTACATTGGTAATAAATACATGCTTAATTATACTTTTAAAAATATGCTAAAAACAAGCATAATTTTAACATTTCTAAAAAGTGCACTATAAGTACTTTGGTAATAATAATATGCTTAGTTGCATTTAAGAAATATGCTAAACACAAGAATACTTTTAGTGAAGTTTTAGTGCATTTAAAGAAAACATACTTATGTTGCTCTTACTTACAATACATTTTTGGAGTACTTTGTGTAAGAACATAGCAAAATGATTAAGCTTTTAGTGTGTTTAAAATATATGAACTTTATAAACAATTAGGCCTAACTGCAATATATTTTAAATATGTATGTATTTATCATTTTAATATTTAAAAATATATATACTTACAATGTACCAACTTATAACGTATTAGAAACATTTGTCAACTATTATTAAGCATTGCAATAAGCATACCTAATTAATCTTGTTCACTTTTACTTGTTTGTAGGCTACTTGTAAAAGGCTGTTGTCCACTGCATGCTACGTTTGTACTACTAAAATTTCCACAAGGATTTCAACATCATATTATTTGAAATTGATCATAGATACATTTTCCAGAGAAGTTAAAAAAAGTTTGTACTTGGTTAAATTCAAACAATAGCATAATACACGTGACTAGTCCTGATTGGTTCCAGAGCCGTTAAATGGTTGTGATTGGTTCTTATGATAATGAGCTCGCTCGCACCTCACTCAGAGCTTCCGTTTATCAGATAATATGCTTTTTTTTTTTCATATTAGTATTTGTTGTTTTTCAGACCAGCTGCTATAGAAGAAAAACTGAAATCTGAGTGCAGAGACAAGCGAAGAAGAGAGTAGTAAGTATGGTTTGATCTCATATCACCTCTATTATAGAGATTTTTGGATCAGGCCTATTGAGCGGTGGTCGACAGTTAGGAAAATGTTAGCGACGCGTGTCCATTTCAGGTGTCTAATTTGTGCTGCCTTTGTGTCATTCATGTAAAAATCGGTTTATTTAATTGTGTTTTTTAGTAAAGCTGTAACTCACTTGTCCTAGTTGTCCTTGCATACAATATTTTCAACAACTTCTAATTTCCTTAAATCTTTAGATCTTTCTTTATGTAACATTTAGACCCACAAGGGGTAAATAATCAGGCGCAAGGCGGTAGTGCAGCTTCAATCAATAGGAACATTTTTTTTATTCAAATGATACAAAGAAATATAACAGACCTTAAGTGCAAATACCCACAAAGAAAACTAATAAATGAAAAGAAACAAAAACACAAATAAAAACAACCTTAAAAAGTTCCCTTTAAATAAAACAATACCTCTAACATCCGTTATTCTGACTGACACACAGGCAACAATCAGTCAGGCAATAATCCGGCCAAAACACTAAAATCAAAAGGAAAAGAAAATCATTAAAACAATCCTAAAAACAATTTCATAAAATTATAAAACTAATACCTCCTTAACGGTGTGTATCATATGTTCAGCTCTCAATGATGCTGCGCCAGCATTTAACATCACTGCTCGTCCGCTATTCTTCTAAAGTGCTCAATCTGCCGCGACATTCACACATGACTCAATCAATCGCAGCAAAAAGGAAGCGAGAGCAAACTAATCTCTCTACCTACCATCAGTTAAAGTTTTAAATGTGCCGCGACATCCATTCATTCACAAGTCACGATTACTGACAGGAAGCAAGAGAGCGAACAAACCTCACTACTTCCTTATATAGCGCTAGGGCTGATGGGACTTGTAGTGCCCCAACCATGTCCCATTACATTTACAATAGACCGGTTCATGGGAAATACCCTAGGTTTTAAATAAACCACAATTATCAATATAAAACATATCCTCTAATACTCACAGGTTGCTTTATTGCTGCAAATAACTATATCTGTAACTTTTTGATTGAACTCTGCTCACTGTAAATTGTGTTGGGCTTCTTCTAATCTCATGTTCAATGTAACTCATAGAGTGCTGTACAGTGATGACAGACAAGAGGATAAAGCTTGCTGAGGAAGATATAGCCAAAGCTTTTAAAGGTAAACTGAGAAGTCAACAGAATTCTAATGCATTTCTATGCAAATTATTATACATATATTGAAACATGGATACAAAAATGTTAATCATTGTTTAATTTTATATTAATTCTTCTTCCCTTTCAAAGATCCTCTGATAAAGCAGTCTTCAAATACTACAAGCCCCAGTTGCAGAAAATGAGTCGAACTCAGAGAAGTGATCGTCTACTTGAAGATGAAGATGTGACATTCAAACTCTTCTGTTTCTTTGGTTCAGACATTTGTAGGCCTAAGTTTGTAAATAATGCATTATTCACTTCTGCACATTATTTTTCTGAAACTTTTTTTTTCTTCTTCAGAAAATTGCATTGTGATGCTTATTTAGTGATGTAAAATTCATAGTGTACTTATCAGTAATACATGTAACTGAAATGTTCTACAAAAAAATTATAAATATAGCTCTGCAGCATTTCACTGATCTTTTTAATTTACTTTTTTTACTCGTATGTAATTTACACAAGATATTATATTAAAGTTTTCTTGATTTTCAAAGTCTGTGCATGTCTTAATGTTTATATTTAATTATTTTTGCACTTTTAATATACCATTTTAAATACTGAATAAAACAGTTTTATAATAAGCTATTAGTGTAATGCTAATACACTTTTATTGCTATTTAAATGTTCTTGAAGTACATTAAAATTATGCTTCACATATATTATAACTAGTTTAAGACATATGAAAGTATATTTTTAATGAACTGCAAAGAAATACACTTAAATGTACTTGAAGTGGTTCCATTTTAGCATAATTTAGTATATTAAAATATAGTACAAATATGTTTCGAAGACACTCATAATGAATTTCTAATGTACTTGTAACACAAATAAAGTACACTTTAATCATGAAAATACGCATGTACTTAAAGTGTACCAAGTATACTTGAAATTGTCTCAATTTAGCATCAAAAAGTACACTAAATACACTTAAAGTTATACTTTAGTATAATTTAATTATAACTAAAATACACTTAGTACAAAAAAATTATTCAAAATAGCACACTTCAAGTTAACTAATCATTAACACACTTGAAGTATACTGACAATTAGTCTGGCTGCAAGTATACTTAGCATACTTTTTTTCACTAGGGTACATCCAGTTCAAAGTGTAAATCTCGCGATATCCACCTTTGATCTCGTCTGATCCTCCCCTCACTCCAACTTTCGACTACATTTCAGGCGAGGCGCTTTTACAGTTTAGGATTAAAGCTATTAAGAAACAAACACACAAACAAATGTTTAGTGATGGAGCACGTGAACATGAAAGATATGACTGAGAATAACTTCCCTTTATTACAGAAGAAACCGACCAAGCGGAAGAACAGGTAGGCTATTGCTCATTAACATATTTGTTTCAGACTGTTGAGAAAAAGGGACAGTGATTGTTAGGTACAACGAGGTGTGTAAACAGGCTTGGCATGGCATTATATCCCCAATATGTGTTTAAAATATTAAAATATAGGCTAATAAAAGTGATTGTGTAGTTATGACAATAATTAATGTACGGAGCCCCTAAAGTAACGTGGTGGTGGAATTTCTTTTTGATGGGAGAATTTTTTTTTTTTTCCAATCGTTTGCGTTCCCGCGCAAAATGTTTGCTTTCCCCCGAGAAAATTGCGTTCCCTCGCAAAGTTCATTTTTGCGTTCCCTTGCAAAGATATTTGGGTGGTTGACGTGAACTCAAATCCAAAGTGGAAAAAAAAATATTTTTAAAATGCATGTCAAATGACATATAATTATATTGCTTAATATGTGAAAAACTCAAAACTGAATGTGTCCCGTTCTAATTCGTTATTTATTTAGCATTTTAGTCCCACATATTGTCCACCGGTGTGACAACATTTTTAATGTTAATTTTTAATTCAGAGATTGTGTGACAGATAAGACAAATATGCACAATCCTTATCAATTTTTCCTAACTATATTCCCACATCAAAAGTAACCAATACAAATTTACAATCATGTTATTATCCTACTATAAGATGTACACATAGGGACTTTACCCAAACGTCTGGATTATATTTATTATAATTAGTATAAAACCTAATGAAGCTTAATTTCACCCTTATATGTGCATAGTGATGATATCATTATTATACTATTCAACACTTTTTACATTAATTTGTGCACTAAAATGCCTTTTCCACTTATAATTCAGTTTGTCACACCACAGGACACTCCGTCACACCATTGGACAACAAGAATTGTTTCCTTTTTTTAAAAAAAAAATATATACATAAAAAGGCAGGAAAAATGGTCTGTGCTACCTTTATAGTCTTTATTCTAAAATATTAAAACCACTTTACAGTCTAAAAACATTAAATTATAAGATTAAATGGCTCTGAAGGAAAGAAATGTCGGATACGTTTTGAAGTAACACCACAGACGTAATATAACACCACAGATGTAATATTGCATAAAGGTTTAACAATTAAAAGTTTATTGAGCAAAAGAATGAAATTCATCATGAGTAGGATTACAAGAAGTAATTGCTCTGATAAAAGAACATTTAGACAAAAACTGCATTAACAAATATAATTAAAACAACCTGCAACCTGTTTCTCACTCTCTCAAAAAATTGTCTGCACAATGGATTGTATTGCAATCACAATGTTTGAATCTGTTTCAATAAAGAATAAAAAAAATCAGAAAATCTTCAGTGAATAAAACATATATCCACAGACCTATTTAACACACAACATTCAACAACAAAAAATTCAGAACATCTTCAGTGAATAAATAATGTATCCACAAACTTATTTAATACAAAACATAAAAAAAATTAAAAATCAGTACATCTTCAGTGAATAAATCTCTCTCTGCTTTCTTGCCCTGTATTCTGCCTTATATATTCTCCAGTTCTTCCTTGCTGCTCTCTTTCCCCTCTCTGGGAGATATGTTTTTTAAATAGGTCTGTTGTTTCTTTTGAAGGAACTCTGCTCTTCGAACTGGGTCTGCATCTCTGCGCTGTCTATAAAGCACTATATAACATTTTTAACCAAAAAAAGTGTTTATGTTGTGAATATAGATTTTATTTAACATGTACAATTTTATTAAATTGTTTTTAAAAAATACATATTTTGTAATATCTAAGAAAAAAGTAGTGTTCCCCAAATTCATGTCTGTGGTGTTACATCAATGGATGTCGCCCCTTGAAGAACAGGGGAAAATCAGTTTGGACTATATGCTTTTCATCTGGCCATACCTGACAAGAGAGATACATTTATATGATTACTGATGTCCTATGTGTTTTATTAAAAATACAACATTACTGGTATATTGTCTGTGGAGTTACTATAGAGTCTGTGGTGTTACCAGGAAAGACAGTAACAACACAGACAAATTAGCCTAAATCCAGACTTTTCTAAAATGAAGGCTGCCATCATGATGATTTCAAGATCAGGGGATATTCTGGAAATATTAATAAGTATGCATTTATCTAAATTTTTATTAAAATATGTAAAATCTGCAAGTTATCAACATAACATGCAGACACTAATAATGTGCGACACATGAAATTGTCAGGAATTTAACTTTAAGAAATTGAATAAGAAAGAATGTACTCCCCATGCACCCCTCAGATCAACCAACACCTGCAATGACCTTTACACAAAATCATGATGTCTATCATGGAATCTATATTCACAATATAACCACTTTTTTTTTAGGTTAAAAATGTTATATAGTTGTAATTCCATTCCATGATATCTCTCTGAGGTATGGTGGGAACATGCAATTTTGTTACAAATGCAATCTCTCAAACTCAATTAAATATATTTTAAAACGTACTCGGTTACTAACGTAACCTCGGTTCTCTCTAGAGAGGGAACGAGTACTGCGTAATATCTTACGCTATGGGGAAAACCTCTTTTCCACGAGATATTGAAGTAAAAAATTATCCTTAATTTTGAATTAATGTAAAACGCTGTGCAGCAGCATGCAGATATAGGCAGGACGGCTCGCGCGCCCATTGGCTGCCCTACAGCAGCAGACAGCAGCAGCCTACAGCAGCCTATCGAGAGAGGCGCTGCGTGACTTAATCCTATGGGGGCATTTCGCGCCCATTTCGTCACGTCCCGCCAGAAAAGGGCGCAATTTCGCCCTGTAAATATTGCTCGATAAGGCTGGTACACTGGTTTTCATCGCCGAAGCGAACCAGAGCTGTGTATGCACGGCAAGATACGCAGTACTCGTTCCCTCTCTAGAGAGAACCGAGGTTACGTTAGTAACCGAGTACGTTCTCTTACGAGAGTATCTCTCGTACTCCGTAATATCTTACGCTATGGAGAACACAATGCAAAACGCCGTGCGTACTGGGATCCGACACCAAAGTCCCAAGGGCAGTAGCCCGGGGCTCATGTAGTGCATAATCACCATTGACTCACAGAGAGTCGGAGAAGAGAGGCTGCAAGCATCATTCCCCATGAAATAGCATCCTATAGGGGCTAGTTATGTTAATAGTGTTTCACACAGACAGGGTGAACGTGTTCAGCCTGAAGTGGGTAATAGTACAGGTTATTCAACACCCATGGAGCCGTGTTATCGCTCAGTGAGCGATGCACAAGCAAAACTCAGCATCTGGGCCGGCACAGCGGGGCAGATAACACTGAATTCTATACCGACAGAAGCTTGGCTTGTAAGGCGGGAACCTCTAGGTTATAAAACCTTATAAATGTAGACGGCGAGGCCCAGCCCGCAGCCGTACAGATATCTTGCAAGGTAACGCCACTATACCATGCCCACGACGAGGCCACGCCTCTCGTGGAGTGCGCTCTGACACCCAAAGGACACTGCAGGCCCTTAGAAGTGTAAGCCAGTGCTATGGCATCGACTATCCATCTGGATAGGCTCTGTTTTGATGCGGCCAGTCCCTTGGAACGTCCGCCAAACAAAACAAAGAGCTGCTCTCAAAGGTTCTGCCCTTATCCAGCAGCTCTTGAAGGAAGGAAAGCACTTCCGTGACCCCGCAGTCTACGGGTGAAAAGCCCTGAGCTTGACACCAGGCAGAGAACACAGACCATTTTGAGGAGTAGAGCCGTCTTGAAGACGGGGCCCTTGCCTGCGTGATCGTGTTTAGCACTCCCTCCGGGAGGTTAGCGGGTACCCGTTGATGGCCCATGCGTGCAGGGACCATATCTGGGGGCGAGGATGCCAAATCGAGCCCTTGGCCTGGGAGAGGAGGTCTCTCCTCAATGGTATTGGCCACGGGGCAGTGCTGGTCAGCTGCATCAGGACTGGAAACCAAGCCTGGTCTGTCCAGAGCGGAGCCACAAGCAGCACTGGGCATCCATTTTTCCTGATCCGTTCCAGCACTTGAGGCAGGAGCGAGATGGGGGGGAAAGCATAGAGGGGACAGCGGGGCCAAACGTGGGCCAGCGCGTCCTTGCTCTTGGAGAAATATTTCGGACAGTGAGCGTTCTCGTTGGACGCGAACAGGTCCACCTGCGCTCTGCCGAATGTCTCCCACAGCAGTTGGATCGTCTGCGGGTGCAGCGACCATTCCCTTGCTGGGACATTGTCTCTGGACAGCCTGTCTGGTCCCAGATTCAGGTGACCAGGCACGTGCGCTGCTCTCAGTGAAAGCAGGTTGTGCTGAGCCCAGACCAGGAGGCACTCCGTCAGCCTGTAAAGGTTTCGGGACTTGATGCCGCCCTGACGATTTATGTACGCCACCACTGACATGTCCGACCGGACCAAGACGTGGTGACCCCTTATCTGGGGACAGAAGCGCCGCAGCGCGTTGTCGACTGCCATCATTTCCAGACAGTTTATATGTAGGAGCTTTTCCCGTTCTGACCACTGGCCAAAGAACGGTCTGCCCTCGAGCAGCGCTCCCCATCCCGAGGTGGAGGCGTCCGTGGACACCACCTTCACGCTCGAGGAAGTCCCCAGACTCACACCTGATTGGTACCAGTCGGTTTTCTTCCAAGGCTCCAAAGCTGAGACGCATTTCAGACCGACCCGGAGGCGAAACCGACCAGCGGTCCATGCCCTGGGCGGAACCCGCGCTTTCAGCCATAGCTGCAGTGGGCGCATGCGAAGCAGCCCCAACTGGAGCACTGAAGCTGCTGAGGCCATGAGACCCAGCATTTTCTGAAACCTTTTGAGCTGGACAGTTGAGCCGCGGCGAAAAGATTTCGCGGCGCGCTAAATGTCCTGTGCGCGCTCTGGCGACAGATGCGCTGTCATAGATAGCGAGTTCAGCACTGTTCCCAGAAAAGATATTTTCTGGCTGGGAGACAGCGAGCTCTTCGCCCAATTGACTGTGAGACCCAGATTCTCGAGATGTTCGAGTAATGTGGCCCTGTGTTCTATGAGCTCTGATTGTGATCGAGCTAGAATCAGCCAATCGTCCAAGTAGTTCAAAATTCGCATGCCCTGAAGTCTCAGGGGTGCGAGAGCCGCGTCCATGCACTTCGTAAAAGTACGGGGTGCCAGGGACAGGCCGAACGGCAGGACTTTGTATTGGCATGCCTGGCCCTCGAAGGCAAATCTCAAGAATTGCCTGTGACGTAACGCTATTTGTATTTGAAAATAAGCGTCCTTCAGATCTATCGACATGAACCAGTCTCCTTGGCGCACTTGCGCGAGGATTTTCCTGGTTGTAATCATTCTGAACTGACGCTTCGTGAGCGTTCTGTTCAGCCGTTGCAGATCTAGAATGGGTCTGAGACCCCCGTCTTTTTTCGGTACCAGAAAATACCTGCTGTATAGACCCCTTTCGCTAGATAAAGGTTCTATAGCCCCTTTGCTCAGTAGTTTCGCTATCTCGGCTCGAAGTAGGTGAGATACTTCGTTTTTTACCGTCGTTTCGACTCGCGCCGCGCAACGGCGGGGGCGTCGAGCGAACTGCAGCGAATAGCCTCTTTTTATAGTGTTCAGCACCCATTCTGATACCCCGGGAAGCTTTGCCCACGCATCTGCATGAAAAGCTAGAGGTAGAATGAAATCTGGGCTCTGGCCGTGATATAGCGGCGGCCGGAGAGCTCCAGTGTGCTGAGAAATAGACACTGTGTTTATAGTGTGCGAGGCGGGGGGTGCGCTGATCACAGCGGGCAGCCTGACCGCGCTCGGCTTCTCTCTGACGGGATGTGGAGAGAAGGCGAGCGGGGCGAGCCCCGTGGGGTTCGGCATGTCTGTGAGGGAATGTGGGCGCGGAATATCGGGCACACTCGCTGCGCTGAGAACACTGTCGGCTCGCGCCAACTGAAAATGTGTTGGTTTCGTTTTTACAGAAACCGTGGGACATGCTTCGTGTAGTGTTTGTGGGCACTGTGTTGTGGGCACGTACACTACATTTATTGCACAATCGACATGAGTCGATTTTTTTTTTTTTGCTAGCCCTGTATTGTGGCGGGCTGTGTCTGCGTGTGGGAATGGGCACTGAGACGTGGGCATTCTTACAACACTCATAACACCATCGGCTGTAGCCGGAATTCCAGAAAATACACTCTTTTTGGGATTTATCTGGGTCGCCTTAAAGCTGCCGTTTGTGTGCAGGCAAGCGGGCTGTGGTACCAGTTTGTTTACTGCAAAATACACTGGAACAGTCACATTGTTTGGAACTGAACGAGCGAGAAGTTTCGGTAGAGTCTGGCCGCGGCGAGACTTAAACACCGTGGGCCTTAGCTGACTGTATGTGTGTTGGTTTCTTTTACAGAAAACGTGGCACATGCAGTGTGTAGTGTTTGTGGGCACTGGGTTGTGGGCACATTCACTATAATTAATGCACAATTGACATGAGTCAAACTCATTTGTGCGAGCCCTGCACTTTGGCGGGCTATGTTTGTGTGTAGAAATGAACACTGGGCTGTGGCATTTTTAATACACTCATAACACCATCGGCTGTGGCCGGAATACCAGAAAATACACTGCTTACATGATTTTTCTGGGTCGCCGTGGAAACGGCATTTGTGTGCAGGCAAGCGGGCCATGGTACCGGCTTGTTTACTGCAAAATACACTGGAACAGTCGCATTTTCTCGGAACTGAACGAGTGAAAAGTTTGGGTGTAAGTCTGGCTGCGGCGAGACTAAATTTTTATCCGATGCGAGAGCTGGGCTCGAACACGGGTCTCCCGTGCGAAGGCTTTGGGATTCACCACTGAGCCACAGGGGGAAACGACAAAAGCTTAAAATAGCCCAAGCGGATAAAGAGCGTCATCACAGTTTTGTGTGTGTCGGCGTTTGTTTGCAGGCGTGCGTGTAATGCAACAGGCTCATTGCTGCAATATTGACATTTTCAGCCGCTCAAACTAAGAGGAGCTGAGAAATGTTTGAGAAATGGAGATTGGTTCGGCCTCAGCGGGACTAAAAACACACTCTTTCCTCATTTCGCCGGTGACGCATGCCCACGAGGGGCGGGGTAGCTTTCTTATAACGTAAAGAAAGCTAGCCGCGGTTTTGAAGCTGGCCTTCTCTACAGATGCAGCTATCTCGTCGTCATTAATGGCGGAAGCGTCCGTCAGCGAGCGACTCGAGTGAAGCTGGTGAAGCTGGCGGGCGAACCGGCGAGCTATCACGGGCTGGAGAAGGCTCGGAGCTATTTCGTCGACCTCAATGGAAGAAGCGGCGGCAGACGGCGGCCGCTGTCCGTCGGTGAGGGACTCGAGCGATGCCGGCGAAGCTGGCGGGCGAACCGGCGAGCTTTGGCGGGCAGGAGAAGGCTCGGGAGCGCGCTGAGCACGGCGCTTTTACGGCGCGGCGCTACAGCGGGCTGAAGTGCAGGCTCTGAGAAGGATGCCAGGCGAGTCCTCAGAGTCACCATAGGCAGTAGCTCACAGTGAGGGCATCCGCCGTCGACGAGAGCGAGAGCCGCCTGATCCTCACCCAGGCAGGAAAAGCAGATAACATGACGGTCCCCGTCGCTGAGTGTGGCTCGGCACGAGCCGCAGGATCTTTGCATCTTGAAAAAGACGCAGCTCTTTTAGCAGAGAGAGAGAGACAGTGAAAAAATGTGTGTCGCAGCGGCGAACACACACACACAGTTTGAAAAGGATATAACGCAGGAAAGCGTAGCAGGTACGGCGGCTAAAGGCGGCGATGCCAGCGACTTCAGACTCAATGGCTCGTCCCGCTGTGTGCTTTTTCTCAGACGGCGTGGCTTCTCACTCCGGATCCAGCGATGCGTGATGCTTCGCTGAAGAGATGAAAATCAGTGTACCAGCCTTATCGAGCAATATTTACAGGGCGAAATTGCGCCCTTTTCTGGCGGGACGTGACGAAATGGGCGCGAAATGCCCCCATAGGATTAAGTCACGCAGCGCCTCTCTCGATAGGCTGCTGCTGTTTGCCGCAGGGCAGCCAATGGGCGCGCGAGCCGTCCTGCCTATATAAGACCTTCGTTCATCTTCGGAACATGAATTAAGATATTTTTGATGAAATCTGAGAGCTGGATCACTCCATAGGCTTCTTCAGGGATTGAAACTTGCCGGCCTCGAAAAGTTATTAAAGACATCGTTAAAATAGTGCAAGTGACTACAGTGGCTCAATCTTAAGTTTATCAAGCGATGAGAATTACTTTTTGTGCGCAAAAACAAACAAAAATAACAACTTTATTTCAACTATTCATTTCCTTCTCTTTGGGCCTCGAGTCAAACTAGTGTGATTGCGTAGTGCTTTGTCACACGTAGGCTCACTATTGGCCGACGCTGGTCATGTGTGTGATGCGTGTGACGTACAACAACAGAAGCTTACGCTGTTAAACTAGTAACCTGACTCGAGGCCTACAGAGAAGGAAATGAATAGTCTCATTACGGGGTTGGAACAACATGAGGGTGAGTAAATACTGACATAATTTTCATTTTTGGGTGAACTAACCCTTTAAAGTTAATTTAAACTGTTGTAAAGTAGAGGGACACCACTTGCCACCACAAATGAAGAATGACCCACGCCTTGATAGAGCCTACATCCACCAGTGTGACGCTGATTTCATGTCACACTATAGGACAGTGCTGTCACACCAGTGGACGTTTTCAAGATCAAGGCCAGTTTGCAGCCTAGCTATATGAGAGACAGTCTTTAATCCTGACTAACAGTGTTAAGGTTTACATTATTTTCAATAGTCAATCAATATAAATTGATGAAAATTTTCAGATCAATACTTAAATTACGTCACACCAAAGGACTGCATAATGGATCCCATTTCTAGCAGTGCACAGAAATAACAATATTATCAAAATATTTGAGACAGAACTCACCTTGTGTGCAGTCCATGTGGTCCAGTGAGGTCTACTGTACTTCATGGATGAAGAAGGGCCCCTCTCAGTAATAGGGTGCCCAAATTAATGCCTGTTTTATATCTACAGAATGGCGTCACACCAGGGGGACACCAGTATTGCAAAGTGCAAATCCCAAAACCCTTCTGCACATATTATTAAACATTCAATAGCTTCACTGTGATACACTGTACTGTCACCAAATTCAGTTCACACATCACTGCTCTCCTGCTAGTTATACTACAATAGGCTACTTAGTTTGATTAAAAAAATGCATGATTTTTATGATTATTTATTATGAAATAAAATAAATTTACCCTTTTTAGAAAAAAATATTCAATAACTTCACATTGTTATACAGTGTAATGCCATCGAATTCAGTAAGCAAATATAATGCAAAAGCTATGGTTGTAAAGTTATGTTAGCGGAGTACGGTACCAATATAATTTGTGTAAAGAATAGGCCTACTTATTTTTTGTGCAATTACTTCCCAAACTAAGTGTTGTATAACCAACATTAGAGCAGTGTGTGAACTAAATTTGGTGTATTACAGTGAAGTTATAGAATATTTTTCATAATATAAAATGTGCAAAAGCAGTGTAGTATGACCAGTGGGTCACTATTGACGTGTAAACTTAATTGGGTGGCACTACAGTTTGTAACATTGAAGTTAATGACTATTTTTATATTTTTGACTATGAGTTGATGCTGTAGTCGTTTTTTGGGTTATATTGCACTTTGCAGATGGTCCCTTCGGACTTGTCTCTCATCCGCCTGCACATAGAGATCCATTTAGCCTATATTATAAAGCTCGTTTTGAGGAGAATTGGGTTGTAGCTTGTTGTCTGGGTTACTCTGATTGTAAATAGATGCCATTTGTGTTTTAACAATGTTTAGCTCAAGAATATTGATTGATATTGAATATTGATCATTAAAGAATCCTGAAAATGTTTCCATAAAAATATTTATATTGGCTTTTTTGATCAGATAAATGCTGCTTTGGTTAGCATAAGAAACGTCTTTTAAAAACATGAATAAATCTTAAAGATTCCAAACTTTTGAATAGTACTGTATGCATTTGCTGTCAAATGTAAACATTAATCATAAAACATAAGAATTAATCATAAACTGTTTATCTTACCACAGCGGAACAATGCAGGAAAATGAATGTGGAGGGAAAAAAGTACTCAAAATGGTAAATAGTCGTATTAACCAGAGGAATGGTGGCACAATAAATGCTCCAACCATACAAGGATGCAAAATAGCTGGTGGTGTTGCATTTAACCTACAAGTGGTGAGTGTCTGATCATTAATACACTGTAATATTGTACATTTTGTACATTATACAGAGTTGCTCATTTAAGAGGTGTATATTATAAATGCTGTATATTTATATGTACATGTTTTTTTTTCAGCAACAAGAGTCTCACTCTACCTCAATAAACAAAAATGGTAAGGGCCATAAATACATTTCAAAACTGTTGCTGCTTAAAACTGTTCATTCATAAGTGCAATGCTCCTGTTAATAGTATGACTTTCCAACATTTTTAGACACTCTTCAGAGCATAAAGAATAAGATTAAATTAAGAATGATGCAGGATTCTGAGAGGATTTTGGAGGGAAGTGCACAACAGTCAGTCAATCTAAATAAGATCTACACACAACTGTTTATCATCAATGACGAGTCGGACCCCATCAATAGAGAACATGAGATCTGGCAGATCGAGACGAATGATTCAAACACATCATTGCAGAAAGTCATAAACTACAATAAAATTCTTAAACCACCCAATGAAAATAGACCCATGAAGATTGTTTTAACGAAAGGAATCGCCGGAATCGGAAAAACGGTCACTGTGCAGAAGTTTGTCCACGACTGGGCAAGCGGAGAAGCCAATCAGGATCTAGAGCTTGTTTTTCTGCTCCCGTTCCGAGAGCTGAACTTGCATGAGGGAGAAAAGCAGAGTCTTTTTGACCTGCTTTGTGTCTTTTACCCAGAGTTCAAAGATGCAAGACAGATCTCTGACTGGATCTGTGATAGAAAAGTCCTGTTCATCTTAGATGGTCTGGATGAATATAAAAAGGATTTAGACTTTCAAACCAGCATTTTGTCAAATGTTAAAAAAAAAAACACACTCAATGTTCTTCTAGTAAACCTTATGCGAGGAAAACTGCTCCCATCCGCACACCTGTGGATCACCAGCCGGCCTGTGGCAGCAGGACAGCTTCCATCTGAGATCTTCAGACAGGGGTACATTACACAGATCAGAGGATTCACATGTGAACAAAAGGAGGAGTACTTCACGAGGCAGTTTGAGGATCCAGATCTAACCCAAAAAGTCATCTGTCACCTGAAGTCTCATAAGAGCCTGTGGATATTGTGCCACATACCTCTCTTTTGTTGGATTTCGTCGGTTGTTCTCAAAAACGTTAAAAGTCAAAATAAAGATAGGGACATGCCCTCAAATCAGACAGAAATGTATATACACTATCTGCACAATCAGACCAGGTTAAGCCACAACAAATATCAAGGGAAAGAACTGCCATCACAAGATGCTCTCATACAGCACAAAGCAATGATTAAGAAACTGGCAGAGCTGGCATACTGGAAGCTAACGGAACAAAATGCAATCTTCAGTAAAGAAGACTTGAGGAAATATTGTATCACTCCTGAAGAAGCTCTCCGATATCCTGGCATCATTACCTGTGTCTCTGAGGACAAGATTGGATATAGAAGGACTAAACTTTACAGCTTTGTCCATCTCAGTGTCCAGGAATTCTTTGCAGCTATGTTTGTTTTTCATGAACTTCTATCAGGAAATCAAGACTCCCTGGGATTGATTAAAGCTAAAAAGGGGCAAAAGTCTTATTTGTCTGATTTTCTCAAAGGCGTGATCGACGTGGCCGTGCAAACCAAAAATGAACACCTGGATCTTTTTAACTGTTTTCTCTTCGGAATTTCTTGTGATTCCAGCAGAAAAATACTTGAAGGATTCCTGCCTCCATTGCAAGGCAGTAGTTCAGAAGATCACAAAAAAGTGACAAAGTACATTAAGTCTTTGCGGAGGAAAGATCTGACCCCTGAGAGATGCTTCAGTCTTGTTCGTTGCCTTGTGGAGCTCAAAGACATTTCTTTTTTGCAGATGAAAAATCTTGAACGCTCACGGACTAAAAAGCCCCTCACACTGTTCCAGTGCACGTTTCTGGCTTTCCGGTTTGTGATGTCAGATACAGACCATGGAGAGTTTGTCCTCAGGAAATACAACATCACTTTAGAAGGATTTCAGAGATTCTCTCCAGCCATCAAGTGCTTCAGAAAGGCTCAGTAAGTATTATGACGGTGTGAAAATCTTCATAATGTATCATTAAACATTCCCAATCAAAGTTAGGCTGGAGACACACTTGAAGATTTTAAGCCACATTTTGAGTCTGATTTGCATATTCGAGGCTTGTCTCAAACAACTTTTTGACCCGAAAAATCCTCAAATGTGTGGTGTCATTACGATTATTTCACTGCTCCTGATCACGTTGGAGCCTGCACGATCCCAACTCTTGATCGGACCGCCTCTGATGTGATACCCACGATAGCCAATGAGATCAAGCAAGCTTCTCCAATGGGATGTTGCGTGCTTCTATAGCTGAAACTTGGCAGCCACAAACATGCCACAATATTGAGAAAGATCACAAATATTCTTTTCTTTTTTTTTCTCCCCGTAAAACAAAACTCGTCGTCCATTTGTTTCTCTTCTCAAGTCAAGTTTGATCTTGTGAGTGTCCGTGAGACCTCATCTCACTGTGAAAATGTGTGTGGTCTCGTGGTCCGGACTAATCTTCGTGGGTGTGCATTTTGGAGGATTATAAAGCTATACTAGGTTGAAACTGCCTGTCTGTGGTCTTCCATAGTTTTAAAATCGGTTAAGATTTGAAAAACATCTAGTGTGTCCCAGGCCTTAGTGTAACTGTTTAAATGCTCAATTCTATCAGTTTAAATGTAAAATTGTTACCGTAACAGGGTATAAATGCAAAATTGCAACAGGGTATAAATGTAAAACTGTAACGGTTTAAATTCAATTGTAGCTCTCTTCACAACAACACAGACACAGGTCGGTTCCTTAAAACGGGCGTTTAATTATTTGGCTCGTTTTGTTTATGCTGTGAGAACTGCATTCATAAATTAACATAGTACAAACACATCAGCATATTATACAAAACAGTCTTAAAGGAAACGAGATGCAACAAAAAAATATGCTTTCCACACAAACAAATATACATGTGAAACAAAGACCTTGTTGGTTGCTTGTCATGAAAAGAGATATTTGAGACCTTAGTTTTACAAAATCCTCTTTACTGTCCTTTTGACTTGAGACAACACTTATTTTAAACCTAAATTCAACTCTCAAAGCCTCGTTAGGCATCCGCTCATGATCAGTCCATTCAAGGGCGACGTCAGAGATGAATTTACATAACATTACATGAAATACACATTTCTACATTGTACCTCTAATAGATGAATACATACAATTGTGGATTTACTTATAAATGAATTAATTATGAAACAAATGCATAGAACATCTGTTAACAGCAATTACATTATTATTGACAGACTTGAAGGAAGCGGCTTTACAGAGAAACACTGTGATATCCTGGTGTCTTTCCTGACCTCTCCAAACTCTCACCTGACTCATCTTGATCTAAGCCACAATAGTCTGGGTCTGTCTGCAGTGAAGCAGCTTTCTAAAGTCCTATGTGATCCCAAATGCCAGATTCAGATGCTAAATCTCAGCCACAACAACCTCCATAGTCAGGACATGGAGCTGATCAAGGATGTGCTTTCAGGATCAAATGTGAATCTGAAAATCCTGGACCTCAGCGACAATCATGTAGGAGATCTAGGAGTGGAGATTCTCTCAGCTGGGCTGCGGAGTGCCAAGTGTCATCTTGAGGTTCTGAAGTAGGTAAAACTAACTGCATACATCAGGGTCAAGACAGATGGATAAAATAAACAGTTAAATAGATTATGTAAGGGTGGCCACCGACCGCCCAAGAGGACATTTGACCAACATGTAAAGCAACTAATTTTAAGCAGCGTAAAAATGTAAATTTGATGTCTCTAAGATAACAGACCGACATACATCTAATAAATTATTCATTCAAGAACATTGTGCAAGTTTACTGCAACAATGGAGACGCAAAATTCACAAACTTTTGAAAATCCAGCATTTCGTTGGTCCTGATAAGCTATCACTGTCACATTGTAAACACAATGGCATTTTTCTTCCATGAGGGGATTTGGCATCACAACGGCTTTGCTTCCAGGCGGACCGTAAAAGGGAACTTGGCAACTATCTCAACTTAATAAAAACGTTTAGAAATCATTTGGATGGTTAAATAACCTGTTCTGGAGAGAATGGTGACTTTCCCCGCACCCCCCAGCGTTCCCAGGCGGAAAACCAACTTTGCAACATGGGGACTAACGTCCCGGTCAGTTGGAAATAGGAAGTCTTGTGAGAAGCGAGAACGAGCCAGAATTGAACTGATTTATGGCAATTCGACATAAACACACGGCATATGATACTGTGGATGATGTATTACTCACCTCGGTAAACACAACTCCACACAATAAAGTTGGCCGGCTCTGATAATAACAAATGCACATGAGCAGCGGTAGAAAAGGGGAGGAGGGTGCCGCAAGTGAGGTTTTTTTTACAACAGTGTTGTGAAATATACGGCCCACAGCTGTAGGGGGAGCTCGTTGAGAAAACATGCGACAGCAAAAGTGAAAATCAGTGAAGAAATGGCTTAAGTTGCCATATTCGCCTTTAAAGAACACGACACACACATCTTCTGGAAATCCAGTAGAATTCAACCGATTACGATAATGATTTTGAAACTCCTGAAGTGTTTCCCATTTATGTGCCTTATGCATCAGATGCTTAGCCAATGATCCATGGGTGTAAAATCTGAGGCTGGACTAAGGTTTGGCTGACAAAAACCTTTGGGAATCCTTGATGTACTCTTACTGGTAGAGTATGACATTAGCCATACCAAGGTCATAGGTTTGATTATCAGGAATCACTCGCTGATCAAAAAATGTGTAGAGTGAATGCAAAATCATTTGCTAAATGCATAAATCTAAAAATGTAAGGAAACATTACAACCAAAGCTGGTTGGTCCTTGAAATAGGCAAACAAATGAATATCATGAATGTTATTCCTTGACCAGTTGATCTAAACATAATCTTGTTTTGCTCTATAGACTATCAGGCTGTCAAATTAAACAAGGAGTTTCTAAGTTGCTGTCGTCTTTGAAAGCCAAATCCTTTTTGACAGAGCTGGACCTGCAGTATAATGATCTTGGAAACATCGAACAGAAAATTAATCTACTGAAGGCTAAGCTGCCCTCACTGAGGTACTGTAGCATCTATTTTGTATGTTCATGTGGAAGTTTGGTATGAACATCCACTGGATCCATTGATTTGCCCTAGTTATTCAGTGAATTATTCACTGTTATATTCAGGTATACTTCCTATAGGCTGCTTTGTTTGCACAAGTACTGTAGGTGGTGATCCCCTTACATTGAAATAGCCATTTTGCGCCTGTTTCTACAGTAGCCCTAAACGACAAACTACTACAGACATGTTTTGTCACTATGTTGTTCTTCGTGCAAAGAAGCTAGCTAAAGTCAGCTAATATAATACTGACACAATGGCCCTGTCCCAATACCCGCACTTCTGCCCTTGTGCCCCTCAAATGCGCGTTCTCGCTAAGGGGTGCAAGACCGTAGGGTGTCCCGATTCTCTAATGGTGTTCTCCAGGGGTGATCATCAGCGCCCTTAATGCACCCTTTTCGCAAGTGCGCATCAGACCTCACTTTGCTATGGCCTATTACCCAGAATCCTTGTAGTGTCGTGACGTTTCCAACAGCTAACCAATGGGGGAGCAAAACGGTTGCTGTGGTGCTGGTCGGCAGCGGGAAACCTCGAAAACTCAGAAGAAAAGGGAAGCCGGTGTGGTGAAGAGATGAGTCCCACCGATAAAATAAAATGACACAACCTCGTCTCTTTTTGTTAAAGTTCAGTTTTATTGATCAATAATAGCCATTATATCTCATGTTTAACCACTAGACTCGAGACATCAGAGCCAGCGGCAAACATCAGAAGCACTAGCTGAATCTTCCAGGCGGGGTACATGAGCACTGAGCGCCCGGTGATCACCTGGATCTCACAACTCCGAAAACGTCATATCAAATTTTTGAATAGGCGCTATCTTTATAAATAAACCACAGATTTGAGCTTTAAACAACTACATTCTCGATTGAAAAACTATATTTCGTGTACAATAAAAGTAGTATTTTAAAATTTCGCGGCCTTTCTCCTCTGCTATACGCAAACTACTATGAAAAGCGCTATACAAAAACTTAAAATAACTCCTATTCAATTACACTCTGACATGCGCAGTGTTTACACGATATTTCACTGAACAGACACAAACAGATAAGCATATAAACTGCGAATACCGCAACTGCGTCCAGCGCCATGTTTGATCTCCTGATCACAACAGAAATTACGTAGATAGTGACGTGTGGAAAACTGTCCCAATTCTGCTCTTTGCAAGCTTCGGGCCCTTGCGCACTTACTCCGCTAAGTGCACTTTCAACAAGTGTCCACTTTGAGGAAGGCCTTAGGGCTTAGTGTGAGAATTGGGACAGGACCAATGATAAACCTCATTGCTTAACTGGCCACTCTCTGCTGTCTCAGACGATGACGTCTCCTGTCGGCCACCGTAACTTCTGTTGGTATCAATTCGCAACCCTTACCACTAGATGTCGCTATAATTTACACACTGCATCTTTAAAAGATTTGTTCAAAAACACTTTTTGAAGAACTTTTCATGGGACCCAAAATTAATTTAGGAATCCTTATTATATTCATGTTTAAAATGTGCTTCAATGAATGTGTAATGGTGTGATTCAAGTCTTAACTTAATACCCATACTAACTCTAACTCTGACTCTAATCAGAACTTCCTTTGGAGGAGTCTGCCAAGACCAACCAGGACTGTACAAATGTGAGTTTAAATATACACATGGATCAACACAAAAGATTGTAGGTTAAAATGTATTTGAATTTGTAAGTGAAGGCGTATTTGTAGATACTGTAACTGCTTCAGTATTTTTAACACATTTTCCATTTCATTTTAATATGTCTTGTGGTCTGACAGAAGAATTTATACAAATACTTTAGGTAACACTTTTATTTTAGGTGACCTAGTTACACATTATTGCATGTACTTACTATAGTAATAACTGTAATATGCATAATTATAATAAACTAACCCTAACTGTAACTATAGTAAGAACATGTAGTTAATTAATATTACTCTGTACTTATTTGTGTAAGTACAATGTTACTATGTCACTTTAAAATAAGTTTAACCATACTTAATTGCCCGGTTTAGTCCCAAGTCTAGTCCCAGACAAAAATGCATATTTGAGTTGTTTTAACACACTGGTAATTTTCTTTTCTAACTGTCTAATTAAATGTCATAGATTAACTATAGTCTAATCCTGGCTTAATCTAAGGCCTGTATGTGAAACCAGACTACAGTGTTTCTTTAAATTAACCTGCCTGTATTCAAATTATGAAAGAATTACAGAAATTCTGTTTAAAATAGCTTTAGATGGAAATGGCATGTTTCTTCCCAAAAGTATTTCACATCATCTACACACATGGATGTGCTGCTGGAGACAAAATGAGAACTTACTGCTAATGCTAACTAGATATTTAAGATGACGTTTCCTGATAAATTTCACTTTGTTTTTAGATGCCGTCGCACTCAACTTTGACCCTCAGACGGCTAATGAATACCTCTATCTGAGCGAGAACAACACAGTAGCTGTTCGTAAGAGAGAGAAACAACAGCTTCCTGCTAATGACGAAAGATTTGACAAGATCAACCAGGTCCTGTGCTGCCAGCCGCTCTCAGGACGCTGCTTTTTTACGGTGGACGTGATCGGGACAGGTGTGCACATGGGCGTGGCCTGTAAGGAAATCAAGAGAAAGGGTGCGAGTGACGCAGTACGTCTGGGACGCAATGTGATGTCGTGGAGTTTATGTTGCTCAAAAAATGTATGTGTGGATCATAACAAAAAAACTGAATCATTAACTAAACCACTTCAAACAGAGTCCAACAGAAAACTCGGTGTGTTTGTAGACCAAAAGGCTGGTTCTGTTTTCTTCTATAGGTTGAGCCCAGAGCCTGAACTCTTGTACATGTTTGATGCAGATTTTCCTGAGGACAAGGAACTTTATGCTGCGTTCAGTATTCAGGAACCAGACAGCTCAGTCTGTTTAAGGCAAGCATCACTGTAAGGGGACCCACGGTGTATGTAGATAGAAATGGTTCATTCTAAGGTAATGAAAACCTAACAGTTTATTTTGTAAGGTTTTTATACACCACTGAAAACATAGTTATGGAGAAAGCGCAGGAGGAAATGTCGGAAAGCTCACCTGCGGGCTGGATCTGTATTCAGCCTTCCAGTTCCGGCTTGGAAGTCGGTGTGTAACGCGTCTGTTGCCTGGTGTTCGCTGAATTTCTCCTGCCGCTGGCTTCGCCCTATTCTTCCTGTCTGCTCCAAGCCCGCAGTTCGGTACAGCCCGCATCGGCTTTTGCACTCGACGAGAAGTGAATCACGCTAATATTCGTCTCCTGAGAAGAGCCTGTTCTCTCCCAGCGTCATCACTCCACCAAAAATGGCTCGTTCTGTGGCAAACAAGACATTTCTGCTGAACAACCTGTTCTCCTTTCACAAGTTAGATTTTATGTTTATAACCGAATCTTAGACACAGGTGGGTCCTTTTTCTGATCTGGTAATAAATTACTGCTCGTTTTTTAACTCTCCCCGTCAAAACGGTCGAGGGGGTGGGTTAGTGAATGTTTTAACACGGACTTTCCTCACCCGCTGTCAAATGGTTTCTATAAAGGCTTTTTCTATTATTGAAGTTAAATTACTAAGTTTTTGAGTGGAAGGGACATAAAGTGCATTAAGGGAAATAAAGACATGCCCATTTGGAATGACCGAGGGGGAGCAAATGATGATGAACAAAAACTTTATTTTATTTTATTCACTCTATGAATGTAAAATACATCAATTCTTATTAAATCTACAAAAGAACAGTGAGTGATTTTCTCTTTTTATTTTGTTTTTTTAAAAATTCACATTAAAGTAGCAATGAAACGGAAGTGGCAACAGATCTTTTCTTCCATGTTGTGACATACATCAGAGTGAATTGAGTTATCAAAAAAATACTTTTTTTTTACTATCAACTAGTAGAGATGATCGGTTGAACTGAGGCGCTACAACGATCACGCATTTACAAGTGCCAAAGCGGTATTTATTATAATTTCGTGATAAAATTGACAGAATCTTTTACCTAAGATTTATTTTTAATCATAAATAACCTGCTCTGTATTGTCTGTAAGAAAACCGGAAGTGTCGCCTTTACGCCGCCTTCACACTGGCAGTTGAAATCAGCTCCGTAATACGCCCCCAGCGGCCGTCGTACTAAACCGTGAAAAGCGTCGGAAGCGGGAAGAACAAAAATGGCGGAGAGGTTAGAGAGGTTGATTGAGCATTGACCAGCCGACGATTTGCCATCATGTAATTTTCTGACTGTAACGTTATGTGAATGAGCGGGGTGAAGGTAAACGGCCACAATATTTAATTATCGATTTTAATTATTTAATTATAGCCTACATTTTAGTTGTTTTAACTGTCCTAATAACGTTATAAAATCATGAAAATAAAAAAATGACACGACAACTTATCGTTATAAAATCATTATTTCTTTTATTAAAAGTTAAGAATTCAGGTTTGTTTATCAGTACCATAGCAACGCTAACTTCCGCTGGAATTGTCGGATAGGAACCGTCCGTAGCTTTTCGCAAGAGTTACATTTTTTTGAACGCATCCAGATAACCAACGGACACGATTTTCTTCGCACCGCACTCGGTCGGACCCGCTTCTGACCCATTCGCATGCGGTCTGCGAATATCCATAGGAAATGAATGACTTCTGGTCGTTTCGGAGCCGTATCGGAGCTGATTTCAACTGCCAGTGTGAAGGCGGCGTTAATCACAGGAGAGTCGCGAATGCGACTTTGAATGTTTAATGTCGAAATGAGTTATTCTAAAACTGTACACACATTTCTTTCATACTTTAGACTATGTTTAATGTCGAAATGAGTTATTCTAAAACTGTACACACATTTCTTTCATACTTTAGACTATATACAGTGAAATCCATTTATAATTTTGATTTTTTAATATAATTCAGAAAGTAAAAAAAAAAGCAGGAACGAACTATATACATATCCTATATTGGATATTAACATCCAATAGTGTAAATCGCGGCAGCAGCTTCAGGTTGGTAGTCCAAGGCATTGTTGTTTATCTTTATTACGGGGTTCTTCCGACCGGAGCCTCGCTTTTGATTTCAAAATGGCGGCTGCGTGAAATCAGCGTATGGTGTGTTCACAGACCAAACATCTTGATGTGGGCATGGCTTGTCAGGCTAATGTAAACCCACACACACCACAGATACTCAAAAACATTTAACAATAAAAAGAGACTGAAAGGAACAAGAACAGGGTGGATTTTTTTTTTCAGAGAATGTTTATTGCACATGTATTTTGATAATTATAAGGTAGTTGTACAACTATAATACAACATACAGTCAAAAATACTAATGTATTAGTGTCAAGATAGTGAGCTGGGAAGAGGTCATGTGACAAAAGAGGTGAACACATTTTTTAGTGAACGAACAAAATAAATATATTTCTGTTTCCGGTAACCCTAAAAATGATGCAAAGAAAAAAAAAACCGAATAGAAGAATATGATTTGACAAATAAACCCTAGCTCTTTATTTTAGTTTAATTTATTATTAGTGTTTTTTTCTTTCTCCTTTCTCCTGACATATTGTTTACAAATTCCTAACAAGAAATCTGTTTCTATACAGACAGCATTGCCAAAGCATATGTGGCTGTCTCGTGATGAACGAAGGACTCGACTCAGAAGGACTTTTTCACAATTGCGAGTTAAAAGGTCAGAATTGGGAGATATGAAGACAAATTTGTGAGTTATGAAGTCAGAATTGTGTGATATAAACTCTCAATTGTGAGTTATAAAGTCAGATTTGTGAGACATACTCAATTCTGAGACAAAAGTTGTCAGTAAAGTCATTATTTTCTTTCCTCAGAATTGGAATTGAAAAGCTTACATAGAAATGTGATCAACGTTTGCTAAGTAGATGTCATGGAGAATTTGGCTATTAACATATTAATTATTCTGCTGAAATGAACTAAATGACTTGGAATAAGATTTGTTCTTCTTTCTGAATGAGATTCAAAGATCCCAGTCAGTAAATGTATACAAACTTACCATCACTAAAATTAACCAGAGAAGACTTCCACGTAAAAGGAGGGGGAGCCTTAAGGGGGTTGCACACCGGACGAGAAGCGCAGCGCCGTGCCTATGACAACTCGAGGTATCGCACACCGGACACGCACTTTGTCAGTTTATGGCCAGCAATATTGTTATGTTTAAGGACATTATAGAATTAAGATAATGTCTGTACGATGTTATGATTGTACTGTACAATCGTTGCTTAGTCTGCAGTCTGAATTCCCTTTACCTCAGAGCGTCCGTTAACTGAATGAATTGAGAATATCACCTGGAAATCCGATAACATCAGCAATTTTCATTCAAGCAGCTGATTTCTGTAAATTAATGTAAAACTAAATGTATATTGCAGCACAGGGTGAAGTCAGTATATACATTAACGACGATTTGAGACAAATAAATGTAAATTTAATATTAAACTATGTAAATGGCACTCTGTGGCGCGGCAGGATTTTGAACAAGGTCCTGAGCCGTAGCTGGATGCCGCGGACAGACGCCGAATGGCGCCGCCGGTGTGTGTACACTCATAGAGAATAATTCTCGTCCGGTGTGCGGCTCCCTTTAGAGTCACACCTACCTATTACTTAATCGCTACAGACCAATGGTAGTACGAAGGTGTTTACCAGCCAGAGCAAACTTTTCCAAAGTTCACTTTGGCATGCTGTTTCGAACTTCTTCAGGGAATCTGCCAAAAAAAATTTTACCGCACTGATCACAGTTAAATGATCTTTCTCCAGATGTAAATTAAAAGCACTTACATGTGTGCGGCTTCTGTCTAGCGTGAAATTTCATGTGGATTTTAGGTTTCCTTTTAGTGTGAAAGTCCTCCCACACTGATCACATGTGAAAGGAATTTGAAGTTTAATATTAGTTTTGTATGGGAAACTGTTTCCAATATATGAGCAGGGTTTTTTTTTACTCTTTATTTTAGTAAAAAATTACTTCCAGTCTGACCAACTCAATGATTTTTCTCCAGTATTGACATGAATTTTCTCCTCCGCTTCACTCAGTTCTTCACTTTCCATCAGTTCTAAAATGAAAGTAAAATGCTTTAATTTTCATTAAATCGTGAAATAAATCTGAGAGAAATGTGAAGGGAAATGGCATGATGTAATAATAGAAAGCAGAAACTGCTTAACTGCTGAAAAAGCACAAGGTTTTGTTTTGTTCAATGCAAATCTTTTCATTATAACCAACAAAGTGTAAACACAATGTAAATAAAACATTCATTATACAATTAAGACAATTAATGGGAGTTTTCGCGGGAGCACAGAATTTAGTGAGCTTGCCCTTTAGAATTCAGATCAAAAGTGCCTGAAAAATAATACACTCCCTGAAAAAAAAAGGGGCATGTAGACATTACAACTGCCATAATTTCTGTATTTTGGGCTTTTTCCCAAACATACATAATCAATTAAATTGGGTTTGAATGTGCTATCAGTTGTCAATTTTTATTGTACTATATGTGATGTTTTTCCATGAAAATATTTGTAGTTTCATTTTGATCAAGGTTGCAGCCAAACATGCCTCTCACTTTTATGATGATCTTCAGCCACTAAATCTAGTGAGCCTTCAGCATTATTAACAAGAAATCAAGAATAAACACCAACCTCTTTGTTTTTCAGTATCATGAAGAACTTTCCACTCCTCAACGTCATCTTCTTCCAGTGTAACTGTGATCTCTGTCATTGTTCTGCCAAAAACAGTTTACAAAAACATTACACAAGATAAATATGAAACATTTCAGATTCTGCACTCTTTCTTAGTGACTAATCACATTACATTGATCATGTGACTATATATATTCTAGTCATGCTGGATAACATGGATCACCATTTTTTGTCAAAGCCACAGCACCACATTTGTTTTCATAACATTTAAATTTGTCAAATCTAAATAATTTTGCTTTCACTTTGATATCCATTTTTGAGTCTGAATCTCACATCATGTCCCAACCGTATGTGACATGACAAGATTACTGTGATTCCAGTAACAATGCTGCATGATGTGGTACAATAACAACCGACCGAAGCATATATGATGTTTAACATTGTTATGTGGAGAGGAATTTATGACCAATGAATTTTCCCGGTAGGCGGGGCTATCTATCATAACAATGTAATAATAGAAACTAAGCAATCAAAAATATGTCCTGCCACACACTGCAGCAGTTAAGACATAAACTTTTTTTCTCTTATCGCATATTTTAAGAGGATGCAGTGTCACACCTGAAACTGAGGAATCTGAAAGAAATTAAGTACTTACCTTGACTTTGGACAACTGTTTTTTGTATGGGTGAGTAGAGTAGATAATTGAGTGAAACTCTTCCGGCATGCATGGCAGTGATACGGCTTCTCTCCAGTGTGGATCCTCTCGTGTGCTTTCAGATGCTGTGACTGATTAAATCTCATGTCACAGTGTGAACACTTGTAAGGTTTTTCTCCAGTGTGAATTCTCTGGTGACGTTTCAATTTATTAGGTGTAGCAAATGTCCTCAAACACTCAACGCATGCATGAGCTTTAAAACCAGTGTGTATTTTCTGGTGTATTTTAAAAGCACCCAGCCATTTAAAATTCTTTCCACATGAAGAACACATGTAAGGCTTCTCCTTTGCATGAACTTTCAAGTGCTTCTTCAGGGTATCTGCCCCAAAAAAGTTTTTACCACACTGATCACAGAAAAATTTTCTTTCTCCCGAATGAGAATATAGATGTGATTTAAAAGCGCTTACATGTTTGAAACTCATCCCACACTGCTCACATTTGTATGGCTTCTGTCCACTGTGGATATTCATGTGATCATTAAGGGTTCCTTTTTGTGTGAAATTCTTCCCACACTGATCACATGTGTATGGCTTCTCTCCAGTGTGTGTCCTCTCATGTGTTTTCATGTTTCCTAACTGACTGAATCTCTTGTCACAGAGTGAACACTTGTAAGGTTTTTCTCCAGTGTGAATTCTCTGGTGCTTTTTCAATTCAACATTTTTTAAAAAGGTCTTCCCACAATCAAAGCACATATAATTCTTCACACCACTGTGTCTTTCCAGGTGTAATTTTAAAGCAACCAGCTGACTGAAGTTTTTTCCACACAAAGGACACACATGAGGCTTCTCTTTTGAATGAACGTTCAAGTGGACCTTCAGTGCATCTGCCCCACCAAAGTGTTTACCGCAATGATCACATGTGTAGGGCTTCTCTCCATTGTGGATTTTCATGTGTTCTTTAAGGTTTCCTTTTCGTGAGAAACTCTTCCCACATTGATCACATGTGTGCGGCTTCTCTCCAGTGTGGATTGCTGTGTGTTTCGTAAGGTTTCCTTTTAGTGTGAAGCTCTTCCCGCACTGATCACATGTGAAAGGCTTCTCTCCACTATGAATTCTTATGTGAAGTTTAAGACTTTTCTTGTATGGGAAACTCTTTCCACAAGGAAGGCAGGTGAAATATTTTTTGCCTTCTTTTTTCAGTTCAAAATTACTTTCAGTCTGTGAGCAACTTTCTTTAGTTTTGACAAATGTCTCTTTTGCTTCAATAATTTCTTCACTCTCCTTGTTCTCTTCCATCATGTCTAAAATTAAAGTAAAAAGCTTTATTTTTAAACATGAAAAACTCAAAAAGAGAACATGACATTACTAGAAATTTTATAATCTTAATGATCTTCAGCATCATTAATAAAGAATCAAGAATAAACACCAACCTCTTTGTTCTCGAGTATCTTCATGTTTTATTCCACAGATTTCAGGATCACCTCTTTGTTCTTCAGTATCTTCATGTTTTATTCTGCAGGGCTCTGGATCATTCATGTTCTCACTGTTCTTTCATAACCTCTCATAAAATCTTCACTTGATGGGAATATTCCAGTATTTATTGCTGAATTGTGGTCCTAAGAGGAAACTATAAAAAACAAAATAAAAATAAATCAGTTATTAAATTGACAGTTTCATTAATACACACATTTTAAACGTTTATAAATGTGAAATTACTGAATGTTTATTAAACAATTTCATTTTTATCCACTTTTTTAATTCTTACCTTTATCTGCAATATGGGCATACTGATAAAGAAATATAGATAACATTATTTGAATATTTATATTTAAAAAAACAGAAACAATACACTTCTGGGCCGGCAAGATGTAAAGAGTTTCTGCGGAAATATCTATGTTAACTCCTCTGTCCTCCAATCCAGACCTGCCGTCCGCTCTTGGAAAATCCTTGTTAGAAAGTGGAAAGAACGTGGTATACACCAGTTTCAAATTTTGTTTACCAATTTCTCCCTTAGGTCCTTCTCAAATTTAAACTCAGAGTTCAAGATTACAAAACAGGGATTTTACAAATACTTGTAAATTCACCATTTGATAACCACTTTTGAAAAGGCAGGGTAACTATCACTGGAGTGGTCCAAGATAGAGGAGATTCTGGTGAATTCAACAACATTAAAATCTCTGTGATATCATTGTGCTCTTTTAGACCATCAAATTTCTTCTCAGGCCTCACTTAAAAATGTTACCTTGGGTCAACTTCGATGAAGCCCAGTGAGGGACTATATGCAAGAATGTTTTCACCTCATTATTCTGTAACAAAATAACAATGCACAGGATGTACCTAACCCCACTTTGTCTGTGTAAAATGTATCCTAATGTATCATCAAGATATCGTCGATGCAAAACATATACAGGATCAAGCATCGTAAGCATGTATCTTATGGGAATTTAGAAAACTTAAACATTTTCAGAAAGAGGTAGACTACACGATTTGATGGCCAAATTTTGTATCTCCAAACATGTATCTGTTTAAACAACTTTTGAATGATACGACTGGAACAGCGCACCTACTTAAGTACTTAAGAAGCAAGGCTGAAGTCTTCCGGAGAATGCCTCTCATAGACCTCTGACCCTCTGGCGGATACGCTTTAAAAACTCTCAGACCGATATCTTTTTTTTTTTCACCTCAGTTGGAACTGGACTGTCCCTCTTTTATGACCATATTTATTCTACTACATATTTCTAATTGTATCTATTGTTATTTTTGACCATTTTTTTTAATAGATAATAGAAAAATGCATGGAATACATGTACAGATATGCAAAAATAACAGACCAATGGAGATCAACTTAATTCTTTGGGTTTTTTTTTCATTGGTTTTTATTGTTTTATTTTTGCATGAAAAATTGTTTCATCAGACTAAATGGAATAAATGCTGTTAATAGATTTATATTTTGTATCAAAAGTGATAATCATGTAGGTTGACTCAATCTGTTGACAATCAATTGAGCTTTAAGTAGCAGTTTACATGTGATCTGAAGACATCAGCATTATGAATGAGGTGAAAATATTGACTTGCAAATAAGAGGTTAACATAGACACCTACAACAAGCCTTACATAATCATCAGAAGAAATCTGATGATTTTATTCTTTCATTCGTCTTGCAAATAATGTTCTATATTTGGTGATATCACTAGTAAATGTACAGTAGGACTGCACTGTTTGTGGATTGTGCTTTAACGAGTGGAAAAAAAAAATAGCGTGAATTGCTCTATTAGCTGCAAATTACTGGGCAATGCAGTGTGCATAAAACCACATTTAAGATTAGATTTTAATCTGTTCATTTAAAAAAAAGTTTTATTGGGCATAGCCTACAGTGATACTAGTCACTAAAAATGTAACTCATTTTATTGTAGAAATCTGGAAGCCATAGAATTTTTTTTTATTTCTTAAAATTTTTATATTTCTGGTAACCTTCATTCAATAAAATAGCACTATAAGGCATATGGCAGTCATAAATCATTACAATTCAAGTCTAATTTATTTGATAAAAAGTAGTAGCCATAGAGAGAACACATTTTATTTTCATTAAAGAGCATACAAAATATTATAATATGTATAATTAAATTATTCATTTTCTCTTTATTAATTAAAATGCATTACATCAGCATTATAGGCACACATGGCAGTCATAATCATTACAATTCAAGTTGAAAGCCAAAGAAAGATATGATTTATTTTCTTCAGACAATATAACTCAATATTGCACAACAACTATTATTAAATACTGCTACACATTTGCAAGTGGTAATGCCATAAATGAGTCCTATTCTGCTCTAATAAAATTATATTTCCCTTATAGTAAAATCTACATAGGATATAGTTCCCAACAAAGGTATTGTTTAGCGTTAAACATGTCAGAGACAAGGACAGGCAGTCGAATCATTAAAAGAAAAGCTACAAGAGCGTTTTATTCAGCATTTGTGAAGCCTGTCCATCATCCAATAAACAAAAACGGCCTCGTCCCCTGTGTATCAAGGTTAGCCGTTCGTTTTTTTTCCGGCTAGGATTGCAGGTTTGCCTTCAAGTGGCTTTGTTGCAGGACTGATGAATAGGCTATCGACATTATAACGTCAAAACATCGCAACTATCACACCTATACAAAAACACACAAAATCGCTGAGGTCTCAACTAACATTGCCGTTAAGCTAAATGTTTATTTCAGTCAACACAACCCAGAGAAGACACACAAATAGCGGCAATGAAAACAATACAGAAGTGATCCAGAATAAAATGTTAAATTCGTTTATGATTCAGTAAATATACGAAACGCCGTGAACTCACCTCACACAGATGTGACCAAATGTGAGGGCGCTAGAGACTAGAAGTGACGTCATCAGAGCGAGGCGAACATGTAAATATAGCCTACAAAAACAGTAGACAATAAGAAAAGTAATAGACTTATAGAGTGTTCTAAAAGTATATTTGATAAGCTTCCCTGATATTATTGTGATTAACTTACCCTCTATATGAATTTGTGTAAGATGAATTTATTATTTTGTATTCCGTGGCTAGCTATTTTTATGTGTATCTTTCTTTTTTTCTTTTTTTTACTTATTTATTTATTTTTTATCTGAAATAATTGTACTGTATATACATATGTTTGTAAGTATGTAAGCTGTAAGCTTGTAAGTAAAGTATATATATATACTTTAAAGAATTTTCTTTTTCAATAGGCTACTTATATATTTGGGATATGAGAAATGTATTAATACTTTGAATTTTGATTTGTGTTTGTAAGTATCTGACTAATTTCTGTAATCTATAATAAAATTCAATAAAAAATAAAAATAAAAAATATACAAAAACAGATTAGGCTACAACAAAATGCCATTAAAAGTCAAAACTGGCCATGAAAGGCTTAACACAACCATACGGAATCCAATACAAACTGATAAACATAATGCATAAAATATATATTTTAAAACTCTTGAAAACACAACAGAGCTTGACCGTTCATTGAAATTAATTTAAAGTTACAGATCAGTAACACTAGAGGGAGTCAGAGTAAAGAGCTAGACACAACATTTGAAACCTTGAGCTGAAGTTGTGTATCCAGGTACAAGTCAATGTTTTTTCTTTGTTCAGTTTTCGCTGCACATGGGTTGAAGCTCTTAATTTTGAGCTCTCAAAGTGCACCAGATTGATGCACCCCTGGAGGGACAGAGGCCCATCCAACATAGTTTTACAAAATCCTGTGGAAAACACTGGTCACTTTATTAACTTTACTTCAGCCTATAATACTAAACCAGTTAAGATGTTCAAGCCAAATTACACTGTAACAAACAAACTACATTTGGGCTAAACCCCTGGCCCGTGCGTCTCCGCAGAAGGTGATAATCACGTGACAGGGTGGTGATCCGAGAACTGCACAGAACAAGAAGGCAGCACAATGGATGACACTCGTTGTTGAGGTAAGACAGGACTTTTTATATAAAGATTTATATGCTAAAGAAAAAGCATGAGAGTTTAGAATAGCAGGGCTGTTTTTTCCATGGTGAAAGAAATAAAAATGCTAATTCAGACTAATTCAGTATACTTCAAGTGTGTTAATGATTAGTTAACTTGAAATGTGCTGTTTTGGAACAACTAATTGTGTACTAAGTATATTTTAGTTGTAATTAAATTGTAGTAAAGCATAACTTTAAGTGTATTTAGTCTAGGCTACATTTGTGTGCTAGATTGGAAATACTTCAAGTATACTTAGGGGCTAATTGCATGCTTGATTAGTGATATTAAAGTGTACTTTATTTGTGTTGCAAGTACATTACAAATTCATTACGAGTGTCTTTGAAACATGCAAGCAATATACCAAGTGTATTATATTTGAGTAAAAAGTATATGCTTAGAAATACCTTTGGCTTATTCCAAATACAAATCGCTTTGTCTTCAATAACAAATGCACATTAATAAACAAATATTACTTAGCTATACTTTGTACAATATATTGTATACTATAATGTATTTTGAAAGTTTACTTTCAATGCATTGTTACAAAGATCATTTTCAGCACACAGTTAAAAATATGTTTTAAGTAAAGTGCAAATAAATACACTTTTAAAAAATAAACAGAATTTTCAATTTTTTCTAAAATATATTTTTAGAAAATGTAGTCTTTGAATTTATTATTTCTTTGAATTTATTAAAGGATAGCCTCTTGAGATGCATCATCTCATTTTCAAGAGGGTCCTATAAACACAATATACAGAATACAAAAGACAAATCATAAACAAAAAAAACAACAAAAAAAACATTACATAGCATACATTACAGATAACATACAAAGCTCATTTATACACAACTAAATGTGCTGTTGATCGTGGTGTGCTGGCTGACTTAGCCAGGTCAGCTAGGGCAAATCATGGCTGCAGCCCTGTCTCTGTCGGGCTGTTCAACATCCGCTCGCTCACGAACAAGGGTCTCCTGATCTACGATCTTTTGCAGGAAAACAAATTTGACTTCTTGTGTCTGACTGAAACTTGGCAGCGGCAGAATGATTACGTACAACTAAACGAGGCTGTACCGCCAGGGTTTGTTTACACCTGTCAATCACGCGTGTCAGGTCGAGGAGGCGGGGTTGCAATCTTTTACAATGACAAATGGAAAGTGTCCCCTGTCAGCATCCCTACCTCCAAATCATTTGAGTCCATAGTTCTGCAAATCAATGGGTCAGTCCCTACCATATTAGCCACTATCTATCGCCCGCCCAAGTCTTGCAATAATACTTTTTTAACTGATTTTAATTCCTTTTTAACATCCATTTGCTCCATGGCCCCCAATGTCATTATTCTGGGTGATTTTAATATTCATATGGATAATAGTAGCAACACTCTCACAAAGGACTTCTCCTCAGCACAGGACAGCTTTGGACTACAACAGTATGTTGACTTTCCTACTCATAACAAAGGACACATCTTAGACCTCATCTGCTTCTCTGGTCTAACCCCTTTTAATTGCACTGTATCTGACTTGTCCATCTCTGACAATAAGTTAATTTCTTTTAATGTCAACTTACCACTACCCAAAACGAATCCACTCCGCTCTATCTCATTTCGAAATATCAGGAACATTGACCTAACTGCCCTCTCCACTGGAATTAACAATCTCACCTTAGAAACATCAGCCAACACCGATGATCTGGTCTCACAGTATAATGATGGACAACAAAATCTCCTCAATAGTCATCCTCCTCTGACAACCCGGACAGTGTCCTTTACTTATTCTGCCCCATGGTACACATCGGCTCTACGTCAGCTAAAAGCAAAAGGACGCCGCCTGGAACGTCTCTACAAAAAAAGCAAACTAATTATACACAAGGACATTTATGACAACCACATGCTCCACTACAAGGATTCCCTCTCTGCAGCAAAAAACAATTACTACACTCATTTGATATCATCTGATGAAAGGAACACTAGGGCCCTGTTCCCTTTCGAGGGAACTCGAACTGCGTCGGTTACGACACTAGGGGAACGCCCTTCAGCGTAGCGCGTCTGAATCTATGAATGAAATCGAATCCAATCCTATTGGCTTTGCGTGATGACGTAGCGAGTGACGGCATACGCGGATGTGTACAAGAGCACACCGGCACAAGCAATGTCAGCTTTTTGCTATTCAGCAAGCGCTGTGTATCTGTGAGTCTTATTTGGTGTTGTTTGTCTGCTTTAAAGCTAACAGTATGTCCGAACAGTTTAAAAAGTGTGTGTTCCCATGCCCGCGTTTTCTTACGGCTGGGGATACACATGAAATGTGTGTGTCATGTTTGGGAAGGCAGCACGCTCAAGCAGCTCTCGAGGGGGCTGCTTGCACTCATTGTGAGTCTCTTTCTGTGAGAATGCTGCGTTCTCGACTGGCTTTATTTACTGAAGATGGCCAAATGCGTCCCCCCGCGGTTCGGGTCCCGCATCTGCCGAGGCAATGCGGCGGCTTTCATCATGGGGATCGCAAAGAGATCTGGTCGAGGGCGAGACTGCCGCGGCATATTCTCGTTCCTCTTCTAATGAGTCCGATTCCCCCATTCCCCGTTCGGGAGCCCGCTCCGCGGCTTCTCCCGATCGGGATGACGTTCCTGTCTTTCAGCTGTCTGATTCCGAGGAATTAGACGTGCTGAGTATTGGGGATGAGGATCAAATTACCACACACCATTCTGTTCAGCCGGCACCTAACTACAATGAATTAGTGGAGGTTTTGATGCGGGCTGTGGCCAAGCTTGATATTTCTTGGCCACAAGAGCGGCAGGAAGCACGTACAGAGAGCAAACTTAATGAGCGCTTCCTGCAGCACCGCAAGCAACCTTCACGCAGGTCTCTCCCTTTCTTCCCGGATTTACACAATGAGTTGTGTAAATCCTGGAACAGGCCATTTTCATCTCGCCTGTCTAACCCCCCAATGCTGAATTACAGTGATGTAGTGGGGGTTAGAGATAAGGGATATGGGATGATGCCTCGGGTTGAGGAAGCCCTAGCCAGCTACCTTTCACCCGACCTTGCATCATCCCTGAAGTCACCGGCGTTGCCTTCCAAACCTTGCCGCACCACATCCGCTTTGGTGGGCAGGGCTTATATGGCGGCGGGTCGAGCTGGTGCGAGCCTGCACACAATGGCCATCTTGCAGGCGTACCAAGCCGATCTTTTAAAGGATATAGACCAAGGCGAGGGTCCATCTCCAGACGATATCGCTGAGCTTCGCAGAGCCACAGACTTGTCGCTCCGGGTTACCAAGGAGACGGCCCGTGCCATCGGTCGCTCCATGTCAGCCCTGGTAACCACGGAAAGACATCTGTGGCTCAACTTGTCGGGCATTAAGGAGAAGGACAGGACCTTCCTTCTTGATGCACCCGTTTCAGCCTCAGGTCTATTCGGTGAGGCTGTTAATGCGGTAGTGGACAGGTTTGAGGATGCAAAAAAACAGGGCGAAGCTTTCAAGCGGTATCTCCCTCGCCGTTCAAGGTCTCGGAGGGCGGCTGCTAGGGAACAACCACAGCAGGCCTCCTCCTCCTCTCACCGCCAGGCACAGAAGGTGAGTGTCGCTGCCAGAGCTCCCCCTCATAGAGCTTGGGACTCTGGTCGACGCTCACGCCCTCAGCCTCCTGAGAAGACGGATCTGAGGACCGTTATTCAGTCTAGGAAGGCTAAGGGAAAGAGGTCCTAACTACTTTAAGGCCTCAGAGGGCCGCCCTCCCCGAGAGAGGAAGACTGAGGTCCCCTCTCTCGTCGGGCCCTCAGGGAGTTGGCGTCAGTATCCCGCCGTCTCTGACGCTTCGGTACACGCTAGCTCCCAGCGACCTCACGCTGGTCTGCCTGCCCCAAAGGCTTGCAGGCAGCCAGTGTTCGGGTTCGCACAATGTAGGGCGTTGTCGGTTCTCCCCTGCCGGTCCTCCGCTTCAGGGCACCGTCAACATCCTGCAAAAAACACTGGACACCAGCCCCGAGGGGCTGGTTCCCTTGGTGGAATTCGCAGAGGCATGGCAGAACCTCACGAATATTTCTCCATGGGTCCTGCGCACTGTAGAAACTGGGTACAGACTGCAGTTCCGGGTCCGCCCACCGAGATTCAACGGGGTGGTCTGGACTTCAGTTCACCCAGAGCAGGGTCTGGTGTTGGAACAGGAGGTTCACTCGCTGCTGGAAAAAGGGGCCATAGAGCATGTTCCCCTACCAGTCAAGGAGTCCGGGTTCTACAGCCGGTACTTCATAGTTCCAAAGAAGGATGGAGGGTTGCGTCCAATTTTAGATCTGAGGCATCTGAATCGGTCTCTGAGGAGATTCAGGTTCAAGATGCTCACTATTCCCATCATCGTGAGTCAAATTCAATCCGAGGATTGGTTTGTGTCACGATAGATCTAAAAGACGCCTACTTCCACATCTCCATCCTTCCATCTCACAGGAAGTTCCTGAGGTTTGCTTTCGGGGGCGAAGCCTACCAATATCGGGTTCTTCCATTCGGCCTAGCACTCTCCCCGCGCACTTTTACCAAGTGTATGGATGCAGCTCTAGCACCTCTGAGGCTCGAGGGCATCAGAGTGCTCAATTATATCGACGACTGGCTGATACTGGCACAGTCACGAGAGCTGGCGATTCGGCATCGAGATGTCGTCCTCGCCCACATCCAAAGCCTGGGGTTGAGACTCAACACAAAGAAAAGTGTGTTGGCACCAGCCCAGAGAACCTTGTTCCTGGGAGTGGTGTGGGATTCAGTCACGATGCAGGCACATTTGTCTCCTGCTCGGATCGAGTCCATCCTGACCACGGTGTCCAGGATAAAGCTAGGCCAAGCCATCACTGTCAGACACTTTCAGAGAGTGTTGGGTCTCATGGCGGCAGCGTCCAGCGTGATACCTTCTGGCCTGCTACACATGAGAGCTCTTCAGTGGTGGTTAAGAGCCAAGGGGTTTTCCCCGAGGGGAAATCCATTCCGCTTGATAAGGGTTACTCGCAGATGCCTTCGTTCCCTATCAATTTGGAAGAAGCCTTGGTTCCTGTCCCAGGGTCCCAGACTGGGAGCGTCATGTCGCCGGATATCTACTTCGACAGACGCCTCCCTCACGGGCTGGGGCGCGGTCATGGACGGCCGCTTTACGAGAGGTCTCTGGCAGGACCATCATTCCTCTTGGCACATAAATTGCCTGGAAATGTTGGCGGTGTTCCGGGCTCTGAGGAGCTTTCTGCGAGACCTCCATGGTCGCCATGTCCTAGTAAGATCCGACAGTACGTCGGTGGTATCTTACCTAAACCGTCAGGGGGGTCTGAGGTCGCGCCCTCTGTGCAGACTGGCGCATCAGATACTCCTGTGGTCCCAGCGGAGACTGTCGTCTCTCAGGGCGATGTATGTCCCGGGGGACCAGAACCAGGGAGCAGACGTACTGTCAAGGCAGGGGCTGAGGCCCGGGGAATGGAGACTCCACCCCGAGGTGGTGGAGTTAATATGCGAGAGGTTCGGCCCAGTGGAAGTGGACCTATTTGCGTCTCGAGAGACGACACACTGTCCACTGTGGTTCTCCCTCACACATCCAGCCCCGCTGGGGTTGGATGCCATCATGCAGACGTGGCCGAGGCTGCGTCTGTACGCCTTTCCCCCAATCGCTCTGCTCCCAGCAGTTCTGGAAAGGGTCCGTCTGGACGGGGTCAGCCTACTATTAGTAGCCCCGTGTTGGCCGGCCCGAGTATGGTTTTCGGACATCATCCTGCTTCTGGCAGGCCCGCCATGGCAGATCCCTCTGAGGAGGGACCTGTTGTCTCAGGCAGAGGGCTCAGTTCTCCACCCTCGTCCCGAGCTGTGGAAACTGTGGGTCTGGCCCCTGAGGGGGCGCAGTTCCTGGAAGCCGGCCTGTCAGCTGAAGTGGTTGAAACTATACTCACTTCCAGAGCTCCCTCCACGAGGAAGTTATACGGCCTTAAGTGGAATGTTTTTTCCATTTGGTGCAGAGAGCGTGTTTTGGACCCAGTTCACTGCCCAGTGGCTTCAGTGCTGGAGTTTCTCCAGGACCGTTTTTCTGCCAGGCTTACCCCGTCCACACTCAAGGTTTATGTGGCTGCCATTGCGGCATTCCACGCTCCTCTGAGTGATGGTCCCCTGGGGAGGCATCACCTGGTCGTACGTTTCCTCCGTGGAGCCTGGAGGATGAGACCTGCGACTCGCACCAGGGTTCCCTCTTGGGACCTGGCAGTGGTTCTCGAAGGGCTGGCCGAGGCCCCCTTCGAACCATTGGAGTTGGCTGAGGCCAAGAACCTTTCATTTAAGGTGGTCTTTTTGTTGGCCATTACTTCTCTAAAGAGGGTAGGAGATCTCCAGGCGCTCTCTATTTCCAATGGGTGCTTGGAGTTTGCTCCAGGCAACATTAAGGCCATCTTGCACCCCCGGCCCGGCTATTTGCCCAAGGTGCCATCTAATATGGCACGGCCTTTGGTTCTGCAGGCATTCCATCCTCCACCTCATGTGACGGCGGATGAGGAGAGACTTCATCTGCTATGCCCGGTCAGAGCACTGCAGTGTTATATCCATAGGTCCTCCTCATGGCGGAAGTCGGACCAGTTGCTGGTGTGTTTCGGGTCGCCCAAGAAGGGGCTTCCCGCCTCTAAGCAGACCATCAGCAACTGGATCGTTCAGACTATTTCCCTGGCCTATCAGGTGCGCAATTTGCCTTCACCTATGGCCGTGAGGGCTCACTCCACCAGAGGCATAGCATCCTCTAGAGCCCTCCTTTCAGGGGTTTCTATACATGACATATGTGATGCGGCTGGCTGGGCCACTCCGCACACATTCATGAGGTTTTACAGTCTGGACCTTCCCTCTACACCCGGTGCACGAGTGCTTTCGTCCTAGTTGTGCCTGAAGACAGCTTCACGCTAGGATGAGCGGGGTTCGTTGTGGTATAGTGGGTATCTCGTTCCCCTAGTGTCGTAACCGACGCAGTTCGAGTTCCCTCGAAAGGGAACGTCTCGGGTTACGTATGTAACCCTTGTTCCCTGAGAAAGGGAACGAGACACTGCATCGGTTCGCCACACCTCACCCCGCCTGGAGCACTTGCTTCATAGCAAAGAGCTGACATTGCTTGTGCCGGTGTGCTCTTGTACACATCCGCGTATGCCGTCACTCGCTACGTCATCACGCAAAGCCAATAGGATTGGATTCGATTTCATTCATAGATTCAGACGCGCTACGCTGAAGGCCGTTCCCCTAGTGTCGTAACCGACGCAGTGTCTCGTTCCCTTTCTCAGGGAACAAGGGTTACATACATAACCCGAGACGTTTTCCATAATTAAAGGGACACCAGGCAGGAATCCCGTTTTTGTCAAACAGCGACCCCTAGAGTCGCTGTGGAGTACTTGTATTTAACGTTACTGTCGTAAATTTCTTTTGCCAAGTGTGTCAGAGGTTCTGGGTTCTAATCCGTATTAGTAGTATAGTTTATTTTCCTCATCAAAACCGATTGTTTATTAGTGGTTGTATTTCAAGCAGGGACAGGTTTTTTGTGCATTAGGTTTTGTGATTTCACCGTAACAAATATAGAGTCTCTCCTCAACGGATTGAGGCGCGCGTTTGTGTGAAGACTGTGCGCGTCACAACAGAACACTCTATCCGCGCCACTGATCGCAGCGGCAACAAGCACTTTGGTCACTTGATTTTTAAAAACAACATATAACACCCGCAAATTACGCTTGTGTCTGACTCCTCGCTCGGTCAGTCTGCCGTTTCCTCTTTCTCTGTTCCTCCGACAATGCTTTCTGCATCTTATATGCCGGCTCAGCCATGACGATATTGTGACAAACTCCATCCTTCTCTACCTTCCTGGATGGGGGGGTGTATGTGTGCAGTGCCGTAAAGGAATATGTTACATCGCGAGAGCTGATATCACGCGATACTTCCTGAGGCTGAGGCCGGCGGCCCGCCGCACCAAAGTTGCAAGTGAGATTTTTCCGCTCACAGGCACCAGGGGGGTGTGAGAAGGCCACCATTCAACCCGAAAGAAGTCATATAACCATTTCAATAACTCTGAAGCTGTTCAGTTAAGCTAAAAAAACTGCATAGAATCCCTTTAATACAATTTCACGTCCCCCGAATAATCTTCCACCCCATCTGTATTCAATCTCTCAATGTGATAATTTTATTCATCAATAAAATAAAAAGCGACAATATTCATCAACAGCTACTCACCTCACATAACAGTGCACTTTATCCAACTACCTATGCCCCCCCCCCCCCCCCAACTACTTTATTATCTAGTTTCCTACTCCCAACTGTTACTGAAATATCTGACCTCGTCTGGAAATCTAAGCCATCCACCTGCCAACTTGACCCTCTCCCTACCCACCTAGTTAAAATCTGCCTACCCTCCCTCTACTCTTCTATAACTAACATTATCTACTCCTCTCTTATTTCTGCACATGTTCCCTCCTCTCTCAAAAATGCTGCTATTAGCCCTGTGCTGAAGAAACCTGGTGCAAATCCCAACGACCTAAATAATTTCAGCCCAATCTCAAACCTGCCATTTATCTAAAAAATCGTAGAAAAAACTGTTGCTGTGCAGGTCCATAAACATCTCATCAACAATAACATCTATGAACAGTTTCAATCTGGTTTTTGGCCTCTCCACAGCACAGAAACAGCCCTAATCAAGGGTCCCCTCCTTTTTATAATTTACCTACTTCCCCTTGGTTCTATTCTCAGGAAATATAATATCAAATTTCACTGCTACGCCGATGACACCCAGCGCTACTTATCTACCAAACCTACATCTTTGCTCCCTCCGTCTTCTCTAACTGACTGCTTAGATGAAGTTAAAACCTGGTTCACTCAAAACTTCCTTAAACTAAACGTTGATAAAACTGAAATTCTCCTTGTTGGCTCCAAATCCACCTTAGCAAAATGTCCAAACTTAACTCTCCACATTGATAATTCCACTGTCCCCTCCACCCCCCACGTCAAGAGTCTTGGTGTCATCCTCGATAGCACACTTTCTTTTGAAAAACACATTAATAATCTTACCAGGTCTGCTTTTTTCCACTTACGCACCATCAACCGCCTTCGTCCTTCACTTAGATACCATAACACTGCTACTCTCATCCACGCTCTTGTCACTTCCCGGATTGATTACTGTAACTCCCTTCTCTCTGGTCTATCTCACAAGTCCATTCAAAAACTCCAACTGGTCCAAAACTCTGCTGCCCGTATTATCACCAGAACCCCAGTCTCTGAACACATTACACCACTTTTAAAACAACTGCACTGGCTCCCTGTCAAATACCGTATTGACTTTAAAATTCTACTCCTCACCTTCAAAGCTCTCCATAATCTTGCTCCTCCTTATCTCTCTGAACTCCTTCAGCCCTACACTCCCTCCCGAAATCTCCGATCCTCTTCTTCCTCATTACTTTCCATTCCTTCTGCTCGCATGTCCACTATGGGGTTCAGAGCCTTCAGCTATTGTGTACCTCACCTTTGGAACTCCCTCCCTCTATTCATCCGTACGACTGAGTCCCTATCCTCCTTTAAAACTTCGCTCAAAACCCACTTATTTAGAAAGGCCTACCCCACATAACTCTACCTTTCACCACCTTCATGATGAACTGCTTTCTTTTATTTCTTTTTAAAATTCTTTTTTCTATTCTATTTTTTCATTGTTTCTAGTTTTGATTTTTTATTGTCTCCCTAAATTGTATTCGAATTGTTTTACTCTGTAAGGTGTCCTTGAGTGCTATGAAAGGCGCCCACAAATAAAATGTATTATTATTATTATTATTACAACTCATTCATACACAAACTCTCGCCAACTCACACCGACCCCTCACACTAACCTAAGTTATTTACTCAGAGTTAAATCATACAAGTTGTAATAATCATAATAATAATAATATCACCAGTAAAATTATACATTTCATTTAAATTAAATAGATTACAAAGAAAATAATAATAAATAAATAAATATAACATTTTAACAAAGAAACAAATGCACAAAGGATTGAAGTTAACTTAAAAGTTAAAAACATAAACAAATTGTTTTAAGGTATAGAAATAAAGATGATCTGAAAAAGCAAAAGGAAGTTATAGATCTCAAGGAAAGAGGAAGATTATTCCAGTCCCATGGTGCTTTATATTGAAACGATCTACGTCCAACTTCTTTATAAATTCTGGGTACAAAGAAAAAGGGGTATTGCATGTGTCTAAGTGGATATGAAGATCTGAATTAGATGCTGTTTTAAATAAGAGGGACAGTTAAGATAAACACATTTGAAGATAAACTGAACCCAGTGGAATTGCCTAGTCTACGAAAGTACAATTATTTTAAAGTGTGTTAAAAGTTGTATTGTGAAAATAGGTAAAGCCTGATGCTAATATACTTTTAATATATTTAAAGATAGTAGCCTTCTCGGCTTTTTTTTTTTTTTTTTTTGTATATTTGCAATGTCATATTTGAAAAAGGGAAAATACAATAAAGTAGGCCTATACTTTTTTCACTAGGGTGTCAGTTGTAAGTTTTAATTTAGGGGTCATGAACTGGACCATTTTATTATTTTAGAATGTTTCCTGGGGTGCCATTATAGTGTTATTATGATTTTTGCATATGAAATAGCCAGCATTACATGTGGAAATCTCTTGAATACTTTTACAAAGTTTTTACTATTACAGCCATCGCAATTAACGAATCGTGAAAAGTATTGATCAAAGCATTATATCTATTACATCGCATGAAAGGTTGCAGTGATGAGCATTGAGCAGATGACAGACAGTCTCACAAATGCTTTCACCTAATAACAATGCAAACACGATGTAAATACAGTAAGAGCTTCATTGTGCAGTGTAACAGCGTCATTGATTTCATAACGAGTTTTGGCAAGTGTCCAGATAAACTCCCGCAGTCTGATTGACAGCTCCAGCGACTGTAAAGGGAGCGTTCTTTGAAAGTGTTATATAGGCCTATAGCCTAATTGATCTAGCCTATAACGATTTGAAGTTGATCTTTTAGTCACTGGCTTGATTTACTGATACATAAACAGTACCCAGCAAACACATTTACGTTGTGGCAACGTCTGTGGCACGTTGCATTTCTGCTGTGGCAACGTCGCTGTCTACGTGCTCGCAACATTGTAACAACGTTGTAAGACGGGACAGGGCTGTAGCAACGTTGTTACGCGACATTCAGTAACTGTGACGTTTTGACAATTTTTTTTAAATTCTAGATATAGATATACCCCATTAAGCATGTTATGTTTTGAGGTTAAGTAGTCCTATGTTAGATTTATATATACTTTTAAAATATTATTTATCCTTAGTATTGTTTAATGGGCCTAACAGTACATTAATTTTAATCCAAAAATACTCTCAATTGAAGAGTAAAAATGACAGAAGGTTACGTTAATTTAACTTTATTATATGGTAATCAAATTGCACTTCCAAAAGTCATTTGTGAAAAAAACTAAATATACAAATTTCTTTGAAGCATAATAAATAAAACCTAAAAAGCAAAGAACATTTAATGAACAAAACCGGACATGGCAGACAAGGAGAGCGTAGTCGATGACATCTGTCGATAAATTGGTCCAAATGGTGGTCACACCAGATACGGACTGTTTTATACCATATTTCGAGAGTTCGTCTCCAGCCAAGATGGCCGCCGCCATGCCTGAGAGTTCGTCTCTGGCCAAGATGGCCGCCGCCTCGCTGTCCGAGCCTTCAACCAGGATGGTCGCCGCCACGCCAGGGTCTGTTCCCGAGCCTGTGTCTGTTCCTGAGCGTAAGCCCATAGCTCCACCCAAAAATTTTTTTTTTTTTTTTTTTGGGGGGGGGGGGTCTGTGTGTGTGATCTCCTGTGTCCTCTCCAACGATTCCTCCTGTGTTTATACCCAGCATTCCTCTCCAGCCTCTGTGTCCTGTGCTCTCATCTACCTTGTGTTTGCCATTTACCCGTTCATCTGCCCACTGCTGCGAAATAAACTCTTTCACCTGCTCTTCTGTTTCCGGGTCCCAGTACATTAACACCAATCATGTCAATATTCACTCCAAATCACTTCAATGCTGATTCAGTTCAATAATTGTAACATTCATCAATTGTGCATACACAGTGTATTTGTGCACATACATGTGAGAAACTCCTGTAACTGCATACTGAAGCAAAAGACACAAGATAGTGGTGTTTTACATGTTTCACATCTGTGTGTAGTTTGGTGTGTGTGTGACTAATCATTTGATGTTTGTGTGTTGAGTTTCTACGCAAAAACACAATTTTCTTGTGTTATAAAAGTTATAGTTTTGAATGATGTGTTTGCTTTTGGAAGAGATGTCTGATGTTGTGTGTTTTGTGATTTTGTGTGTAGAGTTTCAAGAAATTGAGCCATAGTTTCAGAAATTTTTTGTAAGCATATTCATTTACCATTTCTAGTAACTGAACTCAACATGGAACAATTCGTTTTGCTCGGAAAAAGGACCATTTCACGGCAAGGCTGTTAGGTGACATTTAAAAATGTAACACCTGTTTCACACATACTGAGTCAGCCTATGCGGTATGTGTTGTTGTATGTGTTGCAGTATGTGTTGCAGCAGCAGCACACACTCATTATAATAAATCAGGTTGCTTGCAGTTGCAGCTATATTTAATTTAGTTTTATTTCAAATACAAAAAGTTGTTAACATTTTCTTTGTGCACAGTACAATTATACAGTCTTTAATAGACTTATTCACATTTAAACACACTAAATTTAAACAACTTATTATTCAATGCATTAGCCTACTTCGATATATAATATTATTACATTAGTACTAATAATATATTATTATATATTATACTTCATTTTCCAGCAGGATTTGCACCTGCCCACACTGCCAAAAGAACCAAAACCTGGTTCAATGACCATGGTATTCCTGTGTAATTACTGTGTGATTTCATGTAATATTCTAATTTTCTGGGATTTTGATTTTGTGGGTTTCATAAGCTGTAAACCATAATCATCAAAATTATAACAAATAAAGTCTTGAAATATCTCACTTTGCATGTAATGAGTCTATATAATATATTAGTTTCACCTGTTAAGTTGAATTCTTGAAATAAATCAACTTTTTGATGATATTCTAATTATATGACCAGCACCTGTATATATATATATATATATATATATATATATATATATATATATATATATATATATATATATATACATATACACACACACGTAAATATTTATACATATATATTTACAGTATAAACAGAAATTCAAGTGGGTAAAAATAATTAATTTATTTCTCAAAACTGAGTTTTGATTTCCAAGTGATCAATTTATGAATAGGCCGAAGTGTTTTCACACAATGAAAACATGAATGACTCAAGACCATTGGGTGTAGGCCATCAGTACAGGAGTGAATGGTTTCACTGAGTGAGTTTCAAGTTCCACTTTTAGTTAGTGCCTAAGCAATTTGAAAAAACTGTACAAGAACATGGGTCACAACTCTTTTTCAGTCTTTCTGTGTTTACTCGTAACAAATGGTAAGTAATTTCTTTTTATCATTTGGGACAGTTTTCATTTTGTGTTTTAGTGATGGCGGTGGTGATGGCGCAGTGGATAAGACACATGCCTTTGGTGTGAGAGACCCCGGTTCGAATCCACTGTGAGACACCAATGTGTCCCTGAGCAAGACACTTAACCCCTAATTGCTCCAGAGGCGTGCGACCTCTGACATATATAGCAATTGTAAGTCGCTTTGGATAAAAGCGTCAGATAAATGTAAATGTAGTAGGTTTTGCACTTGTTTATATTTTCTGGTGTTTATTTTCATATAGCCTACAAATATCTGCACTTTTTTCGAGTGGGGGTTCAATCTTCAGCTGGCTGGCAGGAGCCGCCACTGGCATCTCACGTGACCTGTCATTGGCTGGCTGGCAGCTGGCAGTCTGATTCTGGCATGTCATGTGACCTGTCATTGGCTGGCTGGCAGTCTGCCTTGGCAAGTTTCAGAAACCATTTATTTTTGGCAGTTTTTGTGCTTTGTGTTCCTCCCTCTCTATCTCATTTAATAAGCATCTGTTAATATGATTATGTTATTTTGTATGATTGATGTTTTGGGGCCAGTTATCCCAATTAAAGCAGTCAAATGGCCGTGATCACGACTGATCAGTTGCTTACTCGCTGGACGCTCAATCCAGCCAGCCGCGGTTGAACTGCGAGTAGCCTATAACGCGTTGTCTGTCTCTCTCGCTGCAAGGAAATATATTGTTTTCTTTTTATGAATGTAATCTTATGCATGGTTTAGGCTGGCTGGATTGAGCGTCCAGCGAGCGTCAGTAAGCAACCAGTCGTTATCACGGCCATTAAACTGCTTTAATTGGGATAACCGGCCCCAAAACATCAATCGATATTTCGATTTATTAGAGTTTCGTTATATTAATATATTTTATTAAATTGTCGCCCTCATTTTTTTAACATGCCACCAAATGCATAAATTTAGTAAATCTAGATTTATGCACCTGATAGACACTTTTATAAAAATTACAAAGCATTCGGGGGCCTTTCATAAGTTCAATGTAGTAGAAGATTTTTAAAGGTAATTTAAATCGTTTAAATAAGGTTTTGTTGTAGCCTATTGTGAAGATTTACTTTCCATGGATAATGTCTTTGTTGAATGGAGATTCTTTCAGTATCAGAGACTGGCTCGTCAATACGGATGTGCATAATGCAGTTTTGCAGTTATTATAGACATGACGTTTTTTTATGATTGCTTTTATTATTGAGTTCCTGAAATATATACCACATCACATACTTCAATGTGCACACTACTTTTTGTATTTCAGTTATGAATGACTGTTCCTCTGTCTTTAAGGTGTATTTGATGCTGGTACAGATGAAGTGAAGTCAGTGTCAGTGATGGAGGGAGATTCTGTCACTCTAAACACTGATGTTACTGAAATACAGAGAGATGATCTGATACTGTGGATGTTTAACGTTAACCATTCAGATACTTGTATTGCTGAAATCCACAAACTCATCATCTCTATATTTGATAATAATGATAGATTCAGAGACAGACTCCAGATGGACAGTCAAACTGGATCTCTGACCATCAGAAACATCAGATCTGAACACACTGGACTTTATAAAGTACAGGTCAGAGTCAGAGGAGGGGTCACATACAGGAGTTTCACTGTTAGTGTTCATGGTGAGTAAAAACTGAGTAAATCATGCCATTTTACTCGCATCAGTCTGTGACAGAAAATCTTCCCAGACTGAGATCTTTGTCCAAAAAAAATTCTTTTAGCTTTTTCGTTCTTTTTTTTGGTCTCTTATCTCAGCGTATCTATCGATTCCCATCATCAATAATGATTCTTCTGAATGTCCTTCATCATCATCATCAAGCCAGTACTGTTCACTGGTGTGTTCAGTGTTGAATGTGAGTGATGTGACTCTCTCCTGGTACAAAGGAATCAGTGTATTGTCCAGCATCAGTGTGTGTGATCTCAGCATCAGTCTCTCTCTACCTCTGGATGTGGAATATCAGGATAACAACACATACAGCTGTGTGATCAACAATACCATAACACACCAGACCACACATCTGGACATCACACAACTCTGTCACACATGTGAAGGTATGTGATATTAGAGTTTATGCACTGATATGGACTGCGTTTCCCAAAATAATCATAAGCCTAGTTTGTAAAGACTATTGGAGCCAATGATTTCTAGTCTACTTTGGATCACGATGCAAGGCCTGCCCAATCGGTCCAACGACAGTTTCTGATGGATGAAGATTTCCTGCTTCTGTCTTTTTAGTGTGCCAAAATAATTTAATTCCGATTAAACTTTTACCTGACTCCATTTTATCAAGACCTCAAGTTTAGGTTAGAATGCCAACTGATTATTGGCCATTTGTGATAGTTTAGCTACGCAATTGATTATTCTATTTAACACTTGATTGAAATTACACCCGTTCATCCAAATTCCTATAACACTTTGAGTCTTGCACCTGCCGGGTATACAATCACATAAACACAAACTTGTCAGTCTTGGTCATTAGACTGAGGGAGTTGACTAATATTCTAGATGGCCATACTGTACTTACTCATTCTAGAATATATTATTTAGTATAATATATCTAACCAGAGGTCATGACCATTACCATAGAACCAAGTTGACCAACTTAACTTCATCTAATGGCAACTTTTTATAACCATGCCGTGGCTTTCCACATACACTTAGTTAGAATTATGATAATCAGAGGTTGAGACTGACCCCTATTTAGATTGGTCTAAAAACACTAAACAGAAAACCCTCTACAGTCCAAGTATACATGAGTAATGGCAATGTGTTAGTCGGAGCTCTAAAACATCAGTCGCGTGCCCCTCTGGATGGGAGGGAAATAAGCTTTCCCCCAACTTCACTCTGTGGAGTGTGGAGACAAATGGCAGTTTGTGTTGTTCATATCTTTGGAGATCAAAGTATCTGAGCTTCTGTTTGTCTTACAGATGCTTTTGTTAAATGCATCCCTAATCAATTGTCTGAACAATCTTATACATTTTATAAATATAAATACTGATATAAGGTAAATGAGTAGTCTCACCTCTCAGAGAATACAGGTTGCTTTTGAAATTCAGATCTCTGAATTCTTCCACAGTCAGTCACAACCATGAATGTTTTCTGTCTTTTGCAGAACCGCATTATTCATATATCATAATATCAGTTTTTGTTGCTGTGATTCTGGCTGGGGCTGTAACTGTTGGTCTGAAATGCTGTTACAACAAGGTCAAACAACCTGGACAGGAAGGCAAGTATCTAATATGAAAAACAGCATTCAAGAGATATTTTAAATATAACTTTGAGATTGAGGTTTTACTGCTTTGAACAATAAAGAAATTATTTTTTAAGCAGTTCGGACTGATGAGGAAGAGATTCATTATGCAGAAACAACATTTTGTCCACGCAAGTGTTCACATGGTAAGACACTATACTTCTGTGTACAGTAACAAAAAAATCTGTCTGTGGAAACCTCAGGAGTTACTTGTCACAGTGTGGTGTGGGCAGAAGACGAAGGAGTCCAAAGTTCAAATGCAAACTTTTACTATTAAAAATAACATTAACAGGTACACAAACACACTAGCTACAAAGTAGAATGGACAGCAACTGACTGAACAGAAAGGAACTAAATACAAAGGTGAACAATGAAGACAACAGCTGAAGACGGTGAGTGATGATGATGATGATTGCTGGCAGGTGCGGGTAATGGTGAAGGAGGTGCAGGTGTGGGCCAAGGAGGATGCTGGGAACTTTAGTGCAGACGGGGACTAACACATGACAGTGACGATGATCATTAGGTGATGACTGTGAGGAGTCTGTTCGCTTACACACGTGATTGAGCAGTAGATTTGTCTCGTGTTTTTTCCAGAAATCATGCAACGTTGCAATAAAGGCACTGTATTTCTTAGTTTCTGTTTTCTGTTTGTTTGTTTGTTTGTTCCACACACAACAGGAAATGGAATTAGAACTCTCAAACTTAAAGACTTGGGGTTATAGGAATTTCCGTTCATTTTAATTATAAATCTTTACATTCAAATTTCAATTCTATTTACTCTTTACTACTTTGATTCACATTCAATTCAAATTCAGGAACTGAACTCGAATTCTTTCGATTTCATTCTTAATAAAGTTATGCATGCAGCACGTCTATATATATATATATATATATATATATATATATATATATATATATATATATATATATATATATATATATATATATATATACACTATATTTTGCTGTTGTTATAGTATTCCGCAAGATCAAGAGTTTAATTTACTATTTCCATTCAATCTTTTGTTCCATTTACTTTTTGAACATTCCGTTTTCTTTTCTCTGAACTCAACACTTTTTCTCTGTTTACTTCATGTCTGTTTTCTTACAGATGCCTGATGGAGAAGATCACACAATGTCCTCAAGAGTTGTTATGAGTTGATGTGTCCCCTAAAGAAAATAATAAGAATGTACATATAATGCTGTACAATGTAAGCATGATCGGTTTTGAAAATAAACATTTTTATTTTCCTAAATGCTATCTGATGCAAATTTTGAGTTTTGGGGTTTTCCTGGACTTTATTAAAATGTGTTAACAATGCTCAGGTAGCCACAACAGTTACTGTGTTCAGGTGCTTTAACACTGAACATATAATAGACTGAAATTTGATCCAGAATGATTTCACTGAACCTTTCCAACATGCTTTTATCTGTCTGCATTTCCCATTGGGGAGGACATGTTTCCACAAGTGATTCAAGGTTGAAATCTTCCAGTCTGTAGCATTTAATCGGTAATATAATGAACAGTGCTGATTTTTCCATTATAAAGAAAAATACTTTGTGGAGATCCTATCAAAGTTTCTGCTCAAATTTTCTCTCAATACTCTAAATCTTGTCTTTAGTTTTTTTACATGCTTGTTTTTAATTCGTTTCCTAAAATTATCAGAAAGTACCAACCATGTTCTTCAGATTCTTCGAGGTTAAAATGTGTGTTGAAGTGTTCAACGAAGAATGCTCCAGATGCAACTCTCTCCTGGTATAATGGAAGCCGCAAAGTCGCTCGCACTGAAAACTCTGATCTTAACATCGAACCCTCTGTACCTCTGGAGGTGGAATATCAGGATAAAAACACCTACAGCTCAACAATCCCATCACACACCAGACCACACATCTCATCACTCTACTCTGTCAGACAAGTGCAGAACGGCGGTGATAATTCATTTTTTTCATACTTATCTAGGCTCTTCTGAATTATTTTAGACATTTTGTTTCACTTGGTACCTTATAGATAGGGTTCCAGCACTAATTTAAACACAAATAATAAAAGGTGTTTAATTAAATCTCAGTGATCTCTCAGAATCTACTGTCAGTATAATCAGCTGTCACCCCTAATTCCAAGCATAGAGATGAATATTTATAATGAGACTAAAAGTAATTGTGTTTGAGAAACTGCTTTACATGATCCCAGTGATGTTTTGGTGCTGCTACAGATATGCCAATGACTCAGGTGCCAGTCATGGAAGGAGATACTGTCACTCTACACCAGGGATGTCCAAACTCAGTCCTGGAGGGCCACTGTCCTGCAGAGTTTAGCTCCAACCCCAAATAAAACACACCTGGACCACCAGCTAATCAAGGTCTTATAGGCTAGAAACTTCCAGGCAGGTGTTGAGTCTGGCTAGAGCTAAACTCTGCAGGACAGTGGCCCTCCAGGACTGAGTTTGGACACCCAGCTCTACACAGTAATTTACAGACATAAAGATGAACGATCACATAGTGTGGATGTTTTAATCTCAAAGGAATCTAATTGCTGAAATCTTTAAAAACACTATCTCTCTCTATGATTGTAATAATGGGACATTCCAAAAAAGACTCCTGCTGGACAGTCAAACTGGATATCTCACAATCACAAATGCCAGCAAAGAAATCTCTGGGTACTATTTAAACTACAGAACGACAGCATACCTTCGAGATGTTGGGGTTTCAATATTACTTTCAATGGTGAGTGAACTAAATATATGTCAGAAATGTTATCAATGGGAAAAGAATTAAGTTCTAGTGTATAAGTACAGAGGAAAGAGATGGAGTGGATCACACTACGAGATGATCAATAGAATAGAATTGAACAGACAGTCAGAGTGCATTCTATAGTGGAAATTCAATGAACTGGCGGTACTGTAGACATCTTGAAACACTATGTTTTCATCCAAAGCTGTGAATTTAACTTGTGAATTTATCAAAATTGTAATATCGCATAAAACATTTGTGGATAAAGCACCGTTTCCATCCAGTGAGCCGAAGAGAACAAAATCGTAATTTTTTTAATCACTTTTTTTAATCATTTATGTTTGCACAAGTGGAGAAACATTATTAGGGTCCACTGTATAGAGCAATACTCTAATGGAATTAGTGGGCTAAAGTCAGTCACACCACCTTGACTTTCTTACAAAATAACGCACATTTCATTCATAATATTATAAATACAGGCCTATAGTTCCTGCACATTTTTGTTTTTCTGAATTGTGTGAAATGGCTAATAAAAATAAGTAATACAAAACGATAATGTGGATCACCTCACCAAGGTGAATTGGTTTAGTCTTGACTTCTGGTCGTGACTCGTGACGTGAGTGACAGTGTTGGGGGGCGGGGGATAGGAAATCTGTTGATTGTCGAGTGCCAAATAAACAGAGATGGACAGGAAAAGGTCAAAGCCATCAGGTGCACAATTTAGAAAAAAAAGAAAAGAAGAAGAGGAGAAACGAGCAAAAGATAAAGGTATGCAACTATGTTCTCTCTGTGGTATGATTACGGTATCCATGTTGTCATGAATGAAGGGCTAATGTTAATTGTGGGTAACTCATCTCTTACGTTTGTTAGCCTTTTTGCTATGATGCTTGATATGCTTATACAACAATAATTAGATTTTAAGTCAACAAACACGGGATCTAAGTTCACCATAATATTGTGCTTTGCAACAAAACTGTTACAAGTTCAGTTATTATTTATTTCCATCAGTTGGGTTAACGTTAGGCCCTGTAATTAGCCAATGGAATTTTCAAATCTGTAGGTAGTTTCAAAGACGAACATAACATTTGCTATTTATTTGCTACATGACACATGTCATGAATATGAAGGAGGTTTTATGCATGTTTATGACAACTGTCATTAAGTGTAATTCGCTCAATCATGACATTTTTAATGCAAATATGACATTGTTTGTTTGAGATGCCTTTGATAAACCAATACATCATAACCTCGTCATATGTCATAAAAAAACATGACATAGCAGATTAATTTTTAAACTTAAGAAACTACTTAGCTTTATGGGTTAACATTACATTAAACTGTCATGTTGGTTTGGACATTGGCTGTCATGAGGCCATTATAACTGTGTCGTGAATATTTTTCTGACCACTTTTTTTTTCCAGTGGTACAAATTGAATGTCAGTAAAATGTCATTAAGTGGTAATACTCTGTCAATTTTTTTTATAACAGTGTCATGTATACTTTTCTTGACCTCAACTACGGGGGGAGGGGGGAGGGGCGCTCGAAGGTTGCCTCGCCCAGGGTGTAATTCAATGTAGAACCGCCACTGATGATGTGGTATCATTTACATTTACATTAACATTTAGGCTATATTCATTTTTATCCAAAGCGACTTCTTTTAAACTAAAAATAAGAAAGTATAATTTCAGTCTTTTTTTATGTACTTCTCAGAAATATCTTTAAAATTACACTTCGGATCAAAACACATGAAGGAAAAAGCAGAAGCAATAGAAGCATTACTTATGCATTTTGTAAAATAATTTGTTCATCAAACATTAAAGGGATAGTTCACCCAAAAATGAAAATTCTGTCAGTATTTACTCACCCTCATGTTGTTCCAACCCCGTAAGACCTTCGTTCATCTTCGGAACACGAATTAAGATATTTTTGATGAAATCTGAGAGCTGGATCACTCCTCCATAGGCTTCTTCAGGGATTGAACTTGCAGGCCCCGAAAAGTTATTAAAGACATCGTTAAAATAGTCCAAGTGACTACAGTGGCTCAATCTTAAGTTTATCAAACGACGAGAATACTTTTTGTGCGCAAAAAAAACTAAAATAACGACTTTATTTCAACTATTCATTTCCTTCTCTGTGGGCCTCGAGTCAGTTCACTAGTTTAACAGCGTACGCTTTTGTTGTTGTACGTCACACGCATCACCCACATGACCAGCGTCGGCCAATAGTGAGCCTACGTGTGACGTAGCTCTACGCAATCACACTACGTTAACTAACTAGAGGCCCACAGAGAAGGAAATGAATAGTTGAAATAAAGTCGTTATTTTTGTTTGTTTTTGCGCACAAAAAGTATTCTCGTCGCTTGATAAACTTAAGAGTGAGCCACTGTAGTCACTTGGACTATTTTAACGATGTCACGAAGGATCACGTGACACTAAAGACTGAATAATGATGCTGAAAATAATATAACATATAAAACATTTGAATAATGAATAAAAATGAATGAATAAAAAACATTTGAAAATACACTAAAAAAAAAAAGTCGCTGTTTGGATTTAAATAGGCAGATGCTTAAGAGTCTATGATTAGATCATTATTGCAGTGATTATTATGTTTCTAGCATGTTATATGTTTGGCAACAGTTCTTCTAACCCTAACTGATGGAGTGTGTAGCTTTTCATTTCTTAAACAACCTTGTAGGATCATGGCCATATTCCAGGATGACAATGTCCAGATTCATCAGGCTCAAATTATGAAAGAATGAAGAATCATTTCCACACATTAATTGACTCCTCTGAATCCAGACCTTTAATTCATTGTAAGACATTGGGATGTGCTGGATGAGACTTTACAGAGTGCTGGACTCTTGCATTGTCAATACGAGATCTTGACCAAAAAATGTATGCACCTCTTGATGAAACAAATGTTGTGATGTTATTTCCAGGTGCATCAATATTTTATCTGATAATCTTGAGACCTTGATGATTAATGGTTAAATGTTCATTGTTATGGTTATTTCAGGTGCTAAAGCTGCCACTGATGCCACCCTCAAATAACTGCTGCTGTATTTACTCTATTTGCTGTTACATTCTATATGCTGTTACCTTGCTTGAATTCTGTTTGAAATGAGTCATTTGTATTTTCTTTTTGTTTATTCTAGAACAGAACAATCCTCTTCTGATATGTCTGCCTGTTGCTGCTGTTGTTTTCTGCATTGCTGCAGTTTGCTGTTTGTTGCTACCAAGACAAGGCAAGTATTACCTACAGCTGATATACAAGCCTTTTGTACTAAACTAACTTGACCACTATATTGACCATTTTTATGTTCACAATTGTTCTTTTTTTTCTAACAGAGGCATCCAGTGACTTTGACAGCAACCCTACAGCAACAACCTTTGATTTTATTTGGAGTTAAGCATTCAAATAACTAGTAATCATCATTCCAGGTGATAAAAATCATTACAAGAAGCTCTATATTAACCCCATCTGCAGTGACTGTTTGCATATTGTACATGTTTTGCAGCAAGGCTGGAATGCTCATTTTTAAATAATTATTTAACATTTTGTCACATGTGTTTTGTTTCCCAAATCTCAGTTGTATGAATCATGTGTAAATAAAATCAAAATTATTTTAATAAAGGCTGTAATTGTTTGGGGGTTCTGTTTTGGGTTTTTCTAAAAAATCTATTCATAGTTTTCACGTGATGTCAGTCACACCCTTATAAGACAAGCCCACCACCTGGAGGGCAAAACAAGGCTTTCCTCCATTGCCCGGCAGTCATTTTTACCAGGATTGTACTAATATGGTAAGACAGTGATTTATAGTGATAAAATATGACAGTTATAAGGACCAAATTCAATTTACACCTTACTGATGATGCCTGTGTGGCAAGCAGAAGAACACAGAAATTGCTGAGACTGATCTTTTAATATCACTATTGAGTACATTAAGGCGCTTTTTCCATGTTTAGTGTCTTAGAATGTCCCGCATTGAAATACTGCAGGTGCTGTATGTAGATCATAAGTGCCCAAAACCTGCATTTTGTTCGCATATTCATATTCACAATTTTCTTCCTTTAAAATGGAAAATTTACAGGCCTGTGCAGTTCTATGTTTGCCCTTCAGCGTTCCACGCCAGTCATGTGACTGAAAACGTCTCCGGTTACTTATGTAACCTCGGTTCCCTGAAAGGCAAGGAACGAGACATTACGAATGTCGTATATGGGAACTCCTCTCATCCTTCACTTCCGCTGAAATCTTATAGGCTAACGCCAGCAGAGCTGGCCAATTGACGCGAATATGCAAACACTGACACCTCGTAGCAGTATAAAGCAAGTGTAGCGTCAATTCCCTTCAGAATCGAACGAAACGCTAAATCAATAGCGAACACGGCGGCGAGCGTAATGTCTCGTTCCTTGCCTTTCAGGGAACCGAGGTTACATAAGTAACCGGAGACGTTCCCTATCAAGGCTACGGAACTTCGACATTACGAATGTCGTATATGGGAACAGTATAGAATCCCGCCGTGGCAGCCAAAACAAACCACTGACACAGATCCAAAAACCCAAGACCGCCCTCCCAGTATGCAAGCCTCCGATAGGCTGAGATTGGCCAATAGCGAACCTCTAACCTCTGATAGGCCCAAAGGGACCAATCACAAGCTTACAAAACACTGCCAGAATTTGCATATCCCGAGCAGTATAACCGGGGAAAGTTTGCACTGACGATCAACAGGGCAACAACAACAGTAAGAGAAGGCCAACGCATAGCGGTGTCAACAGTAAAAACACACAAAAGCACAGAACAACTCATGAGCAAAGCGCAGAGCAGCTCTAAATGCTGTGTACACAATCAACTCACCGAAAGCACTCGAGACGCTACAGAGGGCAAATCCAACTTATAAAACCTGGCAAACGTGTTCTGAGAAGACCAGCCAGCCGCAAGACATAAATCCTGAATAGACATCCCTTTAGTCCAGGCCCACGAGGAGGCGCCCTAGTCGAATGAGCCTTGACGTTAAGGGGACATTCCTGCCCCAGGCAATCATAAGCCAAAACAATAGCGTCCACAATCCAGTGAGCAAGCCTCTGTTTAGAGACTCCCCGTCCCTTGTTGCACCCGCCAAAGCACACAAACATCTGGTCCGAATCCCGAAAAGCAGCCGAGCGAGAAATGTATTCCCGAAGTGCTCTGACTGGGCAAATAGCACTCTGAGCATCCGAACCCTGAGAGGTTGATGGCTCAGCAGACAGTGCCGGCAGAGAAACTATCTGCGCTCTGAACGGGGTATTGAGCGACTTAGGGACATAGCCCAGCCTCGGTCTGAGAGTTACATTACAGTTTCCCGGCCCAAAGCGAATACAATCTTCACTTACAGAGAAAGCCTGTAAATCCCCAACCCGCTTCGCCGAAGCGAGAGCGAGAAGCAGCGCCGTTTTAACCGAAAGCTCCTTAATGGCAATAGAAGCTAAGGGCTCAAAAGGCGGTCGTGACAATGCCTCCAAGACCAAAGCTAAATCCCACGGCGGCACCGAAGGCGGCCGTGCAGGGCGTAATCTCCTAGCTCCCTTGAGGAACCGTGTCACCGACGCATGTCTGCCGATAGACTGTCCGTCAACATGGGGGTGAAACGCTGCAATAGCGGCCACATATACCTTCAGAGTGGATGGAAGGCTCCCTTCATCCATCCTGTGCTGAAGAAAGCGCAGAATAACCGACACAGAGCAGTTCGCTGGGTCTATACCGTCATCCTGACACCATTTTGAGAAAACACCCCACTTCAGAGCGTACAGGCGCCTGGTGGACGGGGCTCTTGCTTCCGCGATGGTATTCAAAACTCGCGAGTGTAGCGCATCCCGCCCGCTCAGCGACCCTGCAGCGGCCACACATGAAGGCTCCACAGTCCGGGGCTGTGATGCCAGATCGTTCCGCTCGCCTGAGACAGCAGGTCCTTCCTGAGCGGAATCTCCCATGGCTGCCCTGCCAGTAACTCCACCAAATCCGCGAACCAAGGCTGATTCGGCCAGTTCGGGGCTACCAGAGTCACCAACGCCTTCTCCTCCCTGATTTTGCACAACACCATGGGCAAGATTTTCACCGGAGGAAAAGCATAGAGACATCCTTTCGGCCACCGCGCAGTTAGCGCGTCCATCTCCCGAGCGGAACGGGACAGCGAAAAGAACATCTGACAATGCGTGTTCTCGCTCGTCGCAAAGAGGTCGACCTCCGCCCTGCCGAAACGATTCCATATCAGCTGAACCGTCCCGGGGTGAAGCCTCCATTCCCCTTGAGGAATCCCGCTCCTCGAGAGCATATCCGCCCCGCGATTTAGAACACCGGGGATGTGCGCCGCTCTCACCGAGAGGAAAAACCGGTCCGCCCACAGCAGAAGGGATTCCGCCTGCTTGAATAGGGCTCTGGAATGTACACCGCCTTGACGATTTATGTACGAGACCACGGAAGTGTTGTCGGTCCGAATCAACACATGTTGCTGCTCCAGCCGAGACCGGAAAGCTTTGAGAGCTAGAGAGACCGCTTCTAGCTCCAAGAGATTTATGTGCCACTCCATCTGCCTCTCTGACCACCGACCCGAGGCGGGCTTGCCCAAGCAGATCGCTCCCCATCCGGTGGACGAAGCGTCCGTCAGGATCTCCGCGCGCCGCGTCACTAAACCCATAGGGACGCCTGAACTGAAGAGATCTGGGTTCTTCCACGGGGCCAGGGCGCGGGCGCATCCGCGGGTGACCATAATGCGCTTGTGGCCGGAATACCACGCACTCGGGGGAACACGCGTTTTCAGCCAGTGTTGAAGCGGTCTCATATGCAGCAGCCCCAGATGACACACTGAAGAAGCCGCTGCCATCTGTCCCAATAGCCTCTGAAATTCCTTCAGTGGGACGAGCTTGCCAGGTCTGAAGAGACCGAGAGAAGAGCTCAGAGCCTCCGCTCGCTCGGGGGAGAGGCGCGCTCTCATTCTCACCGAATCCAAGCATACTCCCAGGAAAGTGGAAGTCTGCCTCGGTGTGAGCACACTTTTCTGGAAGTTCACCCTCAAACCGAGCGTCTCCAAGTGACGAAGGAGGACTTCCACATGGCTGACCAGCGTTTCTTTCGACTGCGCGAGAACCAGCCAGTCGTCCAGATAATTCAAAACGCGCATCCTGCTCGATCTGAGGGGTGAAAGTGCCGCGTCTATGCATTTTGAAAACGTTCGAGGAGCGAGGGCTAGCCCAAACGGAAGCACCGTGTATTGGTACACCGAATTCTCGAACGCAAACCTCAGGAATCGCCTGTGACGCTTTACTATCTGGATATGAAAGTAAGCGTCCTTTAAATCCACCGAAGCGAACCAATCCCCGGGGCGAATTTGCGCCAGGATTTGCTTCAGAGTAGTCATCCTGAAGGCGCGCTTGTGAAGCGCTCTGTTGACGGGTCTCAGATCCAGTATAGGGCGGAGACCCCCTCCTTTCTTCGGCACTACGAAGTAGCGGCTGTAGAACCCGCTCTCCCGCTCGCTCGGGGGAACCGGTTCTATCGCTTCTTTCTCGAGCAGGCTGCACACTTCCTGCCTCAGTGCGTGAGCGCTTTGGGGCAAAGTTAATGACTGAATTACGCCGCGAAAGCGGGGTGGCCTGCGTTTGAACTGAAGTGTGTACCCGTGCCGAATTACATTCAACACCCACGGCGAAATGCCCGGAATAGCTTCCCACGCTGTCAGGGAATGACTGAGTGTGGGCCGAACTAAACCTGCGGTCATCGCCGCTATGTGAGGGCTGGGAATGGACACCTCGCGCTTCCCACGAGGTGCCTTTATAGTTAAAGACCGTGACTCTGCGCTGCTCGAAGGCAGGGCGGGTAACACAGTGTGTGGTGCAAGAGGAGAACAAAGCTCTGTTTGTGAAGAAGTAATTTGCTTTATTTTTGAACAACATACAACATTCACAACATAACTGCACGTGTCGCTCGCAGAACGCTGAGGGACCACGTGCTCTCGAGCGCGTCGCTTGGACTCGGGGCCATCCTGGCGCTCTCCTCTCCTCTTGCCCGAGCGGTCAGGACGACTTCTTGGGTCTCGCCGGGGACGCGGTGGGCTTCCTGCGCGGGCTCCTCTGAGCCGGCCTCTTGTTTCCGGCTCCATGCCACTGCCCGCTTCGGCCCTTACGGGCATCCGGTCCCGGGCGGGGCGCTGACTGACGCCTGGCCGCAGCTTGGGGTTGACGACCCGAGGCGGAAGACGAGCGAGAGCGAGAGCGGGGCTGCGGCGGCGGCGGCATCGGCGCCCTCCGAGGAATCACGTGGCTCATCGCCTTCGCCTTCTTCTGCGTCTCGGAGTACCACTCGGTCACCTTCTCCACGGCATCTCCGAACAGTCCTGCAGGGGAGATCGGTGCATTTAACAGTGTCTTCCTGTCCGCCTCCTGCACGTCCGACAGGGTGAGCCACAGGTGTCTGTGGAGGACCACCAGATACCCCATCGAACGGCCAATTGCCTGGGCCGAGCGCTTCGGGGCCAGGAGCGCGAGGTCCGTGGCCGAACGGAGATCCCGGATGGCGTCAGCGTCGACAGAGGCGGCACCATCCAGAGACTTCAACTGCTTGGCCTGTAGCACCTGAATAACAGCCATGGCGTGTAGTGCAGAAACCGCCTCCCCCGCGGTGCCGTAGGCCTTGTTAGCCTGGTGAGCCGTAAATCTGCAAGCTCGGGACGGCAGGCTGCGGTCCGAGCCCAGGGCGGGAGCCGACGGGCAGAGATGTGCGGCGACGGTCTCCTCGACAGGGGGGATGCGGAGGCAGCCATGGTCCCCCGCCTCGTCCACGGGTGCAAACATGGCCTGGGTTGAAGTGAGGGTGCGCGCCGATTGCGGGGCCGCCCACGACTTCACCTCGTGCTCATGCACGTCAGGAAAGAACGGTGTTCCCCTTTTCGAAGCGGCCTGACGGCGGCTCGATTGGAGGAACCACGTATCCAGTTTGCTCTGAGGTGGTTCATCGGGAGCTTTCCACGATAAATCCAGTTCCTCGACGGCCTTCGAGAGGATATGGAAGAGCTCTTCCTGCAGGTCCGCCGGGGTCTCTTGCTCCGTGGTTGCCAGTGGAGCGGCCTGCTCCGCACCCCAGTCGTTCTCGGAGGCCGACAAGGACATAGAGTCTTCCTCCTCACTCGCCCCGAAGGAAACGAAGTCAGCGACCTCGCGAGGGGGTTGAAAGGAGGGGTCGGGGAAACTCACCGGGGGTCGAACCTCGACTCTGCGGTTGGGGGGGCCTGCCAGCGGCTCGGTGGGGGCAGCAGGCCCAATCCCCGCAGCAGCACGAGCTTCGTCCCGCCTAGCCTTGAGGGCTCGGAGGGACATGTCCGCACAGAAGTCGCAGGACCCTCCATCCCTGAGGGCTGACTCAGCATGGGCCAGCCCCATGCACGCGACACAAAACAGGTGCATGTCGGGGGGCACTATGGGGCCCGAGCACAGGTTGCAAGCGGTCGCCATCGGATGCTGGAGACAGTTCAGGTATCTCCGGCGCACCTTCAACGACAGCGAATAATCCAATTTTATAGAGTAGTATCAGCTTTCTAGCACACGATTTGAGCGTGAAGAGAGAGATTCTGAAGGGAATTGACGCTACACTTGCTTTATACTGCTACGAGGTGTCAGTGTTTGCATATTCGCGTCAATTGGCCAGCTCTGCTGGCTTTAGCCTATAAGATATCAGCGGAAGTGAAGGATGAGAGGAGTTCCCATATACGACATTCGTAATGTCGAAGTTCCGTAGCCTTGATAGGGAACTGAATTGCGTCTCAATGGCCCTAACCAAAATGGAACCATAAGCCCTCATGGTCTGCCTATAAGTACGCACTTTATGATGTAACACAGCTTTGACTGTTGCGTAGAAGTTTGCTCCAGAGCTAGCGGGCTCTGCAAAAGTGTGCATCGAGGCGCATATCGCTTGCGAGCACCCTTCTGAAACCTAAAATGGCAAATGGGACACCCTATGGTCTTGGATTTAACGGACATGTGAATGCAGCGGCTATTGTAAGTGCATAATGAAGTGTGTCATTTGGGACAGGGCCTATTTCACACGGGACTACATCTGTTCAAATAAGTTCTATTATCTTCAATTAAAAGGTAAAAATAAACCCCATTATATTATAATAATGTTATAAATTTTTACACCATGATTGTGATTTGTGATTGTTAATTTTTATAATTTTCATAGTGTGAAGATGCATATTTATACATACTTTGGGGAAATATTTAGATATTTTGAATCTTAATGTTTAGTAACAGTATGCATTGGCGAAAAAAAAAAAAAAAAAAAAAACATACCAGATTTTACTATCTAGTAAGTACCGTATAGTTCTAGAAAGCAATTTCAAATTCAGCCAAAGTCTCTACAACACTGTATATCCTGCTTGGTGTTGTTCATGTTAGTGATGGACTGGTGTTCTGTGTACATTCTATATGCATTCTATAAAGCCCCTTGTGAGACTGGGAAACTGGAAGACCATTTGAACTCACTCTCGTGCTTTCTCTCGACCCCCACTCCCTCCCACTCGCGGTGAGAACTCCCAAACTCACACAAGAATCTAAATGGTTTAATGTGAATGATTATCATCGAGTTTTATACATGTTTGGTATTATTTGAAATGTCTCAGTGCGACTGGGACAAATGTCTCATTCCCAAAGATGTAAACTAAAAGGTAATAAGTTCTGAAGAGTTTAGAAACACCTTCCACACTGGAGGGTGTGTCTTTGAGTTAACACCTTCCGACCATTTGTCTGAATGCAAATGTCTCACTGTTAGCAAATGGTTACTTGCAGGTAAATTTCCACTGTGAACGATGTTTAGATTTGAAATGAGGTCTGGGTATATAATGAAACGCAGCGAGAGCTCGTGGCTCTTTTCTGTATCCAGATCAGCCCGTGAGGTCGAGAGCCGAGTCTCTCGGCCTCACGTATTTCTTGTCGGGTAAACAATTTCCTCTTTGTTCTAGAGCATTTGATGTTTTGCATTTGATTATCTTTGAATTGATTATAAAATTGTAATGATACATTTACCTGACATATTAAATTGTGATATTTGATTATTCTAATTGACTTTGACATTATTTTCATTCAAGAGTTTAAAAGAATAGTAAAACATTCGCTCACATTTAATGATGCACAGATATCATTAAAGCCTTTTCATTTATGGAGTCAGATGAAATAACGAGTAAATACATATAACAAAATGTATTGGATTTAACCAAAAATACTTTGCCGCGAGAAAAGACTTGTAACACGCAGAGCCCTTCCCTGCTGATCGGATGCCGGACTTTGGGCCGATCGAGCGCGACTTACAAATTCCCTTTCACACAGAAATTCCGGAAAATACAGGGATAAAGTGATCTGGGATTTGACCCGGGTTCGTTTGACTTTGGTTCATTCACACTGCCAGTGATTTCCCAAGATCAGAGAGTGCGTTCACACCATAGACTGTAAAAAAAATGGACAAAGCGTCTGTGACGTCACCCATAGACTTTCTGAATAACGGTTTTGAGGCTGTTTATGGGGGGTATGGGCGGCGCCATCTTTGAGAATCTTGGGAAATCCTAACCCCGCCCACCTTCTGGCCAATCGATATATGGGTAAAAGGGCGGGCTTTGTGTGAGACTGAGCCGGCCGGTGGACGCGCCTCTTCAGCCAAGCAGCGGCAGCCTCAGCTATCTGTAACGTTATAAGATCGACTGGCAGACTAGGCTACTTTTTACAGTCTATGGCTACTACATTCACAGCAAAGCTGCTGAAGAGTACAACCCATCTGAATTTGCTGGTAAGTTGTGGTTGTAACGTGAAGTTCATATATGTCTCTTAAAGTCATGTTCAGACACCTTATGGTTTAATGTGAATGATTATCATCGAGTTTTATACATGTTTGGTATTATTTGAAATGTCTCAGTGCGACTGGGACAAATGTCTCATTCCCAAAGATGTAAACTAAAAGGTAATAAGTTCTGAAGAGTTTAGAAACACCTTCCACACTGGAGGGTGTGTCTTTGAGTTAACACCTTCCGACCATTTGTCTGAATGCAAATGTCTCACTGTTAGCAAATGGTTACTTGCAGGTAAATTTCCACTGTGAACGATGTTTAGATTTGAAATGAGGTCTGGGTATATAATGAAACGCAGCGAGAGCTCATAAAGCTCTTTCTTATAGTTATGTATCATGCAAGGTACTATCCGGGTAAACTCATGTGAACAGTTAACAAGTTAGTAACAAAACTTGACACAGGCAAGAAAAGTGTTAATGCTCAAAATGGTATATTAAAAATGCTCAAAATATATTAACACTCCAATGTGGGACATATCAGTCTATTCTTATGTTAGAATTGTAGGGGCAGTCATGGCCTAATGGTAACAGAGTTGGACTGGTGACCCAAAGGTTGCTGGTTCGATTCCAGTACCGGCAGGAATATGACTGAGGTGTCCTTGAGCAAGGCACCTAACCCCCAATCGCTCCCCGGGCGCCACTCAAGGCTGCCCGCTGCTCCGGGTGTGTGTATCCACGTTTGCAGTGTGTGTGTGTGTGTTCACTACTCACTACTCTGCTCCTAATGTGTGTGCACTTACTTGGATGGGTTAAATGCAGAGGTCAAATTCCAAGTATGGGTTACCATACTTGGCCATCACGTGTCACTTTCACTTTCACATTTATTCATTTGGCAGACGCATTTACGGTGTTTCAAACGTCAGTTATAACTGTAACAGATTTGTAGTCTGTTAATTTTAAATAAATCCAAATTTAGATTCCCAGCCACACCAACACAGCGAGAAAGACACAAGAAATATATAAAAATAGTATTTTATTATTTTTAAAAGTTAAAGTTTCTAATAACCATATTAAAATAACATCTTCTCAAAAAACGCAGGGAGACAATAAAACCATGGATTGTCTAATGTTCTGTCCCAGGGTGAAACAATACTCAAGTCCAGTCCAGCCTGGAGTCAGCTCTTTTCCCCCTGTCGCCGGCAAAGAATATCTTGCGTCAGCGGGGCTTCGAATAGCCTATTCCAATCCACAAATCCAGAACCAGGAATTCCGCAGTACCGCTCCGCTTCTGTCAGTGGAGAAATCGTAAAATCAACGGACAGCCTGCACGTAACGTTAGCCGGCAACCTCAAAACAGTCTCGGGTGATTAGAGTGACAACTTTCCTTTCCTGTACTTCATGTGGGCTCATCAACAATACTGCCGTATCCGCTGCTCGGCCGTCGGCCGCTGGATCTGGCACCTTCACAGAAATGAACAACAACTAAACGACTCCTTTAGCTCGAATACCAAATTAACACACATCAGTGTGGGAAAAAAAAGGACCACTTCCCTTTAGTCGAAGTTTTGTGAGCGTTGACACTGCAGAGTCCGAGAGTCGGCTCCACCAAGGCACCGGAGATACAGTCAGCAGCAACACCGAGAGAAAAGGAGATTCGCACGCCAGTTTACCACAGGACACGGCACGTCCATTCACCCCGAGCGTTCCTCTCCTCGGTAAGAGATCTAACCTCCTTTTATTGGGAGTGATCTGATCAGCTGGCAAATTAGATCGCTGATGTGAACGGGGTTCTACAGGTGTGTCAATTAGTGTTTGTTGTTGCAGTTTGTGAAAGAGGGAAACAGTACTATCAAATGTCCAGCAACATCACCACAAACAATATAAATTAATCCACAGCAAACCATAAGGAAAAACTCACAGCAAACAAATATAAAAGTTACGGAAAACAATCACTATATCAATCAATAACAATTCCCAAAATAAAATAAGGTTAACCATCAATCACACTGCTCCACTTGTTTTATATTATGACACTCCTCCCCCCTTTAACAGTTGTCGTCCCGACAAAGTCTTAGTGTCCATACCTGTCCGGAGGCCTACCCCTATTTTGTCTCTGGGACCTACGCAGGGGTGATCTGTCTCCTGGCTCAGGTCTCACAATAGGGGCTACTGGGTCATCGTCCACTGAAACTGCGGGAGGGGCACATGCTATGGGCACAAGGGTCAGAGGTAACAAAGGCCCAGGATACAAGGCATTTGAAAAATTGGGGTTCACCGTTTCAGTCTCTGGGGCTTGTTGAGGCTCCTCAGGGGGGTTGAAAAGGCAAGGCCTTAGGTGATTACGATGATTTGTCCTGATGGGGCCTTCTTTTCCTTCAGGCTTTATCTGAAAAACTGGCAGGCCTGGACGTAGTTGATCAATAACCACGTAAAGTTGGGGCTGCCAGTGAGGTGCCAACTTCCCTTGTTCTCTGCGGCGGAAGTTGCGCAAGAGCACTCGCTCTCCGGGCAACAAGGGGAGGTTCTTGGTTTTCTGATCGTACCTGGCCTTGTCCCGCATTCTGCTGTCTCTAGTTTTTGCTGCCACCTGTCTGTAGACTCTCTGTAGGGTCTGGTTGTGTTGGTGAACCCAACCCTCCAAATCTTGTCTTTGGGTCAATGGTGGCGCACCGACAGCCATTTCCACTGGCAGGCGGGCGTGTCGGCCAAACATGACAAAGTGTGGGGTCAGTCCAGTGGTCTCATGCGGGGTGTTGTTATACATCTGCAGTAGGGTCGGCAAGTGATCTGGCCATCGCACTTGGTCTTCTGGACTCAGTGTTCCCAAAAGAGACAGAACAGTCTTGTTAAACCTTTCGCAGGCCCCATTTCCTTGGGGCCTGTAGGGTGTGGTTCGGACTTTGGCACACCCATACAGACAGCACAGCTGTGCTACCATGGTCGACTCAAAGGCCGCTCCTTGATCTGAGAGGATTCGTTCTGGACATCCCCATGGCTGGATGAGGTGGCGCCAAAGGGCACGTGTCGTAGTGGCTGCTGTCTGGTCTTTTGTAGGGACAGCCCATCCGTACTTTGAGAAAAGATCAGTTATTACCAACAGATAAGGATAAGTGTCGCCATGCCTACCAAGAGACAAATAATCAATTGAAACGGTTTCCAAAGGGTATGATACAAGAATAGGCACCAAGGGTGCCCTTACCTCTGGTCCTCTTTTCTGTTGAGTGCAAATTGCACATTTGGATGCCCATTCTTGCAAGTCCGCACCCATCCTGGGCCAGTAAAAGGTTTTTCTTAACAAGCCCTCAATCTTGGCTATTCCCATATGGCCTGAGGCATTGTGATACTTCTCCCACAACTTATAAGTCTTGTCTGTGGGAACCACAATTTGGTAGAGGCTTGACCCTGTATGGCGATCTTGGGCCCTCCGCTGCAACACACCCTCCTGGATGTGTAGTCGACTCCATTCCCTTAAGAGGCGTTTTGTTGCAGGCAGGCACGCTTTCCTCTCCTCGGCTCCTGGAAAACAATTTCCAACCACCCAACCCTTCATTTGGGCCACCGTCTGGTCTTTCTCCTGCCACTCCTTCCAATGGTCTTCGGCTTCTATGCTGGCCTCTGACTCCACCACTGCGGTCTCCACTTGGGCCTGTCGGTCGGATCCCATTTCCTGTGGTAACCTGGACAAAACATCAGCATTACGATTAGAAGCACCAGGGCGATACTTAAGTTCAAAGTCAAAATTCGCCAACTGTGCTGCCCATCGCTGTTCCGTGGCCCCCAAGTGCGCTGTATTCAGGTGGACAAGGGGGTTGTTATCTGTAAAGGCCAGGAATTTATTGCCCCACAGATAGTCTTTAAACTTTTCGGTGACAGCCCATTTAAGGGCTAGAAACTCCAGTTTGAACGAACTGTAGTTTTGGTCGTTCCTCTCGGTGGGGTTAAGGCTCCTGCTGGCGTAAGCTACAACTCTCTCTCTGCCATCCTGTAGCTGTGCCAACACAGCCCCCAAACCTCCCAGACTGGCGTCAGTGTAAAGATGGAAGGGTTTTGAGAAGTCTGCGTATGCCAAGATTGGGGCACTCACCAGAGCAGTCTTCAGAGAATCGAATGCCATCTGGCAGTCTGGGGTCCAGTCGATGGCAGCATTTCCTCTCCGCATACTAGCAGAACCTACTAGGAGAGCATTCAGAGGTGCTGCTATTTTAGAAAAACCCTTCACAAATCTTCTATAGTACCCCACAAACCCAAGGAATGATCGTACCTGCTTAATGGTAGAGGGAATGGGCCAGTTCTCAACGACAACTGTCTTTTCCGGATCTGTGGATATTCCCTCACCAGAGATGACATGACCAAGGTAGGTGACTTTCCTCTGGAACAGGCTACATTTATGGGGCTGCAACTTTAAGCCATGGGCTGTCAGCTTCTCAAAAACCTGCTCCAGGTGGTTGATGTGGGTGTCGAAGTCCAAGGAGTATACAACAATATCATCCAAGTAGATCAGGAGAGAGTCGTGGACCTGCCCGCCTAGGCACCGCTGCATCAGACGTTGAAATGTTGCAGGTGCATTACAGAGGCCAAAGGGCATCCTCTGGAACTCATACAGGCCCAGGGGTGTAGTGAATGCAGTCTTCTCTCGATCCTTCGGGTCCACATCTACCTGCCAATATCCACTGGCCAGGTCAAGGGTAGAATACCAAGCAGCTTGCTTGAGGCTGGTGAGGGATTCTTCAATCCTTGGCAAGGGATAGGCATCTTTGTGGGTTAGAGCATTCAGCTTCCTATAATCCACACAAAAGCGCCAGGATCCATCCTTCTTCTTCACAAGGACAATTGGTGCTGCCCAAGGGCTGGAGCTTTCCTTTATGACATCATTATCCAGCATGTTTTGCAGAAGTTCCCTCAATTCAGGGTAAAGGCTTGGTGGAACTGGCCTGTAGCGCTCCCTGCTGGGCGGTGCAGAACCCGTAGGTATGGAGTGGAGGACTGCACTGGTCTGGCCAAAGTCCTCATCACCTGCTGCAAAGAGGTCTCTCCATCGCTGTAACAGTAAGTCCATCTTCTGTTGCTGGTCTGTTGTTAAGCCATCACCTTTCAGCAGGTTGACTGGATGCTGATCTTTTGTACTGATGTGGTTGGTCTGCACATCCACTTCCACCACACCTGGATCTAAAGTCTTCAAAACAAGGTCCTTTTCCCCTCGAATCTGCCTTGGGTCAACCTGGAAGACATCAGCAAGGGGGCGGCGTTGAGGTATCAATATGGGGTAAGGATTAAGATTACGTACCCTTATAGGGAGGCGTCCTTTCACCACAGTAGTAACAGTCCGGGCCACCTGCCACTCGTCATCTCTTTCTGGGCCCTCCACCAAAGCACAAAAATCCGACCTGGTTTTTGCGCCATAAAGGTGTGTCCACAGCACCACTTCACTGTTAGGAGGCAAATAGACTGGGTCTTGGCGGGTTAACCTGGCCACTCCAATCTGTCCATTGGATAATTCATCCTGTGAAACCTTTTGACAGACAGCAAAAGCACGCTCCCATTCCCCCTTTGCTTCACGTGACATAGTTGCACCAAAGACAGTCAGGCCAGGGTGGACTCCCTGAAACAGCTCTTTCCAGCAACATGAAATGACATTCATCCCTAGGATACCTCTTTCAGCACTCAGGCACTCATCCTTTACAATGATGACTCCTTTACCTGGCACTGTGACTCCTCCCACTGAAAAATCCAAGATGGCATAGCCAGTATATGGAATCTGTAGTCCATTAGCTGCTTTTAGAGAAAGCCAGTGCAGATCTTGTGAGCTTCGCTTCTGCTCTCCACTCAGCCATTTCTGAAAAAAAGTTTCACTGAACAGCGTAACTTGTGAGCCTGTATCAAGCAAGCAGGGCAATTTCACTCCCGCAACAACAACTTCAACTCCTGGACACGTCCCCACCAGGGATGGTTTGTCCGTTTGGTTTCCCTGGTCCCCCTCCCCAACCACCTGGCTCTCAGTGGTTGGGGCTGTTAGTTTAACTGCCTCCTCCCCTGTTGACAGTACCTCTGGATGTGACCAGCCTTCCCACAGCCTCTGCAGATTGGTTTGCCTCGGTCGTCCCACTCCAAGGTCTGGTGACGCCTGGGGGAGGCAGTATAACGGCCCTCCCGTACAGCCCCCCTAGGGGATAAGGGCGGGTCTCTATGCACCATAGTCTGAGGGGAGAGTTGGCGTTTAATCTCGTCAGTTAGGGTTTCTTTAAGAACATGAAGTTGGTCTGTAATTTCTTTTCTGAGTTCGGCTCTTACTGTCTCCCTCCACTCTTCTAGGCTAGGTGCAACCATGGATTGTTTTGGCTGTGGCACAGAGATACGTGAGGCACAGACAGGCTCCATCTTCAGCTCAGCTTCTAATGCTTTCACTTCACTACACACCTCAGTAAAGGACAATGTGGGTTTTCTACGCACCTGCCTTTGGAGTTCCTGTTGCACCACACCAGGCCTTAAGCCCAGGACAAGTTGGTCCCTAATAGTCATCTCGTCCTGGGCAGAGCCTGCTGGTTCCTGCTCCTTCCATGTGAAGAATAGTTCCCGGAGACGGAGAATGAAAGCAGAAACGGTTTCCTCTTCCTGTTGGTGACATTTAAAGAATTGTGCCCGGAGCTGGGCTACTGGTGTTACACGCCCATACAGCCTTTTTAACTCGCTCAGCATATCTACACTTGTTAAGCGTCTTGCTGGATTCAGTAGCCTCATCTCTCTTTTTGCCTCACCCTCAAGTGCCCCATATATAAAGTCAATTTTCTGTTCCTCGTTTAACCCTTGTGCCCTCAGCATAGCTTGTACCTGCCCACTCCATTCAGAAAAACTCATTTTGCTTGAGTCACCATTAAACCTTGGGATCCATGGGACCCCCATAAACCAAGGCATCATCATTGCATTTATGACAGGCTGACTAGGTGGAACATTTTCCAGCCTGGCCCCAGTACCTTGCAACAGACTGCCCTCTGGACCTCCATGCTGTCCTTCAGTTTCATCTGCCATTCTACACTGTGTGGTGTGGAGAGGGAAACCCTGCCGACTGCGCCACTAATGTAACAGATTTGTAGTCTGTTAATTTTAAATAAATCCAAATTTAGATTCCCAGCCACACCAACACAGCGAGAAAGACACAAGAAATATATAAAAATAGTATTTTATTATTTTTAAAAGTTAAAGTTTCTAATAACCATATTAAAATAAAATCTTCTCAAAAAACGCAGGGAGACAATAAAACCATGGATTGTCTAATGTTCTGTCCCAGGGTGAAACAATACTCAAGTCCAGTCCAGCCTGGAGTCAGCTCTTTTCCCCCTGTCGCCGGCAAAGAATATCTTGCGTCAGCGGGGCTTCGAATAGCCTATTCCAATCCACAAATCCAGAACCAGGAATTCCGCCGTACCGCTCCGCTTCTGTCAGTGGAGAAATCGTAAAATCAACGGACAGCCTGCACGTAACGTTAGCCGGCAACCTCAAAACAGTCTCGGGTGATTAGAGTGACAACTTTCCTTTCCTGTACTTCATGTGGGCTCATCAACAATACTGCCGTATCCGCTGCTCGGCCGTCGGCCGCTGGATCTGGCACCTTCACAGAAATGAACAACAACTAAACGACTCCTTTAGCTCGAATACCAAATTAACACACATCAGTGTGGAAAAAAAAAGGACCACTTCCCTTTAGTCGAAGTTTTGTGAGCGTTGACACTGCAGAGTCCGAGAGTCGGCTCCACCAAGGCACCGGAGATACAGTCAGCAGCAACACCGAGAGAAAAGGAGATTCGCACGCCAGTTTACCACAGGACACGGCACGTCCATTCACCCCGAGCGTTCCTCTCCTCGGTAAGAGATCTAACCTCCTTTTATTGGGAGTGATCTGATCAGCTGGCAAATTAGATCGCTGATGTGAACGGGGTTCTACAGGTGTGTCAATTAGTGTTTGTTGTTGCAGTTTGTGAAAGAGGGAAACAGTACTATCAAATGTCCAGCAACATCACCACAAACAATATAAATTAATCCACAGCAAACCATAAGGAAAAACTCACAGCAAACAAATATAAAAGTTACGGAAAACAATCACTATATCAATCAATAACAATTCCCAAAATAAAATAAGGTTAACCATCAATCACACTGCTCCACTTGTTTTATATTATGACATAACCATAGGTAAAGTACCTCGGACGCTAACTTATCTGAGGCGATTTAATGCTAACTGTTGCAGTGCCACTGCCCACAAACATTGATGCTGAATAGTGCTAACTACGTGAAATAGTAGTGGAATGTCACTTACCGGAAAAAATGGAGCGAAGTACTCCTACAGTGTCGGTTAGTGCAGTTTATAGCAGAGCAACCCATTTTATGTACGATATTTCAATACAAATGTTCAGAAAGGATACAGAGGTGGTATGTGTTGTGTCAGATCATGGCCGAGACGTCAAATTTCAGGAATTCCACTCGGCACAGCCCATTATCAGCTGTCAATCAAGCTGTCAATCAAAGTTAACCACGCCCTTATTTGTCATACATTTTATATCTAAATACGATCTAAACTAACGAGTTAGAAAAAAATTCACCCCCCTCACAGTTGTCAGGCACTTGGAACCTATCGAAAAATACAATAAAAGTCCATGGGACCAACCTGTAAAAACATGAATTTATGCTGTGAAAACGGACATTTTAACATGGGGTCTATGGACATTTGCTCCCTTTTGGGACCTGCCCCTAGCGGATTTTCGATGTATTGCAGTTTTTTGCACTTCCGGGTAGGCTTCATTTTTCAGATTAGAATGTTGCCGCTTGGTTCACACACAATCCGTAAAAATCCCGTGTCTCAGCACAGCAGCGTCTATAATTTGCTAATGAGCTGCGATTTCTCTCTCGAGAAACCATGCTTGTGCATTTTTTCTCTGATTCGATCATAAACTAGCGCATTACGTACCGTTTCACGCTGGCGAACGATCCCGGCTTCAGCGCCATCATTACGACACGGCATTGATTACGGCTTTTGTTCACACAGCGTGCGTTCCGGGACTGAACACAGCAATGTTACTAGGTAGGTCCCCAACCCGGCATCGATCCTGGCATCAATCCCGGGTCGTGTTTGCGTTCACACAGAAGGTGTTCTGGCAATTTCCCGGTATCAACGCGCTGTGTGAAAGGGGCTTAAATAATAAAAGAGGGGGGAAATGTTGCCCCCTAGAGCGGACAGAGTGTGCTGTCCATATGTAAATTAAATAATGCGTCTCTGCTGGTTGTTGTGTTGCAGTAAATCTACACCTTGGAATGTTGTTCCAGGATCAACAAAATCTGTCTTATTTGGCAAAATCACGGGCAATAATATTTATGTTGGTTTAATTTAAAGGGGTGGTTGATTATAATTTTACTTTTCTAACTTTAGTAAGTGTGTAATTGTTGTTTGAGCATAAACAACATCTGCAAAGTTATGACGCTCAAAGCAAAGGGAGATATGTTCTATTACAGAAATCCCTTTTTAAGAACTACAACAAACGGCTGGTAGGGACTACAATGAGCTTCTTCACGGGTTAGTGATATCACGCGATTTATAGATTATCATGACAGAATATGCTAATCAATGACTAGAAGATTAACTCCACATCAGCTACATAAATTCATCAACTAACCATTCAGAAATGTTCTGTTGCATTCTACATGTTGTCACTTCTTCTTGAGTCTCTCCATCTTTGTACGACTCAGGTTTGAACATAAAAGGCTAAAAGTTTTAGAAATTTTCAGTGCATGTCTGTGTGAGGTAGTGAACACAGGAGCTCTTGAAGCTCCGTCGTCTGTGCCGGGAGATACACTATATTTACTTTATTCTAATAAGCTGCAGTTACCTTTAAAGATTTTTAAAGGGGTGGTTGATTTAACTTTTTTAACTTATGTGTAATGTTGCTGTTTGAGTATAAACAACATCTGCAAAGTTACGACGCTCAAAGTTCAAAGCAAAGGGAGATATTTTCTAAAATTTAAAATCTAAAATCTAAAATTTAAAATCTAAAATCTAAAATTTAAATAAACCCCACCCCCGGGAACGCAATTTATAGATTGGTCATGACAGAATATGCGAATCAATGACTAGAACGGGGGCCTCTGGCTAATAGATGGTAATTATTTTAGCGCCACAAGCATTATTTTAGCGCCATTTCCATTAGACAGCAGGCTAACGATGAAGGCAAGCCGTAGTGCGAGGCTTCTCTCGGAGATGGTACAGAAGAAAGGCCTGGCTAACTGGATGCAGTCATGCTAATGCCTTATTGTGCTTTCAGTGATTACTTTTTAAAACAACGGGATAGATCCACATTAGGTGGGGTTGGTTTGAATTTCTGTGGTAATCAGTTTTACTTTTTGTCTAGAATAATGACACTGTAAACGCCTTTGTTTATAGTTGCGGAAGGGTTGACTCACAGGCTGTCACTTTTGCTGTCGCTTTTAAATGTTTGACTTTAAGAATTTGCTGTCATTCGTACTAGGCTACACTCATGGCACATATTTTAACACTTCAATAATGTATAAGTTTAATCTCTCAGTTTGCAACAGCATTTTTCTGTTTGTTCTGCAGGTGTATTTGGTGTTGATAAAGATGGCGTGAAGCCAGTGTCAGTATCAGTGATGAAGGGAGATTCTGTCACTCTACACACTGATGTTACTGAACTACGATAAGATAGAATGGATGAGTGAAGATAAATCATAGCTCAAATCGCAAACAACAAAATCTCAATTGATTATGTTTCTGAAGACAGACTAGAGCTGGACTATCAAATTGGATCACTTACCATCAGAAACATAATTGAAAACAGATTTTATAAACTAGACATTGGGGGCAGACATCAGATTTGCGTTTTCAATTAATTGCTATGGAAGTCGAGCTTCATCCCCGCGCAGTGCATTTTGGGATTGACAGTGGACCGGAGAAGAGAGCGTCAAAAGGTTGGGCAGTTCTCGACTTTATGCAAATATCAAGCGAAAAACACGGTCGGCAGCCAATTGCTGTGAGGTTCGGGATGTGACATCTGTCTTGAGAGTTTAAAAATATGCAAATTGTGCCGGAGTTTATGCTGGATTTAGTGTGCAAATCATTTTGTTTACAAATTAGACGCTTTGCAGTTATTGTAGGCTATATGTTAAATATTTCATTTTGGATGTGTTCATTGTGATTATACTGGCTGGGTTTATAAAAGTTTGTAAAATTGGCAGAATATCTCTGCTTGGGGCATTTTGAAACAAAGCTTGTCTATTTCCGAATGTAATTGCGTGCATCTCTGATGATTACTGTGTGTGTTGAAAAAAACTAAGATTAAACAGACTCAGATTAAACAGACTCACCCCAAAGCGGAGACGTTTCAAGTTTCCTACGTCCCATGAGGCCTTGCGTCAAAAGTGGGCGCGTCTTCCGTTTCGAAGTAAACAAGCGGGACGTGACACTCATTCTTTCAGTTTATGTAATTTTTGTCATATTTATAAAAAAAAATGTTTTAAACGTGTCTGTAATTAAAGTACAAATGATTGACAAACACGTCTTTCGAATGGAAATAAATAAGTACTTTTGGTGTCTTGTTCATTATATATATATATATATATATATATATATATATATATATATTTTTTTTTTATAGCCTATAAAAGCAACAGAACTTAGACCTAGTGGTGGACAGTAACGAAGTAAATGTAATTCGTTACTGTAGCCTGCTTAAGTAGCTTTTTTGTGTATCTGTACTTTACTGAAGTATTTTAAGTTGGGGAGACTTTTACTTTAACTCCACTACATTTCAAAGTCAAATATCTTACTTTTTACTCTACTACATTTTCAAAATTAGTCGTTCCTTTTTATTTATGAGTGGATAAAAACTTAACTGGTCAAACGAGCCACCAAACAGTACAGCGCGCGCTTTGTTTTGAACTTGTTTTGTTTGCCCCTGTTGGCGCTTTGGCGGTATCTACTTAGCGCGAACATATGCTTCAATGTGACATCACATCAGTGCAACAGCATAACATTTTGAGTGCCAATGTCTTGAAAAATTATTTTTGAAGTAATTAAAAAGAAGAATGAGTCCTTAATTTTTAAGTGCCTTCTCTGCCTGCCTTGGCCCTGTACAATTTCTGGTAACACTTTAAAATATGGTTCCTTCATTAATGAATAACTACACAGGAACAAATGAGTAACACAATATTAACAATGTAGTAACTACTATTAACTAACAAGAAATTCTGATTAACAAATTAGTAAGTAATAGCACACAGATGAAAGTGGTAGTTCACTATTAACTAATCAATAACTACTATTTTTTTAATGCTTCCCAGAGAACTATTGTAAGAATCATGGTAACTAACTAGTAATGACTCAAGTGTTACTACATACTTCTAAAGGAAATACTAATTATTTGGATCCGTATTCTAAAGTGAAGATCATGGTAACTAACTAGTAATGACTAAAGTGTTACTACATACTTCTAAAGGAATTACTAATTATTTTAAGCTTTTGAGGTTTTTGGTGAAGTTTTAAATAGTAATTCCCATAGAAGTATGTAGTAACACTTTAGTCATTGCTAGTTAGTTACCATGATCTTCACTTTAGAATACAGATCCAAATAATTAGTAATGCCTTTAGAAGTATGTAGTAAAACTTGAGTCATTATTATTTAGTTACCATGATCTTCACTTTAGAATACGGATCCAAATAATTAGTAATTCCTTTAGAAGTATGTAGTAACACATGAGTCATTACTAGTTAGTTACCATGATCCTTACAGTAGTTACTAATGAAAAGCCAATCCTAAAGTGTAGAATCTTCTAATCCTTCACAAGATATTTGCACACACATATATGAGCTAGGAGACATACATGAAAACATGTTTTTTTGTGAGCTAGGTTAAATAATAAAATCACTTTATATGGTATTTGGATGGCTGATAACTCAATATGTTCCAGTCGTCACCGTGACTCTAGTGATTCAATGCCAGTCCAGAGGAATGCCGGAAAATTGGCCACAGGACAAGTAAGGTCCCGACAACTGCATTTAAAAATCCATTTCTTTAAAATTATTCAGTTGATAAATAGTTCTCTAGGAGAGAGCATAGGCTAATTATTTCCCAAATCATAAGTCTGCTATGCTATTACATATTGATAAACATTGTGTATTCGTTTACAGTAGCAGTTAAAATGTTAATGCAGTACTAGTCATTTGTCCTGCATTAGTTATTGATTAGTTTTGCATGAATTATGAAACTGTTTCAGTAGTTCTCTGGGAAGCATTAAAAAAATAGTAGTTATTGATTAGTTAATAGTGAACTACCACTTTCATCTGTGTGCTATTACTTACTAATTTGTTAATCAGAATTTCTTGTTAGTTAATAGTAGTTACTAGATTGTTAATATTGTGTTACTCATTTGTTCCTGTGTAGTTATTCATTAACGAAGGAACCGTATTCTAAAGTGTTACCCAATTTCTTCTTACAAGAATTCTCCTTCCAATCTAAGGAAACACATAGAGGTAAGCCATTTTCATTTCACTAATTTTTTTAAATGAGAAATCTAACAGTAGCTTGCAGAAAACTGTTTCATTGTGCATGTTAAAATATAGACTATGTGACGTTACCATGAGCATTGTATAGGCTACGTCGTCAGCTAAGTTAGCTGTTTCACCGTATTTCATAGTATTTGTATTTGAAACTTTTCAGGCTGAGTGCTCTGATATTGTGAAATGGCAATCAATCGATGTTTACATTTTATGTTGGAATATAAATTCTATTATGACTAGTTTTACATGCAGCGTATTCATTTTACATTTATTTGGATTCGCGTTTTTCACAATACATATTGTTTCAAAGCAGCTTTACAGAAAGTATGTGTCTACATTACAATTTAGAGTGATCTGTTATCAGAGGTGACTGTGTCCAAGTTATCTATGTCAGAAATGTAGGCCTACAGTTCTAAGATAATACAAATCGTGCTGTTATTAGCTAACATGATGTATTAATTTAAAGAAGGAAACAATGAGCTAATTAAAGTAATTATTACAAGTTAGGGAACATAATGATTACATGTGAGAAAATTTAGAATTGGTGCATGTATGATGCTAAAACAGTTGACCGGTGGAGTGGAGTGCTCCTTATTAACAGAGATTGTTATTTTCAAAAGTTCAGCTTCCAAAGACTGTGATCTAACTAAGCCTATGCTGAAAATAATGAACTCTGTAGCCTACATCTATGACATGCTAAAAGCACATGAAATACTTATTTTTATTTAAGCAAAGAGAGGAGACTGATCTCTGGTATGTAGTTAATGTTTTGAATGTTTCCTTTTGTGGAGAAAACATGGTAGCCACATGCAGAGATATATTGCCCTAACAGCGCCAATGAAAAGAAAAAATATTGTTCCTGACTGTGTGGGGAAATTCATAACTGAAATAGTATTATGAACACCTACTGTATGCAATTGTGATTGGCAAGTGTGATTCTTCGGATTACAAACACTAGTTCCTATAACAGTGAATCTGATAAGGCCAGTTTATATTTATGCACAGAGACATTCAGATGCAAGGAAAACTCATGTGAACCTGTGTTTTGCAAGTTTAAGTTTAAATAAAAACTTGGATTACTATTACAAATAAATGTTAAACTGAAAAGGCCTGCTCTCAAATCCTGTTATTTCATTTGGTTCTAAAGGAAACTGTTTGGCTTCGAGGTTTTGGGCTTATGAAAATTTAATAGACATCAGACTGTCTGTCTGACTAATTAATGTCATTTTATTAATATATTGGTGTACCAAGAGTGACACTGGAGTCTTCACGTAGACTGAGTTAAGCAAGAGTCTTGTGACAAAAATGATATTGTCACAGTTATCGTCTGCACCAGTCTGTCTTCGTCTGCACTACACTTCCCAGAATCCTCCTTGTCTCCACACCTGAACTCACTCCCTCAATTACCCACCTGTTCCTCGTCTTCATCATCCGTGTCACCTGTTATCACCTTGTTATGTTTGATTTGTGCTTGTATTTAGTTTGCCTCTGTTCAGTCTGTCTTTGTATATGTTACACGTCTGTAAACGTTACCTTTGTGAATGTTACCGTTTGCCTGCCTGTACCTGATTGTTGTTTTTGTGGAATTCAGTAAATGTTTGAATTGGAGCCTTTGATTAGTGATGGTGAAATGAAGCTTTGTGAAGCACTGAGGCTTTCCCCTCAAGTGTATCGTAAATTGGTTCATTACTCGAAGCTTTTCAACACGGCGCACACTAACGACATCTTGTGGCCAAAAGGTGGAAAAGCTACCTTTCCCAATTTCTTTTTATTTGATTGTTTTATGTAGGCTAATAAATCACTTTGTGCTATGAAAACCACAAAGCAATACAAATCATTAGTGTTAGTGTTGATGTTTACACAATGTATGAACAAATGAGTCTATGAATTAATTTATGAAAGAATTAATACATAGGACAAATTAACTCTGCTTTGTTCAACAAATGCAGCCTTAAAACTTTAGCCGTAGTCCTAAACCTATGAGTTCAGGCAAGGCTCATAGGCATATATAATCAAAATAAAAGAAAACTATTGTGGAATGGTGAAGTGCTGTGAAAGTGCTTGTGAACTGGGGAGTTAAGTAATTGAAGAAATTAAAGATTTTTATTAAGGAACAGGACTTGTTCAACAGTGTGGGGGCTAAGTCTATTTCTTTTTTTATTTACTTCCCCTGCCTTTGAGAATATTCTCTCACGAGACTGAGGAGGCAGGAGTGCAAAAACATCCCAGGGCAAGACGATGAAGATGCGGATAGACACACTTTTGAGTAGCCCCATCAATCATTTGTTTTCTGATCCCTGCAATACAGTAAAGTATTTAAAATATAACTGAATAAGTATTATAACTATGCACTATTTAAGATATCTCATTATAAATACAGAAATTGACAAACAAATAAATGAATGACTGATCAGAAGTCTTAGTTGTTGGTCCACTTCCAGAATTTGTGTTTTCATGTTTAGCTATAAAATGTCTCAACATTGACAATGTGTTGTTATTATAAAAAAGCTGTTGAGAACATATAAGGCACTCAACCTACAGAAGGAGGTCACATAAACTTGAGTAGCCTACTTTTTTTTCATATACATAATGTAGGCCTATTATTTAACATAATATATTGTTTATTATACACTGAATATGCATAAAATAACATGTAAATAATTTACATAATTAATTATTATATTTTATATAAATTCGTAAATCATAATTCATTTTAAAATCATATTCTTATGACAAAATAATAATAATAATAATTAGCTTACTGTATTTGTGGATACGACCTGAAAACGCTTGGCTGGTTCCATGCTGAAAATTCAAAAGAGCTCACTCTCTGTTTCAGTCTCAGTCGGTCTCAGTTCACTACCGAAGCTCATGACACTCGAAACCTGCGCAAGGTTCGCGCTATTTATGAATCAGAATATGAAGCAGTCACGTGGCTTTGTGTCAAAACGAAGCTTCGGACGTCAATGATCACATGGTTATGGCAAGACGAATCAAGCTCCGGTACAGTGGTTCATGTGAGATGTTTCGTTTTTTTGATACAAGCTTCGAAGCCTCGGTGCCGAACGTCACATCACTACCTTTGACTCTGCCTCTTCTTCAGCCAGCACCGCAACCGTGACAATTATAGCCATAAAAAAAATCATAGTACTTGAGTACATTTGAAGGCAAATACTTTTGTACTTTTACTCAAGTGAATGTTTAAAGGCAGCACTTCTGCTTTTACTTGAGTAATATTTTACCTTGGGTATCTCTACTTTAACTCAAGTACATGGTATGTGTACTTTGTCCACCACTGCTTAGGCCTACATCCAGTTTATTAGCAACACTCCCGCGTGCAGGAGTGGGAATCTCGCGATATCCACCTTTGATCTCGTTGGTGTCTGATCCACTATGGCAAGCCGTTTTAACTTTTATTCATTTCCAGGATATGAATTCTTGATATCAACAATTAAATTTTCACTAGTTAAAATTATAGTTACTGATATCAGGAATTAGATTTATACTAGTAACAATGGCATTTTTTATATCAGTATGGAAAGCCCTTTGAGCATTTATTCGATATCCTACTAGTACGCATTTATGGAAAGCCTTTTGAGCATTTATTCGATATCCTACTAGTACGCATTTATGGTAAAGCCCTTTGAGCATTTATTCGATATCCTACTAGTACGCATTTATGGAAAGCCCTTTGAGCATTTATTCGATATCCTACTAGTACGCATTTATTTCATCTTACTAGTAAGACTTTTGTTCAAACTAGTTCGACAAAATGGCGAACTAGTAGACCAAAAGTCTCAACTAGTTGGCTTTTTGACGAACTAGTGGCCATCTGGACCGAACTAGTAAAGCACAAAGGCGTACTAGTTAACTAGTGAGCAGCAAAACCTTTAACATGTTAACTAGTCAAACATAAATTCGGCTTACTAGTTAACTAGTGGACAGCAATTTTCTGCACTAGTTAACTAGTTACCATTTTGGCTCTCACTAGTTAACTAGTAAAGCCAAAAATGTCCACTAGATAACTAGTTGACACGTGTTGGAACTTACTAGTTAACTAGTAAGGCAAAAATTGTCATACTAGTTAACTAGTACGAGCTAAAATGTCTACTAGTTAACTAGTTGACGTTTTTTTTAGACCTTACTAGTTAACTAGTAAAAACATTTTAAACCTTACTAGTTAACTAGTGAAAGCCAAAATGCCCACTAGTTAACTAGTTGAACTGTTTTTTACTTTACTAGTTAACTAGTGACGCTCAAAATGTCTACTAGTAGTACTAGTGAAAGCAAAAATGCTGACTAGTTAACTAGTTGCACAAAATGCTAATAAAGGGGTGGTAGCAGGCATTATTTTAAACCTTCCTATTGGCTGTCCAGCAAGAATTCCCTCCTGCCAAAATTTAACCCTTTAAGGCCTGATTAACTTTTAATTTTGTTAACTGCCAGCTCATTGATTAATATCTATGCAGAAAAAAGTGTGAAACCTGTGTACTGTCAGATGAATCTTTAATCTTGCTTGATTTTTTTTACTTTTTGCCTTTTTAACAATGAAACACCAAGGTTTTTCTATGTTTTTTTTTCCTTTTGTATTGTTGGTGAGTAAAACAAAAACGCAGGTTCTCTGCTCCATGGAGTAGGCTATACTGTATATATAGGCTACTGTAAATATTCTCTCTCTCTCTCTCTCTCTCTCTCTCTCTCTTTACATATATATATATATATATATATATATACACATATATAAAAATTTTCCCTGCACGCCTGACAGCAGTGAAGATAACGATCCAGTCCTCAGCTGTGTGGGATCACTTTAAACTGAGTAATGACAGCAGTACTGTGGAAGTTATGGTGTTTATTAAATACGACCACATTACCCCTGTTTTAGCTTCATTACACTGGCTCCCAGTATGTTTTAGAATTGACTTTAAAATTTTATTGATCACTTTTAAAGCTCTTCATAGCCTCTCACCTTGTTATATTTCTGACCTTTTAGTCCCATACACACCACATACCTTGAGATCCTTGGGCAGAGGTGTGCTGTCTGTTCCAGAGTCTAAAAACTAAGTCAGACTAAAAACTAAAAAGGACAAAGCGTTTGCAGTCGGGGACCTAAGGCTCTGGAATAGCCTGCCCGAGGAAATCAGGTTGGCTGAGTCAGTGAACTCTTTTAAGTCCCTTCTTAAAAAATACTTTTATAGGAGAGCCTTTCCCGATTTTGTCTGACTTTATTTTATCCCATTTTATTTTATTCTATTTTATATTTATCTTAAACGTGTCTCTTACGTGTTTTCTTGCTTTTATCATGCAAGGTCTATTGTTTTTGTGTTTTATTGTTTTTTTTTTTACACTTGTTAAAGTACTTTGTGACTTGTTTTTGAAAAGTGCTCTACAAATAAATATTATTATTATTATTATTATTATTTCTATTAATATTATTAATAATTTTGCAATTGCTTCATTTCATTACAGATCAAAACAGTCAAATTTCCTACATTTTAAAATGAACAATTAGGCCTAGGCCTAAACTGCAGGCTACCACAAACAAACAATAACATAATGAACACATTTAAATAATTATATTAGGCCGGTTGTAGAAGAAGAGCATTTAGTCGCTATAATAACAGTTAAAAGTGAATTTTGCATAATAACGTGTTAGATTTAGTTCCGCTACCGGAAACACCGTCTGCTCTCTGCCTGGACCCCGGCCCGGGTAAACTTTTCCCGGATTCTGCTCTGGACCTGCTCGGATCAGACTCTCTCACTCTGGACTCTCAGCTACGGTTTCCACTGCTCTGTAGCCTACAGCAGCCATCAACCCGGTTCGGCACGCATCTATTTTCACTCTGCGCGGCTCTTCACCTGCTCAATATGCGATCCCTTTACTCAGCAATAAATAGGCCTATTCCTCTTTTATGTAACTCCTCCCTTTCTTAGTCCTGCACTTGGGTCTGCTAGCCTTGCCATAACAAAGTTGAAAACAAAGTTTTGGTAATCATCACTTAGTTAGCCTTGCTGTGAGAATAATAAACGGAGGGCTCTCTTTCTTTCTCTCTCTCTCACACGCGCACACAGACAGACGCACCCATGCCCGCCGTTATCTCTCCCCCATCCCATATCCTCCCTCACTTCTTGGGCATTTATCCTTCTTTTAGATTAGGACTACATTTCAAAGGAAAGTTTTTAATTTCATGTTTTTAGTTTATGAAAACTTCCACAAAAAAATCTTACGCAGCCCCCAGAGGCAGCTCCACACTTTGGGAATCGAGGGCAGGGAGCGCTCGCGGTGGCACAGCGGAGCTGCTCGCGCGGGCGGGGATAATGCTGCTCAGCTCTGCAACAGCCTTTTTATATATAGTCAATGGCAACAGCGCTCGCGGGGAGAGCTCGCTGGGGCAGGGCTTAGCCTTTAGGCTCCGATGTGGTAGTGAATTGTTGAAATGGAGTTATTGTCATCAAGAAAGGAACGGGTTGAAACGGAGTTGTAAGAGTGGTATGCTTTATGTTAAGGTCTAACAGTGCTGAATATATCGCAGTATCTCTGCTATTGTCCCGTTGTTTCAATGATATTGATGTAGGTCAGGGGTTGGCCAAATAGGTTTGATAATTTACAAGCTATTGTTGGGTGCCCGGTTAGCTCAATTAGTGGTACACAGGCCTTTCATTCAGAGGGTAGTGTGTTCAGTCCCCCCTTGTACTAATGTCTTATTTTCCCTCTTCAACAAATTAACTAGGCTATACCAACGCATTCTCATCCTTTGGCGTCATATAGTTGACACCATATGACAAAACGGCGAAATACTACGCACATGGCACCCTTTATCGTCAATATAACACCCACTATGATGGGTAGGTTTAGGTGTGGGGTAGGGTCTGCGTCTCATATTCACGCTAAAGGATGCCAGTCAACTTTATGACGCCTTGGGTTCGCGTGTTATATTCACGCTAAAGGGTGCCATGTGCGTAGTATTTCGCCGTTTTGTCATATGGTGTCACCTATATGACGCCAAAGGATGAGAACGGGCTCGCTATACTGTTTCACATGCTCACAATAAAGCATGTGCTGGAGTGTGTGCCTCCCAGTGACTGATCCATCCATTATGCTATTTTAATTTCCCCAGCATCTCCAGGCAGAGGAAAGTTCTGCGCTTCTCATTCAGGGAATCCAATCTAATCTAAATCCAAGCAAAGTAAAAGCTCTCAATTCAACTCAAAATAAAGCATTGCTGCAAAAACATTTTCACGCTTTTATTTTGTAGGTACAATCACTTAAGAGGAAATGATTATGTGAGTAACTGTTGCTGTCATGACTGATATCTAGGCCTAGTTTTTTACCAGCTCCGATCAAAGTAGGCTATTTATTTATCCCATGGGCCGCCAACCCACGCTTTAGGTGAAACCAATGTGAGACACACATTTTGAACAAAAAGCACAGGAATGTGTCTGACGGGGACAAAACAAAAGAAGCAGTTACTGAAGATGAAGAGAATAGTTGCAGATTTAAAAAAATATAGAGATCAGAGAAATGGAGACATGATTGCAACTCACAATCTGATCTAATGTGTTGATTTTACCTTGAAAAGACGTTGAGGTTAAAATACTGCAGATTTTTATCTGTTTGTTTCTTACATCAGCAGCATTTAGTGACTTTATTTCAGCTACTTTAACAAATGTAGTACATTTAAACATTCTCATGAAATGCTGTTAAAACATGTTCAGACTATGCACCATATTTAATTTTGAAAAACTCACTTTCAAACTACATTTTGCAGCTCCACTTCTGTCCTGCTCACTCAGTCACAGTCACTTAGTTACAATGTTATAAAAGGACAGGCAGAGGTTTTATTCTGAGCTGAGACTATTTGAATGTTGGGTCAAAAACTGCTGTTCAAAGAAAAAACTTTAGATAATCCTTGAGTGTACAATGTTAGGCAGTAACACTGAGTGACAAACTAATAAGCAAACAGGATGTAGATTCTGACAGACAGTAAACCTCTGCTAATTAACACACTTCAACTGGGACTGAATGAATGAGGATATTAAACAGCTTGTCTGGCCCTGTAAGAGGGAAGAGAACTCAGGGTCTGTTGAATAAAACCTGATATTGGGCAGGTTAGGTTCACAAAGTTACCCCTCTTTCTGGAACTGAACTGATCAAATAATCAAATATCATTGCAATCATGTTTATTGTCTTCAAAACGTCTTTATCTGCATGTTACAGCGATCTCTGGAAGCTTTGTATGTGTCAGGGAGTTCCTGGGATGTCACATGATTATGGCACTTCTTCGTGTGTTCCATATATGGACTGCATGTGCACACGGCGCCCTCAGGCTGCCAGTATGGATTGAAAACGAATCGGTTACCTAACGTAACCTCGGTTCTCTCTAGAAGAGGGAACGAGTATTGCGTAAGCTAGCTTACGCTGCGGGAAAGATTCATCTTTGCTGAGAGTTTGAAGCCAAAAAATTATTTCATAATTTGTATCCATTGACAACGCAGTTCCTCTGCGGCAGACCTAGAGCAGGCTAGCTAGCAGCTCATTGGTTCGCTCAGAGAGAACTGCTTAAGCCTATGGGAGAGCGGGACTGAACTCAGTGGTGCTTTCATAGCTTCGAGGACTATAGAAAGATCCCAGATAGGAACCGAAGGAGGCCGCGGGTTCATCCTCTTAGCTCCCCTGAGGAAGCGGATGGCTAACTCGTCTTTGCCCAGGGACTGAGCGCGTCGGGGTTCAGAGAACGCCGCGACGGCTGCCACGTAAACCTTGAGAGTGGAGGGGGACCTGCCCTTGTCCAGCATCTCTTGAAGGAAAACTAGCAAAGACGGCACCTCGCATGACCGTGGGTCCAGATGTTTGTCGGTGCACCATTTTGAGAACACAGACCATTTAGACGCATAGAGCCTTCTCGTGGAAGGTGCTCTAGCCTGTATGATAGTGTTTCTTACTCCCTCTGGCAAATCGACGAATAGTCGTTGATCACCCATGCATGTAGCGCCCAGCGCCGTGGATGGGGGTGCCAGATCGTGCCGCGAGCTTGAGAGAGGAGATCTGCTCTGACTGGGATGGGCCACGGGGCTGTCTGTGACAGCTGAGTGAGCTCCGGAACCCAATTCTGACTCTCCCAACGCGGAGCTATGAGGAGCACCGAGTGGCGTGTGTCTCTGATCCTCTGAATTACCTGCGGTGACAGAGCGATCGGAGGGAATGCATAGAGCGGGCGGCGAGGCCATTCCTGGGCTAGCGCGTCCTCGCTCCTTGAAAAAAATATTGAGCAGTGAGCGTTCTCTTCTGACGCGAAGAGGTCTACTTCTGCTCTGCCGAATAGCCGCCACAGTATTTGGACCGTTTGTGTGTTCAGGGACCATTCTCCTGTGGAGATGAGGTTCCTGGACAGTATGTCTGGACCGTCGTTCAGATGGCCCGGCACATGCGTCGCTCTGAGCGAGAGCAGGCGGCTCTGAGACCAAACTAAAATGCGGTGTGTCAGTAGAAAGAGATTCCTGGATCTGACACCGCCCTGACGGTTGAGATAGGAGACCACAGCCATGTTGTCCGAACGGATCAGGACGTGGTGTCCCCGAATGAGCGGGAGGAAGCGCGAGAGCGCGTTCTCGACCGCAAGCATTTCCAGACAGTTTATGTGTAAGGGGCTTTCCTGAGTCGACCAATGGCCGAAGGCCGGTGAGCCCTCGCAGACTGCACCCCAACCCGTGTTGGATGCATCTGTCGAGATGACTTTTCGGCGGGAAAAGGTCCCCATCGTGACGCCCTGCCGAAACCATTCTGCTACTGTCCATGGCTGCAGCGCCGTGAGACATGTCTGCGTAACCCTGATCAGCTGGCGGCCCGTGTTCCACGCGCGGTGGGGTACACGGCTGTTTAACCAAAGCTGAAGCGGGCGCATGTGCAGAAGGCCCAGCTGAAGCACAGCGGAGGCTGAGGCCATGTAACCCAGCATCCTCTGAAAAGTTTTCAGAGGTGTGCGGGTGCCCATCTGAAACGAGGCGGCTAGTCGCTGAACACTGCGTGTGCGCTGTGCGGACAGGCGAGCCGTCATCGTGACCGAGTTCAAATCTATTCCTAGAAAGGAAATCGATTGACTGGGTTGAAGGGAGCTCTTTGTCCAGTTGACAGAGAGGCCCAGCGTTTTCAGATGGTCGAGGAGAACTGCGCGGTCCGACAGAAGCTCCGTCTGTGATTGGGCCAAAATCAGCCAGTCGTCCAGATAATTCAATATGCGCAGCCCCTGGCTCCGCAGGGGGGCGAGCGCCGTATCCATGCACTTTGTGAATGTACGGGGCGCCAGGGATAAGCCGAACGGGAGAACGGCGTATTGATAAACATGACCCTCGAAGGCGAAACGTAAGAATGGCCTGTGACGGGGATTTATCTGGATCTGAAAATAGGCGTCTTTCAGGTCTAGAGAGATGAACCAGTCCCCCTGGCGCACTTGCGCGAGGAGTTTCCTGGTAGTGAGCATCTTGAACGGTCTCTTCATGAGCACTTTGTTCAAAAACCTGAGATCTAAAATCGGTCTGAGGCCGCCGTCTTTCTTGGGAACCAGAAAATAACGGCCGTAAAACCCCGACTCGGTCATAGATGGCGGGACTCTCTCTATGGCGCCCTTTTGCAACAGGGTCGCAATTTCTGAGCGGAGCGTGCCGGCGGCCAGCGGGCTGACAGTAGATTCGAGCCGGGCGCGCGCACGAGGCGGGCGGCGGCGAAACTGTAGCAGATAGCCGTTCTTTATAATGCTTAGCACCCACGGGGAAATGCCTGGAATGGCTTCCCACGCTTTGGAGCATGCGGCTAGTGGCCGAATGGCTATGTCGCCCTGATTGCTGTACATAGCGGGCTGGACACAGTGTGTGGGCGCGCTTTGAATGTGTGTGGCAACGGGACTTGCACTCAGAGAGGAGTCTATGGGCCGTGAAACAGAGCGAGCAGAGAGGGGACACGCGCATGAATTCGTGGGTGTGTTTATGTTCTCTGATATTAGAGCGGGCTGTGCCCGTTTCATGTGATGGGGCTCTGAGAGAGACACGGTATATGTTATGCTTGTGTGTATGGGTGAACACATGATTGTGGGCACATTTTCTACACAACCGGCATATTTTCTCTTTTTGAGATTTCTCTGGGTAGCCGTAAAAACGGCTTTTTGTCGCTCGCAAGCGGGCAGGGACACCCGGCTTGTTTGTGGCGGTAAACACTACAGCAGTCGGCGAAACAACGGGGACTGGCGGAGGGCGAAGCTTTGACGGCGGTCCGGCCGCAGCGGGAGAGCGCCGACGTTTTCTTAACTTTGCCAGGCAGACTTCTGATGATCAGGCTTCAGCGTGATCTTGGGTCGCGGGCCCCGTGGGGGCGGCGGTCTGCGGCGGCTGTCAGAGCGAGAGCGAGGGCCTGTCTGCGCTGGGCTGTTTGAGTCTGCGGAGGTGGGCGCTGTGGTGGAGCTCTGGCAGGAGGCTCGCGAGAGCGGCCTGCGGAAGAGCTAGCGCGGCGGGGCAGAAACAAATTCATGGCCTGAGTGGCTTTCTGGACCTCGGAAAAGCGATCGACGATTCCCGTGACAGCAGATCCAAAAAGGCCCGTCGGGGAGAGGGGCGCGTTAAGAAACGCGGCGCGCTCAGAATCTCCGATGTCGGCGAGCGTGAGCCATAAGTGTCTCTCGGATACACAAAGGCTGGCCATGCATCTCCCCAGAGCTTGTGCGGCGGCTTTAGTGGCGCGAAGGGAGAGGTCCGTAGCACTTCTCAGATCCGTGACAGCGGAGGAGGGGTTTCTACCGCTCTCGGCCCACTCACGGAGAATATCGCTCTGTAACACTTGGAGGACAGACATAGAATGTAGCACTGCGGCGGCCTGACCGGCGGCGGCATAAGCGCGAGCATGAAAGTTCGAGGTCGCTCTGCAAGCTTTCGAAGGAAGCGTGGGGGAAGAGCGCCATCTAGCAGAGGGCGGGCAGAGGTGTGCGGCGACCAAGTCCTCAACGGGCGGCATGGCTGAGTAACCTTTTTCGGCGGCTCCGTCCACCGAGCGCAGCGAGGCGGATATATCGGAGCGGTTTCTAGCCGAGAGCGGGGCATTCCAGGACTTCGTCAGCTCTGCGTGAAGTTCAGGCAGGAATGGGGCGGCCCGGTTGCACGCGGGGGTCGAGCGCCGATGAAAAAAGCTGCCGTCCAGAGGAGACCACTCGAGACCGAGGCGTTCGACGGCCTGTGAGAGGAGGCGCATTAGTTCCTCCTCTATTCCGGTGCGGATCCCCGCCGACTCTCTCGTGGATCCGAGAGATGACCATTCCTCACTGTCTGACACGAGCGGTGAACAGGAATCCTTCTCCTCCGCGGCATCATCGGAAGCGACAGAGCGGCCACTCGGCGGCAACTGTATGTCCGGCTGGGGCGGGGAGGGAGAGCGGGAAGCGGGAAGCGGCGGCGGCGGCCCGCATGGTTCCGCAGGGGGCTCCGGCGGCCTCTGAGCGCGCCGTTTCTTCTTACGCGGCAAAGAGAGAGGCGGCGCGGGAGCGGATTGTGCCGCCAGAAGTCGTGCCCGCAGGGACGACAACGGCAGGCTCTCACAGAAGTCGCATCCTCCATCCGCGAAGGATACAGTCGTCGGATGGCGCTAGCTTGCAGGGCGGCTGAAGGTGGCGAAGACGGCCGGCTTCTTCAGGGTCCGGGAGCTCGCTGGAGTGATGCCTTCGCGACGGCTTTTTCTCAGGACAGCAGAAGCGTGTAGCTCGCTGAAGATGAAATGAATCAACATATAAGCCTGGGAGAGACTGTTATATACACCATAGCCACGCCCATTCTGGCGGGCCATGATGCAATGAACGCGCGGGCGCTTCCCATTGGCAGCGGGTTCAGTCCCGCTCTCCCATAGGCTTAAGCAGTTCTCTCTGAGCGAACCAATGAGCTGCTAGCTAGCCTGCTCTAGGTCTGCCGCAGAGGAACTGCGTTGTCAATGGATACAAATTATGAAATAATTTTTTGGCTTCAAACTCTCAGCAAAGATGAATCTTTCCCGCAGCGTAAGCTAGCTTACGCAATACGAGAGAACCTCTCGTAAGAGAACACAGTACATCAGAGTATTCAGCGCTCATAATGATTACATCGGCCAATTTGGGTATAAATTCAATAAATATTATTCCTGTCTATATAAATCTGATGTAAACCTATGAGAATCTATCAATATTTCTCCAAATCTGCACATTTTTGAGCTAAAAGCCCTGAGGGATGTGGTTTTGTGAAGCGCTGTCATGACGATCTCACAGGAGTTTTTTTTCTGAATGAGACCGGCTGACGCGCATAATTCATATTAAAGGTATCGACTCATTTTTTGATTACATAACTCCTGACACAAATTAAGACATAACTGTCACACGTTTCTCAGAATACAGTAGTGGTCAAATACTGAAACTTAAGTCTTATATCTTTTTTTTAATGATGTATAGTTTGTCAAGGTAATAACTTTAAATCTGATGGTAACTTTGAACAATTTAAAAAAAAAAAGCTTCAGTGCGCCGGCGCTCTGGCAACGGTTAACAGGTTAATCAAACATAACGTTTTATTCATGGTAAGCTGATAAAATATCCCCCTGAAGCTGTTAAGTCATCACAATTCAGAGCTGGCCCTTTAAGACTCTCCAGCACACTGTTTGAACATTGACCAATCAAAATCCTTGTCCCGCCTTCTCCACTTGCATTGGGTCCACTAGTAGTACTAGTGGACCGCATGAAGCACTTTACATGTTAACTAGTAAGAGCTAAAATGTCCACTAGTTAACAAGTTGACACATTTTGGACATTACTAGTCAACTAGTAAGGCGAGAAATGTTGCACTAGTTAACTAGCAAAGGCCAAAATGTTCACTAGTAGCACTAGTTGACGCATGTTTTTTAACCTTACTAGTTAACTAGTAAGGCCAAAAATGTTTTACAAGTTAACTAGTAAGAGCTAAAACCTCCACTAGTTAACTAGTGGAGGCCCTTTTAGCCTTACTAGTTAACTAGTTACACACATATTGTCATACTAGTTAACTAGTGTGGTCCCAAAAGCGTAACTAGTTAACTAGTAAGGCTGATTTTGTTCTTACTAGTTAACTAGTAGAAGGAATTTTGTCTTACTAGTTCAGTGCAAAGCCGAACTAGTAAGGACTTTGACCGAACTAGCTCGAAATTTTTCGAATTAGTCGACGACTTGACCAAACTAGTTCGACAAAAACAAGCACTAGTCGACGACTCCGCACGACTAGTTAACTAGTGAATAAAATTTTACTAGTCAACATGTATGACAGTTACAGCACTTCACTAGTTAACTAGTCGTGCGCAGTCGTCGACTAGTGCGCGTTTTTGTCGAACTAGTTCGGTCAAGTCGTCGACTAGTTCGAAAAATTTTGAGCTAGTTCAGTCAAAGTCCTTACTAGTTCGGCTTTGCACTGAACTAGTAAGACAAAATTCCTTCTACTAGTTAACTAGTAAGAACAAAATCAACCTTACTAGTTAACTAGTTACGCTTTTGGGACCACACTAGTTAACTAGTCCGATAATTTGTGTTGAACTAGTTTACTAGGAAGGTCAAAAGTGCCTCCACTAGTTAACTAGTGGACATTTTAGCTCTTACTAGTGCATCAACTAGTTAGCTAGTCGACATTTTGGCCTTCAGTAGTTAACTAGTAAAACATTTTAAGCCCGACTTGTTAACTGGTAAGGTCTAAATCAAACTATACTAGTTAACTAGCAGACATTTTTGCATTGACTAGTTAACATGTAAGCGGCAACAAGAAGCCACTAGTAGTACTAGTTGCAGTTTCTCAGGTCAACATGTTAACTAGTGTGCAACATGCAAATTAATTGGGCCGGGTTATGACCAAATCCCGAGTCCTGGTTGGTTGGATTTTTAAATTTTGAACTGGAGAGCCAATAGGCAGCCTCAAAGTTCACTTTTTCCCTCCCCCTTATTAGCATTTTGCTCAACTAGTTAACTAGTGGGCATTTTGGCTTACACTAGTACTACTAGTAAGCACTTTTACACCAACTAGTTAACTAGTTCGGTCAAAATAGGCTTTTACTTGTTAACTAGTGGGTGTTTTAGCTCTTACTAGTTAACTAGTGGACATATAAAGCCTTACTATTTAACTAGTAAGAACAAAAGTGTAGTGTAGTGGACATTTTAGCTCGTACTAGTTAACTAGTATGACCATTTTTGCCTTACTGGTTAACTAGTAAGTTCCAACACGTGTCAACTAGTTATCTAGTGGACATTTTTGGCTTTACTAGTTAACTAGAGAGAGCCAAAATGCTCACTAGTTAACTAGTGCAGAAAATTGCCGTCCACTAGTTAACTAGTAAGCCGAATTTATGTTTGACTAGTTAACATGTTAAAGGTTTTGCTGCTCACTAGTTAACTAGTACGCCTTTGTGCTTTACTAGTTCGGTCCAGATGGCCACTAGTTTGTCAAAAAGCCAACCAGTTGTGACTTTTGGTCTACTAGTTTGCCATTTTGTCGAACTAGTTTGAACAAAAGTCTTACTAGTAAGATGAAATAAATGCATACTAGTAGGATATCGAATAAATGCTCAAAGGGCTTTCCATTGGGTGACATTTCACTAGTGAAAATACAATTACAGATATCAAGAATTCAATTGTTGATATCAAGAATTCAATTGTTGATATCAAGAATTCTATTGTTGATATCAATAATTAAATTGTTGATATCAAAAATGTAATTGTTGATATCAACAATTGAATTGATGATATCAACAACTGAATTGTTGATATCAACGATTCATATCCTGGAAATGAATAAAAGTTAAAATGGCTTGCCATATGCCAGAGTCTAATCTTTTTCCGATCTACCACTCGACACGCGTATCACAACATATCCGCTTCAGTCTTGTACCGCTTGGCGCGCTTTTGCTTTTACAGTTTTTTAGGTTGAAAGCTATAAAGAAACAAGTACACAAACAAATGTTTAGCGATGAAGTGCATGAATATGAAATATATGGACTGAGAAGAACTTCCCTTTATTACAGAAGATACCGACCAAGCGGCAGAACAGGTATTACTCTAACATATTTCCGGTTTCAGACTGTTGAGAAAAGAGACAGTGATTGTTAGGTACAATGAGGTGTGTAAACAGGCTTGAGATGTCATTATATCCCCAATATGAAACAATTAACGCATTCAAAACATATAAATATAATAAAAGTGATTGTGTAGTTATGTTATTATTATGGGAGAAACAAAGCTGCTCAACTCGTAACTCTGGCAGCGTGTAAGTCCAGATCAGTAAAAGAAAGAAGAGACCAAAGCATGCAGTGTAATAAAAAATTAAGTCACAAATTTTGTCTTATAATTATTATTAGTTAATTTTTATAGTTTTAAAGAGTTTTTATTACTTTTATGTACTTTTCAACATAGATTAATAAAGAGGCCATATTATGCCTTTGATTTTGTTTTGGGGGTCTAAAAAAATAGGTGTTCATGCTTGAATCGTGTTTCAAAAAACAAATTATTTTTCACGTATTGTACATTGTTGTAGCACATCCCTTCCCTGGAAGTCGGCCATAGCGCTCTGCTGTAGTTTGCCCTAGTTGATCGATGGATGCTATCCGGACCCCGGTTGTTAAGTCTGACGTCACGCGTGACGTTTAGCGTCTTCCGGGTCCAAGCGCTCCGTTCGTCCACATAAAAAATGTATAGAACTGCTCTAATTGTGGATGTAAACGAAGATGAAAAGGTAAATATGTGACAGCCAGGTTTTAGAGGGTTAGCGTTAGTGAAATTAGGCAAGTCAATTTAGTAGTATGATCTGACAGCCCCGTGTTAACGTTAGCTACAGAAGTATTATTATAAACACAGCGCAATTGAAGTCAAGTGTCCGTGGTCAGTCAGAACCAAGACTATCCTGCAGGCAGCAGAGAACAGGGACTTTTCCTGGAGTTTGATTAAGTGGTTGATTCCCTGACACTAAAACAAACTCAGAACTACTGGCATCAGATCCAGGGAAACCTACACCTGACCGGAGCTAACAGCTGTCACCTGCTTGTGTGGACTCCTCTTGACCTTGTCCTTCTGCCAGTGCTCAAAGACCCTACATGGGCTGTTAACATTGACATTCTGGAAACATTTTATAAAGATTGTTTCCTACCATACATTCTCTCACAGATGTAAGTACTGTTAAACTTGAAATAAATGAAATTTTGGCATTTCACACTAATTTATTTATTATACAAGTTTGTAGGCCATTCATGCTGCACACACAGAAGTTATAAAGGTAACACTTTATTTTACAGCTCATTTGCATTTAAAGGGACACACAAACATATTACATCTTGTGAAAAGGGCATTATACCACCCCTTTAAAATAAAGAGTAACCAAATAAAACTATATATACACAGCTATTTATATACAAACATTGTATTACACCCATTAACCTATTTCTACAAGCAAGTATGCAGAAATTCATGTGCAATACAGGTTAAGGTAAAGTTCACCCAAAAATTAAAATGAGCCCATGTCCATTTACTCACCCTGAAGCCATCCTAGGCCTATATGACATTCAACCTTGAACTTGACACACAAAGCAATGACTGCAATTGACGCCTCTCATGGTTCAAACAAACAGGGCTGTGCAACCGTCTTCGTAATTACGTTGTGTGTCAAGTTCAAGGGTGAATGTCATATAGGCCTAGGGTGGCTTCAAGGTGAGTAAATGGACATGGGTTAATTTTCATTTTTGGGTGAACTATCCCTTTAATAATAATAATAATAATAAGTTTTATTTATATAGCGCCTTTCCAGGGCTCAAGGACGCTTTACAATAAACAAGCAACAATAAAGGCAATGGACAAAGACAACAGACAAAACAACAGTAGATGAAAGTGTAAAGTACAGTAAATGAGAAATTAGGTAGAAAGGGTGGCACCCAGCAGAATACAATCAAATAAAAAAACATGCAATACAACTTAAGAATTATGACATTCAGAAAATAAGTGAGTTTTGAGCATGGATTTGAATTCTGAAATAGTGTTAACAGAACAGAGTGATCGGGGGAGAGAGTTCCACATTTTAGGTGCAACAACACTGAATGATCTGGAGGATCAGAGGATCGTAAAGTGTGAGTCGGGTGTAGGGGTGGAGCAGGTTACAGAGATAGGGGGAGCCAAGCCGTGCAGAGATTTAAAAGTGAGAAGGAGAATTTTGAATTTAATACGGTAAGCCACAGGAAGCCAGTGAAGATCATGAAAAATTGGGGTGATATGTGCAGAACGCTTGGTATAGGTAAGTATTATAGCAGCAGAGTTTTGAATTTATTGCAATTTGGAAATGGAGCTAGCAGAAAGGCCAATGAAAAGTGTATTACAGTAATCAAGACGTGATGTGACAAATGCATGGATGACAGTTTCAGCGTCTGAGGTACTGATGAAGGGACGGAGCTGAGCGATGCGACGTTGATGAAAGAATGCTGATTTAGTGATAGAATTAATGTGAGAGTGGAAAGATAGAGAGGAGTCAAAGATTACACCAGTACTGATTTTTTTACTGATCAGTAAGATTTTTAACAGTACTAGATGGTTTGATATGAGAGCAGCTTTTCCACTGGGGAAATGCCAACTGCACACCCTTGATTTGCAGTTTGGGGTGAAGTTTTCACGTCTGTAAAAAAACAAGTAAAAAAGATAGTTAAATATTACTTAAATTATTTGTCATGTGAACGCACTACAATAACAGTAAAGCAGTCATTGGCAATAATTGTCTACAAATGTTTTGTTTCAGGTGTGTGTATTGTACACTGTAGTTTGTTTTTTTATTCAGCTTGTTGTGCTGTTTGATCTTACATTGCTCTCAGTGTACACAGAACAATCATAAAAAGTGTAAAATATGTAAACATACCTGGTCATTAATCATGATTCTTATATCTCAGACTCCTTCCAACAATACTCTATTATAGCAAGAAAAAACATTAGACCAGGTAAAGTATGATAAGCTGCTAACGTTTTTCATTAACGTTACACCCATTACAACACACCTTTTATTTTTACTTTTTAATCTGATTTCTGCAAGCAAATATGCAGAAATTCATGTATGTAAAATACAGTTAAAGGGATAGTTCACTTAAAAATGAAAATTAGCCCATGATTTACTCACCCTGAAACCATCCTGTGGTGTATGTGTATATGACATTCTTCTTTTAGATGGACACAATAGAAGTTATATTAAAAGATGTCCTGGATGTATTATAGAAATGAGAAACGTTAGCAGATTTTCATACTTTAACTCGTCTAATGTTTTTCTAGCTACGTACACACACCTTCGTGCTTCAGCTTGTCCAAAGCTAACGTTAGCTAGTTAGCCGTGGCTAGCTAGTTTCATCTTTAGGCGCACATAACAACCAAACATGCAAGATTTAGGGTTTTAGCAACAAACAACATATAAAAACGATAGACTACATAGCCTTTTTCTCAAAGGGCTGTTTTTGTTCTGGCCCCAGAGTCTTCATTCGTTTAAGATTTGTAACTTACCTTATCACCTGCAGCCATTTCCTCTTCTCTTTCTCGTCACAGGGAAAGCAGTAAAATTACAGCTGAATGTCACTTTTTTTTTTTTGTTAACTCTGATCTGTTAACAGATAAACAGAGTCTGATCTTTATAGCACTGCGGCATGGTAGCACTTTATAGCACTGCGGCAAAAACACCAGCGAAAGTCGAAGGTAGGTAGAGAGGACCCGGCCTTTGGACCCGGAAACAGTATTATCGGAGAGTGGTTACGTCAGGACTTAACAACCGGATTGGAAACCACAGCCCTGTTTAGTTGAAGCCCCTACTTCTGAAAAGTCCAATGTGCTCTGATTGTTTGGCTGAACTAGTGTGTTGTGATTGGTCAACGAACATGTTACCAAGCTTTTTAGGCTTGTTTGAGATGCGCCTCACCTTGCCTAAAATTTAGTCGAGAGTAGGCGGCTGCAGTGAGAGGAGGAGTGAAAAAAAGTGCAGCCAAGCCGGGCAGTTCTCACTTCTCGTAGTGGATCTGACACCTATGAGATCAAAGCGGATATCGCAGGATTCACACTCATTGCACTCATTTATTAGTGTTGCTAATAAATGTAATTTAAGTTATGTTGCCTTTATATCAAATAAACAAGACACCCAAAGTAGGCTACTTAATTATTCCATTCCAAAGACATGTTGTTGTCAATCATTTTTACTTTAATAAAAACATGTTTTTATATGTTTTTTTATAAATATGACAACAATCACATAACCTGAGATCGCACTGTCAGAGAGTTTGGAATTTCACACATAATTTAGATTAAGATTAAGATTAAGATATACTTTATTGTCCCCGAAGGGAAATTTGTTTTGGACACTGTCCATTCCGTAGCTTTTACAGAGACGGCACAAACACAGTTCACAACATTTCCTTAGCACATCCTCTCCCGAACATTCTCTCATATACATTTAAATAAGTACATATATGTAGTAGTAGACACAGTAACGCCTTCCACACAACTTGAATATTGCATACTCCATAGCACACATTAAAATTATAATTAACATATTGCACTCTCCCTAAGGCCCATAAAATACGCAATTGGCATATTGCACACTCTATAATACCCATAAAAATACACAACTGATGTATTCCACAAGGCCTATATGATACACAGTTATCATACTGCACACTAATAGCACCCCCAGTATACACAACTTATATATTGCACACTCCATCTGGCCTACAACATACACAATTGATATATTGCACATTCTCTATGGCCTACAAATCATACAAATGACATATCACACACCTCAACAACCAACATATTACACACCCCAAAAGCCTACAGATTGCAAAAAAAAACACATTACACACACTACATAGTAGAGTTAATGAGCTTAATAGATATAGGTACGAAATAATTTTTATAACGGTTTAACCTACATTTAGGAACTCTAAATCTTCTGCCAGAGTGTAAAACCTGAAATTCTGAATGGAGGATGTGGGTCGGGTTGGAAACTATTTTTTGTGCCTGTCTGATAACCGACTGCTCATAGATTTTCTGAGGGGGCAGATAGTTTTTGACCCCCATAATCTTCATAGCTGTCTTTACTTGACGAGCGATCTGTGATTTTGATTGTACTGTCAGGTTACCATACCAGCTTGTAATACCGTACTTTAAAATACTCTCTAATATTGCGTGATAGAACAACAACATACATTTTTGTTCTACTCCATACAATCTGAGTCTTCGTAAGAAATGCATCCTCTGCTGGAGTCTGGAGCAGACAGTATTTACATGGTCCTTCCAGGTCAGTGCATTATCGATATGTACACCCAGGTACTTGTAGGAGCTAACCTGAGTAATGGGTACACTGTTAATTACTACAGGCCTGGTGTCACCTATGGCTTTTGGATCAAACACCATCTCCTCAGTCTTAGTTACGTTTAGCATAAGATAGTTATCATCGCACCACTGAACAAATTCCTCAATTTCTGTATAATACGCGGCTGGACTTTTATCTTTATGCATAAGACCAAGGATTGCTGTATCATCGGAGAATTTAATAATATAATTATCAGTATGGTGTCTGAGGCAATCGTTAGTATATAATGTAAAAAGGGCTGGAGAGCTGACACAGCCCTGCGGAACACCAGTGCTGATTGGCCTGGACTCCGTACCATCATTATTCACTTTAACCTGTTGAGTACGGTTTGTTAAAAATGAAAAATACCAGTTAAGAATAAAATAATTAACATTCATGTGTTTCAGTTTCTGAATGAGCATGTGAGGCTGTATAGTGTTAAAAGCCGAACTAAAATCAACAAATAAAATACGTGCATTGGCTTTGGGGTCTTCAAGGTGTTTACTGACCAGATGTGAAATGCTACTGATAGCGTCGTCTGTGCCACGCCCCTGCCTGTAAGCAAACTGAAACGGATCTAAAAACGCACCAACATCTTGTTTAAGAAATTTATACAGGTGAATTGCCCTAATGTGGGACATTTTTTGCACTTCAGACTTCTGTCACATATTGCGATGTGTAACCAAAACATTAAATCCACACCCAATGCCATTTAAAAAAAAACAGTATGTGTCCTAATCAAATCAAAAGAGAAAATTCAGATAACCCATTAATAAGAGAAATTATAGACATATTAGTGCTCTTATTGCAAATCGTCTGAGAAAATCTGCATCTTCCTAATGTGGGACAGTTGTGTCCCCAATATGGGACACTGAAAAATCTATCACATTGACACATGTAGAATAGTAAAATCTTATTTTATTTTAGATTCTCTCTTAGTAATTTTCTTGGTTATGAATGGATGACACATGGGTAACTGAACATCATCAGACCCATAATACAATAACCTGCCTCCACTGATTAAGTTTCTTTCTCTTATCCTTTCCCTGTTTCTGCCTCTCTTTCTGCGTCTGACAATCTGTCCCTGTCTTTCTCACCTTTGCCATTGTGATCTGAAATACATTTCATTGAATTAATCAGATGCATAAAATAAAGTGGAATGGCTTTATTGGTTTTCTACTGCGTTTTTAAATTCAGAGCTATTTTTCATTTTAAGTAAACTACCTACCTTTTACACACACACATATGTACGCATGCACACATGCACACAAAAAAGAGCCTTCAAACCACCCTCCAAGAATAAAAAAATTACAAACATTTCATAAGCATATTAGGCTAAAAAGTAGCAGGATTGCTTTAAAATGTATTTAACTCCTTAACATCAAATTTGTTAAAACTCTGTCACTAACCTTAGGATGGTCTTAACACAAGGTGCCTCCTGTTTGATGATTTCTCCACCCTCAAATATGATTGGACATTTAATAGGTCATGTGATTTTGATCACATGACACCACAGCTTTGTCTAACCCATAGTTTCACTGTCATTTATGGGGGACCTACAAACACTAGACCTTGGGTGTCACACATTAGGCAGTGTCCCACATTAGGGCAATTCACCCCACATAAAAACATGATATCCGAGTTTTAAAATCAAACATTTTAAAAGAGAACAACACATCACAGTTGTTAAAACCAACGAGCATTAAGTTGTGTTGTCAGCAAGTCGTTTACCCATTGATGGAGAACAACTGCTCTCGACTGCAGAATCCAACACGGTCGCCTCGCCGCCGTGAGAGTTATTGACATGCGTCACCATGACATCAGAGCAAGGCGGACCACACTCGGACACAATTCTGGTAATCATTGGTGATCGGTTCTGAGCAGATTTTGCTCATCTCAAACAAGCCTATTCTAATCCTTGAAATGTTAAATGAGCACCAAATTAGTAAGATTTCTAATATACTGATTTGTTGCTCAATTAACATATCGTATTATTAAACTGTTGAAATCTGTTTTTGCTACCTAATATTTTTGTGATGCATTACCATTAACAAGTTTGGGGGAAGTAAGATTTGGGGATAGTAAGAATTAATACTTTTATTCAGCAAGGACGCATTTAATTGATATGGGACTGTAACGTTTTTATGATGTTGTAAACGATTTATATTTCATCTAAATGCTGTTCTTTTGAACTTTCAATGCATTAAAGAATCCTGTAAAAAATTATCACAGTTTCCATAAAAATATTTATATTGGTGTTTTTGATCAGATAAATGCAGCTTTGGTGAGCAAAAGAAACTTCTTTCAAAAACATTAATAAATCTGAAAGATTCCAAACTTTTGGATGGTAGTGTATGTATTTGCTGTCAAGTGTAAACATTAATAAAAAACTAATCATAAACTGTTTATCCTGCCACAGCGAAACAACAGGGAGTTTGGAAGACCCTTTGAAGGAGAATAAATATGGAAAGAAAAAAAGCATTAAGATGTATCGAAAGTAGGAAAATATTTCTCATTTACTATCTTATTAGAAAATGCCAAATCATCAATAAGCTTTACTGCAACATTTGCACTGTGTAGGTTCAACAGATGGAAACAGCGTTCACATTTTGGAAACACATTTTGGAAACATGGGAATTGAACAGCATATCAACATCACTACATCACTCGGACAACCATCATTTCAAAATGCAGATCAGGGCTTAAATGTCACAGTACTTGCTCCAAACATAGTAGGATCCACAATAGCTGGTGATCTTACCATGAACCTACAATTGGTGAGAGTCTGATAATTAATACACTGTAATATTGTAGATTTAGCTGTGTTGCTCATTTAAGATATGGCTTATATGTATATTATATACATACTGTATATTTATGTGTATTTGTTTTTTTCAGCCACAGGTGTCTCAGTCTACCTCAATAGACAAAAATGGTAAGAGCCAGAAAGACATGTTAAAACTCTTGCTGCATGAAACTGTTCATTCATAAGTGCAATGCTCATGTTAATAATATGACTTTCCAACATTTTTAGACACTCTTCAGCACATAAAGAATAAGATAAAATCAAGAATGATGAAGGATTCTGAGAGGATTTTGGAGGGAAGTGCACGACAGTCAGTTACTCTAAATAAGATCTACACACAACTGTTTATCATCAATGACGAGTCGGACCCAATCAATAGAGAACATGAGATCTGGCAGATCGAGACGAATGATTTAAACACATCAGCACAGACAGTCATAAACTACAATGAAATTCTTCAACCACCCAATGAAAATAGACCCATGAAGATTGTTTTAACGAAAGGAATCGCCGGAATCGGAAAAACGGTCACTGTGCAGAAGTTTGTCCACGACTGGGCAAGCGGAGAAGCCAATCAGGATCTAGAGTTTGTTTTTCTGCTCCCGTTCCGAGAGCTGAACTTGCATGATGGAGAAAACCAGAGTCTTTTTGACCTGCTATGTGTCTTTTACCCAGAGTTCAAAGATGCAAGACAGATCTCTGACTGGATCTGTGATAGAAAAGTCCTGTTCATCTTAGATGGTCTGGATGAATATAAAAATGATTTAAGCTTTCAAACCAGCTTTTTGTCAGATGTTACTGAAAAAAACACACTCGATGTTCTTCTAGTAAACCTTATGCAAGGAAAACTGCTCCCATCCGCACACCTGTGGATCACCAGCCGGCCTGTGGCAGCAGGACAGCTTCCATCTGAGATCTTCAGACAGGGATGCATCACACAGATCAGAGGATTCACATATGCACAAAGGGAGGAGTACTTCACGAGGCAGTTTGAGGATCCAGATCTAACCCAAACAGTCATCTGTCACCTGAAGTCTCATAAGAGCCTGTGGATATTGTGCCACATACCTCTCTTTTGTTGGATTTCGTCAGTTGTTCTCAAAAACATAATTAAAAGTCAAAATAAAGATAGGGACATGCCCTCAAATCAGACAGAAATGTATATACACTATCTGCACAATCAGACCAGGTTAAGCCACAACAAATATCAAGGGAAAGAACTGCCATCACAAGAAGCTCTCATACAGCACAAAGCATTGATTAAGAAACTGGCAGAGCTGGCATACTTCGAGCTAAAGAAACAAAATGCAGTCTTCAGTAAAGAAGACTTGAGGAAATATTATATCACTCCTGAAGATGCTCTCCGATATCCTGGCATTATTACCTGTGTCTCTGAGGACAAGATTGGATATAGAAGGACTAAACTTTACAGCTTTGTCCATCTCAGTGTCCAGGAATTCTTTGCAGCTATGTTTGTTTTTCATGAATTTCTATCAGGAAATCAAGACTCCCTGGGATTGATTAAAGCTGAAAAGGGGCAAAAGTCTTATTTGTCGGATTTTCTCAAAGGCGTGATCGACGTGGCTGTGCAAAGCAAAAATGAACACCTGGATCTTTTTAACAGTTTTCTCTTCGGAATTTCTTGTGATTCCAGCAGAAAAATACTTGAAGGATTCCTGCCTCCATTGCAAGGCAGTAGTTCAGAAGATCACAAAAAAGTGACAAAGTACATTAAGTCTTTGAGGAGGAAAGATCTGACCCCTGAGAGATGCTTCAGTCTTGTTCGTTGCCTTGTGGAGCTCAAAGACATTTCTTTTTTGCAGATGAAAAATCTCGAACGCTCACGGACTAAAAAGCCCCTCACACTGTTCCAGTGCACGTTTCTGGCTTTCCGGTTTGTGATGTCAGATACAGACCATGAAGAGTTTGTCCTCAGGAAATACAACATCACTTTAGAAGGATTTCAGAGATTCTCTCCAGCCATCAAGTGCTTCAGAAAGGCTCAGTAAGTATTATGATGCTGTGAACATCTTCATAATGTATCATTAAATATTCCCAGTATTCTCCAGCCTCAAATTTAGGCTGGAGACACATGCCAGATTTTGAGCCCAATTTGCATACTCGAGGCTTGTCTCAAACAACTTTTTGTCTGAAAAATCCTCAAATGTGTGGTGTCATTACGATTATTTCACTGCTCCTGATTATTGGAGCCTGCACGATCCCAACTCTTGATCGGGCTGCCTCTGATGTGATACCCACGATAGCCAATGATATCGAGCAAGCTTCTCCAATGGGATGTTGCGTGCTTCTACAGCTGAAACTTGGCAGCCACAGTGTAGTATTAAAAAAGATCATCCATATTCTTTTTTTTCTCCTTTGTTTTTCTCCCCGTAAAACATGCAACTCATGCAAGGAGAACTAGCTGACCACATCGATCGTCCACCATTTGTTTTTCTTCTCAAGTCAAGTTTGATCTTGTGAGTCTCCTTGAGATCTTGTCTCACTGTGAAAATGTGGACAGGTGTGTGGTCTCGTGGTCTGGACGAATCTTCGTGTGTGTGCGTTCAGAGGATTATAATGCTATAATCGGTTGAAACTGCCTGTCTGTGGTCTTCCATAGTTTTCAAATCGGTTAATATTTGAAAATCATCTAGTGTGTCCCAGGCCTTAGTGTAACTGTTTAAATGCACAATTGTAACAGTTTAAATGTAAAATTGTTACCATAACAGGGTATAAATGCAAAATTGCAACAAGGTTCAAATGTAAAACTGTAACGGTTTAAATTCAATATTGACAGACTCGAAGGAAGCGGCTTTACAGAGAAACACTGTGATATCCTGGTGTCTTTCCTGACCTCTCCAAACTCTCACCTGACTCATCTTGATCTGAGCCACAATAGTCTGGGACTGTCTGCAGTGAAGCAACTTTCTAAGGCCCTCTGTGATCCCAAATGCCAGATTGAGATGCTAAACCTCAGCCATAACAACCTCCATAGTCAGGACATGGAGCTGATCAAGGATGTGCTTTCAGGATCAAATGTGAATCTGAAAATCCTGGACCTCAGCGACAATCATGTAGAAGATCTAGGAGTGGAAATTCTCTCAGCTGGGCTGCGGAGAGCATGTCATCTTGAGGTTCTGAAGTAAGTAAAACTAACTACACACATCAGGATTGAGATGGATGGGTAAAATAAACAGTTAAATAGATTATGTAAGGGTTGCCAAGGACCGCCCAAGAGGACATTTGACCAACATGTAAAGCAACTAATTTTATATTCAGCGTGAAAATGTAAAGTCAACGTCAAAAGATAACAGACCGGCAGATAAATAAAGATAATAATTTATCTAATAAATGATTTATTCAAGAACATTGTGCAAGTTTACTGCAACAATGGAGCCGCGAAATTCACAAACTTTTGAAAATCCAGCGTTTAGTTGGTCCTGATAAGCGCTCAATATCACAATTGTAAACACAATGGCATTCTTCTTACTTGAGGGGATTTGGCATCACAACGGCTTTGCTTCCAGGCGGACCGTTAAAGAACGTGACACACACATCTCCCGGAAAAAAACAATCAGATAACAATTTTGAAACTGGGAAGTGTTTCCCATTTTGTGTGCCTGTTTGGTCCTTGAAATAGGCAAACAAATGAATATAATGAATGTTATTCCTTGACCAGTTGATCTAAACATAAAATCTTGTTTTGCTCTATAGACTATCAGGCTGTCAAATTAAACAAGGAGTTTCTAAGTTGCTGTCATCTTTGACAGCCAATTCCTTTTTGAGAGAGCTGGACCTGCAGTATAATGACCTAGGAAACATCATGAAACAGAAGGCTCAACTGAAGGATAAGCTGCCCTCACTGAGGTACTGTAGCATCTATCTTGTATGTTCATGTGGAAGTTTGGTATGAACATCCACTGGATCCGTTGATTTGTCCTAGTCATTCAGTGAATTGTTCACTGTTATATTTAGGTATACTTCCTGTAGGCTGCTTTGTTACACAAGTACTGTAGATGATGACCAGCGAGCATCTCTGCACAAGTAACAGGCTTCAGTGATGGGAAAACACAAATCATTGTAGGAACGTGAATGGGACTGTATCGTTTACTTAAGGTGCATTGTGTAATATTTAGGAGGATCTGTTGACAGAAATGCAATATCATATACATAACTATGTTTTCAGTGGTGTACAAAGACCTTACATATGAACCGTTATGTTTTTATTACATTAGAATGAGCCATTTCTATCTACATACACCGCGGGTCCCCTTACATTGCCATTTTTGCACCGCCATGTTTCTACAGTAGCCCTAAACGGACAAACTACTACAGAGCGCGTTTCGTCACTATGTTGTTCTTCGTGCAAAGAAGCTAACTAAAGTCAGCGAATACAACACTGACACAATGATGAACAAGTAACAATAATATTTTGCAATAACATATCGTTTTACTGAATAATTAAGTAAGTATAATTTCTTTATCTTTGTAAAGAAAAAAATGTGAATGTGAAAAGAAATGTCAAATCTGCTTCAATTAATGTGTAATGGTGTGATTCAAGTCTTAAAGGGATATTTCACCGCTGGAAAGATGAATGTGTATTTAAATTGGGTAATTTATGTAGTAGAAATGTGAAATTATTTTATAAGTTGGTGCCTTCTAGACTGAGAAAAGCCAGAAAATTTATTTTTGGCTCATGTGGATGAAAGACAACAACTCCCAGAAAGCACTTGCTTCGCTGCCCTACGAGGCCACTCCCAAACCACGCCTACCGGTTACAGAGGGCAGTATCGGAAGAAATGATACAACTAGTTGAGTCGAAACTGAAAAGATGCCGTTTTTCCATCGATATTCACCTTCCCAGATGACGAACAGCCTGGGCCATCTGGTACTAAACTATTTGTACATTCTGTGAGTGAGATCCCACCCCATATGGGCTGGTTGAAAACAAGCGGAACTAGCTCTTACTACTGGCTGTAGTCTCTAGCCTCTGGCCAAAGAAAGCCTCTGGTGACACTAAATGACAATTTTTGCGTCATCTGAGTTTTTTTTCCAGACACACAATACAGAAATCTCTCGTCTCAGGGGCACATGAGGGAGGGAAGCACGGTCATTCGAAAATACCGGGTTTCTACTGATACAAAGCTTAATGCTAATCGGTGAAGTATCCCTTTAACATATTAACCCTATTAACCCATACTAACCCTAACACTGACTTTAACCAGAATTTCCTCTGGAGGAGTGTGCCAAGACCAACCAGGACTGTACAAATGTGAGTTTAAACACATAGATATTCATCAACACAAATATTGTAGGTTAAAATGTATATGAATATGAAAGTGAAGGCGTATTTGTAGGTCTGTATATTTTGCCGTCTGACAGATGTATTTATACAAATACTTAAGGTAACTCTTTATTTTAAGGTGACGTAGTTACACATTACTACATGTACTTACTATAGTAATAACTGTAATATGCATAATTATAATAAATGAACCCTAACTGTAACTATAGTAAGGACATGTAGTTAATTAATATTACAAAGTACTTATTTGAGTAAGTACAATGTAACTATGTAACCTTAAAATAAAGTGTAACCATACTTAATTGCCCGGTTTAGTCCCAGACTAAAATGCATATTTGAGTTGTTTTAACTGAAAGCAATTTTCACTGACATACCTTAAATTACGTCAGTGCCATTGTTTTGTCAAGATCCACAGTATTTTAGTCCTAATTTAACTATGGTCTAATCCTGGCTTAATCTAAGCCTTGTCTGTGAAACCAGACTACAGTGTTTCTTTAAATTAACCTGCCTGCATTAAAATTATGAAAGAATTGCTGAAATCCTGTTTAAAATATCTTTAGATGGAATATGGGACGTTTCTTCCCTAAAGTATTTCACTTCATCTACAAACATGGATGTGTTGCTGGAGACAAAAATGAGAACTTACTGCTAATGCTAACTGTAGATATTTAAGATGACGTTTCCTGATAAATTTCACTTTGTTTTTAGATGCCGTCGCGCTCACCTTTGACCCTCAGACGGCTAATGAATACCTCTATCTGAGCGAGAACAACACAGTAGCTGTTCATAAGAAGGAGAAACAACAGCTTCCTGCTAATGACGAAAGATTTGACAAGATCAATCAGGTCCTGTGCTGCCAGCCACTCTCAGGACGCTGCTTCTTTACGGTGGAAGTGACCGGGACAGGTGTGCACGTGGGCGTGGCCTGTAAGGGAATCAAGAGAAAGGGTGCGAGTGACGCAGTACGTCTGGGACGCAATAAGATGTCGTGGACTTTATGTTGCTTAAAAAATGTATGTGTGGCTCATAACAAAAAAACTGAATCATTAACTAAACCACTTCAAATAGAGTCAACCAGAAACCTCGGTGTGTTTGTAGACCAAAAGGCTGATTCTGTTTTCTACTATAGGTTGAACCCAGAGCCTGAACTCTTGTACATGTTTGATGCAGATTTTCCTGAGGACCAGGAACTTTATGCTGCATTCAGTATTGAGGAACCAGACAGCTCAGTCTGTTTAAGGCAGCGTTTCTCAAAGTGTGGGGAATAGAGACATGACAAGTGGGGCACGACAAACAGGAGAAAATTTGGTCATTTTTGTACCCATCTCTATTAATTCCTTTATTTATTGACCATACACTCAAAACAAAACAACGAGACATTTAAATGCAAGCCTCACTTAGCCTTTTCACACGTAAGTTTAAAAGTCTTTCAAGGCGACCGTTATTTAGATCGTATCACTTTATGGTTTTCATGCCATGGTGATGTGTCATTGCTTGTCACACTGCAGCAACAATAGCGCTAAATGAGTGATGATCTGCTTTTATTTCCTTTTTCCTTTTTTATTCAAAATTTCACAAATTTGTTAGCTATAGCAGGAAATATCTGATATTCCGATTGTCAAATATGTGCAAGTGGATGTGTTTTGTTGTTCAAAACCTTTATAACGATCACGTTAGTTTAGCTATATGCGCGATGGCCGCCGCCATGTTAGTTTGTGTCGCAGTTCAGAGATTCGGATCCATTGGATTTACAACACGTGAATTCATCTACTTCTCCCGAAATAGATTAAAGTAAGTGGCCAGTGAACTGGGAGAAGAATAGAGTAAACTTGAAAGTTACTTACACAATGTGTATCTGATGTGAATAATATGTGTCGCTGTCGTCTAATTAGAATGGAAAGGATTATTATTGCCGCTTCCATAGACAAAAGCGTGTATTTTACAAACTGTAAATGTATTGATTTTTTAGTACTTATGTGAATTTAAATGTCTGAAACCTAAAATAAACATTATGTGGTTGAAAACACTAGTGGTGATATATGACAAGCGCTGAGCGCGTCCGTCTCTGGCTTAGAAAAGGTGTGTACTACAAAACAGGCTCATTGCAGACACTAATTAGTTAATCACTTAGTTTTGATCTTTCAAAGTGCACCAGATTAATAAATTTATCTTTAAAATGTACAACATTTTCTTGCGGGGGACCATGCCCCGGACCCCCCTAGAGGTGCTGAGGTCCACCCACAAAAGTACTGTGGGGAACACAGTATATGATAGTCTTCAAAAAATACAAATCTAATAATTGCCCAATAAAATATGCGATCTTTTCTAAAATCTAACAACAAAGATATTTAGTCAAACTTTAAAACAATACTAACTGGCCCTCATTTGTTTATTAAGAAATCACACACATGGTTTTGAAGTTAAACATGACAGGGTGGACAACAAGATGACAGGGTGGAACTTGGCATGACAGGGTGGACAAATGCTTTAATGGGTGAACTAGAAGAGAACAGGAACAAGATGAAACCCTTAAGCAATAGGCCTATAATGAAGGATTTTAGGAATTCATTTTCTGCATCACTCTAACTGATCTTCCACATACTTCCAAACAGACGGATCAATCTGTAGTAGGGGTGCTCCAATCAGGATTTTTGGGGCCAATCCCCGATTACTGGAAGCTGTATCACCCGATACCGATCACAGATTACAGGGTCTATTTGAAGCCTTTTATTTATCATGTAGCATTATTTATTAAACTATATTTACCAACAATGTACATTTAATTATTACAATTAAGAGAAGACAACGTATCATGAATTGACACCTGTGTATTTATTTGCAAGCAACATGTCCAGCATATTAACTTAGCAGCCTGTGCTTGGTTATTGGGAACAGCTTAGGGCTTGACAAATACAACTTTCCTGTAGAATATCCGCTTGTTTCTCCAGCAACCAATGGGTGCTGACCTACTTCCGCTTTCCGGTATTGTGTTTCCTGTTCAGCGGCTAACCTCTATTTACTAAGTTGCTAGCATACCATGATATTGACAGAGAAGGCAATATTACATTGATTAGAATAAGTTGTGTTTAAATGTTGTTAACATGAGCTCAGGTTCAACTTGTGCTGTTGTTGGTTGCCATAACAATTCAAGAAAATTTATGATTTTGTCAGAAACGTCTTGCTTCGAACATCAACAACTTCAAAGAAATTGTCCATGTCCAACGCCCTATGCTTTGCACTCCATGCCAAGGAATGAGGAATGCAAAACAGCGTGGCTTGCAGCTTTGAAACTAAAACACCCTCCAAAGAAAGTGTATGTTTGCTCTTTCCATTTCTTCAAAAAAAAAAAAAAAAGCTAACCGAACTGCATCCTGATCCGGAGCTTTATCTGGGGTACGACCGACCACCTCCGAAGACGAGAAGAAAGCTAGTCCGGCTAACTGTGTCGGAAACGGCTAGCAGCAGCAGAGTTATCAGCAGCAATGAAGACATCGAAGGCAGACCTCGTAAGTTAAACTGTAACTTTACAGTTATTCCATGTTTTATGCAGCAAGATATATATAAATACTGGTTATAGAACGTTGGGCTGGAAACTGAAATGACGTAACATAAGCCAAACCTTACTTTTAATTTAACGTTACTAGTATTTCCTTTTCGTGATATGGGAGAACCGGGACGGCTGAAACACTTTTCAGATAAACACCATTTTAAAAAGAAAACGTTACAGACGTTAAGGTTCTGCTTAAGTACTTCATACTGTACATGCTGATGTAACGTTAGTTTGACATATCAGTGTTGCATGAGCTCAGAGAAATTTGCTGTTTCATTCGTCACGTGTTTCACTCATTATCAGTTCATCCCTATACTTTCTTCTACTCCCCTACATTTCAAAAGGCAAATATTATAGCCTACCTGTACACCACTACAATTATTTCAGAGCTTTAGTTGCTAGTTACCTTTTCAGTTTTATATAATTAATACAAAACATACATTTACTGGTCAATTATGACATGTTGTACTTCTAGTGTTTACTTTCAAATTTCAATTCAATTCAATTCAAATTTATTTGTATAGCGCTTTTCACAATACATATTGTTTCAAAGCAGCTTTACAGAAAGTGCATTTCAGAAATGTACGTAAAAAATACAGTTAGTTAATCATCATGTATTAATTTAGGGCATAACATATCGCCGGCGTTGAGTCGTCTCTTCACAGGCGTCGAGTCGTCTCATCGCAGGTGTTGGGGACTCTGAAGTCTCCGTGAGAGGCTGGATACAGACTGTAGCTGAAGAACGCTATTTACCTCGGGACTAGCGTCCCGAGATAACAGCAGAAAAGCAGATGGGAAATAATTAGAGTAGCTGCTGTTCATAATATTAATGCATTCGATCTGGTTCAACAGTAGTATAAGAGGCAAGCATTATGTGAATGCTTGGCTGAAGAGATGCGTCTTTAATCTAGTTTTGAACTGGGAGAGCGAGTCTGAGCAACGAACAGTATCAGGAAGGCTATTCCAGAGTTTAGGAGCGAAATGCGAGAACGCCCTCCCTCCTTTAGTGGATCTGGATATCCTAGGAATGACCAGAAGCCTCGAATTTAGGGATCTTAAAGGGATCTTAAAGAACGCGACTTTCCTACTGTGTAACTTTGGCAATACTTCTGTTTTGGTCAGACTGCTCAGCGGGCCTGTCCTCAACTGCTTCAAACCAGATCAGCAACTCAGGTTCTGCAACAGTTACACTCAGTCCATACACAGTGGGAGGACCCTGCCCGACAAGATCATGATTACTGCAAGGCAGCCAGCAGAAAAGATGTGCAGGATAAGATGACTCAGTGCGATGACATTGTCTAATTTTTGCTTCAAAGTAACGCGGATGCTTTGCTTTACACTGGTCTAGATCTAGAAACATTTCAACACTGGAAGGACATGCCAGTAATTTATTTACAATGCCTGTTCGAGATCAAGTTCTCATGACACTTATGAAATTATAAACAAACCGTAGGTGATCTAAGCAGACAGTTTCATGTATCACTGAGCATGGCTAACAAGATAATCTCATATTGGATCGACAAACTGGAGGAAGTTTTCCGACCTCTAATTCTATGGCTTCCAAGAGAAACCGTTCGAGCAACCATGCCTGCAGCCTTCAAGAGGAATTTTCCTAGTACAACATGTATTATAGACTGCAGTGAGAGCCTTTTACAGAAACCCAAAGACCTTGATTCCAGAGGAGAAACATACAGTCATTATTATTCACATAACACTGTGAAATACCTGGTAGCTGTTGTCCCATTTGGACTAATTATGTTAATTTCTGCTGCATATGGAGGGCGATGCAGTGACAAATTTGTCACTACGGACTTAGGCATATTGGACTGCTTAATGCCTGGAGATGAGGTCATGGCAGATAGAGGCCTTACCATAAAAGACTTGCTGTTTGAGAGAAAGGTGAAGTTGGTAATGCCTTCTTTCACAAAAAAGCGTGGACAGCTAACAGAGGAACAGGTGACAAGTACTAGACGAATTGCACATGTGAGAATTCATGTTGAAAGAGCAATTCGGCGTTTGAAAGTTTACAAAATACTGTCCCAGGTTGTTCCGATCACTATGGCTTCTAAAATTGACAAGATTCTAAGAGTGTGTGCTGCTCTTGTTAATCTGAGGGAGGATCTTATTCGAAATTAGGGCTGCAGCTATCGATTATTTTAATAATCGAGGATTCTATCGATTATTCCATCGATTAATCGAGTAATCTGATAAGAAATACTTTTGTTTTATTGAAGAGCTAGTTTAATTTTCGGAAATAGCAACATTTTTATTGCCTACATTGCTTACAATATCGCTCAAAAACTAAACTTATTAAGTGCATTTATGTGCCATATTACATTGTTTTTAAAGAAAACATTTTCTGAAATGCAATAACAACCTCAAACTAAGTCATACATTAAACATACATAAACATTAGCTTAAGTTGTGCAACTTAAAGGCAGGGTAGGTAAGTCTGAGAAACTAGCAGAAAACTGCTGGATTTTGAAAGTATCCAACAGAGAAACTCCCACCCCCTTCCTTCTGAGCTCATTCCAAAAGCCACGCCCCCAAAACACTTGAACACGCAATGCCAACCGCTCAGCTGGAGGACGCGTTTACCAGTGCGGAGAGGAGCGCAGTGCGATGGAGTGACATCATGTCAGAATCACAGGTAATAAAATACCTTTTTGACTGCTCTTTCTCTGCCATAATTGTGAAACTTCGTGGCTTGCGGTCGGTACACACCTCTCCTCTTCCGAAATGAGCACGTCAACCGAGTGTGCGCATGTGGACAGCTCCTGTTGGTAGCCATAGCAGCGAGGGAGAGTGACAGTCGCCCAGTCAATCAGAGCACTCAGTCCGAATGGAATAATGAGCTGTGTTTATTGCAGCCCTGAGAGGACTACAGACACTCTATTTTTATAAACTCCTATATTAACTTTCAGAGTACTTACATTTTACATATGTATAGGTATATAAAGACAGTTTAAACAAATTTGGCAAAAATGTTTTAGACTAACATTGCCTACCCCACCTTTAACTTTCAGAACTACAAGTGTCAACCTGAGACTGATCTGTATATAGGCCTAACGAAGCTTAATAATTTAATATGTGATCCATTTATATACAATATTATATATATATATAACGTCAAATGAAATGATGCCACAATGGATAAAAAAATACAAAACGTGTAGTGTATGTGAACATTTGTTGTGTTGTACAGCATGTGAATATGTATGCATTTTTTCAACATAATACAAACTGGTATTATACTGTATATATATTAAACTACTTACAGCATTAAATGTTATCAACTTTTCAAATATGACGTGTGAAAGTTTTTCTTTTTATAGCAAAACATATGGTTGAAATCACATTGCATATATTTTCATAAAAAAATAAAGACTGGCAGCATGTTTTTGCTCAACACTGAAAGAATATTTACTTTACACAGTCTAAAGGTATCCCAATTTTCACTCAGATTCTCTTAATGTATGGCACACATTTATGGTCATGCCACATGTGCAGATGTTCACTGAACCTTGTCCATTACCTCAATGTATCTTTTATTTAGCTTAAACCGTCCTGCAGCATTGACTTGACTTGCTGCCTCACAAATGCCTCATCATACTGCACTGTAAGGGAAACATGCTCTTTGGGTGTCCAGATCAAAAGTGTAGCAGATTTTAGACCTGTGCAAAACATTGTAAGCTGTATTTGCATGTAATAATACTGCCAGTTTTCTGAAATTGCAGCCCTCCATCTACTAGTTTGGCATCACTGCATTTCTGAGTAAGCTGTACAGTGAGTGAGGGCTGGGTTGGCACTGGACATTTTACTTCCAGTAGCACACATGAGTCAATGACCCCATCAGGACTGGCAGAGAGCCATGGTTCTTGGACACTTACAACAGTGCCCCTATGAGTAATGATCATGCCCTCTTCTTTTAGCTCTTGGCAAGCTCTACATTCATTTGCTTTTCCTTAGTTAGTCACATAGTTACCACGAAATGAGGGGTATATGTGCTCACATAGAAATTTGGGTAACGCTTCATTTTACAGTCCTGTTTCCCATGTACATACTATGTACTTATTATAGTAATTACAATAACTGGGTAATAACTGGGTAATAACTAGGTACTAACCCTGAACCTACCCCTAAACCTAACCTAAACCCATGAACTTACCTTATATTACCCAGTACTTTCTATGTAAGTACACTGTAAGTACTGTACTGTAAAATTAAGCGTTTCCGAAATTTGTCACTGCTTGTAGTTGCATGGACGGGAACCTTTTTTGCAGAACTTGCTGTAAATCTGGGCCAGTATTCATAAAGATTCTAAGAATCCTCTCAGAAAACTCTTAATTTAGCTTTAAATCTTTTACGTAGGAGTCTTAGCTTAAGAGCGATTCGGGACCGATCTGAGAGCAACTCTGAGTAAGGAAAAGACAAAAACTTTCATCTTAGTGAGGAGGCGGGGTTGACCCCGTTGCCATGTATGACTTAATCTTTTGAAGACTGTGATTGGTTGTTTGTCCAAGAAAGAAAAAAAAGTGTTTTTAAGTATAGGGTCTATTCTAAGCCTTCACTTTGAAATTACATACGTAATGTTTCCTATTTGACCGTTCTCATACACACACACATTATATGTGTGTATATAAATCCTTTTTTTTTATTTACCGTGCTGTTCATTTCCTATAAGGTATTTGTTAGCGCGTCTCTAATAAGATCAGTCACAAACATGATCCCTGCACAATCTAATCTATAGCGTCTTATTAACTCACTGTCATCCATTGTCTGCAACACATTTCTTCTCCCTCTTCGTTTTTCTGCCATTTTCTCCTCTGCTAAAGAAACTCTTAAGCCTCTTAAAAGTCCTCGTCCGTGCTCCTAACAATTTTGACCTCAAGACCTCTTTTAACGGTTAAGATGCTTTCTGAATTACTTTTTTCTTTACTAGGATTTTTCTTTAATTTTAAGAGTAAACGCTCACATTTCTAAGAATTTTCTTAGAATTTTGTCACTAGGAGCTACTCTTTTCATTAAGATTCTTTATGAATACGGGCCCTGATTTTTCTACAATTGTGCCACAAATCAGATGCACTTTGCTCTCTGGTTTCTAATTCTAATTGAGCTGCTTGGGCATCACTAACTTCAACGTATGCCTGGTAGAATGCCTTGCATGAGTTACAGCTAAACTCATTATTGTGTATCTGATGTGGCTGAAGAATCGTGTCATCAACTACACCGAAACTAGTGCTAGGTTGTTCTGCTGATGGTGAGGCATTATAACACTTCCCGAATAAAGTGTTCTTCGGGACAAAAAGTGGTTGGAGAGGGGCTTTGTCCACACTGTCTCTGAAGTCTTTGTGTGACACATGATGTGATGTATTTGGGAGTGGTTGACTGGCCACAGCCCTACAGTTAACACTGTATTGCTGTTCTGCCTTGTGGTGGCTGAAGTTAATCTAACTCAGACGTTTAGGCTCAAGGTTCTTTGATGTCCCTGCATTCCACCCCTGCGCTGCTCATCTGTACATGCAAGCCCTGTCTTTCCACCAATCACTGCATTTTGCACCTGCAATAATGGCACCAATACTGTCTTGGTTATTTATCCACTTACTATTAACATTGCTATTATTAATAGTAATGTTAATAGTAAGTGGATAAATAACATGTTATAAACATAAGTATATTAAATTACAAGTGTAAAAGTACATTTTGTCAAGTGCTGTTTTATTTTTACCTTCCACAGAATAGCAATGCAAGAGCAGCCAACTGTCTCAATGACTCCACTTTCCCTCAGCATTACCCATGCTGTATGTTTAGCTTTATTGACACTCTGACTGGGCTCTACTGCTGCCTTCAAAAATATAAAGCCCCTGTGTTTCTTCAACAATACTGTACCTATTTTGTTACTATGCAAGTAAGTATATGCTTCTGTGCTTTTGTAATTACGCAATTCTTCACCATCAACACCTTTAGAAAATAAAAGGTAATTAACAATGTCGATGTAGCTAACATCGGGCCATTGCTTTGTGTCATCTAGCCACTCCGTCAGAAGGGATGGATGAGGGACTGTTACGGTACTGTCGTCACGACTTGTTAAAACATCCATGGTGTGTATCCACCTCCGTTTTTTGTCCATTTGTGCTTCATCCATGGAGATACACCGGCTTTTACAGCAAACAAGATAGCAAGCTACAAGCTATCAAACGTACACCAGCTTCGAACCGGAAAAGGACAACCGACTTCCGGTTCAAACCCGCTATGAATCATGGGTAAATTCCCTAACCAGGAAAAAGGTGGATAAAATAAAAAAGGTAAAAGACAGAACATCTGAGTCTTTAAATTTAGCTTTAGACTACTTTAAAATAAAAACTGCAACAAAAAGGCTATAGCCAAAATATTGTTTAGAGTCAGTCATCCATCAGTTTTTCTAATACACTTAAAGGACCACAGGTAGTAAAGTGCACAGCAACAAAAAATACAAATAACTAACAACTTCCATATCTGTATCTATCTATAACTTTGCTTTTTTATGGGATGCTCAGTCAGATTTTGTGGGCATTTAGAGAGAGGAAGAGTGAGGTAGAGAAAAAGAAAGAGAGAGGGGGGATAGAGATTATTAGATTCATATCTCCCAAAGCTTACTTCTTAAGCACCAATGGCAGATTTTTCTTTATAAATATAAGTATCTCTGCATTTTTGCCTGACAGCTTGTTCCTCTTCTCATTTATAATATTCCCTGGTGTGCTAAAAAGTTGCTCGCTAACAACACTTGTACACGGTGCACAGAGGTAGGTTTGTGCTGTTTGTGCGAGAGCCGGAAAGCGGCTTTTATTGTTCTGCCAATAAACAAGTTGTTGTTCGCTTTGTGGGATAACTGGCTCTGACAGTTTCAATTGCAACGATGCTGAGCTGCTGATGTCACTGCCACCACACTCCCGATCTCCGCCCAACAACTCAGCATACATAGCATGTAAGGAGCCAGTTCGTGGTACTTTCTCTCGGGGTCCGGCTCCGGACCCGCTTGCATCCAATCTCCCCTCACCCTCCTGCTGCTCCAATCCAGTGGCCAGGACATCAGAAAGCAGCCCACGTATCTAAGGCTTGACTACGTCAGAGAAATATCTGTCTTTGTACCTTTTATTAACAAGAAAACAAAACATTAATTAATTTATTTGAATTGAATATGAATTTGTCAAAAATAAGAATCAGAAATACTTTAATAATTGGGTTACAGTTGCTCCATGTTAGAAAATAAATATGTAACAGCAGAGAAATTATAAGAAAAATGGAAAATCTATATTAAGAAATCTTCTATTATTTAATTTCGATGGTTATGATTGGCTCGTTATGATTAGTCAGCCCAGCATACTCCAAAAAGGATGCTTTTTTATTCTGTTGCCTTATTATTAACTCTTCTAAATGCTTATGTTTACAGCAAATTTGACAGAATTTGAAGGAAATACCAGCCTACACAAAAGACAGAATTACACTGTTCATTTCAGTAATAGCTCCTTATATCAATCATGTAGACCAAAGATACCTATTCTTGCCATATGAATTAAGGAGCCTACTAGAATAGTCAAAAATATATATTTATATCAATTCTGAATTTAAACTTTTTAAATACTCATTTCATTTGCATGCTCTTTAAATAGCTCTGACAGCCACACAGCACAAGCACACACTCACACACACACACAAATTAATGTGTAAATTAAGTTTTCTCACCTCAGATCGAGGATTGTAGCGATGTTATACAGGCATATACTCAGATTCAATGTCACAGAATCTTTTCTGGACCGCTTCCAACAACGTGGCTTTTTTACAGTTTTTACACCGTGGTCAAGTCTCTGCTGTCTTCTCAAGAAGACAAGTTAAAGCTCTGATGGATGGTATAACATTTGCAGCCGATGCAGTTGATGAGCTGACCTGTTGTGTGAGCTCTTCAAATGGGGCGAGTAGCGAAATCATATTTTCTACTAATTTCCACTGGCTGACAGTGAACATGGAGGGAGGGTAAGTCATAGTCGGCTCCATAAGTACACAGGGCACGTTTCTGTTCTAGCAGACTCTGCAGCATGTATACAGTACTGTTCCACCTGGTAGGTACATCTTGCTGTAGTCTCTTGATAGGCTGGCCCAGGTATTTCTGAATACTTTGAAGTTGGGAGTAGGCAAGCGGGGAGTGTTTTAAATGACCGACGATGCGTCTTCCAGAGGCGATTATATCAGAGATGCTGCATTGCGCGTACAATAATGCGCCATGCACGGCAGGCTGGTATTACCATCCCTCACGGACTTTTCCATGTTCTTTGCGTTATCCCTTAGAATAACATGCACTTTTTCCTTCGGAATTCCCCATGCTCTAAACATGTCGCTGAATGCAGCAGCAATAGCCTCCACGGTGTGTGACCCTGAAAACTCTTGAGAATGTAGAACAACTTTTTGTAGTTCGAAGTTTTGATTTATGAACTGCCCAGTGAGGCTCAACATGGACACGGGACATACACTCGCACTCCAAATGTCACACATCAGTGAAATATTTACGCCCTGGCAGAGTGTAACGTGAATCTAAATAGGACATGAGTCGCCGGAACCCTTCGTCTTCCACAATAGACAGCGGCTGGTGATCTAGGCAAATTAATTCCATTATTTTGTCTGATATTTCTTTATGCTTCTTACTGTCCCTGCTGTAGGGTTGCTGTCTTTGAAACGCCTCAGTTACCAACAGCTGAGTGAGTGGCGCTTGAGTTGCTGAACTGTCTCGCTCTCTCTTCGCGCTAGCTAACTTTGAAAACTGCTCATATTCCTTCATGTGACTAACCTTTAAAGGGGCACTCGGCAACTCTAGCCATTTCTTCGCTGATTTTCACTTTTCTTGTCGCATATTGTCTCAACAAGCTCCCCCTACAGATGTGGGGTGTATATTTCACAACACTGTTGTAAAAAAAACCTCCCCCTTTCTACCGCTGCTCATGTGCATTTGTTATTATCGGAGCAGGACAACTTTATCATGTGGAGCTATGTCTACTGAGGTGGGTAATACATCATACACAGTATCATACGGCATGTGTTTTAATGTCGAATTGCCGTAAAGCAGTTTGTGTTTCTCGCTCGTTCTCACTTCTCACGAGACTTCCTTTTTCTAACTTACCAGGACGTTAGTCCCCATGTTGCAAGGTTGGTTTTCCGCCTGTTGGCTATTCTGCCTTTCCGCGAGTTTTGCGTCATCTGATCAGCTTTTCTGGATCGGCCTTTATAGAGACCGCCGATCAAACATCCCAAAGCAATTATCGGCCGATTATGATCGGCGACTGATTTCTTTTCGTTTTTAATTGTTTTGTTTAAAAGTAGACATCTCAAGCTTTCTATAGATATACTTCTCAGGTCTGTCAGGCAAGTAGCTTATACGCTGAGTTTTGGTTCATTTATGAGACGCGCCCCAGTTCACCCGCCGGCGCCTCCGTGTCCTGATTATATTGTCTACTGTATTTGCTTCTTATTTATTAATCCAGGCAATTTGTTGATGAAACATGGATTAAAATGAAGATACAATTTATACAAAACGAAATTAACTTTAAAGAAAGGCTTTCTTCAAAATAAAACTTAATAAATGGTCAAAATCATGTCTGACCCATTCCAAATGTTTTCCGATATATTGGCATCTTATGATCCTATCTTACTCATCTCATGCGGTTCCCTTTTCATATAATCAACATAGATGAAATTAAAAAAATAACATTATACTATTTAAACATAAATATGAAACGTATGTTTACGTTTTTTAAATTTATATTTAAGCATCACACCGCTCCGCTTTGTTCACATAAGGCAAGCATCACTACAACAAAATGTATAGAATGTCAGTTATTGTTTGTGCTTCAGACGTGAATGATGCCTCAAATCAGAAGTGTGCTGTTAATTTACTGTTTAAGGGTGCAGTGTGTAGTATTTTAGCGGCATGTAGTGGTTCAGTTGTGATTTTGCGATGTTGCGTTTTGATGGTGCAAGCTGCCTCTACAAATACCAACGAAGAAGAAGAAAAACAACAGAGTGACGAAACTCACTCTGTAGAGAAGTTTGTTTATTTAGGGCTACTGTAGAAACATGTTGGCGCAAAATGGCGACTTAATGTGTAAGGGAACCCACGGTTGATGTAGATACAGTATATTACTTAAAGATATTAGTATATTACTTAAAATGATACTCACTTAAAGAGACATTTCACCCAAAAATTAAACGTCTGCCATCATTTAATCACAATTCAATCAATTTTGACAGAAGACAAGATCAAACACCCAGCAATAAAACAATAAAAATCATAAATTTGGAGAGATCTCAAAGAAAGAGCACACCACCTTGCCAAAACTTCTCTCCTCACTTATCTATGAGTCCCCCTCTTCCCACTCCCCTCCTTTTCCCTAACTCAAGTCAAGTTTCCCTAACTCAATTGAGCAATTGATGTTATATCATTTCTGAATTGGCTTCTTATTGTTTAATTCTGTAATTGGCATGATACATTTTTACCTGAAAGTGTTATATTTGATTTCCAGGATAGGTCACACTAAAGACCAATCAGCACGTCACCTGCGAAAGAGAAAGTAAAAATGGAGAGCAGCAGAAAACAATACGAAGGAAAGAAAAACTACAAAGAACACCCAAGCCACACATCTAGATGTCACATAATGATGTAACAATCAAATATAAATGTCTTGCTCTTACAGAAGATACGATTGCTCTTCCGAGCTTTTACTATCATTGGCTAAGTTTACATGCAACCAAATAATCCGTTCCCTATCAGTCGCTCACGTTCGACGTAACGTCGACGTGACAACGTAATTTGGATCACTTCAGGGAGCCCTATCATCTTCGGGTGTCTACAGAACGAGCCAGTGAACGTTGGTGTGCGTGAATCGTGTAACGCGCCCCGCAGCGCAGGTATAAACAGGAAGCGGGCGCATGCACACATTGTCTTTCACTTCGCAGCCGAGTGGTTTCACTTGTCTTCTTGAGTGCTGCATAGAGACTCTGCAAAGTTGGAAAACCAGAAGAACTCTGTTCCAGTGTTGGTGTGACGGCCCGTGCATTGTGTGTGTGTGTGTGTGTGTGTGTGTGTGTGTGTGTGTGTGTGTCAGTTTCAGTGGGCGTTTCATACTGAGTGTGTAAACCTTGTTACATCGCGGCTATACCTGGGTGCCTCAGCACTGAAAGATTATTGTATTTCTGTTTTCTAAAAGAGTGACACTGCGTCCTTTTCAGGATGTCATTCCGCCTGTGCGTTTCTGGATGCGGTCGTTCCCTGGTGCCAGCAGACGGCCACAATAGTTGCCTCTCATGTTTGGGCATTCAGCACACTGAGACAGCTTTTGTGAATAGCTCATGTTCCCATTGCGGGAATATGACTATGGCAGCGTTGAGATTGAGACTCGCTTACCTCACGGGAGATGCAGTCCCCTTGCCTATGCCCCGATCTAGTGCTTATTCTGGACCTCAGAATAGGCCTACTTCGGTGCTTAGCCAGGGTGATCTGAGGGTTACCGTGAGGGCTTCCCCGCTGATGCAATCTCCATGGGCTCCTCACGCCTCACTAACACTGAACCTCCAACAGAGCATGCTGGTCCTTCACATGGACAACCAGTCGTGTCTTTTGGAGCTCCTCCTGACCACCAGATGTCGGTTGCAGCATCGGAGGGGGAGCTTCAGTCCTCTGGAAATGAAGATATGGCTGCATTACCCCCTTCGGGAAGTGTAGCGTTGCCCGCGTCCGGTCCAGAATGGGCAGATATGCTTTCCCAGGCCGCCAAGAAGGTCGGGCTTGTGTGGAATCCTCCACCACTCCCCGAACCTTCTCGGTTGGATGATCTACAGAAAAAAGTATGTAACTAGTTATTGACTAGTTACATCATGTTTGTACTCTGGACAATGCTCCAGTCAGTGCAGGCAAAACATCCTTTAAGTGTTTCAATGCTATCTGCTGATCACACAGACACTGTTTTGGTCTGTGGTTTATTCTGCTTAAGCACAGTCTTATAAGTTGGAATTAAATGTATGGTGATGTGATTAGAATTAGATAGAGGTGGCTTAGATTTAGCAATGTAGCCATTTTTAATGTTACCATAACATTTGTCCAAAGTCGTATTGACACGTGTTTTACATGTGACATACTGTGCAAATCCAGAAAGCGAAGGTTCCAATTTACAGTGTTTAAAGTCACACAAAATAAAAACCAGGGCACCAGGGGTTCGTTGCAGCTGGCGGTGGACACAGTCTGCAATGAAGGGAGCAGCTCTCGCTGCAATCCCACTTGGTGGAACATAAGCCGCGCAAATAACAACATTCCCAAAATGGTCTTAGGCTAACACACAGGAGTTCAACATTTGGGTTACAGACTGTCTCTCTCAGTGTATATTGTGTGCACCATCGGTTACTCACAAACATGCACAATCCGCCTCCTCTGTTTTTCCCTGATGATACAGTCCTGTCAGCCCGGATGAGGGAAAACCCCTCTATTACAAATGCCGAGTCAGGAATATCCTTGTGGAGCCAAGTTTCTGTGAACACCATTAGACTTGATTCCCTATACTCAAAGCAGCCTCTGATGTTAATCTGAAGCTCCTCAATTTTATTCCGAAGTGACCTGGCGTTGAACAATATCATGGAGGGTAAAGGTGGTCGGTTCTTCCTCTGTTGGAGTCACTGTCTTACCTCCCCTCGTCTGCCTCTCCTCCGCTGCCTTATGCGCCTCTCCGGCCGAAGTTTGATAGCATCGGGCAGGTCAACGGTAAATGAAAATCCTGCACAGCGGAGTGAGAGAAGCATATCTCTGGTATAGGAGATAGGTAGAGAGTCCGTGGCACCCATTCCAGGTGTTAGCAGGCACATGATGAGAGTAATCCACAAAAACAGAACCACTATAAAATAAAAAATAAAACCACTAAATAATATTAAATAGACTAATACAACTAAAAAACAAGCACTAGGAAAGGAATAGCAGCAAACACGCCTGGGTTGCTTGCAGAGCCACCACGCACAAAATCATGGCATAGTTTATGTTATTCTACCTCTGGTTGAATTTACTCAAAAAATGCATGCAGGTTGCTCCCTCAATTTTTCAGAGTGTCCAATAGTTTGAAATACCGAAAGGGTAAGAGAAAATGCCTGTACTGAGTTACAACTTGTCTAGATTTAAATATGCTATATGAGCTCATGCAGTTGCCAAACAAGAAGTTTCAGGGTGTTATGATCTTGCGGATGAACCCAAGCGCAGACAGGATGCTTGACACATAGTTTATTAATGGACAAAAAACAGGTAAAACAAAACCCACGAGGGGGCAAAACATGGACAGGGTAAGGAGTGACAGAACTAGAATATGACCTGACAAATAACTAGACGATAAACAAACAGCGAATATAGAATCAGAACTCACTCTAGACATGATACTCACAAGGCTTTAACTAGGTAAGATAACACACAGGTAAGAATCACAATGAACCGACACAGGACAGCAAACACAAGGGGATGATATAGGGAGACACTAATGACGAGAACAGGTGAAGCTGACTAGATAATAATGACAAGACAAGGGTAACAAGGGGGCGGGGTTACGTAACGAGACAACACAAGCACATGGCCCAAACAAAAGGCCACGTGCTTGTACAAAACATGGGTCTGTCATGATCCAGCCTCAAGACTAGGGAAAATTAAGGACAAGAAGGCAGGATCATGACACAGGGGGTTTGTTTGTTTTGTAATTTACCACATTTCACCATTGATTATTTCCTGAATGCTGCACTGCATCCATATAAAAGCTTGCAACTAATTAAACAAGTTTTATTTTGCTGATGAAGTAGTTAAATACTTTCATCTGGTTTGCACATACACCTGTAATTTTGTTTGATCCAGCTTGTTTTCCCGATAACAGACTTCTCGATTTTCCTTCATGTTTCTACAGGTTGAGCTCTTATCTAATGGGGGAATTATGGAAGGAGTCTGTAGTTATATTCCATGGATCATGACATGCTGGGAACTGTAGAGCGTATTGATGCATTATGAACTGGTATATATGTCAGACAGGTTTGATAAATAGTTTGCTAGGTCTAAATGGAAAACTTATTTAACCTTTTCCTGTATTGTGTGTATGTGTTGTCTTATGTGACATGTAGGATTACAAATTTTATTTAAATGTTTAATTTAGATTTCCAATACAATAGTATTTTATATTGAGAAAGTTTATAAATGATGAGACCAGGAAATCTCTGCAAACGGTACGGGTTCCCAGCGGGATATTCCTGACTGTCCCATCTCAGTACGAGAAGGCCATGCCTTTCCTTTTCTCGTGTCTCATGCTGAGCAAGTTTGAACACCTGCTATTTTATTACTGAGACCATTTGTCTTGGAGTTCTTGTCTCAGTACGAGAAGTCCTACACCGTTCTGTTCTCATGTCTCAGCTCATTTACATGCTTTGTTCATCACAATGTTAAGCCCTGCCCCTAAATGTGTATAAATTGCAAGGGAACGTTTCCCTTAGTTAGACTTGGGTAAGATTTTGGACGAAGCAGACTACAGCAAATAAAGAATCCTGCTTAAAAGATACCCCCAATTCTCCTGGTCTTCGCTTCTGAGTTTTTCTACACTTAAGAAGAAAAAGTTCACAACACATGCTATGCTGCAACCAAATTTCCCTCGAGAAATGAATAAAGATTAATTGAACTGCTACAATGCACATAATCATACATTTATCAAATCAATCAACAAGTACACATAAATACCTACAGAAATATACACACACATTCACACACTTTTTTATGTTAAAACATGATGAATTTTATGTTGCTTCAGTTCTGGTGTCCACGGCGGACATGAGGGGAAAATCTAACAAAAAATTAGTTGGCACAAATCTTGTTTTTTAGACTACATCGGGGAAGAGCAAATATCAAGTGGGTAATGTTTTTTTCTCAGTGGTAAAAAAAAAAGGTCTGAAGTCTAAAGGTGAAAAAGCAAGGAAAGTGAAACAAGTGTTTCGAAAGGGAGGGGCTCTGATGGGACCGTTGTTTTAAGGTTTGTACCGTGGGACACTTGGATTTTATGGCAAGAATATGGATCACTCATGTCTGCTGCTCTGTCTTTTCTGTTTGCTCTTCAATGGTAATTGTAGACTTATGTTCATTATTTCACCTTTTGCATTACAATTAAAAATTATTAGAATTTTTTTAATGTTTTATAATACCAAAGATAGGTAGCAACAATTTGTCTCTGTTAATCTATCATTACTGGCTTTGTTTCAGTGTTGATGCAAATGAAATTAAGTCAATACCCATGAATGAGGGAGAATATGTCACTCTAAACACTGACACTACAATAGAGGAATGTGAACATATAATGTGGACGTTTGGATCAAAACATATCTCAATTGCTGACATTTATTCTGCCAGTGCCACATATGCTCAAAATAATTAATTTAATTATGAGATTTTCCAAGACAGACTACATGTGGACTATAAAACTGGATCTCTGACCATCAGGAACATCAGAATCACAGACTCTGGACTTTATTATCTAAATAAAATCACTCCTACAAGAAGAACGGAGTCAACAACATTTAACGTGACTGTTTACGGTGAGTGTTGTTTGGTATTCTGGATGTGTTTTAATATGAAATAATATGAAGGGTTTATATATATAGCTATACAGTATATATAAACTCATAATGTTTGTAGAATTTTAGTTTTGTCTGCTTGCTCTGTGGCCACAAGTTAATTGTTCTGTCTTTTAGCACCATTAAGTTTTGGACATGAAAGTAGGTGTTAATTTTTTTATACTTTTGTGTTTTACAGGTTTCTCGCATGCAACAACAACAACAAATCTTGGAAAGGGAAATAGTTGAAAATGATCATAATGACATTATAATAACAGCAGCATTATTTGGGGTGGGGGGGGTGCTAATTGCTTAAAGTTTTGGTGTTATCAGTATTTTATTCTGTATAGTACTTTTAGCTCTTTTTTTAGCTCATTTTCTTAAGATTACTTTGATTCTGTCTCTTCACACATGCTCAAGTATTACACTTGGTGGCAGCAAAAAGACATTTTTAAAATCGTATACTTTTTATTTAAAAAAACATAATTATATACTTAACCAGCACTACATACAGAATTGGTAAATAGCAGAATTTTTTTAGATAATAATTGTTAGACTGTTCGTAAGTCATCTAATGACCCTGCATTTTTATGTTGAATGGGACAGCAGTTTGCTGATATGGACCAAGCATTGGTGTAAACCCGCGCTGGATCAGGCCAATGAGAGTCTTCTGATCAGCGGGTGAAGGGCTCTGCGTGTTACAAGTCTTTCCTTTTTTAAGATTAAATTAAATACATTTTTTCATATGTATTGACTCCTTATTTCATCTGACTCCATAAATGAAAAGGGTTTTAATGATATCTGGGTATCATTAAAAGTGAGCGAATATTTGATTATTCTTTTTAAACTCTTTAATTATGTTTTACGCTCTCAGACGGTCGGATTCACCCTAACACAATCAAAGATACTTTTCTTTTAGTCCCCTTGAATTGCATACACTTGAACTTAATTCAATCGTTTTTACTTTAGTAGAGGTTTTGGCCCTATTATAGGCATGAGCTGACCAACAATACTTCCCTTATAATAGTTTGGATTGGCCAAGCCCGTGATTTCTCACGTACACTTATCTAAATTAAGTAAAATTAAATTAAGACAGAGGTAGAATAGACGTACCCAAATTTAGGTTGGTCGAGCAGCGCGTTTTGCTGCCCTAAACGGAAAACCCCATCTGTGCAAAACAAGTACACTTGAACTAGTGCCAAAGTATTAGCCGTCTAATCTGACGCAAACTTGCGGGAGCAAATCCAGTTAATCTACTTGGGAGAACAAATTTATAGTCAATCAGAATAAAATCAAACGTTTACAATTTATTGACCAGGTAATGAAGCAATAATTCAAAATCCAATTTATGAGAACAAAGTCATCAGTTAATCATATCATAACAACAATTCAGAAATCGAGGAATTTGTAGAAAGTGTTATCTGGCAACGAAAACTACACACAGTGGTTGTGTGGGCAGTCATCCTACAGACTCCCAGAACCTTTTTGCCCATTTTCCTTATAAACCCAGATAATTAAATTTGCTTACCAAATGGTGGTGTCTGTCATTATAATTAGATTTGGTCCCCTAGTGAGGGGCTCACAACTGTGAGATCAGAATGGAGGATCTGGGGAGGGAACACCTTTGAGGGACACATCACTCTCTCATATTTGTAACTTCTTTTAGCTTTTCATTATGGTTGGGAGAATGAGACCATTTTACCAGGCGCACTGAGACACTTTAAATGATACCAAACATGTGTAGGATTTGAGGGCGAACCAAACATAAATAAATCTTCCAGGTGATTCGTTCAAACATAATTCCACACAGAACTCAACACTCCAGACCCCAAATCACCAGTCTAATCTAGGGCCATAAATGGAGTGGGCTCCAGCCAGTCCCAGCTAAGAACTTTATAACCATGAAATCTTCAAAGAAATGTGCCCAACTAAAGGAAGAACATTGTCAACGTTAGATAGTTTGGAAAAGACTGGTTGGTTCAGAGATGGCACGGCTTGGCACCCACCAAAATAACGGCAGAGGTTGTTTGATCCCAAGACAAAAGATTTAAAACAGACCACCTCCTTCTTAAGGACCTTTGAACGACCCCAGGGTTGAAATCTCTTAAAATCACAGAGACTGAGACTTTACATAACAATTCTTGACGGACTTATAATACAACATTGTTCAACTACATAATCCTATATTGTATCTACAACCTCTGTATGTGTCTATTATGCTTAGATCACATTCAAGTCATGTAATTGTTATAACTATTAGATATTTGAGTGAAAGTGTGTCTTGTTTCCTATCAGTACGATCATTATGTTCTTAATTCAGAAGATGACTTGATTGAAATCTGTGTAAAATGTTTTGTGTTCTTATAATAGGAATCATGTCTAAACTGTTCCCTTTGTACTCTGCTAGAGCTGGAGAGTAAAGAGATCACAGATAACGCATGATTTACGATGAGAGGTGAAGAAAATGCCACCTCTCAAATAAAGACAGTGCCTAATTGGTCAGAAAAAAATTTGAGTTTAAAATCTTAGGACTCGAACAAAGAGGAGGGTCGTTGGAGAGTTGCTCGCTAGAGTAGCTAGATTTACAGAAGTCATGGAGAAGCCATGACGGGGTAACCGGACAGACGAGTAACCATGTAGACCAGCAGAAAGAACAAAAGAACCCAAAATCAAGATCAGAAGAACATGGGTTAAACAGTTTCATTCAAGCCATCTAACTACTCTCGTCTCACTTTTCTTTCTTTTTCTTAGCTTTCTTTTCTTTTCCGGTGAGAGTCTCGTTTCTAAGTTAAGTTTTGCTGCAAAGTTTCGGTTAAACGATTCGACTGCAAGGCCCGCTTCAAACTTCAAACACTTTCCATCCATCCGCCAACACACCACGTGATTGGCCGCCCAAGACATATATCCAGGCACGAGGAGACCGTCAGCCAATCAACAAACCTGGGAAACCCGACAAGGAATCCCCAAAGGAACGCAAAGACAAGCAAGTAGCCTCCAGACTCTTAACTGAACTGGTGCTTTGATATAAAATGTAATAACCCAGCCTAAGAAACTTTAGAAGGGTTAAATTAATGATTGATGGTTCGTTCAGGTCATGTCTTATAAGTGCATATAGAAACTTGGGATTTCATCATCTCACTCTTAAAACTCATTCTTTCCTTACTCTCTTTCTTTCTGCAACTCGTATGAATGTGTGTGTGCGTCTGATTGTGTTAGATATTAGTTTTATGTGTTAGAATAATCAATAAAGTCTTCTTTGTATTTTAAAGACTATTGTTCTTGTGTTATGTGCTTACGAATTTAATGTCTTAAACTGCTGATCTAAGTTACATTGCTAAATATAGTGTTGATGTTAATGTAGAGTCACGCGACAAATGTGTAAGGGAGGCAGCCCCTGTGTTAAAAACTGGTAGAAAGTGGTCAGCAAAGAAATCTGTAGTAGAGGCAAAGGCTGACCTTCAAATTGGGGATATCGTGGGACAGGTACAGCATGGAAGAGGGGGTTTTGGGCTCAGTTTAGCTCCTCCTAAATGGCACAAGGCAGGCCCAGCTCAAAGGAGAAAGCTGGTAGTCAACGAGGTGCGAAAGCAGGAGGAGAGGATGAGGTGTATAAAGGCCATTTCCCAGGCCAAGCAGGGAGAGTGGATGAGATGGGAGAGTGTGGAACAACGCAAGATGGGCTAGCAAGACCTTTGGTCAATGGAAGAGAGTAGGATCAGTTTCCTTATTAGGTCAACATATGATGTTCTCCCATCACCACAGAACCTAAACCTCTGGGTAGGAGAGGATCCGTCTTGTCCTTTGTGTTTATCACCTGCCACATTAAGGCACATTTTGACAGGATGTAAGGTGGCTCTTAGCCAAGGTCGGTTTACTTGGCGCCATGACCAAGTACTGCAATGTTTGGCTTTAGCATTGGAAGGCAAGCGTAGTATGACCAATAAGTTGCCGCCTGTTCTAGCAAAACATTACACGCAGAAGACAATATTCCTCCGCCCAGGTGAGCAACCACCAAGAAAAGGTGTTAACACCAATTCTCGCCCAGGACAACTGGAAGCTGCTAGGGACTGGAAGATGCTGGCTGATCTTGATCAACGGCTTATTTTTCCACCTGAGATTGCCACCACTAACCTACGACCAGATATTGTTTTGTGGTCTGGATCAGCACGCATTGTTCAACTGATAGAGTTAACAGTGCCATGGGAGGATGCGGTAGATGAGGCATATGAGAGGAAGAAACTGCGGTATGCTCATCTGGCCACTGAAGCAGAACAGCGAGGATGGAGAGTCCAGGTTTATCCAGTGGAAGTGGGTTGTCGAGGTTTTGTGGCACACTCTACAACCCGGTTCCTCAGAGACGTCGGATTCAGTGGCCAAGAGTTGCGTCGCACAGTAAAGAACTTATCTGAAGCAGCAGAAAGGAGCAGCAACTGGCTGTGGTTGAGACGGAAAGATTCTAGCTGGCTGTGTACAGGCCGCCACGCTACGGTTTCGTAGAATTCTTGAAAAACTTGAAGAGTCTGTTGGTTTATTTGTATAGGTTGTATAGTATTTACAGTCATTACGTTCCTGTGTATATTGCGTGAATGACCGGTGGTTGGGCAGATATTGTGTTTTTGCGTTAGGTGGTATGCCATACGGAACCGTTGCCACTGAAACTGCAGATTAACGCACCAGTGGGGCTCGGCAGCCTTAGTCAAACGGGTTGGCGCGTATGGTTGGGTTGCGGAGAGATTGTGAGATTGTGGTTAGGTCTCAGCAGCAGGAGGGATGTAGAGGTCAGTAAGCTGGGCTGAGTTGAGTGGGGGACGGAGGGGGGTGACTCTGGGACGCCAGAGTCACTGTCGAGCCCTCTTGAGGTGTCGTGGGCTAGTCGACGAAACACTGAGGACGGAAGGTGCCCACTTGAAGACCCTAGAGATGTCCCCTACTCAGCTCAATCCAGACGGTTGTCGTGCTGGTCCACTAGGGAGACCACACTGTAGTTGCAGCCGTCGTGTGTGCTGACGTGCCAAGTACACTGCAGCCGTTAACGCCGGACAGAAGGGGAGTCACACCACCATATGGAAAGAAGCGTAAATGGATGGAGAAGCATAGTTTACTGTAAAGCTACGTCTTAGTGTTGCTTATCTTGGCGAAAGCCGAGTACAAATCAGCATGAAGTTTTAACATCTACTCTCGTGTAATGAAAATCAAATTATAGTGTTTCACTATAGTTTGGATATTTATATCTGTTTTAGAGCTGATAGTTATGGCCCGGTCAAATGAACGCTGGATGAGTCATTTGCTTTGCCGTTTAAGGGATTCTTTTAAGATTCCCTATAAATTAATTAATAATTCATTTTGAGCTAAATTGACCTGTCTGACCCCTACACATTGTTACACATGTATAGTTACTTTTTTGTAGACATTTAACATTTCATGGGTTTTCAGTGAGTTTCAAGTGAGCAGGAGAAGGGGGAGATTGTCCAAGTGAGGTGTGAGCTGTGAGGTGTGAGTTCAAAATCCATACAAAGGCCAGTTATTATTGATTATTAATATTTAATATAGCTGATTTGCTAAACCTAAATGTTATATTTCAAGTGTTGAAGAACTCAAGAGAGAACAGTTATCAGGTTATCTATAGCTCAGCATCAATTGTTTTGTTTTTTGTTTTTTTGCTATTGGAGCAAATTGAGCAAATATTTACTGTCGTCTCCAGCTCAACACAGAGGATGTTTAACCGCTATAATACCTGTAAAGTCACTGCTGTTTGTTGGTATTTGATTTTCTATTCAAACAAATGGGTTTGTGGCTAGATGTTTGAACTCTCACTTCACGTGTGTGTGTGTGTGTGTGTGTGTGTGTGTGTGTGTGTGTGTGTGTGTGTGTGTGTGTGTGTGTGTGTGTGTGTGTGTGTGTGTGTGTGTGTGTGTGTGTGTGTGTGTGTGTGTGTGTGTGTGTTGGGTGGGTTGCTGTTCGAGTGCAACTAGCAGTCTAAAGCACTTATTGACATTTCCTGTTTGAAAACCACTCACTGTTTTTTCTCCGTTTTAATTAGCTTTCACATAAGCACTTTTTGTCATTTGTTTCCTTCTTTTTCATTATATTATAAACTGTTTACTTAATTGAAAACATTTGAAAGCTACATTTTAAAAAAATTATTTAGAAATAATTTTGCTCATAATATGACATTTTAAGCAGTAAATGTTGTGCAAATAGTGCTCAATATCTAACTTTTAGTGCAGTGGTTCGCAACTTCTGGGTCACATCTGAAATATGGGTAACATGTCTGTTTGAGACGTTTTGGGTACCTAGACTGCTAATACATGCCATTTGGTCTATGTTATAATGTGTGAAAACTGTGTTAAGCTAATTAACTTCTCGTTTAGGACTAAACTGAAAACATAAGGAAGTTCTCCACAACAGGTTTTCCTTTCATCAGGTTATTGGCTGAAGTGCAGTCATCGTGCAATATAGGCTATATAAATGCAAACAGAGCCATGGAGTGTCAAACCAGAATATATTTTATACAGGAGGAAAGGATTGTAAGGATTGTACAGGATTGTAAATGCAACGCAAATCTTTTACGATTTGCGTTACGAATCTTAAAGTCGCCACTGGCCACAACAGGTTTTTTGTGTTCATTTCTATTTCCTGTTGCTGTGCAGGTTTCCTGTCGCTGTGTCATTGTATATAACAGTGTAAACAAACCAATAACCATTTTATTTAAAAAGGCTTAATTTATGCAGCCCCCCCCCCCCCCCCCCCGCCCCATTTCCCCTTATGTTTAGTGGATTATTTTTAATAAACAACATCTGAGTTGATCTTTGATGTCAACTGTGATCTTAAACACAAAACAAATACACAGGTGATTCTGCACTCATCAATAGTGAAAGTAGGTCATAGCTCCAAAAAAGTGTATTGTTTACAGGATGTGAATGTGGTTGCATCATGCTAATTCAACATCACAAAAGTTGTAAAATGGTAGTTGATATAAAAAAACACATTAGTTTTATCAGTTGCTTACAGAGCAAGATCAGGCAGATCAATAACACTCTTATAAAACAGAAAGTGTTTGGTGAAAACTGTGCTGTGGTGTTCGTGTGCACAAACATCTGCTGCGTTACGTCCATCTTTGCATTGCTGACGCAGAATCTGTACTTCTCTTCACAGTTGTTTTGTTTCCAAATCAAGCGAGCCATTTCTTTCTCTTGAAGAATATGAAACCCCTGCTGTTTATTTTATGGCTCTTCGGAGGTAAATTCTATACGTTCTTTTTTATTCATTTTCACCTTTTGTATTTTTGCTCAAAAAGCCATGAATTTTATCAAGATTTTATAAAAAAAAATGTATGTAATTGTTGGACTACAAACTTCATTAACTTTTGCTCTGTGTGATGTTTCTTTGTTGTAGCACACCTAATCAAAATACTGGATTCAGTGTGTCAGAAGCAATTTTCTCTGTACATATTTTCAGTCTATGTCCCAGTTGTGTGGTACACTGAAGCTGATGGAACTAAGACAGCGTCGGTGATGGATAAAGATCCCAATGCTGTAATACTTTTTAAGAAAGTTAAAAATGTCCCAAAAAAAAATTCATGATTGCTTGAGCTTGTCATTATTTTCTTATTTTTCAGATGAAATTCTTGTTTTTAATTATTTTAATTATTCTCTCCATGATTTCCAGCTCCAAACTCCTAAAATTATCAGACAATATAAACCATGTTCTTTAAAAGGATCAAGTTCAAACTGTGTGCTGCTGTGTTCAGTGGCAAATGCTCCAGATGCGACTCTAACCATGTATAAAGGAAGCACTGTATTCTCTGTGAACAAATATGCTGATCTCAACATCGATCTCAGTTTATGTCTGGAGGTGGAAAATTATGATAAAAACACATACAGCTGTGTGATCAACAATCCCATCAGCAACAAAACAAAAGATCTGAACATCAGTCAACAATGTCAGCCATGTAAAGGTAAGTTGGCAGTCATATCAGCATTCATTCACTGAGCTGATCTCCATTGGTCATGTTCCGGTATTTGAAGTATTGCGAGTTGGTTTATGAGCAGATCTATAGCGCCAATTCTATCAGACATTTTTTTTTTGTCAAGTTTCCATTTTTTGCTAGTTTTTATAGAAAAAGCACTTATTCAGAAACGTTTCTGTATATTTTTGTTGACCCAGAATGAATGTAGATCCAGAAGTGGTACCAGATTTGTATTATTGATTTAAACAGACAAAGAATAGAGGACATGTTAATTTTAGTGATCAGATTCTAATCAGCTGTCAATCCTCTTTAGACGACAGACGAATATTTATAAGACTGAAAACAGTAAACCGATCAACTGTTTTATATGACCCTGTGATTTTGTGTTTGGTGCTGAGACAGATTTATCACAGACACCCATGTCAGTGATGGAGGGAGATTCTGTCACTCTACCCACTAATATTACAGAAGTACTGAATGATCACTTAGTGTGGATGTTTGCATGTCATCATCAATTTACCCTCATTGCTGAAATCCTTAATAACGCTGCGTCAGTATCTGACTGTGATTATTTGAGATCCAGAGACAGACTGCAGCTTGACAGTCAAACTGGATCTCTCACCATCAAAAACACCAGCAAAGAAGACTTTGGAGTCTATAAACTACTGATCAACAGTGCTGTTTCAGATTCAGATTCCATATGCTGGAGTTTCAATGTTTCCATCCATGGTGAGTAAACTGAATAAATCATGTCACAGATGTAAGTTGATTGATTTCGGTTCTAGTCTTAACTCAGTGTATAGGTGTGCAGTGCGTGAGGAGATATAGTGGATGAATAAAACAATTAACTGATAATAGGGCATTATTAGTGATCAGACTGCAATCTATAGCAGAGTTTTTCAGTGAATCTGCGAACAATGGAAACTAATCTAGACTTTTGTTCAATAAACTACTGTTCCCCAGCTCTGCCTGTTCCTGTCATCACCAATAACTCTTTACAATGTTCATCATCATCATCAGAGTCCAGATGTTCACTGCTGTGTCATGCTGTGAATGTGAATCATGTGACTCTCTCCTGGTACAAAGGAACCAGTGTATTGTCTGTCACGTGTAGGAGAGAGAACCCAAAAGCAAAGGGCAGTTTGACAAAGTTTAATAGTTCAGACAAAATAACACAGGTGGCACATAAGGCGAATAAATCCAACTGAAGAAAGTCTCATCCAAAGGAAAGAACGGAAAGTCTTTCAGTAATAGAACAGAAATGTACGGTCAGGACCGGCAACGGGAAATCCCCGGAGGATGAGACAGGCTGGGTCCGTAGAGAGCACGGGAACGCCAATCCTTGACCACTCACGTTAGCTGATGAAGTAACAAAGCAGAGACGAGGTAATATAGTAGACAGATTGAGGCACGCACCAGACAGGACACGACACGACACGCCACGACAGGGCTTGTCTCAGCAGGCACACAGGTACGTAACATATGGCAATAATCTGACAAAGAACAAAGGACAGGGAAGACTAGAAATAGAGAGTCTAATCAGAGAAAGTGGGAACCAGCTGGGGAGGAGAAGAGGGAGAGAGATGAGGTGATGAGAGACAGCTGAGAGCGGCAGAGATAATGAATGGGAATGTGTGTGTGTAAATGGATGTAATAACGAGTGTGACCAGGAGAGGGTGGTAGAGTGTAAGAGGAGGATACCGGGATCATGACAGTACCCCCCCCCTCAAGGAGCGCCTCCTGGCGCAACGGAGGAGGAGGACTGGCGGGAGCGGTAGAAGTCATCGATCAACGAGCGGTCCACGACGTCCCGGGAAGGAATCCAACTTCTCTCCTCAGGACCGTATCCTTCCCAATCAACCAGAAACTGATGACCCCGACCCCGGGGGCGCACGTCGAGAAGTTTGCGAACCCTGTAGATGGGAGCGCCTTCAACGCGGATAGGGGTAGTGACAGGACGGGTAGGAGCACGAGTAACGGGTTTAATACATGACACGTGAAAAACCGGGTGAACGCGTCGAAGATTGGCGGACAATTTGAGTCTGACTGAGACAGGACTGAGTATCTTAAGGACGCGGAAAGGCCCGATGAATTTAGGGGCCAGTTTACGCGAAGAGGATTGGAGAGGAAGATTAAGGGTGGACAGCCAAACCCTCTGCCCAACGGAATAACGGGGGCTTTTGACACGACGTCTATTAGCGGCCCGCCGGGTGCGAGCACGAGACTTCAATAGAGCGGACCTGACCCCTCTCCAAGTACGCTTAGCACGTTGAATGAAGGCTTGAACGGACGGCATCTTAGAGTCTGCCTCTTGTGACGAAAAAAGCGGAGGCTGGTAGCCGAGACAACACTGAAAAGGGGATAGACCAGTGGCAGAAGACGGGGCGGAATTAAGCGCGTACTCTGCCCAGGGGAGCTGCTCTGACCAGGAAGCCGGATTGCGAAAAGCGAGGCTACGGAGAATGCGACCGATCATCTGGTTCGCTCGTTCGGCTTGGCCATTGGTCTGTGGGTGAAAGCCGGAGGAGAGACTAGCCGACGCTCCAATTAGGCGACAAAACTCCCTCCAGAACAGGGAAGAGAACTGAGGACCCCTATCGGAAACGACGTCGGAGGGAAGACCATGAATCTTAAAGATCTTGTCGACGACAATCTGGGCGGTCTCCTTAGCAGACGGGAGTTTAGGTAAAGGAATAAAGCGGGCGGTCTTAGAAAAACGATCAATGACAGTAAGTATCACGGTGTTCCCCTCAGAGGAGGGGAGGCCCGTGATAAAGTCCATGGCGACGTGAGACCATGGGCGAGACGGTAACGGAAGGGGGCGCAGCAACCCGGCCGGGGGAGAATTACCAGATTTAGTCTGAGCGCAAACGGCACACGAAGCGACGAGACGGCGAATGTCGCGCTCACGAGAGGGCCACCAGAATCTTTGGCGGACGGCGGCGAGCGTGCCCCTAACGCCGGGATGGGCAAACAGTTTGGATGAATGGCCCCACTGAAAGACCGCGAGACGAGCAGAAGGAGGAACGTACAAAAGACCCTTAGGACAAAGACGAGGAGTAACGGCGTGGGCCAGAGAGCGCTTGACCAAACGTTCTATTCCCCAGACAGCTGCACCCACCACCACGCCCTGAGGAAGGATCTCCTCCTTATTGGGAACAACCTCTGGGGAAGCAAACTGTCGCGAAAGAGCATCAGGCTTGAGGTTCTTAGACCCGGGGCGGAAGGAGATGGAAAAATCGAAACGCGTAAAGAAAAGTGCCCAGCGAGCCTGACGAGCGCAGAGCCTCTTCGCGGAGCGAATGTACTCTAAATTTCTATGGTCTGTCCAGACAACGAACGGGACTGAGGCACCCTCAAGCCAGTGACGCCACTCTCCGAGAGCTAAACGGATGGCCAATAACTCGCGATTGCCAACATCATAATTTCGTTCGGCGGGCGAAAGACGATGCGAAAAGTAGGCGCAGGGATGAACCTTCTCATCAGAAGATGAGCGTTGGGAGAGAATAGCTCCAACGCCCACCTCTGATGCATCAACCTCCACAATGAACTGTCTAGAGATATCAGGAGTTCGTAAGATCGGGGCAGAGGAAAAAAGGGACTTGAGCCGATCAAAAGCTGTCTGGGCCCCCTCCGACCAGGAAAATCGGACCCTGGCGGACGTGAGGGCAGAGAGAGGGGCGGCGATCTGACTAAAGTTACGGATAAACCGACGATAAAAATTTGCAAAACCTAAAAAACGCTGAAGAGCAACGCGCGACTCAGGCACTGGCCATTCCGTGACCGCACGGACCTTGGAGGAATCCATGCTAACGCCCTCAGCGGAAATTACCGAACCAAGAAACGAGATGGACTGCGCGTGGAAGGTACACTTCTCGGCCTTAACAAACAGTCGGTTCTCGAGGAGACGTTGGAGAACTTGTCGAACGTGTTGAGTGTGTACTTGGAGAGAGGGAGAGAAAATTAAAATATCGTCAAGGTAGACAAAAACAAAAATGTTCAACATGTCTCTGAGTACGTCGTTAATTAACGCCTGGAACACGGCGGGAGCGTTGACCAGCCCGAAAGGAAGAACGCGATATTCAAAGTGTCCTAAGGGGGTGTTAAACGCCGTCTTCCACTCGTCCCCCTCCCTAATGCGGACAAGGTGGTAAGCATTACGAAGATCTAGTTTTGAAAAGATCTTGGCCCCCTGCAAGATTTCGAAGGCAGAAGACATGAGGGGCAAGGGATAACGGTTCTTGACCGTGATGTCATTCAAGCCTCGATAATCTATGCAGGGGCGTAATGAACCATCCTTCTTTTTAACGAAGAAAAATCCCGCACCGGCAGGGGAGGAGGAAGACACAATGGTACCAGCTTCGAGCGAGTCAGAAAGATACTTCTCTAGGGCTTCGCGTTCGGGGGCGGAGAGAGAGTAAAGTCTACCCCGGGGAGGGGTGGTGCCTGGAAGGAGGTCGATAGCGCAGTCATACGGTCGATGGGGAGGAAGAGAAGTGGCCCTGGAACGACTGAAGACCGCTCGAAGATCATGGTACTCCCGCGGGACCCCGGACAAATCACCCGGCTCCTCCTGAAAGACAGAAACAGAAGAGACAGGAGGGACAGCAGACATCAAACACTTGACATGACACGACAAATTCCATGAAAGAATTGAACCTCTAGACCAGTTAATCTGAGGATTATGCTCGACTAACCAGGGATGTCCTAAAACAACAGGGTTAAAAGGAGAATGCAAAACTAGAAAAGAAATTGTCTCTTGATGATTGCCAGAGATGGTGAGACTCACCGGAGCAGTGGCAAAGCGAACTCTAGAGAGGATACTACCATCAAGGGCGTGGACAGGGGTGGAGTCTTTACGTTCAATGAGGGCAATCCCCTGTTCTCGAGCCCAAGTCTCATCCACAAAATTTCCCTCGGCTCCCGAATCGATCAAAACCGGACAGGAGGTGGAAAACCCGGGCCAGCGGAGAAGAGCAGAGAAAGTAGTGCGTGCACGTGACGGAGGGTCTAGGGTTGATGCGCTCACCAGTAACCCTCTCTCTACTAGTGAGCTTTGGCTTTTACCGGGCAGGAGGCGACACGATGGGAGGCGGAAGCGCAGTACATGCAGAGACGAGCCGTTATACGGCGCTGGCGTTCGGCCGCGGAGACTCGTAAACCACCCAGCTGCATCGGCTCGGAGTCAGTGAAAGGCGGCGGTGTAGAAGAGCGAGCCGGGGTGGAGAAAAGTGCCCTCTCAAGGCTGCGGCTGCGGCGGCGCATCTCGAAGCGCTTCTCCACACGAATGGCCATATCAATAAGAGGATCCAGTCGAGTGGGTGATTCACGGGCGAGGATCTCATCCTTAATGTCAGCATTGAGCCCTTCGAGGAAACGGGCTACTAAGGCAGGCTCGTTCCAGTCACATGAAGCAGATAAGGTACGAAATTCAATTGAAAAATCTGCTGCTGACCTTCTCCCTTGACGAAGCGTAGACAAAAGACGGGAAGCCTCCGCTCCGAATGCAGAACGGTCAAAAACGGCAGCATCTCCTCCTTGAAGCGGGAATAACGGCTGAGACAGTCAGCCTCCGAACTCCACACAGCTGTTCCCCACTCCCGCGCCCGGCCAGCCAGCAAGGAGATGACGAAGGCGATGCGAGAGCGATCCTCAGCGTATGTGGAAGTCTGTAGTGAAAAGACCACCTCACACTGAGTTAAAAAGGATCTACATTCCTTGGGCTCACCGGAATAGCACGGCGGGTTGTTAACTCTCGGCTCAGGCGTGTCACGACTTCTAGAGTTGGAGGATTCCACTCGGAGGTGATGAAGCTGTTGTGAGATATCGGTCATGCGAGTAGCAAGAGAATCCATGGCATGGTGAGCGGCGGCCAGTTCATCCTCATGACGGCCCAGCATGGCTCCCTGGATCTCAAGTGCAGATTGAAGAGGACTCTCCCTTGCTGGGTCCATTTCTGGTCAGATTATTCTGTCACGTGTAGGAGAGAGAACCCAAAAGCAAAGGGCAGTTTGACAAAGTTTAATAGTTCAGACAAAATAACACAGGTGGCACATAAGGCGAATAAATCCAACTGAAGAAAGTCTCATCCAAAGGAAAGAACGGAAAGTCTTTCAGTAATAGAACAGAAATGTACGGTCAGGACCGGCAACGGGAAATCCCCGGAGGATGAGACAGGCTGGGTCCGTAGAGAGCACGGGAACGCCAATCCTTGACCACTCACGTTAGCTGATGAAGTAACAAAGCAGAGACGAGGTAATATAGTAGACAGATTGAGGCACGCACCAGACAGGACACGACACGACACGCCACGACAGGGCTTGTCTCAGCAGGCACACAGGTACGTAACATATGGCAATAATCTGACAAAGAACAAAGGACAGGGAAGACTAGAAATAGAGAGTCTAATCAGAGAAAGTGGGAACCAGCTGGGGAGGAGAAGAGGGAGAGAGATGAGGTGATGAGAGACAGCTGAGAGCGGCAGAGATAATGAATGGGAATGTGTGTGTGTAAATGGATGTAATAACGAGTGTGACCAGGAGAGGGTGGTAGAGTGTAAGAGGAGGATACCGGGATCATGACATTGTCCAGCATACGTGATCACAACAACAGAATCTCTTTATGTTTGGAGGTGAAATATCAGGATAAAAACACATACAGCTGTGTGATCAAAAATTCCATCAGAAACCAGACCACACATCTGGACATCAATGAACTCTGTCCAGGTTTGGTTGCAGTTGATATTAGTGTGTTTTTACTAAACTGATTTATGTAAGTAATTTCCAGGTACATCATTAACAGCTGTTATTTTCTCTTGATCTATCGGCATCTCTTAAACAGTGTAAGATAGCATGTAGCAGTTAAAGGTTTGGACACTCCATTCTTTTTATGACTATTTTCCACTTTTTAAAACACTTGTTATGGAGTCAGTATTTATATTTACATGATGTTCAAGCATTTAGGCACAAGGCTTTAGATGGAACTAAATAGAACCTGTTTATCCGAACAGAACAATGATACTTATTTTTTTTATTCCAAGCCATTAGATAGTGAGCATGAGCCTGTTGAAATTAAACTTTAGATATACAAAGACAGTGCACTCAGATTATTTATAAATGGGAGAAAAAAAACAACCTTCTAAAGAAAAGAGCCAATGGTCAATAGTCTGAAAAGTTCCAAATCGCAGTACGTTTAACACACACTAAATCCACACTACCTCTAATACCTCTTCGTAGAATATTTTAAGGCTAAGCGTATACTGTCATACATCATGTTTTCATGACAAGTCTAGAAAAGCTTTCCAGCGCAAGTTAAATTAATTAAATTTACTAATTAATTAAACATTTAATTTGGTTTTAAACTCAAAGTGTTACACATTTTAGTGGTGCAGCTAGACTGCAGAGATTATACGTAGTTTGTAAAACGTTTGAAAGTGAAGCACCACAATCATGCACTGGTTAAGTGTGTGTCCCATTGAGTAAACAAAAATCTAAAGACACTTGCTGTCTTCACGCCCATTGAACACTGTGTGAGTATTGGGACAGGCCCTTTGTGCCCTTTTCCAGACAGCACCATCTACTGGTCAATAATGGTTAAATGTATTGACTGTCATGTTTATTTGGCTGCTAAAGCTGCAGATAGTGTATTCTTGGTTCCTATAAATCCTATTGTATATACTCTTCTAGCATTTAGTATTTGATGTTGCTGTTGTATCTTGCTTGTAATAAGTTTGGCAGGATTCATTTACACTAATCACTGGTTTCTTTTTGTTCATTCCAGTTCAGAGTAAAGATTACACATGGGTGTGGGGTGTTGCTGTTCTTTTCATAGTAATTATCGGATTATGTTGGTACAGAAACAGAAACGGGCAAGTATTACCTACAGCTGATATATGAGTCTTCTCTGCAGAAATATCTTTTGCATTCACCACTTTTATTTCCAATATTTACTTTAGTCTTATTTGTGACTTTTGTGATTTTAGTTCCCTTTCGTAGTCACTCCGAGTTACGTTGAGTGACGGAGAATGGGGATTTCGCCTAGAAAGCCAATCATCTTCGAGTATTACAAAACGAGCCTATGGCAATGAAAATGCCATGGGTCTGCGGAATTTGCATAGCGTATCTCCGCCCCACCGCGTGGGTATAAAAGGAGGAACGCCGGCAAAGGCAGATCATGTTTTCGCTTCGGAGCCAAGAAACTCTCTTCACTCCACAAGCCAAATCCTGAGTTATCAGTGACTTCTCTTCGAGACGAGCGAGCTCTCCGGTGTTGGTGTGACGGCGGTATCCAGCGAGTTCACATTGCCTGCGGTCTGTGCAGTGATCTGCCAGTTGGTGTGTTTCTCCCTGGTCGCCTCAGCATCGCTGAGCTTTTTTCCTCTCTAAAAGAGCTGCACGTGGCACGTCTTTTTAAAGATGTCTCGCCCGTGTTCTTCTGGGTGCGGTCGATTCCTGTCTGCCTTTGATGGCACAATCGCTGCTTTGCGTGTCTGGGCTTAGAGCACGCTAAAGCAGCGCTTGTGGATGACTCATGTTCCTTCTGTGGGAACATGACCATCGCAACACTAAGGTCGAGACTCAATGATCTCATTCGAGAGAGAGTCCCCTCATCCACACCCCGATCTACACCCTCCTCGAGAGGTGGTACTTCGGCTGGTGACTTGAGGGTGACGGTGTGGAACAAAAATCCGACGACACGTCCTCGGACCACGCCCCCCTCTGTAGTGTTGCAACCCGCGAGCGCCGCGGTGATTTTACCGGGTCCATCCGTTGATGCCCCGCGTATTTCATTCGGCGCTCCAGAGGATGACTCGATGTCGATCGCGGCATCACAAGGTGGGCAAGAGTCATCGGGAAGTGACGATGCGGCTGCGTTGCCTCCTTCTGGAGTTCCAGCGTTGCCCGTATCAGATCCCGAGATGACCGCCATGCTCTCCCGAGCCGCCGCGAGCATCGGGCTCGAGTGGAACCCTCCACCCTGCCCCGAGCGCTCGCGGCTGGACGATTGGTTTTTGGGCGCGGCTGCCGCCTCTCGGCCGCAGCCAACCCCAATACCTTTCTTCCCGGAAGTGCATGAGGAGCTGACGAAATCATGGAAGGCTCCCTTGACCTCCCGTGCACGTTCGTCGGCTTTCTCCGCCTTTTCCTCCCTCGATGGGGCGGTCGCCCGTGGGTACACTGGGGTTCCCCCGGTTGAACGCTCTGTTGCGATGCAATTGTGTCCTCAGAGTGCTTCATATCGTGGTAATCCTAAGCACCCGTCCAAGGCCTGTAGGCTTTCGTCCTCCCTCGTGGCGAAGTCTTACAAGGCTGCAGGACAGGCGGCCGCCGCTCTGCATGCGATGAGCACCTTACAGGTCTACCAGGCCCAGCTGCTCAGAGATATGCACGAGGGCGGGACTGACCCAGGGCTCTTTGATGAGCTGCGTGCCGCCACTGACCTCGCTCTCCGAGCGACGAAAGAGGCCTCACGCTCCCTGGGTCAGGTGATGGCCACTTCGGTGGTCCAGGAGCGTCACCTGTGGCTGAACCTGGCTAATATGCGGGACGCCGAGCGCTCTCGTCTGCTCGACGCCCCCATATCCCAGGCCGGCCTCTTCGGCGGAACGGTCGAGGACTTTGCCTAGCAGTTCTCGACCGCACAGAAGCAGTCTGAGGCTATCAAACATATTCTGCCCCGACGGCCCGCTGCTGCCTCCACCCAGCCGTCGGTTCAGAAGCCTCAGCCTGCTCGCCGCCGAGGGCGCCCTCCTGCCGCTCCCTCCCCTCCCGCACGGCCCCAGCAGCAGCCTTCACCCAGGCCGCGTCGTGGAGGAGGCCGCAGGAAGGCGCCCCAGCCCTCTCCAGCCCCGCGCCCCGCTAAACGCCAGGCTAAGCGGCGCTCCTGAGACGGGCTGCTCAGTGATGGTCCCGGTTCTTCCCCAGGAGGTGGTTGCAGGCCCCCTCCTTCCCCCGGCGGAGGGCCGGGGGAGAATCTTTTGTTTTCCCGCTGCTCACCCACGGGTGGGCAGTACCCTAAAACTGTTAAAGAAAGAACCAACACTTCCATCACTGAGCACACAGAGCCGGCTGACAGTGTGCGACGCCTCCGGGCCTCGCCGCTCTCATCCCCCTCTGTCACAGAGTTCTCGGACGGCAGTGTGCGCCACCTCCGGGCCTCGCCACTCCTGTCCCCCTCTGTTCCAGAGGGCGCAGACGGCAGTGCGTGCCGTCTTCGGACCACACCGCTCTCGTCCCCCTCTGTCGCCAGCCCCCTGGCAGAGCAGACCCCCGTGGAACGCTGGTCCTTCCCTGGTCTCCTCTGTCAGGGCGCGGAGCCTGACCACGCCCCCGCACAGGGCCGCTATGCCACCCTCGCCGGGGCCGGTCACTCCGCTTCGCTGCCCCTCCGGGGGGACGTCTGTCGTTCGCATGACCCCGCTGGCTCAGTTTCTGGCAGCTTGGTTAGAGCTCCCCAGCCTGTCCCGCTGGGTCGCCCGAACGATCAGGCGCGGCTATGCGATTCAGTTCGCTCGGTCTCCTCCCCGTTTCAGCGGAGTCCGCTTCACTATGGTCGGTGGCAATGCCCCCATCATGCGAGCGGAGGTTGCCACCCTGCTGGCGAAGGGTGCAATCGAGACTGTCCCTCCAGCCGAGATGAGGTCGGGGTTTTACAGCCCGTACTTCATCGTCCCCAAGAAAACCGGTGGGTTACGACCGATCCTGGACCTGCGCGTCCTGAACCGCTCCCTTCACAGGCTGCCGTTCAGGATGCTCACGGCCAAACGCATTTTCGAGTGCGTGCGGCCACAGGATTGGTTTGCAGCGATAGACCTGAAGGACGCCTACTTTCATGTCTCCATCTTACCTCGACACAGACCGTTCCTTCGGTTTGCTTTCGAGGGGCAGGCATATCAGTACGCGGTTCTCCCATTCGGGTTGGCTCTGTCTCCTCGCGTCTTTACGAAGGTCGTCGAGGCAGCCCTTGTTCCCCTACACGAACACGGGGTTCGCATCCTGAACTATCTCGACGACTGGCTGATTCTAGCCCACTCTCGAGCTCAGGTTTGCGAACACAGAGACCTTGTGCTCCGGCACCTAGCCCGTCTGGGCCTTCGGGTCAACTGGGAGAAGAGCAAACTCAGCCCCGTGCAGAGGATCTCTTTTCTCGGTATGGAGATCGACTCGGTCGCCATATCCGCGCAGCTTACGAGCGAGCGCGCACACTCACTGCTGACTTGTCTTCGTCAGTTCGAGGGCAAGAGTGCGGTCCCACTGAAATTGTTTCAGAGGCTCCTGGGGCATATGGCATCTGCAGCCGCGGCAACGCCGCTCGGATTGCTTCATATGAGACCGCTTCAGCTGTGGCTTCGCGATCGAGTCCCGAGGTGGGCATGGCATCACGGCACGCTCCGAGTTCCAGTGACTCCGACCTGCCGTCAGTTCTTCACCCCGTGGAGGAACCTCAGTTTTCTACGGGCCGGAGTCCCCCTAGAACGAGTTTCCAGGCATGTTGTTGTCTCCACAGATGCCTCTTCCACGGGCTGGGGCGCCATGTGCAACGGACATGCTGCCGCGGGCTCCTGGACAGGACCCCAGCGCCTTCTGCATGTCAATTGCCTCGAGTTGCTGGCAGTACGCCTTGCCCTGCACCGTTTCCACACGCTGCTCAAGGGTCAACACGTGCTAGTCCGTTCAGACAATACCGCAACAGTAGCGTACATCAACCGTCAAGGTGGTCTACGCTCCCGCCGTATGTCGCAACTCGCTCGCCACCTCCTCTTATGGAGTCAGAAGCACCTGAGGTCCCTTCGTGCTATCTACATTCCGGGCGTTCGGAACCTTGCAGCCGACGAGCTGTCTCGGTTCCGTCCTATCCCCGGCGAATGGCGACTCCATCCCCAGTCGGTCCAGCTGATTTGGGACCAGTTCGGGGACGCACAGATAGACCTGTTTGCCTCCCACGACTCATCCCATTGCGCCCTGTATTACTCCCTGTCCGAGGGCACGCTCGGCACGGATGCACTGGCGCACAGCTGGCCGCGGGGCCTACGCAAATATGCGTTTCCCCCAGTGAGCCTTCTCGCACGGACTCTGTGCAAGATCAAGGAGGACGAGGAGCAGGTCACTTTGGTTGCGCCGTACTGGCCCGCCAGGACCTGGTTCTCCGAACTAGTACTCCTCGCGACAGCGCCTCCTTGGCCAATTCCTCTGAGAGAGGACCTCCTCTCTCAGAGACGGGGCACCCTTTGGCACCCTCGTCCCGATCTCTGGAGGCTCCACGTGTGGCCTCTGGACGGGACGAGGCAGGTTTGAGTACCCTGCCACCTGCGGTGGCGGCTACCATCACTTCCGCTAGAGCTTCGTCCACGAGACATCTCTATGCGTTGAAATGGAACCTCTTCGTCAACTGGTGCTCTTCTCGCCGAGAAGACCCCAGGAGATGCTTGATCAGTGTCGTGCTTTCCTTCCTGCAAGACGGGCTGGAGCGAAGGCTGTCTCCCTCCACCCTGAAGGTGTATGTGGCCGCTATAGCTGCATATCACGAAGCAGTTGATGGTAAGTCTCTGGGAAGGCACGACCTGATCATCAGGTTCCTGAGAGGAGCGAGGAGACTGAATCCTCCTCGCCCTCCTCTCGTTCCCTCTTGGGACCTCTCAGTGGTGTTAAATGCCCTGCAGAGGGCTCCCTTTGAGCCTCTGCAATCAGTGGAGCTTAAGTTCCTGTCTATGAAGACAGCGCTCCTGGTTGCACTGGCCTCCATTAAGAGGGTAGGGGACCTGCACGCATTCTCCGTTGACGAAGCGTGCCTGGAATTCGGGCCGGCTTACTCTCACGTGATCCTGAGACCCCGGCCTGGATATGTGCCCAAGGTTCCTACCACTCCCTTTCGGGACCAGGTGGTGAACCTGCAAGCGCTGCCCCTGGAGGAGGCAGACCCAGCCTTGGCACTGCTCTGTCCAGTACGCGCTCTCCGCGCTTACGTAGACAGGACGCGGTGTTTCAGGACCTCAGACCAGCTCTTTGTCTGTTATGGTGGGAGACTGAAGGGAAAGGCTCTCTCACAGCAAGGCCGACCGTGCCCCCTTGGTGTGACAGCCCACTCCACCCGGAGTGTGGCTTCCTCTTGGGCTCTAGCGCATGGCGCCTCGCTGGCAGACATCTGTAGAGCTGCAGGCTGGGCGACACCTAACACATTCGCCAGATTTTATAATCTCCGAGTGGAGCCAGTGTCCTCCCATGTACTCGCTTCAACCAGCTAGTTCAGGACCCGCTCAGGTGTCTTCGCTTGCTCGCCATTCCACTCCACGGACTGGATACGTGCGGTTATTCTCCTCAGGTGAGCCTTCCCTTCTGAAGCCCTGAGTTCCTCCAGCACTGTTGACGCTGGCGCCAGTGTCTATTGCTTGTGCGTCGGCTAGGTGCCTCCATGTGCTTGGTTCCTCCCTTGAGTAACCCCCACATGTGTATGTCCACTGTAAGCCTCTTTGAGCATGTGTCTTTCCCTCGGCAAGCCACCTTGCCACCCTGGAGTTGAAAGTTGCCACCCCACGGGCTGGTTACTCCAGTGTTCCTCCATATGAAGCCTTCCGGCCATATGCGTATTTCTAAGTCCTCCCTACGGGTAGGCATGCTGCGGCTATCTCCTCTGAGATATGCTCCCCAGTGTACCTTGGTATTCCTGTGTTAAGTAGGACTCCTTCGTCCGTGCCAGTATCACGACAGGGGGATCAGACTTTCGCAGGGCACTGGAAGACAGCTGTGAAGGTGGCGTGATTATACGGGGACCCCATTCTCCGTCACTCGACGTAACTCGGAGTGACTACGAAAGGGAACGTCTCGGTTACGGATGTAACCCTCGTTCCCTGAGTAGGGAACGGAGACGTTACGTCTCCCTGCCACTTCCGCTGTACCGCTGGGTAGACGCCTGAGTTCAGTCTCGGCTCCTCAGCGAAGACATGATCTGCCTTTGCCGGCGTTCCTCCTTTTATACCCACGCGGTGGGGCGGAGATACGCTATGCAAATTCCGCAGACCCATGGCATTTTCATTGCCATAGGCTCGTTTTGTAATACTCGAAGATGATTGGCTTTCTAGGCGAAATCCCCATTCTTCGTCACTCGACGTAACGTCTCCGTTCCCTACTCAGGGAACGAGGGTTACATCCGTAACCGAGACGTTTTATGATATAGCATCACCACATTTCAACATAAAAAAAAATGGTGTAAAGGTGTAAAAATTGCACCTTTAGGGGTACAACAGCTTGTCACTGACATATTTGTTCTTATAAACGGTGCATACTAGTACCATAGCTTATAGAGTACAAATACGTATTTTAAGGTATGAATCTTTTTGTGGTAAAAAGGTACAAAAATGTCCTTTTAAGCGTACTGCCCCAGTGACAAGCTGTTATACCCCTAAAAGTAAAAAAAATTCACCTATTTTCTCTGTTGCATTCAAACAAAAGTACTAGATTGTGATGAGAAAATTCATGTTTATGCATCAATGAAAATCATTGAATTTTTTTTATGTCACAGAGGCTGCCGGAGGTGACCCACCAGACAGGAACCCTAATGAAAATGATGATTTGATTCCCAGTTCATCCTCCATAAATACAGCAGAATATGTCTGTTTAAATAATATGTGCTGTAAATAGTTACAGAGACTTTTCTCCCATGCCATTTCCCAAGAAAACATCAGGATTTATCAAACAAAAACATTTCACTTCAGTATCTAAACAATTAACTAAACAGATGTTTTTGTGCTATATCTCAAATTAAATGACACCCCTACTTAGGAATAAGTAGTACTACTTAGGAATAAGTAGTAAATTTTAACATGTCACTGGTTACACAGCATTTGTGTTCCAGACATGAATGATTTCTCAAATCATGTGTGTTGTTGAGGGGAGTGTGCTGTTTACTTAGTGATCAGATGCCACATTTGCATCTGCTGGGCCATAAACAGGTGAAAAAAATCTCACATACTTATACTGTACAAGAGGAGAAACTTAGCAAGGTTTTTTTTTTTACTTGACCTGACCATTAAACAACCTACTAAAAGACACCCAGAACACCTTAGCAACCCCCTAACTGGATATGGCATTCACTCTCAAGACCATAGCATTGACTGCAAGTTTTGCACAGATGCTCACATTTTCTTAAGAATATGCATATTTAAATGCTGAAATGTGCTGATCAAATTGTTAAAATATGAATGACAAGACAAAAAGTCCACCTGTTTTGTTTAGTTCAGTGTAAATTCATGTTTTATCACCATTTAATTTTTACACAATGATAAAGGTCTGTGTAACACATAATGTAATGCTCACTAAAGTTCACTTAATTTGTTCAAATGACGCTATCATGAATAAACGAATGACACAAAATGAATTTTTATTTTATTTTTTATTGTTACTTTGGTACGTTGACTCTAATCTATATAACCTTTTAACCATAACCTATTAGTCCTGTTTAATAATATACAAGATAATGTTTAAACTGCATGCCTTAAAGCATTTACATTTAAAGTTTACATTTTCTCTTGTAAAATGACGATGACATAATACTATTAGCATCAGATTTCTTTGAACAATTGGAAAGCATTTAATAAACATAACTTTGAGGCTTGTTGTCTATATGTTAATGACTCTCTTATTATAATCAACATCCGTGTCATTATCAGGATCTTGCACATAATTAAATGCTTTGTCTCTGATGTTTATGAAATGGATCATGATTTCCAGATATGACAAAGGATCATCTCCCTTTGCAAAACTAATAGTTCAGTATTCATCACAGCGGCAGTTGCTTTGCTGGCACAGGACCTAAAAGTATGTGACCTGCATGTTGCAGAACTTGTATTCTCTTCATTTTGATCAAATAGCCTACTATTCTGAAACCAGTATTTAGTATAATTTTGAGCTTATACCTTTATATTTTCACTCTATTTTGCACTCTATTTTTGATTGTTTCATACTAGTTCTAACATGCTCAGATATTTTGTTTGGTGGTGCAAAGTCCAAGTTACACTTCCTGTCAATTTTCATTATCAGCAACAATCAAGACTTTTTAAAATAGCATATTTAAAAATGTGTTCTATACTAAATTAAATACCAGCACTAATAGGTTGATATCATTATTTTTACATAATTGAGCCACTGTTAATGAGTGTGCATTTTTAATGTGGGGTGGAATATGCATGATATTTGGGCTGGCAAACACTAGTCACACTCAGTGCCAAAACAGGATCAAGTCATAAACAAAATTACTCTGCACACACTAGTGTTAAACAATATTACACTCAATAGTGTATGTTGTTCTGATTCAGTCATGAGGTCACAGGTAAACACATATTCAATAATATTCAGTACAACAGCATGGATGATAGTGAGTGTGGCTTATATACAAGTTATTATCGAGTAACTTAGACCAAGTTAGATTACTTTAGGCCAAATCTGTCAATAAAGGGTTTTTTCTATCTCCCAAAAAAATGCTTCATAAGCCTCAAGCTTTGCTTTAAAGTGATATCTGATAAGAAGATAAGAAGACAGGGTCACCTGCAGGACAACTGGCAGATTACACCTTTATTCAAGTGCAATATGTGATTATAAGATTTTGATTGTACTTTACGTTTATTGTACACTTTATTACTCATTTTTTGTTTAAATGAATTTCTAAATTAAATAATTAAAAAGGGCATAAAACAAAAAAGAAATAGAAATAATTTAATCTAATTTTAATCTAAATTAAATGAATGAACAATTTTTTTATATAAAAGATGTAATATGCTTCAAAGACTGGGAAAAATAGGGATGAACTAAAAAAACATCCTGTCAATGACTTGTGCCATGTATTGGACATTTCTTGGTTGGCCATCATGTGGTCCCATCATGCCATATTTGTCCTCCTCCTCCTCCTCCTCCTCAACCACCTCTTCATCTTCCTCCCTGTTATGAAAGGACACTCTCACGTGTCTTGACTACAACTACAAACATTCTCAATCTGCTGAGGTGTTGTGGCTGCAGTCTGGACAAGATGGAGGCTGAGGCCTTGGAGGGTTGTTTGGAGGACTAGGAGATGTGCTTGAGATGGCACAGAGCCGGCCTGAGCCTTTTGGGGGCCCTAAGCAGAATTTGATTTGGGGGGCCCCATCCCACCACGCGGAGTCACTTTTGCTTTATGATTATTGACACAAATGTCATGCTATAATGTTACATTATAAATCAAAATAGTGAGGTTATGTATTAATACAAAATAAATATGTAATAAAAATAGATACTTGAATAAAACAGTTGTAACTTTTACTTTACTCTTTTACTAACTCTTTGAAAGTTCTGGAAAAAAAACTGTCACAAAACATTAAATAAATGATTTGCAAATGTGCATTAAATGTGCAATCTTCAACAACAAAATAAAACTAAAATAGACAAACATTAATATAATCAAAAATAGAATGTTACATAAAATAGATACTTCAATAATGAAAGTGTGTCAGTATTCCACTTTTGTTTTTAAAACGTTTAACTTTTACTTTACTCTTTTACTAACTCTTTGAAGCTTCTAAAAACAAACTGTCTCAAAACACATCAAATAAACGATTTGCTAAAATAATGACAAAACTGAGAAATCAGAAACATAATAACAGCAAGGGTTCAACAATGACAATCATTGTTGGAAACTGTGAAAAATTATTATTTCTCAACTGTCTCACAGTGTAACTGTCCTCAAAATCTTTCCTTCCTAGCTTTTCTGGAGGCAAAGTCACTGATGACATCATTGTATGGTATTGCTTGGCCAACTTTGATATTAATACTAATAACAGCAAGTCCACTTAGTCTTCAATTATCATAATTACTTACACTCATCAACAAGCAATTCCACACCTAACAATTCATATTCTATTTGCAAATGAGGCATAATTGCAGTATGGAGAACACTGAACATGGTGATCTACTGCAGCTTAAATATGAGGCTAGCACCGCTACATCACTCGCCACCATATTAATAAAATTGAAGTCTATTTTCATCACAGAAGTCTCCCCACCCAACATGGTATATTTTCTCATAAAGACCAATACCATCTCTCACCACAGATCTTAGAGAAGAGCGCACATGCGCCATTTTTGCCTATGAAGCTGGAACGTTACCGGCGCTGGAACGTTCACTTCAACACGTACAGCAATGCTGTTTTCTCGAACTTAAACCGATAGCCTATCTATTGATACGTGAAATACACCTAGATAAATGTATGTTAATGGGAGACACTTCACTGTTGATGTCGGGGATTTAGCTCTGGTGATGGCTTATATAAGATCATGACTAGCTGCTACCTCAAGTGAGCACAATTTGTGCTCCACAAAACATAGGGCCTACTTTAAATAATCACGCAAACATACCTTTATCTTACTATCTTGCTCTTTTTTTCTCCTCTGTCCTTTTCTTTTTTCTCTTTTCGGCACCAGAGGGATACGTCCTTTTTTGTGACATGGCTTAAGTTAACACTACCGTAACTATTCGCAGTTGCGCAAGATTGTCTATGCACGCGAGGTGTCTAGTTTATGCGCATTTCAAATGCTGACAGACACAGCAGCAGTTGTAGGCAGGTATATTGATCATAGAATTTAGAATTTTCTTGTCTTGAATTATTCATTAATTAATTTGTCATTTAAGTTATTTAATATGTAAAAAAAAAAAAAAAAAAAAAAACTCAATTGGGGGCCCCCCTCCTAAGCAGCCGCTTAGTTCGCTTATGCCTCGGGCCGGCTCTGAGATGGCAGATGAAACTGATAGTTCCTCTGAGCATGAAGGACCTGACTCTGGCTCAGGTTGAGTTACCCCTACTCCTCCAAGGATGTTAATACCACCACAAATGCCATCTGAAGCAATTGTGCCAAGTATTGACAATGCCTTTTCTTCCTCTGATGTGAGAAGGGAGGACTCATTGGGCCCACCACCTGTTTTATTAAATGTTGTCCTCTGCAGTGCCATTTTCCTGCCATTTCTTCCTGACCTCCTTCCCTGATCTTTTAGTGTTGAACAGTGAGCATTAAAGCAGCAGTCCGTAACTTTTTGTGTGTTCAAAATTTACTGAGCGAGTACATCATGAATCCATTTTCCAAACCGTGTTTTTGTCTTATTCTGAGTCACTATGGTCTACACCTATAATAAGTGTTTATATTGGGACTATTTTACATTGGTTCGTACTGGTCGTACCGCTGCGGTGTAGCCCAGTACCTGCGTGACTCGTCACAGACATAAACAGACAGAAGTAGTTCCGGCTACAATGCAGCCCCCCTCCTCAGCCCCCCCTTGTGGGGATATTTGCTTCTTATTTATTAAATACAGGCGATTGGTTGATAAAACATTGATAAAAATTAGGATACGAATTAAAACGAAAATCTTTTAAAAAGAGTCTTTCTACATAACAAAACTCAATGAAGTGGTCAAAATCATGTCCCCTCCATGTCTCCAGACATAGGCCTATTGCGCTTCTCATGATGTAGGCTATCATATCTTTCTCATGCTGTATGCTCATGCTGTATGCTCACTTTCATAATCAACATTGATTCAATTAAAAAATAACATTAGCCTATAATATTTAAACATAAATATGATACTAAATATGTTTTACAACCCAGCCCCCCTCGCATGAAACAGCTTCCAGCGTGCCTGCTACAATGTTCTTCCGCAAGACGCATTATTCTGTTAATAAATGCATGTTTATTAATCGCTATGCGCCAAACGGTCATATTACATTTGCTAATTTTATTCACGATCCCCTGGCTGACCAAAAAATGGGTTTTCAACGAGGTCCCAGACACCAGTCATTTTGTAGCCTATATTAATTATTTTTTCCCTACACATCAGTGTGATATTTTTGTTATTGCATTTCAAATAGGGCCAATTAATAGGCTACTCCTAGGCTGCTGATGTTGGCCTGCTGATGTTTTTGTTATAGTATTTTCAATATTATACGCTATTATTTGTGCATAAACATATCTGGTTATAGTAATAACACTGTTTGTTTAAAAAACAAAACATTTTGTCATCCTTGCTGCTAGCTTACAAGAGTGACAATATCATTAAATGTGAAGGGGGGCCCTAAAATATTTTCTTGGGAAAAAGGTTGAGAACCACTGAATAAAGTACAATCAAAACCATTATATTATAATCACATTGCACTTGAATAAAGTTAAAGGTGTAATCTGACGGTTGTCCTGCAGGTGACATCATAACTCTGTCTTCTTACGATGATTTACGATTACTCCAGAGCACTAGGATGATTTTCAAGTGCTGCTTAAGTTACGATGTTTTTGGGAAACATGCCATAATATTAAGATCAGTCGTGCGATCGTTTTTATGATTTAGGCCCTACTAAGGCTTACGATGCATGGGAAACGCAGCCCGGTACCCTACATTTTAGCCTACTTTTTGGTCAAGCTTTATTCCCTTTTTAAGTAACACGGAAGATGTGGTATAGCTTCTGAGGTTACAATTTTGCGGATCAAATACTGGCATAACTTTTGTGACAAACCAAATATATTTTTCACTTTTGTTTTTTAAACGATTGGGGCTTTTTTCTTTGTTTTAGATGGGCTGTTGAAAATCAGTGTTGTATTTCCAGGCGAACTAACGTAAACTATTGAGAAAACACGGTAGCCTACTTTCACGGATGCTATCACTTCACGGATAACATTTTTATTAGTTCCACAAGCGCACCGCATTTATGAAATTCTGAGGACTATTTTTCTTTCGGTTTCAACATTTATACGTTTGAGATATTTTACTTTATTGCTTTTTCTATCTTGTTTACAGCCCTAGGCGAACATGGAACGCTATATTAATTTGCTCTTTTTATGGCTTTCCTGTGGTAAATGCATGTTTTGTTTTAAATGTTGCTGTGTTAACCACTAAATAGTTTCATTCGTAAAATATTTATTATTTTTAAACTGTTGTAAAAATGACTAGTTTTGTATTGTCTGTTTCAGGTGCTTTAGATGCAGAGGCAAATGAAATGAAGAAAGGAGATTTCAACACAGATGTAATAGGCTATTATTTAATATAATGGAACGTTTCTGTTAATGTTCATGTGTCAATTTGCTTCAGCTTGTTTTTTTATTATTAATGAAATCCTTGTTTTTAAAAAATATTTCATCATTTTCAGCTCACAACTCCTACAATTATCAGAAAATATCTACCAGGTTCTCCACTAAGATCATCAAGGTCAAAATGTCGGTTGGAGTGTTCAGCGAATAATGCTCCAAATGCGGCTCTAACCTGGTATAAGGGAAGCAGTTTGATCTCCATCATCAAAATCTCTGATCTCAGCATGATTCTCTCTCTACTTCTGGAGGTGGAATATCATGATAAAAACAACTACAGCTGTGTGATCAACAATCACATCAGTAATAAGACCACACATCTGGACATCAATGAACTCTGTCAGTTATGTTCAGGTGGTGATAACATTTATTTACTGAACTTATCTGTTGCCTTGTTTCACCAAATTCACTCATTTGTTTCCTGTTGTTTTACGTTAAAAACATTTATTTTTATGTATTATTTTCTATTTATTAATTCATCAGACAAAAAAATAGAAGGTGTTTAATTAAAGGTGTTTAATTTATTCTCATGGATCTGTCAGAATATAATCAACTGATGTAAATATTTATTATGGTCCTGTAATGTTTTGAAACAGCTACAACACAGACACGGGTGTCAGTGAAGGACGGAGATTCTGTCACTCTGCACAGTAATTTTACAAACATACAGATTACGGATCAAATACTATGGATGTTTGGACCTCAAGAGATTCTCATTGCTGAAATCCTTAGAATACATGTCTACGTATTTGGCTATGGTAATGGGACATTCATAGAGAGACTCCTGTTGGACAGTAAAATTGGAGATCTCACCATCACAAACACCAGCACAGAAATCTCTGGAGTCTATAAACTACAGATTAACAATATATTTTCCACATGCTGGAGTTTCAATGTTACTTTCAGTGGTGAGTAAACAGAACAACTCCTGTCACATGGGTTTGTTGTCTTACAATTCCTTAATATCGCAGAGTGCATGTCACCTTAGTGGAGTGCAGTCCGCATATTTTATCTATGGAAATGCCAGCATGCAAATATTTTCATTGTATCCATCAAACTTTTTGTATTTATTGTTATTATGTTAACATTTATGTGGTATTCGTTGTTCTTTTATTAGAATAACAACTTGAATGTGAGGGTTAATTTAAATTCTTCAAGTGAGTCAGGTCACTTGGCAGCCATCTTGTGAACGCACTCCCCTTTCAAAAAAAGGAGTTTATTGACGTATGCTATTAGTATACTTCTTTTAAACTAAAAATGTGTAATATATTTAAAATGACACTTAAGTTAGCTAGTATAGCCTACTTATACTGACAGAAAAAGTCTGTATATTTGCCCTGTCTTCAAGATATACTTACAGTATAATCAAGTATTCTAAGTACACTTGGCTTGTAGTTGTGTTTGCTCTTTTGATTGAGTAGCCTATTAAATTATTTTTTCACATATAGTTTTACATAGGCCTATACTGTCTTATAGACTTACAATGTTTGAAAATATTGATTTATAAAGAAAACAGATATGTTATTATTTCTGAGTATCTGATTTTTGTGTAGGCTAGTCCATTTGTAGTGTACATTGGAATTTAATACAAATCTACTTTATTGACCCGCCATTGACTGAATTTTATGACTATCCATGTTTTCACTGTTATATGGTAGGGGGCGCTATGACACATCTTCTAGAACAGAATCTCCATATCAAAACACAGGTAAAGAAGACGCAGAAATACAGAATTATAAACAAAATTATAAACGCCATTTTTCATGAGAAGACTTTTTCTATGTACACAAAAGGCCTATTTCTCTCAAATATTGTTCACAAATCTGTCTAAATCTGTGTTAGTGAGCACTTATCCTTTGCCGAGATAATCCATCCACCTCACAGGTGTGGCATCTCAAGTTGCTGATTAGACAGTATGATTATTGCACAGGTGTGCCTAAAAGGCCACTCTAAAATGTGCAGTTTTACTAATCTGGGGAGTCCGGGGGGGAGAGGGATTCAGAGAATTTTGCAGGACCTGGAACACGCTGTTGTATACGCCGATCCAGAGTATCCCAAACATGCTCAATGGGTGACACGTTCGGTGTATTATCATGCTGTAACATGAGGTAATGGTCGTGGATGAATGCCACAAAAAATGGACCTCAGGATCTCGTCACGGTATCTCTGTGCATTCAAAATGCCATCAGTAAAATGCACCTGTGTTCGTTGTCCATAACATACGCCTGCCCATACCATAACCCCACCGCCACCATGGGCCACTCGATCCACAACGCTGACATCAGCAAATCGCTCACCCAGACGACACCATACACGCTGTCTGCCATCTGCCCTGTACAGTGAAAACCGGGATTCATCCGTGAAAAGAACACCACTCCAAAGTGCCAGGCGCCATCGAATGTGAGCATTTGCCCACTCAAGTCGGTTCCGATGATGAACTGCAGTCAAGTTGAGACGCCGATGAGGATGACGAGCATGCAGATGAGCTTCCCTGAGACGGTTTCTGGCAGTTTGTTCAGAAATTCTTTGGTTATGCAAACCGATTGTTGCAGCAGGTGTCCGGGTGACTGGTCTCAGATGATCTTGGAGGTGAAGATGCTGGATGTGGAGGTCCTGGGCTGGAGTGGTTACATGTGGTCTGCGGTTGGCCGGTTGGATGTACTGGCAAATTCTCTGAAACGCCTTTGGAGACGGCTTATGGTAGAGAAATGAACATTCAATTCACGGGCAACAGCTCTGGTGGACATTTCTGCAGTCAGCTTGAATTAATGTGTTTGGGATGCTCTGGATCGGCGTATACGTCAGCGTGTTCCAGGTCCTGCCAATATCCAGCAACTTCGCACAGCCATTGAAGAGGAGTGGACCAACATTCCACAGGCCACAATCAACAAATTGATTTGTTGGGGTGTAAAACTGCACAATTTATAGTGGCCTTTTATTATGGCCAGCCTAAGGCACACCTGTGCAATAATCATGCTGTCTAATCAGCTTCTTGATATGCCACATCTGTGAGATGGATGGATTATCTCTGCAAAGGCGAAGTGCTCACTAACACAGATGAGTTCAGCTCATGAAAAATGGGAGCAAAAACCAAAGTGTTGCGTTTATAATTTTGTTCAGTGTAGGAGATATTCTGCGTTCCAATTCGCCTACTTATACTACGCCCTAAAAGTATGTACTCTTTTGGTGATGAAAAAGTAGCCTACATACTTTTGAGTGTGTAGCAAAAGGCTTTGGGACATACTTCTTCATCTTTAAGCACAGATCTGTCGCTTAATTACATGCATCCTGTCACCGTAAAGTGATCTGTCGATCATCTTGTCACAGTTAAAATTCTCCATTCAATCTAATTTCATTTTCTACGATTTTGGAGAGAAATGTTGTAGCACGGTGATTGGCCAGTCGTGGGTCTTTCATGCGGAGACTCTCCTCATGTGTTTGCAATTTGAATATAATGATGCATTTAAAACTTTATCAAACTTGTAAATCTTTACAAGTTCACAATGCTGCTGCAGATGAAATATAATGTTGAGAACATTGAATAAATACATTTTCGTCAGGTTAGATACTGATAATTAATAACTCAAACCCCTGGCTGGGGACTCACACACACATCCCGCCGGACTCACACATCCTCCATGTCTGTAGTTTATTAACACTTTTTACTCGTGTTTGTAGTTCTAATCGAATCCTCGTCCAACGCTCAATTGGTTGTGGGCAATATTAGCCGTTAGAGTGTACAAAGATCTGGTCATGAAAGTTTTGTGAAAATAATCAGAAATGCTGGCGGGAAAGAGTTAAAGTAGTAACATAATATACTTAAAGTGCTAAAGTAATAAATAGGCTAAAAGTATGATGTTAAGTTCACTTAAAGAAAATTATAGGTATAAAACTATTAAACTGAGACTTCAAAGTGTACTTTCATAAACTAAAAAATGTGCTACAAGTATTTGACTAAACTATCAATATACATACGTTCACTTGTAGTATAGTTGCAGTACAAATAAAAACGAAGTTGTAAACTAGTGGTGTACTTACTATATTAAACTTAAAATATGCTAATAATTTACTTAAGTGTATACTTAATGAAATTAACTCATTCCAGTGCAGTTTATATACTTAAATAATCTCAATAATAATCTCAAAACTACTTGTCAGACTTTGTTTAATAACAAATTTTATTACAAGCGGTGAAGGATGGCATCTTATTAAAAAAAAATCCTACACTCAAATAATAGCCGTCTAAAAATACTGTATATTCAAGTTGGTCCAGCCATTGTGCTTGTGCAGTGTGGATCAAATGCTGAGCGCAAGTTTCACATAAAGACCATCAGCCGGAGACTTTACAGATTGCCAATAGCTTTTACTATAGCTAAATTGCATCCCAATCTCCCAATCACTGTAATACCAGTGGCCCATCTCTCTATACTGGTGAACATTGATAATAATGAGAAATGTTTCTTGAGCAGCAAATCATCATATTAGAATAATTTCTGAAGGATCATGTGACACTGAAGACTGGAGTAATGATGCTGAAAATTCAGCTTTGATCACAGGAATAAATTACTTTTTAAAACATCTTAAAATATATATTTTTCATTGTTATAATATTTCACAATATTACTGTTTTTCTTGTATTTTTGGTCAAATAAATGCAGCCTTGCTGAATAGAAGAGACCTCTTTCAAAAATATTTTAAAATCTTTATTATTCCAAACTTTTGACTAGTAGTCTAGTGTTACAGACTGTCTATGTCTATAAATTTTAATTTATTTACAGTGTTGTCCAATTAGTAGAGTGGTGTAAATGTGTATTAAAGTAAGCATCATTAGAGGATGGATGGAACAGACAGTTGCTGAATTCAGAACCGCATACTAGCATACTACTCTTACAATGTCTGCCATATAGACCTTATGCACGAGAGAAACGAGGGCACCGCCATCTTTAGAAAATTGTCTTTGAACTTCCGTTTTTGCGGTCGCTCTGTATATCTCTATGGCATCGCTGTCCAGGAGTAATTAGCTGGTGAAGTGGATTTACTTACTGTACAGTTAACGGAAGTTATCATGAGCATTGTAATGTTTATCATAAGCATTGTAAAGCAGATGTCTTAACAAATATCCACCGGGAACTTTTTTAAACGAGCCGTTCATTTATCTATGCAAGATCGTTGTGAAAATACAGACCGGAAGTCAAAAGACAACGAGCTCAGCGCTGAAAAGGGGCGTGGCTACATAAGGTCTATAATGATATAACTGAAAGTGCAGTATGCTAGTATGCGGTTCTGAATTCAGCAAGTGTTTTGAGTAACTAGAAGTGAACATGGTGCGACTATACTTTGCCCTCTAGTGGTGTAAGAAGTGGCATTTGGACTGCTTTATTAGGCTACCATAAACCATCTTGCAGAAGTCTACACTGTTTTATTTACGTATGTTTGTACATCAACATTTTACAGCTCATTTATTCACTGATGGTTCATGAGATCAAAAATTTAGTTTTTCTCTCTTATGTTCCCCAGAACCTCTACCCAGTCCTCAAATTTCCAATCACTCTAAACATTGTCCGTTATCAGACTCAGAGTGTGTGTTGGAGTGTTCAGTGGAGAATGTGAGTGATGTGAGACTCTCCTGGTACAAAGGAAACAGTTCATTGTCCAGCATCAGTGTGTCTGATCTCAACTATTTATGTCTGGATCTGGATTATAAGAATAATGGCAACTACAGCTGTGTGGTCTCCAATTCATTCATCAATGAGACAAAATATCTCATCATCAGTGAACTTTGTTCAGGTATGCTAGCATTTGTCTTGACTTGATCTCTGATGCCTTTTTATATCATTTTACCATACAGTCATAGTTTTGGAAACAAACCTTCAGGAGAAACAAGTTCAGTCAAGTGTTATTAAACTTATGTGAAGTCTGACATTTTAAATGTGCGTTTATGAATACTATTTCATCCTACATAGTTTTTAGTTATATTTTATCTGATTTTTACCTCATTTTGTTCAGAACATCTTGAGATGTTGATGACAAATGCTCAATGGTTAATTGTGTTCATTTTCATGCTTATTTTGGATGTTAAAGTTGCCACTGATGTCTTCTTGGTCAAATAATTCCTGCTGTATTTAATGGAGATATGTTGTTGCTTTTGTAATGAGTTTGGCAGGATCACTGTCTTACAGTAATTACTGTTTTCTTTTTGGTCATTCCAGTTCAGAGCAACAATCGCATTCTGATAATATGTGTGTCTTTTGCTGTTGTCGTCGTCGCTTTAATTCTGGGACTCTGTTTCTACAAGCGTAAACAAGGAAGACAAGAGGGCAAGTATTACTTACTACAGCTGATACAATATATGTCTTTTGTGCAAAACTAACTTGACCACTATGACAATTCTTGTTCACAATTGTTATGATGCAGCTGAAGCAGAGGCAAAAAGCAGGATCCAAGTGCAGCAGGGGGTTTTATTTAAATAATCTAGAAACTAACAAATACAGGCAAGATAACCAGATTCTGGACAGCCAACATACAACACTACAACATTAAGAACTCACAAGGACTGAACTAAAAGGGAACACAAGCTAAACAAGATAACGAGGGGGCGTGGTTAAACTGAAACACCTGGGAAGACTAATCAACATAACGGGGAACAGCTGAACATGGGACAAGACACATGGCAGGATCACATGACAAACAGGGAATCACATGACAGACAAGAACAAGGAACAAGACACAAAACCCACACCGTGACATAGCCCCTCCCCTATGGGCGGCTCCCGACGCCCATAAAAAACAAAAAACAATAGCTCAGGAGGGTGGTGAGGCGGAGGCGGTCTTGGGGGAGGGATGGAGGGCCAGGTCCGTGCAGGGTAATGGGACCAGGGCATTGCAATGGCGGACCTGGGTCGAGAAGCGTGGGCAACTAGAGCGGAGCAGGAACTGCAGATGACCAGGGCGGAGCAGGATAAGGCGGAGACCATGGTGGAGCAGGATACGCAGGTGGCCAGGGGGGAGACGACCCCTCGGGCGGCCACGGCGGTGAAGACCCCTCGGGCGGCCACGGCGGTGAAGACCCCTCGGGCGGCCACGGCGGTGAAGACCCCTCGGACGGCCACGGCGGCGCGGCCTTCTTGGACCCATCACGGGACCTACTGCCCCCCCCCCAAATTTTCTTGGGGGCAGCTACGGGGTCATAGGCAGGAACAGACACCGGCTCAGAAACAGCAGACACTGGCTCCGGCGTGATGTGAACAGTCTCTGGATCGACAGACGTGTTTTGAATAGTCTCTGGATCGACAGGCGTGACTTGAACAGTCTCTGGATCGACAGGCGTGACTTGAACAGCCTCTGGATCGACAGGCGTGACTTGAACAGCCTCTGGATCGACAGGCGCGACTTGAACAGCCTCTGGATCGACAGGCGTGACTTGAACAGCCTCTGGATCTGCAGACGTGACGTGAACAGTCTCTGGATCTGCAGACGTGACGTGAACGGTCTCTGGGTCTGCAGAAGTGACGTGAACGGTCTCTGGGTCAGCGGACGTGACCAGTCTCTGGTTCGGCCATCTTGTCCGTAGACACTGGCTCGAAGGCGGCCATCTTGTCCGTAGACACTGGCTCGAAGGCGGCCATCTTGTCCGTAGACACTGGCTCAGAGGAAGTGACGTGAACAGTCTCTGAATCAGCCATCTTGTCCGTAGACACTGGCTCGGAGGAAGTGACGTGAATGGTCTCTGGCTCGGCCATCTTGTCCGTAGACACTGGCTCGGAGGAACTGACGTGAACCGACTCTGGATCGGCCATCTTGTCTGTAGACACTGGCTCGGAGGAAGTGACGTGAACCGACTCTGGATCGGCCATCTTGTCTGTAGACACTGGCTCTGTAGAAGTGATGTGAAGCGTCTCTGGCTTGGCAGAAGTGACGTGAAGCTCTGGCTGGACGTGGCTGACGTGAAGCGAGGGCTGGACGTGGCTGACGTGAAGCGAGGGCTGGACGTGGCTGACGTGAAGCGAGGGCTGGACGTGGCTGACGTGAAGCGAGGGCTGGACGTGGCTGACGTGAAGCGAGGGCTCTGGACTGGACGGAACCAGCGGTGAAGGCTCTGGGTTGGACGGGACCAGCGGTGAGGGCTCTGTGCTGGACGGGACCAGCGGTGAGGGCTCTGTGCTGGACGGGACCAGCGGTGAGGGCTCTGTGCTGGACGGGACCAGCGGTGAGGGCTCTGTGCTGGACGGGACCAGCGGTGAGGGCTCTGTGCTGGACGGGACCAGCGGTGAGGGCTCTGTGCTGGACGGGACCAGCGGTGAGGGCTCTGTGCTGGACGGGACCAGCGGTGAGGGCTCTGTGCTGGACGGGACCAGCGGTGAGGGCTCTGTGCTGGACGGGACCAGCGGTGAGGGCTCTGTGCTGGACGGGACCAGCGGTGAGGGCTCTGTGCTGGACGGGACCAGCGGTGAGGGCTCTGTGCTGGACGGGACCAGCGGTGAGGGCTCTGTGCTGTACGGGACCAGCGGTGAGGGCTCTGTGCTGGACGGGACCAGCGGTGAGGGCTTTGGAAAACGAGACCCTGGAACGATAGCCCTCTTGGCAGCACGTGCAGAAATTAGCGGGGGATCGGCCGCGCTAGAAACCGGTCCAGTACGGCCATAGACTGATCCGGTGGCTGGCTTGAAGGTTGGCAAGACGTGAACTGACTCTGGCTGGGCAGACTGGATCAGTGATGAGGGCTCTGGGAGTACTGCGAGCTTGCGGGGTGTTTCATTAACCAAGCCCACAGTAAGTGCCGAACCGCTCAAGAAAAGGGCCAGGTCGACATATCCCTCCAGGGTCCAGCCGGCATGGCCCTCCGGCATCAACTGAGCGATGTTGTCATCCAGCCCGCTCCAAAACAGGTCCATGGGCTCGGTGCCATCGAGCGACGCCAAGTGACAGCAGGCCAAAAAGTCCCTCACATACCTTTCAATGGGCTGGCCGTTTTGAAACAAAGAACAAAGAAATTTCCTTAGGGCCTGGTCGCTGACTACTGCTGGATCCATATTGTGGTGAGTTCTTCTGTTATGATGCAGCTGAAGCAGAGGCAAAAAGCAGGATCCAAGTGCAGCAGGGGGTTTTATTTAAATAATCTAGAAACTAACAAATACAGACAAGATAACCAGATTCTGGACAGCCAACATACAACACTACAACATTAAGAACTCACAAGGACTGAACTAAAACACAGGGCTTAAATACAAGGGAACACAAGCTAAACAAGATAACGAGGGGGCGTGGTTAAACTAAAAAACCTGGGAAGACTAATCAACATAACGGGGAACAGCTGAACATGGGACAAGACACATGGCAGGATCACATGACAAACAGGGAATCACATGACAGACAAGAACAAGGAACAAGACACAAAACCCACACCGTGACAACAATATTTTTTTTGCAGTCTTTTTGTCCTTTGTAATTTTAGTTTTTTTTTTTTTTTGATGTAGCATCATTTAGCAGCTTTGGACATAATTACACTATTCAAAGAGTACTAGATTTTGATGATAAAGTAAAGAATTGGATATATGTAATAAATGTAAGAATATATACATAAATGTAAGAATAAATGATGAAATTAAAGCCTCATGGAAGATCTCATGATCATTCTGATGAATTTGTGTGTTTAACAGAGGCTGTGAGTCAAACTGCGACCAGTCAAAATTCCCCACAAGGTTAGACAAGGAAATTGCAGTTTTTATACTACCTTTTCACAATATACACACAAAAAAAAATATATATATATATAGGCCTATATATATATATATATATACAAGTATAAATTATAATGGTACATTTGAATTGTTAATTTTTTTTAACAGAGGCATCCAGTAACGCCACTGACCACAACGCTGAAAATGAGCAACAACGTTTGATTGACAGTTCATCCTCCACAGATACATCACAATCCATCCCTATGTGCTGCAGATAGACATTTCTCTCATGCCATTTCCAGAGCACACATCAGGGGATTCTGACATTTTTTTTTTTAGATGACTTTGATTCTGTCTCTTACTAGTTCTTACATGCTCAAGTATTACACTTGGTGGCAGCAAAGTCAAAGTTAAACAATCCTGTTTATTTTGATATTCTGCAACAATAACAACATTTTAAAAACTTAAAAATATTAAATAAAAAAATAATAAAAAATATATATATATATATTTAACCCGTACTAAATTCAGAATTGTTAAATAGCAGAATGGTTTTATAATTGTGAGACTGTTCTTTAGTCATAATGAGCCTGCATTTAATGTTGTATGGGACAGATGTGATTTGGTTTGCTGATATGGACCAAGCATCGGCTATAAGGAATTAAAGAAGTAAATTACACGACACACTATGATTAAGCAGAAACACACTCACAGAAGTGCTGTTGCACTGATAGACATAAGCACAAGTCATTATTGAGTAACTTACATTTTAGAGAAAATTTGGCCAATATAAATAGTTTCAAGCTTTGTGTGTATGTGAGTGGAGCTATAGCAATTTCCCCTCACTACTCAAAGGGCTATCACTAAAATCATTCAGCTGCAACTCCACAAGTTTTCTGTTTCCCGCTCCACAAAATGATATTTGATAATGCAAACCATTACTAACAATAAGCTAACCACATTATTTTAGTGTTTTTTTATTTTTTATTTATTTTTTTTTTTTGCTTTTAGCTAAAATGATTATGTAACGTTGGGAGTAATAACACAAAATATTTTCAATTCATGAATAAATACAAATATTTATATAACAGAGTCTGACATTTACTCTTTATTTACTTAGGCCCTAATTCTTCTCAGCTACAGTAAAGATCTGATTTAGTAGATTATGTTGAAATTTCCTAATGGGAGATTTCTGTTCTGATCATTCCAAGAAATAACATTTAACGAACACAATTGTGTGCGGCTGAATAACTTACAATTTAAGCCAAATTTGGCTATAGGCCTACAGTAATATTTACTCTTTCTCTCTCTCTGCCAATGAAAATAGTTCATTATATCATCAACTCACAAAACCCTATAAGCAGCCATTATGATGGTTGAACGAGAATAAAGATATTAGCTGATTTTACTTTTTGTTTTTTACTAATGTAAAATGTACTTATTATTAATCATAAAAAGGTTTTTATTCATTAATAAATAAATAACATTAACTTTGTAGAGTTTGTTTTACGTTATTCAGATTTCTGTCCTGATCAACACTAATAATTTGTTACATTTATGTAGCACTTTTTCTGGGTACTCAAAGCGCTTTACATGGAAGGGGGAATCCCCACAACCACCACCAATGTGCAGCACCACCTGGATGATGCGACGGCAGCCATGCTACGCCAGAACACCCACCACACACCAGCTTATTGGTGGACAGGAGACAGAGTGATGAAGCCAATAGGTATATGGGGTGATTAGGAGGCCATGATGGACAGAGGCCAAGGGGCAAATTTGGTCAGGATTTGGTCTACTCTTTTCTTTTTTTTTTCTTTTTTTTTTAATGACCACAAAGAGTCAGGAGCTCGGTTTAACGTCTCATCCGAAGGACGTTGCTCTTTGACAGTAGAGTGTCCCCTCACTATACTGGGGCGTTAGGACCCACACAGACCACAGGATGAGCGCCCCCTGCTGGCCTCACTAACACCTCTTCCAGCAGCAACCTCTTTTTTCTCAGGAGGTCTCCCATCCAGGTACTAACCAGCCCTGCTTAGCTTCAGTGGGCAATCAGTCTTGGGCTACAGGGTTATATGGCTGCTGGCTATAGTATAAATAACATCGAACAACCACAAGGTGGCAGAAATGTTTTAAAATATTTAAACTTCTATGTTATCAACGTTAAGCCATGCAGGCTTTTGAGGGGGCGCACCAAAGAGATCGCTGGGTTGTTTATGACGGCGGCGGGAAAATAAAGAGCTTTTTACCGGTTTCCAAGATTAGGGCAGCCCCTTAAATCATCATACGAAACGCGAAAAAGTAAAACCTCATACTACAATCCGTATTGTGACACATGTTGTACATGTAAACAGCTTCTACGTCACATAGTATACGTTTCATGACTCACCTATTTTGTAAAATGGTTTGATCTGCGAGGCAACGCCTCAGTAACGGGCATAGGGTAGTACGTTTTTTTTATTGAATCTGATGATGATGCCAGTGAATCAACCAAAATTTTGCACAAATGCTAAATTTTTCTATATCCTCATCATTTGTTAACATATATTAATTGCCTCAATTACCTCATTGCCTCTGCCCTAAATTAATAGCCTACATTATTAGTTAACTTCGTGATTTGTATATGGACGTTTCTGAAATAGCCTACATAACTTGGACACAGCTAGTCACCTTTCTGAAAATAGATCACTCTAAATTGTAATGTAATTGTAATGTAGACGCATACATTTTCTGTAAAGCTGCTTTGAAACGATATGTATTGTGAAAGCCGCTATACAATTAATGTGAATTGAAATGTGAAATTAGTTTGTTTAGTAGGCTAGTAAAGGACTTTATTATTGTTGAGTGAAAACTATGGTTTGGAAAGCAAAGATGCCACTAGGTGTCAGAGCAACTTAGACAGGCTCTTAAAGGGATAGTTCACCCAAAAATAAAATTCTGCCACCCTTATGTCATTCCAAACCTGTATGAGTTTCTTTCTTCTGCTGAACAAAAGAAGATATTTTGAAGAATGTCGGTAACCAAACAGTTGATGGGCCCCTTTGACTTCCATAGTAGGCTATTTTTTTTTTTTTTTTTCATACTATGGAAGTCAAAGAGACCCATCAACTGTTTGATTATCGACAAATTTTTCAAAATATTTTCTTTTGTTCAGCAGAAGAAAGAAACTCATACAGGTTTGGAATGACATAAGGGTGGCAGATTTTTATTTTTGGGTAAGTTTTCCCTTTAAATTGAAAATTTCTGTTCTTTTATGTTTCTCCTAAGCTTGTGGTTGTATGGTTTGCGTCAGAACCCATAGGCAGCTGCTTACTGTAGTTTCACATGATGCAGCTGCACTTTTTTTTTTTTTTTCATGGAAATTCCCCCAGCTCCATCTCCCCTGTGTTTAGGAGATAAACAGTGCACGGAAGACTGAGAGGGAGGGGAGGGGAGAAATGTGATAGTCTTATGCTGGAAATCTGCACTCATGTGTTTAACCTACTTCATTGTTTCCTCGGTTAGGTGTGTTTCTTTGAACAGAGACCAGAAGTCAATATTTGTAGAGGAAAGGACAAACATGGTAGACTGCTCTTCGTTCTCAGAGGAAGTTGGGTCTTTATAAAACACACTGTCACTTCACATGGTCTGCATGGAGACCTCTGACACAGGATGCGGTTTGGCGAGTGAAACGGTGACAGACCAAGATAAAAATACGAAACTCCTATTGATGCGCACGTACAGATCTGCAGTTTCTCCTGTACCTCGCACATTTTCCCTAATATTCTGTTTCATTTTTGATTCAGCATTATGAATGGCATCAGAATAGACAGATCCGTTAGTGAAAAAGGAAGTCGACAGTTTGAAAGGAAAGAAGGAGGTCTTAAAATGAGGAACTGGTGTATGATTTATAAGCTAATTGTTTTTCACTAAAACCTTCCTCCATTACTTGATCAGTAATGCTTACACAATAGTACTGATACTGATCATTGGAAACATCAGGGAATCCCACTTTTTATGAACAAACATTCCCTACTTCTATCCCCCTCAAACAAACCCATACTCATGAGGATTTTGAAGATGTTAATCAGACCACACTTACTGGAGACAGATCAAGTTACAGTACAAACACTGGGCTCCTCCCTTAGGCTTCCATTAACTGCCATTATCCTCTGAGTGTAATGGATGCTTTCAGTTACTGAGGAAGTTTATCATTAGAAATGGTTAATGAGTGTGGAAACACTGGAGACACTGAGGGTCTGTTGCCCATGTAATGCAGAATGAGAAATTCCCACTGTACTTTGTGTTTCATGTGATGCTGGTATATCGCACAGTATGCAAACAAAAGTCAAAGATATCAGATATCACTGGCCACCTGGGAACGGTAACTTGGCAACCATGGCTCGACAATAAGGAAGGCAAAACATAAAGTGGTAAAACACTGAAGCTCTTCCCCGGACTGTCCGTTTAGTGATAGAAGCTAGTTTGGTCAGTCTGAATCATGGTGATGACTAAAACAAATAAAAACAAGGGACATTTTGAAAGGCAAAAGATCACTTCTTTAAACAGCAGTGGAGCTCAACACATAAACATTACGTTAGATTACTCAGCGTAAATCTTATAGGACTGTATATAACACTATCTCTCTGATCTACAGGAAACGGTGGCCTACCAGAACCCAAAGTGTGAAAAATGTTTGAACAGGGGTTTTTACAAAATTCAGCTCATTTTTAGATCCATCTGAGACTATTAGCGTTTGTCTGTTATCGACAACGAATTCTGAGATTCAGAAACCGTTTTAAGACCTGAATTACAACACGCATCACTAGGGAATCATGTGATTTAAAACTGCTTACAAAACACTGTCGGCACAACATATTTACAGTATACAGCTCTGCTATCATTAAACTACATCTTAACTGTCAAAAGAGCTTTGCTTGACAGCAGCAGTGACCATGATGATTATTAATACACTTTATATAGGCTATTATTTGCTTTTTTACCCCCTCAATCAGACAACAATTTTTAGTATTTCATCACAATGCAAACTTTGATTTTTTTTTTTGTTTTTTTTATAATAATATCTATAATATAATTAATAGATTTAATTATATTATAATTTAAATATACTATAATTTAAAATACTATCTACTCACATTTTGTCATTTGCTATCACAACTTTTGGTGTCCGTAAATGACAAAAGTTGAAGTTAACACAGAAGGGAGACTGATTCGTGTGAAAAAGGACGACTGTATGCACACTGCATTTTGGCTTTGACCTTTTTTGTTCCCCTCTGCATCTCAACAGGAAGTGGTCACTCGAACGTGATGCAAGACACTGTTTCATCGACGTTTCAGCCACTGTAACCTATATAATAAATAGGTTTATGGTTGTGCTGATCTGATCATTTTTGTACACCGTTGATTATTGCTTTAATATTTATCAGAATCATCTATTGTGAGTCACACTGCACTGATGGGGACTTTTAGGCCGGAGCTGTGAGAACTTCTGCATCTTTCTTCTCTGCGAACATCACAAAGACATCATTGAGATCTCTGGTGGTTGAGTCAGATCAGAGGCCTCAGTTCGCTTTGGGTTTTTGTAGCAGAGAGGAAAAGAAGAGGAAGGGGCTTCAGGTTCAGAGAAGAGCTGAAAACCGCACTGATCATTAGACTGTAACATGGTTTATCATTTAGATTATAGAGATTGCACTGCACATCATGCTTTAATCACAAACATGCATGAATTACGTATAAATTTGTTTTAAATTGTCAAATAAAGTTCAATAAATTTTCTGAACAATTCAAAGAATATATATTGCATATGTGCGGCTATAGTTTAACCAGTTTAATCACCTTAATGTAATGTAATCACTTATATAATCTAGGTCATGGTACTGTACCTATAAGCTGTGTACTAAACGTGTGGTTTGTACCAGTGAAATGTCCAAGTTGTGCACAACAATGAGTTTGAGAGATGGATGCGTGGTGGCGTGTGCATGTGGTACTAGTGTAGGTGGATGAGGTGCTTCTGATGGCCTGACCTTTAATACTGCCGTATATATAAACTTCATATAAGCCTATAGACATTCTAAAGTCAAACTCATTTAAAGAGACAGCAAAAAGCATTGGCTTCCTGGCTGCCGCTTAACTACATGGAGATTGCAGTCTGCTCTTCATCATCTCAGTTGCTCAAAAAATAAATTAAAAAATAAATTACATCATAAGGCTCCTATTGGGATGTCTAACTTTATGATCAGGTGAGATTTTGTCAATAGCTTTTGGGTTACAGTACTAAACTTAGTTTTTGTATACTTGCTTGGTATAGGTGGCAAAATTTCAACTGTATTAAATTGAACTTATAACAACATTTAGATAGAGAAAACATATTTTTTTCTTAATACAGAAATGTAACAAAGATTTAATAAATTAGTATTAGTTTTTTTTTTATTTTTTATTTTTTTTTTATCGACGGCCTTTCAATTACTAAACCAAAAACCAAATACGCGTCTGTTGCTGTGATGAAACGGGCGGGACTTCGGGGGTTTTATGTTCAGTTTCACACACACACACACCGTCGATCTGTTCATCCAGATCTGCGTTTATAATTTACGATTTAAGCAAATCGGACATAATCGTTTAGCTCGGTATGGATTAGATACGAATGAAAGTGGGATTTTTCTGTTTTCTTCTTTTATCAGTCAGTTGACGTCGTCATGAGGAGTTTAACTATCTGCTCGGCGAAATGTTGAGGAATACTGTTGGCAGAACAGCTTTCTTTTATCTGTTCCTGCTAGGATTGAAAGGTATATTATTGATTGTAACAGACATGTATCCAATTTCTTGTTTAATTTAATTTCTCTGCAACAGTCTCAAATGACCTTAACATAGCCATTGAAGCTTTTAGAGTTTTAATGGATTAAAAAAGTTAATAACTGTATTTTATTTACAAACTATTTCACTTTGTCTTGTATATATATATATATATATATATATATATATATATATATATATATATATAGATATATAGATATTTATATATATATATAGATAGATATATATAGATTATTACATCAGATAGCATTTTAATCTTTCATGTTACAACATGACCAACCTATGGGGCATGTTGTCACATTTCACTTCTATTCTTTCGGGGTAAATCAAGAAAAAGTATACACTGTATTAATGAAACAAAACTACATAATTGTACTAGACATGTGAAATTAATGAGGGGAAAATAAATACTCTGAACCCCAAGTGAATTTACACAAACTGAGAAAGTCAAAGTGTTAGGTTGTGCCCCGCTCTCCCCTATGTCTGTAAATTATTATAAAAAAAAATATACACCCCCACCCTTGAGTTTCTCCTGTTTGTGTTTCAGGTGTGTTTGGCGCTGGTACAGATGAAGTGAAGTCAGTGTCAGTGACTGAGGGAGATTCTGTCACTCTAAACACTGATGTTAAAGTGCAGAAAGATGATCAGATACTGTGGATGTTTGGACCTAATGACACTCGTATAGCTGATATCCACAGACAGAACATCTATATAGATGACACTGTTATGATATTTGAGAAAATACTCCAGATGGACAATCAAACTGGATCTCTGACCATCAGAAACATCAGATCTGAACACACTGGACTTTATAAACTAACCATCGTCAGCAGAGGAACTTCATACAAGAGATTCAATGTTACTGTCTATGGTGAGTAAATTGAAGTGTTTCATATTATAAATGTACATCGATGTCAGACAGACTTACTACCTATGATCAAATTAAACGTAGTAGAGGACATTTAAAACAAAAATGTCAACTGTCTATTAGTTTACATTAGTATCTAGTCAGTATACATTCTTTTAATTACAGATCAAATTGACATTTACGGTTTCTAATGTTATTTTTGTTTTCCAGCTCCTCTTGCCAATCCTGTCATCACTAATAACTCTTTAAACTGTTCTTCATCATCTGAGCGTTCATCAGAGTCCAGATGTTCACTGGTGTGTTCAGTGTTGAATGTGAGTGATGTGACTCTCTCCTGGTACAAAGGAATCAGTGTATTGTCCAGCATCAGTGTGTGTGATCTCAGCATCAGTCTCTCTCTACCTCTGGATGTGGAATATCAGGATAAAAACACATACAGCTGTGTGATCAACAATCCTATCAGAAACCAGACCACACATCTGGATATCAGTCGACTCTGTCACACATGTGAAGGTACATCAACAGTAATTAGTGTCTATTTACTGAATTGTTCTGTTTCATCAAATATCACATAGATTAAATATTTTCTGCCTCTGTCTGAATGGTATATGTATCATTGCTCTGGGTCTATGGAGGCAATGCTGCTATGAGGCCGAAGTTAAGTTAATAACCCCTTTTCGTTTTAGAATCTCAGGGTGGACATGGAGTCCTTGCTGCATGTATTTCTGCTGCACTTCTGCTTGCACTTGCTGTTTTGATGTACTTTCTCTACAGGAAACACAAAAGAACGACACAAAAAGGTATGATTTTCCTTCAGCTTCTATATAGCAGGAATAATTGTATTAACGGTTTTGCATGACGTGCTTATAGTTAATATTAATGATTGAGAAATTAACCATCTCCTAACCCTAACTCTTTAGGAAATTGTTTTGAACCATGTACACATACAGTAGAGACAGCTCAGTCAGAAGAAAACGAAGTACAATATGCTGAAACAGGATTTTTTAAACCAAATGGACAAAAAAAGGTATGATTTTCATGAAACAGAATCTGTTTGCATGTCCATCCTGTTATTTGACCTAGAAATTGAATGCTTTAAGGTTTAGTCACCCAAAACATAAAAATCATAATTTAATAACACTTCTGTCTTTCCAACCCAGTTTGACTTCCGCCTGTCGAACAAAAATTATAATTTTCAAAGATGATCCAGGTTACTCATTTCAGTTTAATTAAAGTGACTGAGGATGGGTGCTGTCAAGCTGCAAACTGCCAAAAATCACCCTAAAAGTATATAATTTTGTGATAGTCCAAGTCTTTTAAAGTCTTTGTGAGGAACAGACACACATATTTTATAAAAATTCTATCTCTCTGAAAATGTTTAGGAGATTGCACTATAATACTGTTAGGAGTGTAATTATTTAATAAACAAAATATTTAACACATTTAATTTGAACTTTAATGGGGAAGGATGAGGCCATAGATCTTTTCTTTTCTGCATGTAAAAACACCACAGTCTTTAACTTATTGAAATGTCTCTTATGCCTGCTAGAGCTTGTTCAGGGATTTGTTTTTATTTGACTGCATGCTCTGATTCACCATCTCTGTGCTGTTTCTTGGAATTATGATGTGTGTTAATCCCACAGATGTTCTCCTGAAGAGTTTCATAGTTTGTCACATTTGTGTTGCAGAAAGCTAATGAGACAGATGAAACAGAAACAATATACTCCAGCATCGTCACCTGAGACACTGACGTATTTTAAAAGAATACTTTTGTCTGGATTCGTCAGCTTTCAAACAGTGGATTGAGAAGAAGAATTCAGAATGACTTCAATATAGTAGTTTTTTTAGTAGTCTTTGGTGAAAAAAAACAGTCGGTCTGACCCAGAAGAGGACGATAGAAGAGCTCAACTGAATGAATTTGACTGATGTTATGATTAGGATATGCAAATATTGAACACAGGCATATTTTTGCATGCACAGCAGGAGTCATAGTGAGTACAAAAACAAGCTAAAGCTCACTTTAAAACCATTAAATAAAATTGTGAGAGTATAATGATGCATGTTCAAAAGCTATGCATGCACTTTTATTAAACTTCTTAATGCCCTCCCCTTCTCCTATTCTTGCTAAGTACAGTCTATCTACTGTAACAACCAATGTTGTTGATCTCTTCAGGGTTGCTCTCCCTTATTGTTCGTACTGTAAGCCACAAGAACCCATCCCAACCCTTTCTGTATTGTATTTCCAGTAATTGTTTCCTATCTGGCCTGCATCATTGCTCAGCAAGTCATTGCATGTCCCATCATACCATATTATTTCAAACGCAGACTGAAATTTGACATGCCTCTTTATATTTGCAGTATTTTAAAGCCACGGGGATATGTTTCACTTTCTTTAATAAACAGTTTTATTGTACCAGTATGCTGCATTTCCAAATGTGTTCATTTCTATGCAAAGTCTTGAGGAAAACTATAATATTTAGCTAACAACTCCTATAACTTCTGTTTTTTTTTTCCAGTAAATAAAGGGTGTGTGGTCTCTGCAGTGTCTTAATGTGATGATATGTAGAATCTCAAATTAAAGCACTAGTAGTTCTTCAGCATGTGCATATGTTACTGTAGACTCGTTGAGGTGTGTAATCTTATGTACAGTGCATTTGTTTGTGCCTTTGTACATTTAGATGAATCGCTTGCATTTTCTTTTTACAAAGGAACCCTTGAACAATTACGAGTTATTGCCACCTAGTGGCCACACACTCGAAGGCGCTAAAGTATGGGATTAAAATCCTGCCATGATTCAAAACTAAAAATAAAGTTCTGAAAGGTTGAAACTAAATGTTCAAAACGTCAAAATCTTACAAAAAAAAGTTTTGCAAGATCGAAAAATAAGATTTGCAAGCTTGCAAAATATAAAAAATAAAATATCTGCAAACATTGTTTTTTTTTTTTTTAGATTTCCTACTTCAGAACTTCAACATTTTATTTACGATGTTGCGCAAACAAATTTTCAGAGTTTCAAATTTTGTCACTGTTCTCCCACTGTATTAGTTAGTTTTCCAGGTTTGAAACCTCGCAAATGGTGATCTGAAAACTGGTGTGCGAATGAGTGAAAAACAGGTTTGTAACTCTGAAAACATAGTTTTGCAGGCTTGAAAATTGGTTAAAAAAATAATATCTCTGCAAGCATAATTTTATTTTTGAGTTTTCCCTCTTCACAAGTGCAACACTCTTTTTTTACGGTGTTGCACATTCATTTTTTCAGAGTTTCAAATTTGTCAGTGTTCTCCCACTGTATTTAGTTTGTTTTCCAGATTTGAAACCTTGTAAATGTTGATCTGAAAACTGGTGTGCGAATAGGTGAAAAAAGTTTTGAAACTCTGAAAACTGAGGGTCGACAGGGCGAAACTTATTACATTACATTTTCACTCATTTGCAGACTATTTTTTCAGAGTTGAGTTTACACAACACTCACTTCGCGGAGATACGCCCTCACAGTTGCGAGCTTGCGACTCACGTGATTTGTGGCAGCGTTGTCACGCAGCTCTGCTCTAAAACTCTGAAATTCAGACTGAGCGCAAATGAAGCATCGCAACCTCGAAACTTAAAAAAAAAAAAAAAAAAGCCTGGAGGGCGGGCCTTCTGCTCTTTGCTTCTTTGTCTGCTGACGTACAGTCCAATCACAAGTCGTATTTACGGGAAACATGGGATTGACCGACTGCTCCGCCAATCACGAAAGCGCACAGGATACTCAATCAGGATGCACGACTCTGGTCACAAGCGTCACAAGGCGGGCTGCAAGAAGAGCTGCAAGAAGAACCGCGCCATGGCTGTGAGAGAGGTGAACAACTTACTGTACCATGTTGTAACCATTAACTTTAGATAACTAAAAGCTAGCTAATACCTGTGAACTTATTAGCATGCTTGTGATTATTTCTATAGTTACTAGATAACCGAGGCTGTGTTCGAAACTTTAAAGTAAAGTTATGGTGATTTTTCCCGAGCAGATTCATCACTCCTCCTGACCAGGCCTAACTTTAACCCTCAACATGCCATAGTGAAATGTTCATTTTCATTCATTTGGGTTTCGTGGGGTGAAAAAATAGCCTACATTTGCTGCCGATGTGTGCATTTTTAAAATTATGATGTTGAAAGATATTTTACTGCTCACACTTGACTTGTTTAGGTAAAAGTGACAACGTGTAAGTTATGTCAATAACTATATAAAAATGTAACGTTAGATAGAAGCTTGAAGGTTTGTGCTGCTTGGAAACTGTATACAAAATTATAGGCTATACATTCCATGTATAGATCTTTTGGCATTGTTCTGTGTATTGCAACAAACTCTTAGTGTTGTTTCTGTGACTTTCTTGGAGTGCTAATTTTTAATTAATTTCCCGTTTTATTGCCAGGATGTCCTTCGGGAGGAGTTACTTGAGCGGCTGCGGTCTAGATTGCAGCAAGCACTTTCAAGGCAACCTATCGATTTGGACTTCCTCGAGTTTGTCTGCAACAATGAACTAATTTTAATTCAGTCATTTGCTGATCAGATAGACATTGGAACTGACATTTTGCAGCAGCTAAACCATTTGTTGGAGCTAATCCAAGCTGCAGTTACAAACAATCCAGCTGTGTCACATTTAGACACAGCTGTGGGGTTAAGAGGAGGACCCAGGCTGATTATACAGAAAGATCAGTTGCATTACTTACTAGAAGCACAATTCTCAGTACCCTGTATAGCTCAGTTGTTAGGGGTATCACAACGCACTATATTCCGTAGGATGGAGGAATATGGACTAAGTGTGACGGGATGCTACAGCACCATGACTGACTCAGAACTTGATAATATGGTGAGAGCTATAAAAACCCAGATGCCCAATGCAGGGTACAGAAATGTGAAGGGACAGCTCATGGCAATGGGTAGCCGTGTGCAGTGGGAGAGGATAAAGGCATCGATGCATCGTGTGGATGCAGCTGGAGTTCTTTCCCGACTTGCACAACTTGGCTGCATTGTGCGAAGGTCATACTCAGTTTGAGGTCCCCTTGCACTGGTACATGTTGACACCAACCATAAACTTATCAGGTATGTTTTACGTATGTTTTAATGTATTTAAGCTAACTTTATCCTTGTTAAGGTGTTATGTAAATCAGTGGTTTTAAACTCAGGTCCTTGGGGGCCCTCTGACCTAGTCCGAAGTTGAGGCTAATTCCCTGGGTGTGATATGAGTCCACAATAGTGTATATCTCTCCGTTCACCTCCATAGTATCCAACCCAATTTTATTCAAGTTACAACTCTATTTAAAGGCAGTAATCGGTGTGACATGGTAATTATCAGTGTCAATAATGTTCTTTTTGTGTTTTTTTTTTTTTTTTTTTTTTTGTATTACTTTTTTGTTCATAGGTACAACCTGATAATATTTGGTGGAGTTGATGGATTTTCCAGAAAGGTAGTAAAATTCATATATACAAAATCCACTTTGCTAGGTAAATAATTTCAATTCAAGCAATAGAAAGGTTGGATTTCTATCTATAGTACAGAAGGATAAGTGGTTGGGAATGTGGTTGAGTGATATGATCTTTTAAGCCCCCCCTCCAAATATTGTAGAATATATGAAAGAAATAGTTTTTTCAATTCTATAACGTTCAATAAGGATAATAAAATACCTCAAAATCTTTCTTAGGCAAGGCACCCTACAGACCTTATTTATATTATGATTACTGTTGTTGATAATGTAGTAGACTTACACATACTTAAATATGACAAGCCTGTAGAACATGTTAATCTTCAGCAAGATGCATTACATAAGCTTCTGCCATGGTTTACTTGCCTGCTATGGATTCCAGGTAGAAATAAAGTAATTGACAACGTTGATGCCTTTTCACCTAACAATTATTTTAATTGGGTTACTGAAAACATTTTTGAATGTAAATTGGGAAAATGCATTTCACAAGTTGCAGAGCACAAAGTGACATCCACTAATTGTGAACTTAGTCTTGCAGGTTAAAGGGTTAGTTCACCCAAAAAATAAAATTCTAACATTGTTTACTCACCCTCAAGTTGTTCCAAACCTCTATGTGTTTATTTGTTCTGCTAAACACAAAGGAAGATATTAGGAAGAATGTTTTAATCAAACAGATCCCATTCCCCATTGACTTAATGAGATAGTAGGAAAAAAATACATACTATGGGGATTGATAGTCAGTGGGAATTGAGATCTAGTTGATTAAAACATTCTTCCAGATATCTTCCTTTGTGTTCAGCAGAACAAATAAACACGTAGAGGTTTGGAACAACATGAGGGTGAGTAAATACTGACAGAATGTTTTGGGTGAACTAACCCTTTAAAAAAAGTTACATATTATCATAAGGTTGGATAAAGATCAGCAAATAAATGTTTGCATTTTTAGGTTGTAACAAGCAAATGTTGATAATTTTATTTGATAAATGACTAATACGATGATGCTGTGTAAAATAATATTATTTACCGATTGACTAATTAGTTAATGGAATTGTTTCTGTAATACTGAACACCATCCTCAGTTCATTCATGATTACTGTTTCTTTTTAAGCAGTTCTAAACTTTGTTGTTGATTGCAATTGCTGTGTCACAAAATCTTTTTAGTTAATAATCAATAATTATTTACACAGGTCCTGTATTTGGATGCAGCGACTAACAACCGTGCCAGTACAGCATTCTCCTTTTTCTTTGAGGCCACCCAGCTCCACGGTGTTCCATCAAGGTAATTACCGATTATTAAGGATTGTAAGGTTTGAATAGGTAGGTGAATGCTCATCCACTACGGGGCTCTGACAGAGACAGGGAACCATTAAACTCTTTATAGGTTTGAATATTCACACACAATGACATCATCCAGCTGTACTGAGTTCTGAATGTACAAGGTATTGAATGTGTTTTTTCTAGAATAAACAGAATACAAAGAATACAAATATATATATATATATATATATATATATATATATATATATATATATATATACCAAGGTCACATCGGATTACAGCTGCAACCATATACACATGAATCACTGTATATAACTAAACTAAAGTTTGGTTGCACTCAGGGTCCGAAATTAACACCCGCCAAGCGCCAAATGCGGGTAGATTTTCCGTTTGGCGAGTAAATCTCAAAAGGCTATCCGCCACACTGGCGGGTGAATGTTCCAGATATCCCAAGTCTCCCGGAAGTTCCGGGAGTCTCCCGCATATTGACTCCCTGATGCCTGCAAAGTAGGTCAAATCTCGCAGAATCTAGAGCGAGCGAGAAAGAGCGCGCACATACTGAGCTCCAAACCGTGTAGCGCGCGCACCGCGGAGAGGGAGAGAGCGAGAGACCTTGCGTGTGTGTGTGCGCCTCAAGAAGCGTGTGAACCTTCTTCACACCTAAAATAGACCTACACTGTGTAGATCTAACTTAAATAATTAAAAAATTAAGATGACAAAAAGAAAACACTAAATCAGTTTGAAGCTTTGAAAAAACTGCTTTTTTTTATCAAATAAAAATAGCAGACCTACCTCAATCCACAGCTTGTCTAGTTTTTACTTAAAAAAAAGTAACATGTCTGCAGGATGTGGGGTGAGTCTGGGTCTCCGATGGCACAGATGTCCCGGGAATACAGAGATAACGTCTCGCTAGAGTGGACAACTCCGGAAAGCGCCTTTCATTTGCTTGTGGATGTTTGCTTCTCCAGTGATATTGCATTTGTACTTGCACTAGGCCTACTGCTTTATTTTAATACCGCGTAGCATATTTTGCAAGTAACTTCGTCGCCCTTTCTGTCGAAATGGTCCCACACAGTAGCTACTTCTTTTTGCTTGCGTCATTTTTCTTGCTTAGCGAAGTCTTTTGCGCGTGTCGACGCACCTTGTGATTTAACAAAGGCTATATACTGTTTTTTTTTTAACCATGCAGCAAACAAACAAAAAAGCTAAAAAATATATATATCATTTTTTTTTTTTTTTTACCGTTTAACTGATAGTATTAATCGGTAAAATGTTTTACTTTCGGTAAAGTATCTGATAGTTTTACAAAACCTTCAAATGTACTGTTATGAGCACTAGTTCCATGCTCTCATCTTCCATGTCTTACTATGTGTTGCTCTGTTTTGACTTCTACTCTAGTCATTCAACATAATACCTTATCTTAATTAAATGGACTGAAATGAATGTATATGTGACAAAAAGGCTGTTTATTATTTTGGCCGGTAAAAAATATGCTTGGCTGGTGGATTTTTTCATCTACCAGTCCCCGTGGCAGGTGAGCCAAAAAGTTAATTTCGGACCCTGGTTGCACTAGCTAAATATTTGAAAACAACAATTTAACAAACATTCATAAGTTGTAACTGCGTATGAATAAATAAACTTACATTCAATCACGCACATTAACACCTGAGGAAAAGGCGGAGCAAACGGCTGCTGAAAGTGAAAGTAAACACAAAGGAATAACGGAAACTAACGTTACCCAGCAGCGTGCACAATAAAACATAATATAAGTCCTTCTTGAATAATCTTAGAGGGAATTTAGAACACCTATATTATTATTAGATTGTTTTATATATTTTTCAAATAATATATATATTATCTGCCTGTCTTATTATTGCCGGCAGCTGTGGCATTGGAGAGCGGGTTGCCTATGTGTCAAAGCGTCTTTGGGCAAGATACTGCTGTTCCACCAGTGTGTAAATGGGGAATTCGATGTAGTGTAAAAGCACTTTGAGTGGTTGCAGAGATAAGAAAGATGCTATACAAATACAGAGCATTTATTAATTTTTAATTCTAATTAATTAACATCCCCAAAATACAGAAAATATTCAATCATTTCATTGTGTTATCTAACTGTCAGATTTACTTCTAAGGGTTACTGCTGCGAATGTTCTTGATTACACCTCATATTATTTCTCTTACAGGGTTCGTGGAGATCAAGGAGGTGAAAATGTGGACATCGCCCACTTCATGTTTGCGAGACGTGGAACTGGCCGAGCTAGCTTTATCTCTGGAAAAAGTGTACACAATCAAAGGTAATGTGAAATACCTGCTGTCCGAAGATTATTTAGAGATTTCACTTTTTTAGCTGTCCTAACTAAAACCCACTATCTTTACATTTATTCATTTAGCTGTCGCTTTTATCCAAAGCGACTTACAATTGCTATATGTCAGAGGTCACACGCCTCTGGAGCAACTAGGGGTTAAGTGTCTTGCTCAGGGACACATTTGTGTCTCACAGTTGATTCGAACCCGGGTCTCTCACACCAAAGGCATGTCTTCCTCCACACCATCAACACCCCCCATCAATTGTTTTTTACAGTATATAAAAAAAAAAAAAATCTAACAAGTGGTCCAACATTAGCTACTGTCTTTATTCTGATATCTGTGACCATGTACAGTTAAATGGCTGGGGAAGTCCCATTTTGCTTTATACACTTCCTTGTGCAAACCTTCAATGAAAATGTTGTGTTCTGCACCGAACCCTCCCCATTCCCCTTAATTTCACTATGCCACATTTTGGCATTCATGTATCCTTTGAGGTTTGCATTGTCTCGCTGCTTTCTGGACCAGAGTATCTAATTATTATAAATGATACAGGACTTATTAAACAAACGAATTGCATTACATTTTGCCAATACCCATGTCTGATTTTGTTAATTTTGTACTTTTGAAGAATCGAACGGATGTGGCGAGACGTGTGGATGGCTGTCACCTGCATCTTTTATGATGTACTTCACACACTGGAAGAAGATGGTTTCCTGGATGTTTCCAACACAGTGCATCTTTTCTGCGTCCATTATGTCTTCTTACCTCGCCTTCGAGCAGCGTTACACATCTTTGCAGCAGGTTGGAATAACCATCCCCTCAGGACAGAGGGAAACCACACTCCACAACAGCTCTGGCATATGGGACAGCTCAACACTCCAGAGGAAGAAGAAAATCTTGAGGTAGACCTTATTTAGCTTAGTTAACGATTATCACTATGGTATAAACGGTTTTGTATTCTTTGCTTGTCGGCTACCAAGAAGCAAACATACATTTTTTTTTTCTTTTTTTACTATTATTAGTGGTTAAGGCTTAAAGTGTTTCCTGTGTGTTAGGCCTACACTAAAATCACTCCATATGTTTAGGAACTACACTGGGAGGATGCCCTGATGACCCCTGAGACCTCTGTCGGTGGGGTTCAGGTCCCAGAATTTGAGGTGCCTCTGGCTGATGAAGATCTGGCAGCACTTCAGTCTGCGATTGACCCTCTAACTGATTCAGATTCAAATGGCCAAGACCTTTATATCGAGGTGCTAAACTTTGTTAGACTAAACACTTCAACACCCATTGATTAAGCAATTAAGTGTCTGACTTGAACATTCTACATGTAATCGGCCATAAACATTAAAGTCACATTCACTTTAAATTAGCTAATTTCATTCTTGGGAAAGGTTTTTAAAAAATATGACCAGCCAGCCAGCCTTTATCATTAAGACAGTTACCAATGTTCAAGCAAACCAAATTCTGATTTGTATTTGAAACCTTTTTTTTCTCTGAGACTTTAACAATTATTTTATTTTTCATTAACAGAACATGTCAATTTAGATTAACATTGAACATGAAGACATTTGTGACTAAGCTGGAGAAATAAGAGCTCTGTACTGCAAAATTGTCTACTGTACACTACCAAGTACTAATGGTTTTTGTACACACACAGTACAACAGATTTTGAACATTCTCTTAAAATATTTTGTTTAAACGTTGTAAACAATGTTATCCTGAATGAATACTGGACACAAAGGGAATAAACACTAAACATGCATTTTGTAATTTCTTACAAAATTTAAGAACTTCTTTTAAAAGATTTTAAAACAACATTACATTATGCTACAATTGCATGGAGCTCCATCATATCAGTCCAAATCCGGTATCGGATGTCCCAATAGATGCTTCCAGACCTTGTTTAAATTCCTCGTAGGTGGAGAAGTGGCCAGGGATTCGTAGGCTCTGGTAACAGGTTGAGGATTTCGGGAACTCCCCACGTACAACCTCCAGCTTCAGCTGCCCAGAGAGGACCTCCCACCCAGTCCAAAACTTTATTAGATTCGTCCGAGATGCAGCTGGTGCTAGAAAAAGAAAAGATAAATGACAGGAAATTGTATTAATTGGGGAAATTATGAATATTTGGAAGTATTAGGAAAGGGGTGCTATGCAACAGAACACAAGGTTCAGGCTAAGGACAACGTCTCTTTAAGGAGGAAGCGTAATGTGACTGACTTTAAAGTCCCTTATAAAGGCAATTTAAAAAAAATTCTAAACCCATTATAAATGATAGAAATGGATTGCTAAAACATATTACAAAGACTGTGAACTATGAAGTACTGAAATGTGGAGTTAAACCATTTAACAGGTTTTCACCACTGCTATTTTCCAGACCTTTTGGGTGGGGCTAAAACAGGGCTTGATGACACACAGCACTGGAGCACCTGAGCTCCTGGACACACCCCTACTTGATGAGGCTAGCCAGCGGACACGCCCCCAGCGTTTGAGAACACTGCTCATTTTTTCATGATTTTAAAAGCTTATTTTATGTACTTGCTGGCTTTTTTTTATCATTCAAATTTGGCTGGGTGGCTAATAACACATTTTTCTGTGGTGTGACAAACTCAGAATACACACTTAATTTTGACTTTACAGGGACTTTAAGCTGTGGGTTAGGTAAAAAAATAAATAAATAAAAAATACACGGTGAACACAACTATGCACTTACATTACAAGTGTCTTATGCTGTGTCATTGTTCATTGACATCTGCTTAGACAAGACAAGTATATGGATATGACATACCTGTTTCAATGAAATGCCGAAGGTACATTCCAATTTTGGCTCTTGTCTCAAGTGGAAATTCCTCGTCATCAACCTCACTTGTTGGCCAGATGATGTGATCAATCATGACCTTGTTGATGCACAAATTTGACATTAATTTCTTTAAAATAAAAGTGAAAACAATATACAGTATAACAAGTTATTACACCCTTGACCGATATCTTACATAAAATTAATTCAAATGTAAAGATGATAAATCAACTGTAGGCCCTCATAGGCTATGTGCACAACCGTAGTTTCGAACTTCCGCTTTTGTCAGAAGTCGGCATATCAGTTTCCGTTCTACGACTGGTCATCCGCATCCACTAATAAACACACAAGATGAGTGCTGCTGTTGTACGAAAAAAAGAGACATCTAAGTTTCTAAGAACTGTTGGTGGATCTAACGTCCGTTTCACACCCGTTTGCAGTGTGTGTTGCGATGCAGGAGCGTGCTGTTAGTGCGTTCACATATTATGATGCGTTTGCACAGTGAATAACTGATCCGCGGCTGTACAACAAACACATACTATATATTTTTATTTAAAGTCCAGAAGTTATGCTGCAACTTATTTTTAAAAACAAAAAGTTGTTTCAGCATTGCGATTCTTTGTATACACATTTAAACACAATTTAAACAATGTAAGTTAGGGCTATTACTCCATGCATTACTTATAAGTTGCTCAAGCAAGTGGTCAAATATTTGCTATATTAAAATAGCAAATAATTTTAATTAAAACTTGAAATTGACAAAAGCAGCCGACTTGCCTTTTCTTTTGCATTTTAATTTTAAAACAATAGATCTTGCATGTCACAAATAACTTATTTTTCCACCTCCACGATTGAGACGAGTGTTGTTCATTCTGTCGCCTGGTTGAAGTAAATTGTAGTTTTCCTTGATTAAATGTGCATTTATGGTGAGATTACTACATTTTATTTAACTAAACGCATTTATGGTGAAATTACTACGTTTTCAGGTCAATCTTTATCATTTTGACCACCAGCGTTTGCAGCACAGCAGAAATAGATTCGGCGTGGAAACGATCGCTGTGCTGCTGTTATATGTACCTCACCAGTGAAAAGTGAAAGCCCTAACCTGTTGACATGGTGCGTTGGGAGACTGCTGTGTGGCACTTTGCTCGCTAACAGCCATTTGAGCTTCTACTACTTCCTGATAAACACAAACCTTCGTGCGCAGTGGCTGCACAAAATAGACATTTTGATCGCGCAAAAAAATACAAATATATAGTATGTGTTTGTTGTACAGCCGCGGATCAGTTATTCACTGTGCAAACGCATCATAATATGTGAACGCACTAACAGCACGCTCCTGCATCGCAACACACTGCAAACGGGTGTGAAACGGACGTCAGATCCACCAACAGTTCTTAGAAACTTAGATGTCTCTTTTTCGTACAACAGCAGCACTGATCTTGTGTGTTTATTAGTGGATGCTGATGACCAGTCGTAGACCGGAAACTGATATGCCGACTTCTGACAAAAGCGGAAGTTCAAAACTACGGTTGTGCACATAGCCTATAGGAGTATTACCTGGGGGCTGCAGATCACTTCTTTTTCACATGGGAAGACAGCTTCAGCCACATCTCTTCTTTCTGACAGTATTGACCACACTCCTGTTTCTTTTAAGCCCTTTCTCATCTGTCTGATCTGAGAAGCGGTTCTTCCCAGAATCTGCAATAATCGTAACACACAGATACAAACAAGATAGTTATTGGTGGCTGAAGAGGACAATATAACCAATTGTTTTATATTTCTGAGTGCCTTTGGATAGTTGTCTAAAATGTAGACAACTCAGGTGATAGGAATGACAATGACCTATGTTTGCATTTTAATCTGGGTCTCAGTAAGGTATTCAAATATTGCTTTGATTCATAACCACTGATTAGAGCTCACTTTCACCTCAGGGAGTATATCACATGAGAAGAAAATAGGGAGTGAGAGCATAACATTATTCACCAAAAATAATTCCATTGCAATACTGAAGAAGGGAAGATATTTTGAAGAATGTCAGTAATCAAACAGTTAACTGGAAACCATTGACTTCCATGGTATTTTTTTTTCCTACTATGGAAGTCAATGGTTTCCAGTTAACTGTTTGATTACTGACATTCTTCAAAATATCTTCCCTTGTGTTCAGCAGAAGAAAGAAATTCATACAGGTTTGAAACAACTTGAGGGTGAGTAAAGGATTACAGAATTTTCATTTTAAAGTGAACTATCCTTTTAACATAGTGCCTATGGAGATGCTGGGGTCACAGACTTTTGCTTCAGTTTGAAAAACCCCGGAATGTTCTCCTTAACAGAGCGACTTGCATCCTGTGTCTTGTTTCCCTTTTCTGCGGTCGTTTCGGTTTTCGATTTCTCTAACCTACAATGTAAAACTCGGCGCTTAGCGTCTACGTCACGGCTCTCAGCCCGACCTCTGTTCGTTGATTGGCCGGCTGTTTTCAGGCCGGTGGAAAACTGAAAGATAGGCTGCTATCTCAGACGGACTACAGGAGCGAAATTAAATTAGCGAGTAGGAAGTCTGACGTAGTCAGGCTACAATAACCCAAGTTTAGTAAAACATTTTTTATTAAGACTATAAGAAATAATTATGCATCCATTATTAGGTGTGCCAGCTGCCACTGTGGGTGGCACCGGCACACCCTGGCACTCCCGTGGCTACGCCAGTGGCTGAACCATCACCCCTTATATATTAGATATAGGTAGGTATAGTGTCCCGCTTCCCAGTGGAGTCGTGTATCATAAGCAAGACAAAAGATGGTTTCAGATTCAGTATGCTGACATGAAAGTATTAGGTTATGTGAACTAATGTCATTACCGCATGCTGCAACACCCTCTGATGAAGATATTGTCTGTTCAAATTAGTCAGTCGGGGCAATTCCCACATGTCAGCTAGACTATTGACAGACACTTTCTGGTCCTCAGATAGCTCCCTGTTGCCATCCAGCTGAGGGAGAGAAATAAGTTTCCCACATTAGTCTCTTATTTTAGCACACACACACCAAAAAAAAAGCTTCACAACAACAAAACACTTCCTACCAACTGGATTGTGTTCCTATGATCAATATCAGGGCAATCCTCCAATGCCAATGTCGCTGTCTCCAATTGGCCCCCTAAGAGCACATGGACTACAGCTGGACTGATCCCTGCCAATCCCGGGCCACCATGTATAAATGAATGTCCCACCATTCTACCTGCCATCAGGAAAAAGTCGGAATCAATGAGTGATTGGGAGGCACATGGGATGAGGTGATCCTTCTGTCCCTCAAACAGCCTAGTCACATCAGCATTGCCTGTAAATAAAGATGAAACAAGAGTTAGCATAAGGCACAGGTCTTTTCAAGTTTAGGTCATCCAAAATTCCCCAGTGTTAAAATATATAAACACAAAACTAAACTAAGACCAGTGTTGGGCAAGTTACTCTAAAAAAGTAATAAATTACTAGTTACTAATTACCTCTTCAACAGTGTAATCAGATTACTGTACTAATTACTCACTCTAAAAAGTATTTAATTACTAATTACTTTCAAAATCCCAGATCAATCTCAACCAGCTGAATAATACAAGGATAGACATGAATCTGTTTTAATTCTTTCAAATAAATACTATAAAATTGCATGAATTATCCTTAAACTGACCAGGGTGGAGAAGGTTACATTATAAAAACATACTTTTTAGCATCAGACAATACATTTTGATGTTAAACCCACTATTGTTTTATTTCTGATCTCATGACATTTCACGCTTTTTTCATACATATTTTACAATAATACATACGAGTGCAGTCGTACAATTTAGACACCTCATAAAATGCATACGAATCGCTTTGAAATCGGATTGATCTACACAGTATTTACCTCAATTACATCAGAAGTAACTGTAATTAAATTACAGATAAATTAAGAGTAATCCCTTACTTTACATTTTCAAGGGAAAAGTAATTAAATTACAGTAACTAATTTCTTAGTAATTAGTTACACCCAACACTGACTAAGACATACCAAAATTGATGTGGAATCCAGACTGCAAGGTCTGCATAGCAAAGCTGATGAAGTACCGACTTACACCATCACCGATGGCAGCATCACCTAAACCGAAAAGATAATCGTTAAATCACTACAAAAGGGTGTGTGATTGACTGTCAAGGACCTGGAACCACTCACAATGTAGGGTGAATGTAAGAGGCGTTCATGTCAAGCTAGCTTTGGCTTGGGTTTACTTTGTTCATAGTAAACACTGAACATTTGTAAAAGTTTGTCATTCAAACATTGGCCCACATCTTTTATAAGGCTGTGTTACAAAAACTCTAACAAAGAGATATGACAATGATAGAAAGGAGCAATCTCTTTTTGAACCAGTTACATCTGCAGGATGCATCAACTATTGTTGTTCGAGTCTGATGAGGTATGTGAAGTGAGGTTCCCCTCACAAAAACACACTACACCTAGAATTTATGCACAATATAATATGCAATTCATGTATGCGTAATGATTAAAGGGGACCTATTATGCAAAATTCACTTTTGCATGGTGTTTGGACATAAATGTGTGATGGCAGTGAGTGTACACAACCACCCTGCAGTGATAAAAATCCATCCACTCCTTTTTTTAAAATCCCCATAAATCATAAGCAGTGTCTCCCAACGACCTGTTTTCAGAATGTGGCTTTTGTGACATCACTAAAGCCACAGGCCCCGCCCACGAGTGTTGACAGACACTGCCGTTCTAACATAGAACTGCCCTGATCGAGTTCACAGCGAGTTGAGAGTTGTACACATCCGCCATTCCTGCACTGACGAGAATGTCTCCGAAGCGTTGTCGGTGTTGTGTAGCTGGATGTACAGTATTAATCCTCATAGCTCTATTTACTGGAGCGATAGGCCTAACATTATTGATCATGGCAGAAATGAAAGTGAGAGCGCGCACTTTATTAGGTTCATAGGAGTTATTTTACGGATATACAGTTTACCAGTTTATTAAGCACCCCCTGAAAACGTATGTATATATTTGTTTACTGTAAGTTGTAACAAGTGTGTTTTTTTTACTTCGCTATGTATGTTGATGATAATGAAAGGGAGAGAGTGTTCTTATACAGTGTTTATTCAGCTCTTACAGTGATTTTCTAGAGTGAAATTGACACTTCATCTTTTGTGTGATGTACAATAAACTTCATTGAACTCGTCAGTATATTTTTACAACATTCGGACGCGGTCCTCAACAACAGGCTTGTACTAATAGTGGATAAAAGAAAGATGGAAAAACAAGTTATAACCGTAATTAAACTAGACTATACCTGTTCAGTCTCCATACAGCATATATTATCTGGCTCTGTGGGCATTATTGTCCGACTCCGGGTCGAAATGAACACGGCTTCTGAGAGTTTGTTTTGATATTATCATTCCGTGAGATGAGATTGTCCTGACTGAGCGCGAGCTCGTGAGGCTCCGCCCTCTGGGCCGGCAGCAGCTGCTCATTTGCATTTAAAGGGATACACACTAAAACGGTACGTTTTTCTGAGCCTCAAAAAGTGACAATTTAAACATGCTGTAAAAAATTATCTGTTGGGTATTATATTATATATATTTATAGTATAGTATATTTTGAGCTAAAACTTCACATACACACTCTGGGGACATCAGAGACTTATTTTACATCTTGTGAAAAGGGGCATAATAGGTCCCCTTTAAAAGGAATTAATAACAAACCTAACAGATGACTGAGGAACTGTTACTGTGGCCAACTCGAGAATGTAATTTCAGCTGTATTTTGCATGAATGTTGTTACAGGCCAAATTATTGTTATACGTGTTTCTAAACCTGACAGGAAGGTCCCAGTTTAGCCAAACTGAGCTAAACACATATCACTAAATGAAGGTTACATTGTTATTATATAACAACCAGTGCTTGCAGAAGCACTAACCCTTATCAATTAATCAATTTCAATAGTGAAATTTTGACTGAAAACAAACAAACAAAAAAAACCTTTACAACTTATGCCATGTATATTATATTGTTAAAACCTTGGTTAAAAATTTAAAGAAACATTCTTACCTCCCAGCACACAGTGAAGTGGGGAGGCCCACTTAGTTCTCCGCATCTTGTAGAATGCGATTACGGCCTTTTCTCTCTCTTCAATATCAGCATGTAGGTCCATTGAGAAGCGAAGTGGAACCTCCAGCTGTTGTTCCCTCAAGATCACTCTTCTGAACAGTGTTGCTGCACTTGAAGCATTGATGATTCGCTTCCATTCTATGAAATATAAAATAAATACACAAACAAAAAAACTAAACATTAAACCGTCAAATACATTTCAGTGTGATATTAACAATGTTCAGAGCCTGATTACTATTTGTTTGAATGTATTAATCAGAGTGATTACAAACAATTAACATCAAACAGAAGCTAAAAATTCAGGTCGTGTAAGAGGGACAGGACAGGTTAACATGACAATGACCTTTAACAACTGACTTGTGGCAGCAAAAACAGAAAACTAAACATATCTTTGTGTTTGTGAGCTCTGTTGAAAGTTTATGCTCTTGACTTGCACCTGGGACACTGGGATCAGCAAGAACAGTTGATGGTCCGGCCATGTCATTGACTACACCAGTGGGACTGGTGCTTTGTTCTGCAGTCCTGGGCATGACATCAATTGTGCTTGAAGTCCCCTCTCTGGCATCATCTTCAAGTGATGACACAAATGTGTCTGCTGGAAATCTAAACATATTTAGATATACCATGAGAACCTCAACTGTAATTACAACTTTAAAAACATCACGTTAGTGAAATGTAAGGCATGACAAATAAAATTAATACCCATCTCCACAAAAGCTGGCATGGTATGCAATATCCTCTCTGGGAAATTGGTTTCCACATATCGGGCATACTTCCTAAATACAGAAACAGAGAAATGTACAGTTTTTAAATAAATTAAAAACATTGTAATTACACCTTGAAATACATTCAGAAGTTGGGTATATTGAAAAATGTAATACTCAACTGTAGTATTGACTTCTTTCTCTTCAGTACAGACAATTTCAGGCTCATCACTGCTCTGTGAATTGGGAAACAAAATTCATTTTAGGTTGAAGGTTTGGGTTTGGAACTCATAAAAAAAAACAGATTCTGAAGTGTAATTTGAAATTTAATGAACCACACTTCATTATTTAACTTACTGAATGATGTGAGTGTTACTTACAATTTCAGCATTACAAGATTTGATGTGCAGAGCCAGGAACTGTAAAGGCATAACAACTCCACAGTTTTTGCATGAGGACTTTGGCATTTTGGAAAATTCTGGAGCATTGTGGGGAGGGGGCTTGCATCTAGCTCCTCTTGTAGTGGGACAATGTAGAGAATTTGTTTGCCATTATTTGTGGCTGTTTTAAGGAGTCGTCCTGTGTAGCCCTCAGACTCTGTAGCAACAACACTCAATTTTCTCTGTCCTTGACCACCTAAATACAAAAAGCAAATACATAACTTACTTTACTGTTTTTATAACTATGGGTTGCCAAATAACATTGCTTTACTAATAAATTATTTCCTATTCAAGACAAATACTATTAAAGAACAGTATCAAACACAAACAACCTTAACTGTTTAAACTTGCAGATAAAATGCTGGGGAGACTATACAGACTGATTGAATTAATGTGTAATGCTTTATGTCCAAAACTGGTTGCAAAGCTCCGGCAGGTTTCCTCATCCTACACTCACTATACCTGACCTGTTGATTTATAACATAGCCAGCCTCCGGACAACTGCTTCAACTTGGGGTACTGCTCTTCAAGTTGACAGACAATCTAAATAAAGGTTTCACATGAAAAGCTGTGATAGAGTAAATTATATTAAATATGAAAATGCTCTTAAATTGTTGTATTAATCACTCAAAAGGTTTGTGTATATAGACCATTTTGCAAGATGTAAACAAAACTGGTCCAGAAGCACTTCCTGATTCAGTTTAACACTACATAAAAGCTGGGATAAAAAACAAGCAATAGAACATATAAAACTGAAACAAAAAGTTAAAACAAACATCAAGATTTTTTCTTTACATGTGAAATAAAGAAAACTGTTACAAACTTAAACAGGAAGTGTTTCTGGACCAGTGTTTACATCTTGCAAAATGGTCTATATAGTGAAATACAGTGCCCTTACTTTATCAAAGCAAGAATTAAACCACATCATGAAGATTTCATTTAACCATTTCTGAATTGTTGCCTGTATTATGAAGCAATGTGTAATGCATTTGTCCATATCAAGTAAACAATTAAATCTGTTACTTTACTGTACACTACTACTTCCAGCCCTGCCTCAAGTACTGAGATCCTTTGTGCTACTACTTGTTCCAGATCTACTTCAAGTACTTATCTACTACATCTACGACTTTTCTTGTTTTCCTTTTTTCTCACACCTTGGCATGGTATGTCTTGACACTAAACTTACGCACCTTGGATCTGCATTAATAACAACATTAGAATATACTTGTATGTGTACAACTTGTCACGTTTTTTTTTTTTACATTCCCATGCAAGCATTGGTTCTATTTACATACTTAAATTCATAGATCCAGAATTTCTAAATGAGGGAGAAAGAGTATATGTGCTTCCAGACCCTTTTCAGAGTTTTTTTTTTAGAACATTGTATGTTGTAAAAACCATGTAAAACAAATATTAACCACAGCTGAATTTTACCTTGAGTTTAGGGGGACTTTAAAAAGGTTATAATGAAGCAATAACCATTTAACTGAAATAGAATAGAATAGTTAAACACTTGTTACGCAACAAAAACACATCAAATCAAGATTACCTCCTCGTGGCAAGAGTTATCAGCCACTGTCAAGGTTCTTTTCCCCAAGCCTGCCTCAAGGAGTTTGATTTCTTCAGATGGCTTTGGTGTGCGATCAGTCGGACTAGACAGCACCAAAAACTGAAGCCTGACATATTTTACAGCTATCGCTGGAGATATTTTGGATAGAGCAGCAGGGCGTTTCTTGGAGCGAATCACTTCACGACGAAAATAACCTGGAAATGACCTGAAAAAAAAAGTAAAAACACTGCAAAAACAAGCTGCACACTTAGAAGATCAATGTATCCTTCAAATATATCATTACCCAACGAAGTGAAAGTTTGAGAAAAAGTATTTAAAGATTTTTCAGTAACAACACCTTTACATGCAATGTTTTATCTTATCAGGTATATAGTCTTCTTTGTGCATGTCAGTGAAAAAAAAAAAACAATTAGTGAAAACAACAAGTGAAGAGAGATTAACACTGTTGCAGCACAATCACGATGGATTTTAGAAAACCTAGTCTGTACAGCCATTGATTCTAGTAAGCAATAAACATAATATATTTTCCCATGGCACATATTTTATATATATATATATAAACATTTTGTGACAGCAATTAAATGTTAAAAGTAGAGCCCGACCGATATGGATTTTTGGGGGCCGATGCCGATACCGATATATCGGCCGATATTATTTATGTGTATATTATAATACAGAAGCAATATTATTTATGTGTATTATAGTACAGTATACCAGTCAAAAGTTTGGACACTTTCCTATTGGTGTGTACAAACTTTTGATGGGTACTTTACACAGTAGCTATAAACAGAATAAATATATTTTATAAACACGTTTTGCAATGATCACTCAAATGTGGTGATCAAACACTTGTGTGACACAGATAGGCTATGTAATGGAGGCAGGGGGAATGATAGAATGAGAATTATACAGTTGAGCTGTAACCAAACTAGTTTGCATTGCATGTTATATTATATTATATTCTAAATACTGTTGCATAATCTTCACTAACGACTTTGTCTTTTAATTTAGTCATAACTTGTATCAATAAATATATAAAAAGTGTCACTGACAAAACCTTATTATCTTCTATTTTTACTCTTAATTCCTCTAATCTCTACCAGTGGAGGAAGAACTCAGATCTTTTACTAAAGTAAAATTAATAATATCATAATGAAAAGTTTTTAATTACATATGTACAGTACTTTTATACTATTTTAAATAATTAGTAAGCAAAATGTACTAAACGTGAAACTAGATACTCTTAATGCAAAATGGCCCTATATAAAGTGTTATAATTATATACATTTTTGGAATATTGCTTGATGTTGTAACGTAGCGTTATCAGGCAGAATGAGCTTTAACATTGTGTCTACACCGGACGCGGCCGTTACTGCTCGCGTCGCAACAGCTGTTTACCCGAGACAAAGCAGAATCAGTTTACTGTCGGACATCGCTCGCGCCACACATTTTAATCAATGTTTCATCAACCAATTGCCTTAATAAATAAGAAGTAAATATAGCAGACAAAATAATAAGGACTTCTCAGCTGTGCGCTTGCAATAGTCACAAACTCACACAATATGTGACAGAGGCTTGTAGCAGAGAAATCAATTCTGTGAATTACACTGCGCAAATCACAAGTAGGCTACTACCCACTGGATGAAGAAGGGTTGGCTCTCAGTCTCCACAGGCTACATAAAATATTCATTTTATTTTTCGTGTTCGCATTTATGAGTAAAAAACAATGTTACAGACTCGACAGTTCAGCACTACCGACGTGAGAGCTCTGAAAGCGGCACTAAAATATGCTTTGAAACTTTCACATAGACATCAAACAGAAAGCACAAAACCTCTCGTTTCAAAGTGAATTTCGTTTTGTATTAATTGTATCTTAATTTTAATCAATGTTTCATCAACCAATTGCCTGGATTTAATATATAAGAAGTAGATAGCAGACGATAGATAATCTCGACAATCGCGCCTGCGGGTGAACTGGAGCTCGTCTCATGAACCGAAACTCAGCGTATAGACCTGAGAATTGAAATATATCTATATTGAAATGTCTACTTTTAACAGAACAATTCAAAACGAAAGACAGACAGACTCATGTAATCGTATGAAATGTGCATTTCTCTCTGGCACGCGTTCACTGAAGATCGCGAGTCAGCATCGTCAACTTCATCTTTGGCTGACACTGACTGAAAACACTTGTTTGTTAATAAACAATTAAAATGTCTCCTTGCTATATTTGTTGTATTCATAATCATTACTTTTGCCAGTTCTTGTGACAGCTTTTAGGTGCTTTATTGGCAGCCCCACCCTTACATGAATCACCGCAGCAGCATTTTTTTAAATATTCATTTATCGGCCATTATAAATGCCGATACCGATAGTTAGGAAAATGCCTAAAATCGGCCGATAATATCGGCCCGCCGATATATCGGTCGGGCTCTAGTTAAAAGATGGTTGTTCAATTTTTTTTTTATATGTTCTGGTATATAAAGCAAGTGTATTGTAACATTATACACTGCAATACCAAAGTCAGCATACTAATCAGCCACAAAAAGAGTGATATGTAAATGAATTGCAATATACTGTGGCGGGCGGCACCTACCTCTGCATTTCATTTTGGACTGTGGGCAGCTGACTTGTTCCAACTGATGTACTTGGGGTGTTGTATCCATCTGACTGCAACCTTCGAGGTGGTTGCCCTCTTCCTCCTTGACCACTGCCTTCAGGTTGTTGCTGTCTTCTCGAAATGAATGACATTAGCGACTGTGCAGCATCAGCTATTGCAGTATATTCCTCCTGCAAGAATTAGACATTTTAGAACACTGGATCTGGATAACGGAAAACGGAATATTACAAATCATAACAAGGGTATGCATCTGCCTTGCTATGGTCAATGCATTGTCTTTACTCTACTATCCCATCCAAGTTGGCTGTGATCAGAATCACTTACTAACCACTACAGGACTAGTAAACCATTTAGGTGTAGTGTCCAACTACCGAAGCACCGACAGCCAGATTAACAAAAAGCATGGTGGCACTGTAGGTGAACAGAAAATATGCTGTTGTGATTCGTCAGTGAATCAATGCAATGAAAAATTATATTAGCATAGCAATCACCTACTTGTTGCTCTGCTGTATGTGAATAAAGTATTTTTCATGATTTGTTTTAGCTCTTTCACTAACGGCAATGCTGAATGAAATAGGAATATTCGTGGATATTGTCTCTCGTCTGGTTGCTTTGATAATGTAAGATAGTTGTAAATATAATGTAAATAAAACAAATTGAAAATGGAATTGAATATTGACGCTTACTCACGAAAATATTCTCTTTGAACATGCTTGAGTTGACCATGTGGTAACGTTAACGTTAGTCATGAACACAGGCACAGCAACTTCAACTGGCATCATCTGGCTGATGGTGTATAATGAAGTCTAATACAGAGCAGGTTTAACAGGCTCTGAGGAGCGGACTCGTTAACGTTAACTTTATATTGGTCTTATGTAACAGTAGATTACTAAATGCAATGCGACTGTTTCTTACCAAATAAGTTTTTAAGGTTACCAAAAGCTAACTTGAAATTACATCGGCAGCAAATGTAGGCTATTTTTTCACCCCACGAAACCCAAATGAATGAAAATGAACATTTCACTATGGCATGTTGAGGGTTAAAGTTAGGCCTGGTCAGGAGGAGTGATGAATCTGCTCGGGAAAAATCACCATAACTTTACTTTAAAGTTTCGAACACAGCCTCGGTTATCTAGTAACTATAGAAATAATCACAAGCATGCTAATAAGTTCACAGGTATTAGCTAGCTTTTAGTTATCTAAAGTTAATGGTTACAACATGGTACAGTAAGTTGTTCACCTCTCTCACAGCCATGGCGCGGTTCTTCTTGCAGCTCTTCTTGCAGCCCGCCTTGTGACGCTTGTGACCAGAGTCGTGCATCCTGATTGAGTATCCTGTGCGCTTTCGTGATTGGCGGAGCAGTCGGTCAATCCCATGTTTCCCGTAAATACGACTTGTGATTGGACTGTACGTCAGCAGACAAAGAAGCAAAGAGCAGAAGGCCCGCCCTCCAGGCTTTTTTTTTTTTTTTTTTAAGTTTCGAGGTTGCGATGCTTCATTTGCGCTCAGTCTGAATTTCAGAGTTTTAGAGCAGAGCTGCGTGACAACGCTGCCACAAATCACGTGAGTCGCAAGCTCGCAACTGTGAGGGCGTATCTCCGCGAAGTGAGTGTTGTGTAAACTCAACTCTGAAAAAATAGTCTGCAAATGAGTGAAAATGTAATGTAATAAGTTTCGCCCTGTCGACCCTCAGTTTTCAGAGTTTCAAAACTTTTTTCACCTATTCGCACACCAGTTCCCTTTCGAGAGATCTCTCCTATTGCGTAAGTAGCTTACGCTATGGGAAAACTCCTTTTCTCGAGAATATTGAAGTCTTTATGTAAAACGCATTGCAGCTGCACAGCTGACAGCAATGAACGAAGGAACTCGGTCATTGGCTGTGCTGCGGCAACTTGCTTGAACCAATGACGGGGCGACTCTGAATGCGCGACCAATGAGCGCGCTTCGCGCCTGCGCGCGTCAGAGCCCGCCAAGATGGGCGTGGCCAAATTATATATTGGGCGCCCCGTCATGAGAGTTCTTTAGATTTAATCTCCTTCAGCGAACACCTTCTTCGCTGGATCCTCCGGATTATTGGAAGCCTTCGCCGCCGTGGAAAAGCATACCAGCGGGATTGCTACGAGGACGTCGGCACCTTCAGCCGCCTTCAAGCACCTCCTACTGAGCCATCCGGCGCGCCATATACGCAAGTATTTTACATCTGTCCCCCCCGCGACATTTGTGAAAGAGCAAATTTCCATTAAGGCGTTGTTTCAAATGCCTTCCTGCGCGTCGTGCAGAGACCTTCTCCCGGACGGGGATCGTCACATCATCTGCGCAAAAAAAGAGTGTTGCACTTGTGAAGAGGGAAAACTCAAAAATAAAATTATGCTTGCAGAGATATTATTTTTTTAACCAATTTTCAAGCCTGCAAAACTATGTTTTCAGAGTTACAAACCTGTTTTTCACTCATTCGCACACCAGTTTTCAGATCACCATTTGCGAGGTTTCAAACCTGGAAAACTAACTAATACAGTGGGAGAACAGTGACAAAATTTGAAACTCTGAAATTTTGTTTGCGCAACATCGTAAATAAAATGTTGAAGTTCTGAAGTAGGAAATCTAAAAAAAAAAAAAAACAATGTTTGCAGATATTTTTATTTTTTATATTTTGCAAGCTTGCAAATCTTATTTTTCGATCTTGCAAAACTTTTTTTTGTAAGATTTTGACGTTTTGAACATTTAGTTTCAACCTTTCAGAACTTTATTTTCAGTTTTGAATCATGGCAGGATTTTAATCCCATACTAAAGAAGCTCAGTTTAGATATACGCCCCTGACAGTTTTACGCCCCTGTTGTTGCTGATGCGTCCAGTAGGGGGAGGCTGTACAGCGACACGAATTGAGTTATGCTAGTAAATAATCTTTTTTTATTATTATTAATAAATTTATTTATTTTGTATTGCAAATGAAAGGATACAAGACATTAACAGTGAGAAAGAGGGAAAAAAAGGAAAAAAATAACAAGGGGGACATCAAAAGAGATTGAGGCTACACAAATCAATACAATTTTACATTTGGACAATATAAAAAATTAAAGGTTCTTTACAACAGACTCAATGATATTATTTATTTTAGAAACCTTTGAGTTTAAAGGTTTTGACATTTTCTTAAAAGAAGAAAAAAGGGACTTTATATCAGAGGAGAATATTCTTACATCAGGATCATTGAATGGTTCTGTCTTTATGAAGATGAATCTTGCCCAGAAGACAAAGTAATAATACCATAATCAAGATTTTTATCGTTAGAATGAAAATCTGACAAAAAATTATAGATTCTGTCATTTGTATGTTAAATAATCTGCTAAAGTTATTGTTGTTTAGCAATGATGCAACATTTATTATTTATAAAAGATTAGCTTGGTAGGTAGATATCAATTAATTTCTATATCAATGGATGGGTCTATAATTTATTTCGAGAGACAAAAAGTTCTTGACGGTCAGGTTTATGTTCTTTCTGGTTTAAACTTAGCTATACCATGTGTAGGTTTAGCTGCCCTAGTCTTCTCTACTCACTTTAAAATTCATTTTATTTTTAATTTTCTTTTGTTGCTTGTCTTTATCTTGCGTAAGATGACCTCTTCTGGTAAACCCTGTTTACTCCTTACATTAAAACATACTCCACATGGTTTCTGGGGCAACATTATAGTAGATATTGGAAATATATGAACTTGTTTTTTTTTACAGTCTATGGTGTGAACACACAAAAGACGCATTTATAATAGGCATATATGTATACATGTATGTAAATTTACTTACAGTTGCCTTACAACTCCAGTGCAGGAGTTGAACTGCACACTCACTCAAATATTTTGATTATTTCCAACATCATTTCTTAAAATAGCTTACTGGTCTGGACTAAAATGTAGGGTATGTGCACTTAATGTGGGTTTTATCACACTCTGTCTTTACCACATTCTTTTTAACTTGCATCTCATAAAGGTGTGTGTTTGCTTTAGCTATAAGAAAATGAAAATCTCTCTCTAAACACCCATCTTTTTTTTGTATGACTTACAAAATAAACAACTTACAGAGACATACATGGACATGGTTTTAATGTCATTTTCAATTTTCTCTGCACAGTCCATCATTGGTGGCCAAAAGAAATCAAAGTGGCTTGACACTTTTTTCACTATTGTTCCACCAACAAGTGCTTGTGCCGTTGTACTTTGAAGATCAGGAGCAAATTGATGCAATCCACACACGTCTGACATAAATTCTACACACACACACACACACACGATAAAATCACCATGGATGTCCTTTTAAAAAATAGTTAAAGAAGAGGGGCAAACCATAGGGGAGTCATCATAATTCATAAATGGTGTTAATACAAGAAAATTGTGAACAACAATATTGTGTCTTACTTTTAAATGGCCCTTGGAATTTTAGAAAAGGGATAAATTGTGTTTGTCTTCATAAAATGCTGTGTAGGACACTGTTTTGTAGCTGTATGACGACCAATAGAGAATAGTACAGCTAATCAAGGATCCATATGATTACACGGTGCTGTATGTCTAATGGGCTAAATTTGGTTAATATCTAAATGTAACTATAAATTCACAACAACATATTTCACTCAGTCTTCCATATAAAAACCTATGGTGAATATAACTGCAGTAGGTCATATACTTGTCATAACATAGTTGTTCCAACTGTGTATTTTTAATTTTTCAATTCACAAAAACACATAGTCTTCTGTAGGCTGAGCGAAGAGAGTGAAGCCCAACTGAATAGCTACAGACATTTTAATCCGTGCAGATCTACACTGTAACGTTTGTTTAAATGAACAAAAAACAAAAAAATAGTATATGGACGGGTTATTAATGTGTAAGAGTCGATTTAATTATGTTATTTCGCAGTGTATCCCCCTACTGGACGCATCAGGAACAACAGGGCGTAAAACTGCCAGGGGCGTATATCTGCCGGCTCTAGGTCTGCAGCCTCCCCATATAGCAGTTAAACGCCAGATCTGCTGCTTCTGTAGTGGCCGGTATGTGTAATGTGTGTACAACCAGTGGCGTTGTGTCTTCTAGCCTATACTCTGACTGTTTTGAACAGTCAAAAACAATCATAATCTATACGCATGATTAAAATAATAAAAATATTGTCATCTTTGTTATAGCTTGATTTGAAAATGAAATCCACCAGAGAATCTAGCAAGGTTTAAAGTTCGAGTCCCATTGTGAATAGGCCTACTGTCATTTTGTAACCAATTTTTTTTTCATAGACCCTAATATGTAAACCATAAATAGAGTATTCAGAACAAACATTGCGTTTGAAAAAACTTTATTTAACACAAGCATAAATAACATAATTAGCCTATATGAAATATGATTTTACAAAAGTAAAAAATATTTCAGATTTACACTTTGATAACACTTTATGTAACGATACTTTCCAAACTATTGTGTTAAAATTTCTGCTTGTAAAGTCTTTCAAGTGGTGCTCACATCCCCAATAGTATTGGCGTGCAGTAATATGTGGAGCTAACGTCTAGCTCCTCCTCACTAGAGCTCCAGCAAGGAGGAGCGAATGAAATTTGGGCCTAATGGGTGGAGCTATAATATACAACCACACCCTGACCCTACCCATAACTCTATCCCTCCACCCCATTAGACGTCCAGAGAGGTGGGGTGCTTCTATTCTTATTTGTGCATCCTCTTTTCCTTTCGTCGCGTCTCAGCTCCACCCACTGTAGGATGCGAGAGAAGGCTGTAAGGAAAGAAAATGCGGATGGAGGAATCAGAGGAAAGCTTATTTGTAAATTGGAATATTCTTGATCACTGGAGCGTCACTTCACTGCGTTATCAGCTGTGCTCAAAAGATCTGCCCTTGAGAGTTTGGTTATTTTTATAAATGAATAAATGATAAAGATAAAGCATGATGCCCTGTTGATATACTGTATGTGTGATATATCATTTATTTAAACTACAAAGGGAAAGCATAAACTAAAATTATTGTGACAGATGTGAAGGGGAAGGAGAAATTTTACGGGTGTCAGGTTTCTCGACAAGAAAGACTTCTGCATAGAAGACACCTGTGCATCCTCGCTCATGATTCCTCTGGAAGCCTCACTCCTCGATCTTCGACTCCTCTCTGTGCCATTAGAGAATTGAGATGTCCTTCAAGATGGCTGAGCTCGATCGGGTTCCGGGTCATAGGATGGAGGATGGAGGACGGAGGAGCGAGGAGGGATATTGAGAAGCACCCTTGACTCTGCAGTGAGCACCACTTGAGATTATGGGTAGTGTTCGTGTGTGGTTGGACAGTCTAACTCCACCCATTACATCCAACGAGGGGAGCTGGACGTCAAGATCCACCCAATTGGCTCACAGTCTATCAAGTCTTTTGCTTGTATCATGTTTTATTATTGATTTAACGCATGTTTGCCCAGTAGATGAATGAATGAAGGACATTGTTCTTTAATATCCGTTTCGTGAACAAATCATTCTTTTTAACTGGTCTACAAAATTTTACTGAATTGTTTCAAACATCATGCCTCGGTGTCATCCACAAGCTGCTTAATCAATTAACCGGTGTTTCATGTGTCTGACGCTCTTCTTGACTTTTCTTTCTTTCTTTCTTTCCTTAATTCTTTCTTTCTTTTATTTATTTATGTATTTATTGTCAGTGCTCATACGCTGTCCATCTCACAATACTGTTGTTCTGGTAATGAATTAAAAAGCACTCATTTCCTCTCACTCTGCGCTAATGTACTTGTACGTTTATCAACCTGTCTGGATCTGACGTGAAAAAAAAGTAGAGCGACAGCAGTCATGCCCAGCACAGCATAGATCAGTGAAGGAATCACACTCTCAGAACGGACAACTGTGGAAAGAAAATACTAATATCAGCACATGAGGAATCTCCCTATTAAATGCATGCTGGTAAAAGTTCTCTGATAAAGATAATGAAAAATGTTACATATTTAAAATATTACTGGGAAAAAGTAAACACTCTATTCAGCAAACCTGAATAGACACTAATTACTGTTGATGTACCTTCTGCACATGTGTGACAGAGTCGACTGATATCCAGATGTGTGGTCTGGTTTCTGATAGGATTGTTGATCACACAGCTGTATGTGTTTTTATCCTGATATTCCACATCCAGAGGTAGAGAGAGACTGATGCTGAGATCACACACACTTATGCTGGACAATACACTGATTCCTTTGTACCAGGAGAGAGTCACATCACTCACACTCAACACTGAACACACCAGTGAACATCTGGACTCTGATGAATGTTCAGATGATGAAGAACATTTTAAAGAGTTATTAGTGATGACGGGAATGGCAAGAGGAGCTGGAAAACAAAAATAACATTAGTAAAGTAAATGTCAATTTGTTCTGTAATTAAAAGAATGTATACTGACTAGATACTAATGTAAACTAATAGGCAGTTGACAGTTTTGTTTTAAATGTCCTCTACAATGTTTTATTTGATCATAGGTAGTAAGTCTGTCTGACATTGATGTACATTTATAATATGAAACACTTCAATTTACTCACCATAGACAGTAACATTGAATCTCTTGTATGAAGTTCCTCTGCTGATGATGGTTAGTTTATAAAGTCCAGTGTTTTCAGATCTGATGTTTCTGATGGTCAGAGATCCAGTTTGATTGTCCATCTGGAGTATTTTCTCAAATATCATAACAGTGTCATCAATATAGATGTTCTGTCTGTGGATTTCAGCTATACGAGTCTCTTGAGGTCCAAACATCCACAGTATCTGATCATCTTTCTGCACTTTAACATCAGTGTTTAGAGTGACAGAATCTCCCTCAGTCACTGACACTGACTTCACTTCATCTGTACCAGCGCCAAACACACCTGAAACACATTGCATTATATTTAGCTTAACCCACAGATATGGAAGTTAAACCTTGAAAATTTAATATTGAGCATATTTGTAATTTAACAGTTTAGCACAGTGAAATGACATGATATGATTTATTTCAATGTCTGTTTCCACTGTTCATTGTTGGGCCATTAACTTCTCTATAATGATCTGATGAGTTTTGTTCAGTGATTTAATGTTAACCAGTATGCAATATTATATCATGGCACAAATCAGTAAAATTAATATTGAATAGTTGTATCTGGTGACAGACATCAATGCTAATTGATGCTTGGCAACCTCTAAAAAGATTAACAAATCTAAAAAACAAACAAAAAAACAATTAGAAAATGACGAATCAAATAAATAAGTAATACAGATCTTACCTTCCACACAAATGAAGAGCAAGATTAAACAGCGCATGTATGTGAACATCTTAGAAAAGTGTTACTGTGGTTTCAGTTCACAAACAGAGCATGTGCTGAAGATTCAGCCAATGGCTGCTCATACTGTTATGAGGAAGTATCAGACGTGACCAAAATGGACTTCAGTTCCTTTCTGAAGTCCAAAACACATTGTTTTTTAGCATATTCTTGGTTGTTTAAATATAGTTAAATGTAGCAATAGCCTACATGTTTACATGTCCGTCTCATCAGGTTACAGATGCTCTTTTTTAACACCTTTTTCATGCTGTAAAATTTAATTCACAGTTTAGTCTAAGTTATTTATTTTATTACTTTAATTCAAAGAGTGTTTAAAAGGCATCAGATTAATTTTTGTTGCTAAGCACAACAACATCAATGCTGGTATTTTGGGCTGAGGTTTATTCGTGAGAGGTTTGTAAGTGCGTGCAAAGGCTGAAGACCATCATTGTGGTTACAGGTCTCTCTTATACCTTCCGTTCCCAAGACTACTTTCCACTCTATACAAACAGTGTTAGAGACTTCTAAACTCTGTCTATAGCACTTACAGGATCCACTGAATTTTTTACTGTAATAATGAGGAGTTTGATTAATTTCAATGACACAAATCTTTTGAGTCAGAGCAATTGGCTTTTGCCCGTTTATTTACCAGGGTATTGATAAGATAGTGATCTTGATTAAAAACGGCAAAAACTATACGTTATATCCTCAAAATATAGTAAACATTCAGGTAAGTTTATAGGCTTTTGTTTTGACAATATTCTTTGTCTCTGGAAGCCACAATTTCCGTCTAATCTCTGAGGCAGAAGCATGTGAATCTGCTGCAAGATTCGTTCACAGTTACACGTATAGTATTATCTAATCTGTAGATTGAATCAGGTCAATCTTAGTGCACTAAAATACAGGCAGATTAGCTATATCTGGTGTTACTGCCCTAATGCCAGGGCATTGCAATTGCTTAGGTGTTCGAGTGGTTTTTAACATGTTTTTGTTCGGTCGCTATAGGATGATTCTGGATAATTGCTGGATTATAAAGTTGTTACTTGTATTATTATTTTTTTACCATGATGTGCAAGTTGTCGCGCTGCAAGTATTATAGCGAGTGGATTAATTTATTCTGAAATGTATACATAACATTTCAGGGACAATATACGGTGGCCCAGTAGTGCACAACACAATGAATGAAATTTAAAAAGCAAACAAAAGTTCACAGCTGCGTATTTATACTCGTGAATACTTTGACGAGCTACCAGAGCGCATGATCCAACGAGTGTGGTTACTGTGAATCATGCGCTCTGGTAGCCACTCGCGTAGCTACGGGTGGGCCTGGATGGGCCTGGGCCCACCCACTTGTCAGTCAGGCCCATCCAGTCAGTGGCCACACAAGGTAGCCTATAGAGGGAATTCTGTTGTCATTATTACAATACTTGACCTATAAAAATAAATGTTAACAGGGTTCCAGACTGCGACCATTTTTTTAAAAATGTGCGAGTTAAAATTTTATGTGGTCGCATTTGTGAGAGTGCATGGTCATGTACTACTCAGTTAAATTCACGCATGTGCAACAGAACGCCGTTGTATCAGCAGCTGCTGCAGTCCGTAACTTATGTTCAAAATGAATGAGTACATCATGAATCCATTTTCCAAACCGTGTTTTTGACTTATCCTGAATCACTACGGTACGCCTATAATAAGTGTTTATATTCTGACTATTTTATCCCGAGGTCGGCTCGGCTGCGGAGTTGCCCAGTGACTCGCCATAGACATTAACGGAGAGAAGTAGCTCCGGCTACAATGTTCTTCCGCAAGACACTTGCAGTTTATTTATTAACGAACATACACATCAAGCGCATTGCACACTGATGGTGAAACGCGCCAATTAGGAATTCAGGAATTAAGGCATATACAAATGAAAAGAACATACATGTTTTTTTAATTATTATTATTTTATTATTTTTTTAGAGTTTTTTTATTTGATAGTTAAAAGATTAAAACATTTAGCTAACATGAGGTCTTGTCACTGTCAGTCAAGGAATGCAGATTAAGACCACTATTCATCAGCATGCATTGATTAATCCCATGGCATGTAGCAAAAAATCCTATGCTGGTTCTCAACTGAGAAAGTTGGTAGCACCAGTGCAACCAGTGGAAAAGTTAGTCTGGAGCCCTGACACTACATTAAAGGTAATTTTCAAAAATCCAATAATAGGGGCCCTTTAAACTGTGGTGTATTCAAGCAGGTTTAGTTGTGTTGGCCTATTTTGATCACAGATGCATTTTAGGCTGTGCCCACCCGATTTTCTCTGGGCCCACCTACATTGTGATTCCTGGCTACGCTAGTGCTGGTAGCTCGTCAAAGTATTCACAAGAATAAATACTCAGCTATAATTAATGTAGGTGATTTTGAAGTAATAATTTATGTTGATATACAATGGTTACACACATAGACAGTAAAAGAAATGGACACAGTGACCCCCTTGATTTCAACGGAGAAAAGTGAAGCCCGATTAGAAGCACTCACTTCTTGATGGCTGAGCGTACTGCGCAGGCTCAAACTGAGCTTGACGACGTAGATGTGACGTGAGCAACCTGTCTGACACATAAATCTTCTAGTAGCTGTGCCAAGACAAATCTGAATCACCTGATTCCTCAAAAATGTTGTTGAAATATTTTGTCCCGTTGCTTTTATGGACTCTCAATCTATGGGTTTCTCCATTGACTTTATGCCTCTATGTCCCCCGATTGCCTCATAGACAGTAAAAGATTGCCTGTGAGCTTCTCCTCCTGTCTATACGGTAATTTCTCTACTATGCGACAGATAGTAGCGTGGTTATGATGCAATCGTTAGCCTATTTTTACAAAAACGGCTTCTACGGGGCCATAAGATACAAAGTAATAGAGCCTTTTATACATTGTCGTGTTTCTTTAGAAATAAATAATGGACAAATGAAGTCTTTGGACGCCTCAGATGTAAAGTTATTCGCTGTCAAAGTGACGCCAAAAGGAATGGGAGTCAATGGAATGCTAACAGCAGGTGAAGTTCTGCTACAATGGCGGCCCCCAGGAGGCTTCAGTTTCCGGCTGATGGATTACCCCCTTGGTTACATACTCTATAGAACAATGGCATGGCAAACTAACTTTATCGCTCTCCGAGAGCCCTCTAGTGGTCGGGAGCATTGCCGTTGTGTTGAGGCTTTATTTCGTTGTGTTGTAGTTTTTCCGTTGTGTTGTGGCTCATTTCCGTTGTGTTGTGGATTAATTTCATTGTGTTGTGAACTTATGTTTGCTTTTTAAATTTCGTTTTGTTGTGCACTACTGGGCCAACGTAAAATATACTTGTTGGCTAATTTATTTGAAATTACATTTAAAACATAAACACTACAGAAAGACACTACAAAATGAGAGGAAAATTATTCTAAGATACGTTAAAATGTGTAAAGATGATAATCTGTATGGTTGGTTTAAAGATGATAATCTGTATGGTTGGTTTTGTTTATTCACAAATACTGTACATTGTGCATTAGTACATTACCACATTAAACATGTATACAACACAAATTATGTACAAAAAAACATATTTACAAATAAAAAAAAAACAGAGTGAGGTTTTTTTTCATCTCTGTAAATAGACAATTTCCATAATGTGCCCTTTTTTGTGCAATTTCTGATGACATGAACTATATAGTCCTTAAAGGGTTAGTTCACCCAAAAATGAAAATTATCCCAGAATTTACTCACCCTCAAGCCATCCTAGGTGTATATGACTTTCTTCTTTCAGCCAAACACAATAAAGAGTTATATTTAAAAATATCATCAGCTTTATAATAGGAGTGAATGGTACCTTAGATTTTGAAGTCCAAAAAAAGCGCATCCATCCATCATAAAAGTAATCCATACGGCTCCAGGGGGTTAATAAAGGCCTTCTGAAGTAGCTTATTATATTTTTTTATATAGCATATATACACCTAGGATGGATGGCTTGAGGGTGAGTAAATTATGGGATAATTTTTTTTATCTTCAACTTTGTAACATTCACACCCTCCACAGTTGAAGATTTGGATTGATGACTTCGGTCTTCTGCGTCAGCCTGGACTGCAGCTCTGCTCATATTCCTGCAGGATCTTCACCACATCCTTGTGGCCGAACTGCATGGCATCATCCCGGGGAATATTTCCCCACCTGAATTAGTGATACGAGGTTAATTATGACAGAATGGAAGAAGATGAAGGTAAACGTTTAAAGAAACGGATCTGTACCTGTCTTTCACAAAAGGGTTGACTTTGCAGGCCTGAGTCAGAAATATCACAACATCCACATGACCTAAAACAGAACAGACACAAGCCAAATAGATTTTTATAATTAAATAAACTGTATTTGGCACTAAAAGATGCCTTAATGTTTACAGAAAATGATTCTACCTTCTGCAGCAGCGACATGGAGAGGTGTGCGAGAGTCATAGTCCTTTAACTCCATATTCATGGATGAAAGGGAAAACCTGATGGGATGAAAAGAGAGAATAGTACTGTAAGTACTGTCTACATATCAGTAGCACTCAAATTTTGAGGCAAAGCAAAGACATTGTGAACTGAATAAAATGACCTTCTCAGAGCTGAGACATCTCCACTGTGGGCTGCAAACATCAGATTCACCACCGACTTGTTCTACAACACAGATTTAGTGCGTTCATTACTGGAGCTAATAAGATGACACATTTTTTTGAGGTGTTTAATGTTGTAGTTTAGTTCATGTGGTTGGTGTGAAAGCTGTTTTTCAAGTGTAAGGTTTACCCTGTCGTCACCAGACTGTCTGCGAGGGTCTTGCTTCTTCAAAAAGTGCCTCAGATTGTCGTAGTTGTGGAAGTTGAACAAAGACACCAGTTCCTAAATAAAGAAGGGTTACAAAATGATTCATTTATACTAAATGTGTGGTCTGGAATTAAAAAAAGGGTGATAAACAAACAGGACTATGACAAAAACACCTGACAGAAGTGGATTCCACGGACACTGTTTCCGATTTTGTCCACTGGGGGCGACCAGCACATGATGCCCATCACGTTCGGCACCACCAGAAGAACTGCACCCGACACACCGGACTTTGCAGGTAATCCAACCTGACACGTATCAAAAACTTTAGATAGACTAAGATGGTACGCTGCAACTGGCAATATAAGCAACTGGGTGCCGCCTTGTAAATAAAACAGCCCTTTATGAGATTTCAGGATTTTCCCCATTCAAATACATAGGACTTGGTCTTGTACGCCCGTAATACCATAATACGAACTACCGGCACATCCGGGAACTTAACTGTCGATTTCGTCACCGCCCCTTTTTAGGGGAAAATAAGATAGACTTCCCATAGTCTTCAATCCAAAATAGCGTCACAAAACAATGTCTGTACACAACCGGCAGGCGTGAATAACTTAAGAAATCACTAAGATTAAACATGTCAAGTAATTAAATGTCCACCCTGTCTGCCATAGATCGTGAAAGATGCATCAACAAACTTAATTTGGTCAATTTAAAAACATGTTCCTTCATTCTCCCAGCGTCAACTTGGTGCAACAATCCCACCCAGTGGGGTTATATATGTTATAAGATATATTATAATGTATATTATAAGACATAATATATATATTTAAAGATGTTTACTTTCAAAAACAAAGTAAAATCATTCACTGGCTTATGGTTACTCGATGAGGAACGACTATGAGTAAATGTCCGGGTAAGAAACCTCTGGCCACTGGGTGGGGTTGTTACACCAATTTGACGCTGGGAGAATGAAGGAACATGTTTTTAAATTGACCAAATTAAGTTTGTTGATGCATCTTTCACGATCTATGGCAGGCAGGGTGGACATTTAATTACTTGACGTTTAATCTTAGTGATTTCTCAAGTTATTCACGACTGCCGGTTGTGTACGGACGTTGTTTTGTGACACTATTTTGGATTGAAGACTATGGGAAGTCTATTTTATTTTCCCCTAAAAGTGGGCGTGAATCTGTTCAGAGACATTCTATGACGTTGCGCCGGTTGTGAGTATACAATTTTATACTAGAACCTAGTAAAAATCTTTAATGTCAGATTGTTTACATGTTCTTTGAAGCACTCTTGTATATATAACATGTATTCTGCAACACACACACACACATATAGGTCTATATTGTCAGTCACAAGGTAATCATAGCATCAGTAGGCAGTTTAAGCACTTGGATCATAATCAGACAGGATATTTTCAAAACATAAATACTTTAATTATCGTTTAATTTTACTATTTGTGTCTTAAATACCGTAACTATATCATAAAATCATTTATTTTTTATTTAAAAAATACTTTAAATAGTTGACACTTGGCTTATTTATAGTTATAAACCATAAATGAAACCATACAATTTCTGTTGCTTGAAATTAAATAACCCATTAAACTTATTACATTTCTAATTGTCAAAAGCAACATTTCTTATTTTCATTTAGTTTAACTTGATTTAATAAAATAACTAAAACTGAAATTAAAAAAATAACTACTAATAAAAATGGCAAAAATAAAAATGAAAACAGAAAATATAAAATTTTATGAATTTTAAATATTAATAAAAACTATAAAAGTCTCTAAATTACACTAAAACACTGGTAGACACTTTCTAACTGAACCTCAACCGCACTTAAATTTACTTTTAAATAAGCAATTTTTTTTATTTAAAAAATATATATTTTCTGTTGAATAGATTGAAAGTCATATTATTTGCACTCTGACTAGTTCTGAATTTACTCACGTGGAAAGCGAACTGTCCCGAGTAGTCGTACATCCCACAGGAGTGCATGAGGCTGAGCGTGTTTCGTACGGCTTCTGTGCTCAAAACTCTCTCTCCTGTGATTGGACAGATGCCGCCGTTAGCCAGTGTGGCGGCCATCACACTGCCGGACTCACACGTGACCTCTATTGAGCACAACTGTGAGGGGCAGACAGGAAATTCAGTCGGGACTTTATTTTAATTTAACTGATTAAAACAGGTGAAGAATCACCTGACCAACCTGGAAATAAAAGTCCAGCGCGTCAATCATATCCGCCCCATCCGGAAAACACTGTAAAGAAGGACATCACAGTTGTATTTGTGAACAATCAACAACATCCTGCTAGTTTGCTTACATAAAACAATGTTCGCTGAAGTACAAACCTTTTTTTCTTTAAGGTAGTATCCTATTGCGTAGTTTCTGTCTCCTGTCTCCTTCTCTGACTGGAATCTGTCCAAACGAAAATCAAACGTCAATAGCAATGAAATTGCACGGAAAACAAGAATAAAACACCAAAGCGAAAGACATACGTTGCGTTGCTGAAGCCCACATATTCCCTGCCTGTCATTTTCTTCACAAACTCCATCACCTGGTGAGGAAATGCAACAATAATTATTTTCTTTGAAGAGATGATATTAGCAAACAGCCAAATAAAGAGTCTGAAATCACATCTGCTCCATTTTTGGGATAAAGGCATTATCTACATCCAAAAAGCAATATTTAAATAATTCGGTAAATAACTAATTTAATGCTTTTCATTTAAAAAAACAACTACTGTATGACTTTATAATATAGCTGAAAAGTTGTATGCACTACTTTTGGTGCTTTGGAGATTAATAGCCAAATAAACATTGTTAAAGGTAGGGTAGGAAATTTGTTTTATAAACACATTTTGTTATACAGGGTAAATCTCTCTACACATCCTGATAGCAATCAATAATAGAAGAGTTCTAAATGTTAAAACAAAAATCTTCTGTGAAAGTTTGAAGACCAAAAAAAAGGTTCGTCCAATCATTGCATTCGATCCGAATGCAATGATAGGATCTCCTACTTGCCTGTCAGCGTATTTATTTTCAGATGACATTTAAAAATGTCAGCATCCCACAACTTACATAGTCAAACTTCTCCGCTTTGTTGACACCTGGCTGGAGAGAATGAGAAGAGGAACAGTAAATTTGACCAACGTGAGGCTTTTGCCTACTCTAGCTTGTAATGGAGAACCTAGGAAGCACAGATCACATACATTTGGTCTAAAGGGCACTGTTAATAGCCTGGATTCAGTCCAGACCAGTAATAGTCCTGCTTCAGGCACCACAAAACAACACATGTAGCAGATGCACCGCGTCAGAATCTGGAATTCTGGGTCAAAGGTCTGTTAGCTCAAATGAATTATAGCCTGGCACGAATGTCAGTATGTATCAGTGTTTGTTTTGGAGTTTCAAGCAGAGTTGATTATCGGACAAGTAAATAGTGCAAACACAAACCTACTTGGCACTAAACTCCACAGTAAAAGTACAGGTTTTTGTTTACCTTGATAAGTGAACTGATGACAATCGCTCCAGCGTTGACCATGGGATTGTGAGGTTTATCTAAGAATAGAAAACCAGCATCAGCTCACAGATTAATGAATTTAATATGAATTTATAGTTACACTTTAATTTTAAGGTTTCCATGTTAAAGTGTAATTATTCATATAAGTACTGAGTAAGATTAAGTACATGTAATTACTATAGGGTTAGGGTGTGTTTTAGATTAGTTGTATATATTTAAGCACAATTTATAGTAATTACTGTAGTAACTACATGTAACGTGAAAAAGACACTGTAAAATAAAGTGTTACCAAATTTATCTATTTGATTTCTCAAGTACAGAAACAAAATGCTTCAATAGGAATGTTTTTGCTTATAAGTTATTCTGCTCTCCATTTACTCTCATTGCTGTCGAGCAGAAACAAGATATTAAAGAAATCTCATTCGTACGTTCTTTCTTATGGGCAGTGCTGGGTAATTTACTCTAAAAACGTAATGGTAACACTTTACAATAAGGTTTCATTTGTTAACATTAGTAAATGTATAATCCAACATGAACTAACAATGAGCAATACATATGTTACAGTATTTATTAATCTTTGTTAATGTTAGTTAATACAAATACAGTCGTTCATTGTTTGTTGACGTTAGTTCATAGTGCAATAACTAATGTTAACAAATACAACATTGGATTTTAATAATGTATAAGTAAACATTGATATTAACATTAAGATGAATAAATCCTGTAGAAGTATTGTTTATTCTTATTTCATGTTAACTACTGAAACCTTATTGTAAAGTGTTACAAAATAATTAATTATAGCTACTAATTACATCTTTGAAAGTGTAATTAGATTACTTTACTTCTTGCTATTTAAAAAGTAGGCTATTGCTTGCTTATTACTAATTACTACTTTCTAAATCCTACTTTATATCAACCTCGACCAGTTGAACAATACAAGAATAGACATGAAACTGCTCTTTTAATTCTTTCAAATAAATAATATAAAATTGCATAAATTATTCTTGAACTGACCAAAATATTTAAAGGGAGAAGGTCACATTAAAACATACATTTTAACTTTAGACGTTACATTTTTATGTTAAATCCCCTATTGTTTTATTTAGAATTGTTTGTATTTAATGCAATTACATCAGAAGTAATCCCTTATTTTACAGTAAATAACAGTAATTGTAATCCATTACACCTAACACTCCTCTATTTGCTGTAGCCTATATATCTATTGCATTATCCTCGACATCAAGAACATCTGTAGGTTGTTTATATGATAATCTATGACATTTCCTCACCCACCATCTTCGTCCAGAGAGAGTTTGTTGAATTTGAATCCGCTGGGCTCCTTCCCCACGTAGTGGTGCACTCTCTCCGTGCCGTGCTCGTGTACAGCGATGGCGTATTCCAGCGGCTTCACGCACGACTGCAAGCAGAACAGCACCTTTGTGTCTCCCACTGAGTGCCTGAAATTCAAAGAGTTCATTTGAAAATCATCACTTCATATTATAGAAAAGCTGAGGGAGCTTTTTCTATTTACCTTTGGCCATCCACTGTGCAGAGAGAGACGCCCCAAAGATCAGGACTAAACTTGGTGAGATGGGGAATGTATTTTGTAACCTGAAAAAGATTCTAAGTGAGTCCAACTATACAAATAAAAGAGGAAAGATATTATTACAAAAAATACAGTTCTTACATGTCCATCATGTTGCAGTTTTGATGTGTGGTAAATATGATTGATGATGCCAACAAATGGCTCAAAATCGGGAATGATAAACTTCCGTCTGAAAGCGAGGCTCAGCAGAACGATGTTTCCACCCGCACACCTGTCACAATGTTGGAAATGTTAGAAAGTAGAACTTCGTCTGGATAAATATTCCTCTTTATGCAGGAAATTCGCAGATATTTTTTATCTGACTTCGCCAAAAATAAAATGTACTCACTTTCGGAACAGCTCACGGTCCATCATGACTTCACCGGCTGATTCTCGGATAGCATCACGAATCTTTTCCATGCAGTCGCGCAATCTGGGGTCAGAGGTCAGAAGGCCGGTACTTTTCACTGCCTGTGAGATGGGGAAAATACTGTTCTATCCTTGAATTTGTCATGCAAACTTCAACTAAACAGTAATGTTTATAAAGATTACTCTAATTATACAATACTCAAACATGTTTCAACTTTTAAATAAAGTATGTGTTGGTGCTTGACTTAAAACATTAAGTTTAGTTAACTTTAGTTTAGTTAGATATTTAAAACTTATCTAATACAAAGTTCATCAAATGTCACTTAAACTAGGTATTGGGGGTGTTTACTGACCTTCTGTATAAATTATTACACAACCCATGACAGCAGTACCACAAAGTCTAGATAATCGTGTGTGAGTTTTACCTCAGCCCTCCCATGACTGAATCAGATTTCAGAGAGAACATGTAAGGGTGTTGATGGTAACTGAGCCCATAACATGCATCTGAGTCAATGTGTGGAGCAACTCCCAGCTGTTGCCCATATACAGTGATGTTCAGTTAGCAGACTTTGACAACTGCTAGTGCAAAAAAGTTAAATCTTTATTGTATATTATTCAGTGTGTATATAATTTAAAGAACTTACAGCAATGAAATTAGATACAGGAACTTTCTCCGCTCCTTCAGTTATAGTGTAGAAAAGCATGTCCTCCAGTCCAGCGAATATACTTTTATTGGTCATATTTCTGCTTTAATGAAAAAAGATTAGACCTCCACACACACTAACACCAAATAATTTTACTTTTTCTATTTATTTTTTTATCAAACATTTGATAACAATAAACATTTTTATATATTCTAAAAGTGACTCACGTTTTCGATTTTGGTTTATCCACGGATACAGGTGCTGTAAATTCGCGGGCTGCGTGAAAAGTAAAATTGAACGACCTCCTCGCCACATTCTGACACGCTGAGCTGCTTTTTGACACGTCTTTCGCCAGTAAGCCAATAACTCCAACATTAGGCAGTCGCAGGGTCCTGAAAGAGATCATTTTCCTGTATCGCATAAGAAAGAAATTAAAATTTGAAGCGTAAATATGGGTATTTAAACTAGTCCTGGTCGCAAATAACGGTCACTAGTCTGGAGATCACTCTCTCGCGTGCGGCTGGTTTGTTTTGAGTCGCGTCAACAGGTGCGCGTGGAATCCGGTGAGCGCCAGAAGCACTTTATCAACACTGACGTCTCGTAAATGTTCGCCGACACCGTCACATATAACTTTCACTTTTAAATCGTCGAGGGTCGAAGTGATCTCATGTCATGATACTGAGACAGCACTTTTTGAGATGTTTATAAGCGTAAATTAATCTATTCTACAACAATCGTTTCAAACGATCTACTAAGGTAAAAAAAAGAAAAAAAAAAAGAAAATAGCTCCGTAACATAGCAAGGCATTAAATAATATAAATGTATACGATATGAAGTAAATGTAGCCTATTTAAAGTAAAAAAAAAAAACGAAAGTACAATCGCAACGTAGAAGAACGATGACGTGAACAAATCAAACGATCTTCTGAATGTTCTCGCGCTTGACGTTTGAGAATTTTAGCCTAACTAGAATTGCTTCAGGGATAACAGTTTAAAGATTTCTTCGTCATGGGACGAACTGTTTAATGAATAATAAATGTTCATGGCTCGTAAGAAATATTTGTTGATAATTTAAATGGTCTCCACTCACCTGACAGTAGGATATAATTTCTGACCAACTGAACAAAAATATCTAGCCTATTTTAACTAGAACCAGCAAACCATGCTGTCCTTTTTGGGAAGAAAGTGGTTCACAGATGACAATACACAGAAAATATTATTATAACATTTATTGCATTATGTTTATACAGTTATGTGAACTATTCCATTGAAATATCCATAATTTGGCAAGTCAAGCAAACCAGTAGGCCTATCTCTTGACAGTTTCATACAAATATAATGCCAAAAGTCAAAGTCAGTGGCACTCTAGCAGCACATCTACAGTAGGCTAGATGACCAACAGGCACAAATTGGTGATGTATTTTCAAGGCAAGTTCAGGCAAATATCACTTATTCGGCAAGATCATGCAATGAGAAATGGCTTGGTGTGGAAATACACTACAGGTCAAAAGTTTGGAATAATTCATATTTATTACGTAAATTATTCAAAAAAATTTACCGCCAGCCTATTTACTTTGTATAATTGTTCATAAATATACAAAATTAGACCCCAAAATAGAGTGTCTTCCAGTGTTTCAGAAGCGAACCAAAGGTAAGAGTTAAAAGTATCTAGCCTAAAATTACCTTTAACCACACTCTAAATCTAGGCACTTTTTGCTGGCTTTGGCATCACCAGCTTCAGAGCAATATCTACAAAGCAAGCGGGCATATAAGACAAGGGGATCCACAGGAGCTTGGCATCCCAGCCGGCACTGTAGCGTGTTCTAGGGTGGGCAGCCAGCAGGGCGTGTTCCATGCAGTTGGTCACTTTACTGAGGTCAGAGTCACATATGGTGTTCATAATCAGCCTCTGGATATTGATGTCTGGAGAGACAAAGAGTGTCTAAATGGACTATGTTTGAAGAAATGGAGAAAATGGTAATCGTTCGCATAAATAACATACATTTATCCAAGTATTTGTCTCCGTAACTCTCTTTCACTTCAGGGGTCAGTTGGTCCCAGAGGCGATGAAGTTCCCTCTCGATGGGCTCCAAGCTGGTCACCTGCGTCTTGAAGAAACCAGGTTCGATGATGCACACGTTGACCCCAAAATTCTGGATGTCCCTCCTGAAATCACAGGAAGTGGTGGTGTCAAAGGTCGAAACTGACACATAAACAATTAGTTTTCTATCACAGACCTTGTATTGGCAGACCTTTCATTCCATCCAAAGGTGCAAATTATGCTAATACACAAAAATGGAATAACGCATAAAACTTTTGCAATTAAAGTACCATTTGATGTGTTCAAGAGAACAAAACCATCACTTCATGGGAAACTAGCGCAAAATATCTTTAAGGAAAAACCCATTGTACCTGACCATTTTGATGACAGACTTTGGCTCAGGCATTTCAGAATGACCAAACCAACATTTGAGATGCTGTGCGATGAAATTGGTCCACTGTCATATAATTTTTTTGTTGCAGATTGAGGGATTTATTCAGTAAATATGTTTCTGTCATAGTTTATGTATATGTCTTATCAGATAAAACATTTCCCACCTTAATTGAGTTTGAATGGCCACCTTGGCTTTTCTACAGTTTTTTTATGTGATATCCCAAAATTTGCATACAAATAGGTGGATGGAAACGAGCTTTTGAAGTGTGATACCTGAGACAGTCAGAGAAGCTCTCCACCGCAAACTTCGAGATGCAATATCCGCCGCCATTAGCTGCCACTCTACCCAACACTGATGCCACGTTCACCACTCTTCCACGGGCCTTTTTCACAAGAGGGAAGAAATTCATGGTCATCTCGATCACGCCAATCATGTTGACTTTGAGTGTGCTTTCAAAGTCTTCAATTTTCATCCACTCAGATGGTCCCATTGGAAGAGCACGTCCGGCATTGTTCACCAAACCCCAAAGTCCTGGAAAGTTAAGAACAAAGATGTCAAACTTGTTTCTAAAACCTTTATTTCATAGTCTCACCTGAAACTCACCTTTATCTCCAACTTCTTTTTTGGTCCATTCCACAGCCTTCTGAATGCTGGCCGTGCTGGTCACGTCCAAGATGCAGGTCTTCAGGAAAGGTCCCGTCGCCCTCTTCAGATCATCCGCGCCCTTTTCCGTGAGACACCCGGCTAAGACGCGGAAACCACGTTTGTCCAGGCGTTTACACAGTAGGTGTCCAAAACCAGAGTCACAACCGGTCACAAAGACGTGCTTCTCTGAGACCTTGGAAATCTCAAGGTTGTCCCGGTAGAACCACACCAGAGCCCACAGCACCACAAACGCACTCAAGCCGCACGTCCACGAACAATCGTTACTGCGAGCACATAAGTATAAACAAAATTTCATGATATTCTTTATAGTACTGTTGGTTTATTTGCTTGTGTTTTGATTGTAGTGTAGTCAGACACGTTCTTACCTCAAGAACTCAAACATCGTTTTTGCCTCCTGAGTGATTCTGTGAAGATGTTTTGTAAACAATTTCTTTTTGGGAGAACGCCAGTGACGTAAAAGACAAAAAAAAAAAAAAAAAAAAACACAACAGTGCAGGTGTAATTAGTGCAGGAAGCCTCAGGGTGTAATTCCTTTAATCACCACAATTGGCTAGTCCAATAGTAACATTCAGTTTAAAAAGCTATTGTGAACTAAACTTATAGGAACTTCTCAAATATTCTACTATTCTACAATGTTAGGAATATTTTATTAGTATAAAATACGGCTGATTTGTTTGTAGAAATCCTCATCACATCCTCTTCAATCAACTTCAGTTGATTTGGTTACTTCTATAAAAGCGTAAAACCATCAACCAATGAAAGTAAATGTGGTAAAACGTTTGCACAAATCAGTTTGAGCTGATTAACTACTACAAAAAAACTGCATTCTTTTAATTCATTCCACAAAAAAACTCATAAATAGTAAGACTTGTATGCTAAAATGACGTAACATGGTTTTTGGAGGCTCATTGAACGTTATTGACTCGTGACTCAACACGTTTTTCAGTGCACAAGAGTAATCTTGAGCTAAGGCTCTTATGAAACAAAGGGAGACTTTGGAACGAGCGTAGAGGTTTAGAAAATGCTGAGATCTGTTGTGTACGAAAAAATGGAAAAAACAGCACCACAGAAGCACTTTAAGCTTCTCACAATGCAAAACTTATTAGCTTCAAAGACTAATTAGCAAAGAGAAAGGTTGAGGATTCATCTCTGTGGTATAACACAACCAAGAGAACAAAACCAACCATAGAGAAGACTTAAGCTTCTATACACATTATGCTTTGAGAAATTTATGGTAATTAATCATCAAACAAACAAGGCTTTTATCAAAGGCTCAGTTAATGACAATTATAAATGTGCGTTCTGGTATTAAATGCACACAATATTTTACAATATTATATATTCCTCAGATGATATGACATGAAATTGTCTTGTCACTGAATATGCAAAATGTCAGAATGTGACAGGTTTGAAAGCATTAACTCCAGTCTTCAGAGTCACATGACACTTCAGAAATCATTCTAATATGATGATTTGCTGCTGAAAGATTCATTATTATTATCAATGTTGAAAAAAATCAGTATTAACTAATTATTAACCAATCATATCATAGCCAAATAATAATACTAATTAACCTGAAGTCTCATATAGAAATGACTGTTTTTACATTAATCCTGACATTATATAATACTCCAATTAGCCTGATTAATAATCCAAAATGAATTGTTCTTTAGTAAAAATGTTTAGTCTGTAATTTTAAGAGAATCTGAAGCCAATTACTTTGCTTTTTCTCTAAATGAATACTTAATTCACACTGTAAGAAATGATTGTGATTATTTATCACAACTTAAATTCAACATTAGAATAAGAAACAATGTGTTGTTTCAACTTAAAAAAGTTTGTGTTCGTGTAGATATTTAATTTCTCAACCAATTTTAAGGTGTTATAACTAATTGCTGCAACATTTTTTTATGGTGCACATTTAAATAAATGCTTATTCACATCTGATTGTTAAAAACATCAATTGAAGAAAAAAATAAGTAACTCTGCCATCAATTGAAGAAAAAATAAGTAACTCTGCCATCAATTGAAGAAAAAAATAAGATTTTTTATGCTGTGCTATCAGTTAAAGTGATCAAGACTTACCTTTTCCCTTCTTGGCTCCGGAGCTGAACGCGTTTGGTGAGTGATCTGAAGTGGGTCTGCGTCTGGATTTATCCCTAAAGCTGATCCTCTAAGACAGGGCCACAATTTCTAATCTCCAATCTCAGTGTATTGCTGTTTGGCCATTTTTGTGTGCTTGTGTAAACGTGATCCCTAAATAGCTGGGCTGGGAGGAACTTTTAAGGAGAATCAAGCCAATTCGAATTATATTTAGGTTGATCAAATTAGTTTTTGGTTGGTTGACAGGAAATTTCAAGCATTGACAGGCGTGTCCAATGATGTGACATTGTGACATTTTTGTCTGGAACAGATTTAAACTATTTCTATTTTTGGTCAAATTATTAGAGATGATATTTTATGACCACATATCAGTTAAAGGGATAGTTCACCCAAAAATGAAAACTCTGTCTTCAAACCTGTATGAGTTTCTTTCTTCTGTTGAACACAAAGGAAGATATTTTGAAGAATGTTAGTAACCAAACAGTTGTTGGTCCCCATTGACTTCCATATTATGGGGGGGGAAATACTTTGGAAGTCAATGGGGCCCATCAACTGTCCGGTTACTGACATTCTTTAAAATATCTTCCTTTGTGATCAACAGAAGAAAGAAATTCATACAGGTTTGAAAAAACTTGTGAGTGAGTAAATGATGACAGAATTTTCATTTTAGGGTGAACTATCCCTTTAGGAGAATACATGGAAAAATTGGACTATAAAAGTATAATAATATAAATTAAATACAAATATTAAGAATACATAATATATAAATGAATAAAAATATAAAATACATTATATATATATATATATATATATATATATATATATATATATGTGTGTGTGTGTGTGTGTATGTGTGTGTGTGTGCGTGTTTGTGGGGGGGGGTCTTTTACTTTATATGCCTAAAAATCACATGAAAAATTTATCTGAAGCCTTGACACAATCGGAAACTCAAGATGAAATCATATCATATGAAGTCCCATGGTGCAAACCTGTGAAATCTGGCATGTTGTGGACTTAAAAAAGCCACACTTTGTTTTACTTTTCCTCTTTATATAAATAAAGTTAATCCTATGAGGCTGAGAGACCTTATTATAGAAATGTGGATTATGTAAAAATCACACTGCATGCCCTGCTTAAAATGGGTTGATAAAATTGAGCTGTGAAATCCCACAAAAACGTATAAAATCTATTTTAGCTTCCTGTTACGTCTATAAAAGAAGGGCAAGTTTGTAATCCTGGTACTAAACGTTCCTTACTTAGGCTGAATGGAAAACACTTGCCAAATGTTTGAAGTGAAAAGCAGGGAAGCGAATCTGAACAGGTGAATCCCAGAACTTTTGAGGGAAAAATGTGACCTTAGATGCAATAACATACTCCAACGCAGCAGTTATAGCACAACAGGTATTTGTTTTTATTACGCAAGCACATTGATATTACATAAAATGAAAATAAAAAAATTAACCAAATTCTAAATAAACAGCAATTCCAGCAGTTCTTTACTAGAATAAATGAGACACAAATGTCTCAAACAACAGTGTCCAAGTTTCTCCAACAGTTGGAGGAAAAGCCTTTCAAAGTTTAAGTCCACTTTGGGCGATCAGGCTCCATCCGCTCATGTGGACGCGGGCTGAACCGGGCCTTTATGCACGTACTCTAGAGCTGTCGCGATCGTCCGCATGTCCATCTCGATACTTCTCGCCCAGTTCTCCACGTCTCCGATTTCCTGTAAAAGAAGAATCGGTCATGAAACCTGCAAATTTCACTTCAGAGAAACAGAGCAACACTAAATTCTGAAAAACAAGAATGGCTATATTTAAAAAAAGACGTCCGGTGTACTTTTAAGGCCTGGTTGAAGTTCTCCACCATGCTGATCCACTGGGCCGTCTGCTTGGAGAACTGACTGGCCTGAACCTGCAGCGTCTTCACCTCATGGTCCAGCTTGCGCTGATTGACGTAGGCCTGCGCAACCCTGAGCAGAGATTCTGAGATATTACAATTTATTACATGTATTGTTGTTTGGTGAAAATCTGCAGGCGAAATCCAGTCACTTCAAAAGGCATGTGCGCGATCGGAAGTTTCAACAGAAATCTGCGCGCTGACCAACAGAAAGCTGATTGGTTTGAAAGTGACTTCTGTGTGAGCTGTGCTTCATACATCTCTTGTTACACGAAATTCATAATGTGAAAGATTATTTTGGTGCATTCACTCTATGTTGTAATTACGACTTGTAAAAAGTGTTCAGTCCTCGTAGAACTCGTAATTACAACTGAGCTCCGACTTGTACCACCGGAACGCTGCAGATTCATTGATAATGTTTCCATAAAACTGCATAATTATGTGTCTAAGGACATGAACCATAGATAAATATACATAGAAAAATACATTCCGGTAGGTCACTCTTCCGCCTGAACTAGACTCACGTACGTCCGTTACCGGAAGCTAGTGATTATAGTTCATAATAAATATGAACATTTTCTTACAAAAAACGCATTGCTTCGCTTCAGAAGGCCTTCATTAGCCCCTTTAGCCTTATGGATTAATTTATGATGAATGGATGACCTTTTTGGGGCTTCAAAATCTCAGTTCCCTTTCGAGAGGTCTCTCCTATTGCGTAAGTAGCTTACGCTATGGGGAAAACTCCTTTTCTCGAGAATATTGAAGTCTTTATGTAAAACGCATTGCAGCTGCACAGCTGACAGCAATGAACGAAGGAACTCGGTCATTGGCTGTGCTGCGGCAACTTGCTTGAACCAATGACGGGGCGACTCTGAATGCGCGACCAATGAGCGCGCTTCGCGCCCGCGCGCGTCAGAGCCCGCCAAGATGGGCGTGGCCAAGCTATATATTGGGCGCCCCGTCATGAGAGTTCTTTAGATTTAATCTCCTTCAGCGAACACCTTCTTCGCTGGATCCTCCGGATTATTGGAAGCCTTCGCCGCCGTGGAAAAGCATACCAGCGGGATTGCTACGAGGACGTCGGCACCTTCAGCCGCCTTCAAGCACCTCCTACTGAGCCATCCGGCGCGCCATATACGCAAGTATTTTACATCTGTCCGCCCCGCGACATTTGTGAAAGAGCAAATTTCCATTAAGGCGTTGTTTCAAATGCCTTCCTGCGCGTCGTGCAGAGACCTTCTCCCGGACGGGGATCGTCACATCATCTGCGCTCGCTGCCTGGGCCGTGACCACGCAGAAGCTGCATTGACCAAGGGCGGATGCCCGGAATGTGATGACCTGGGTCTCTCCGCACTACGGGCTCGCCTCGCCGCTTTTGCCGTGAGCGAGCCCATCGCCACCCCTCTGTTTGAGCCGCGCACTAAGAAAAAGCGCCGCTCACAGAGGCTTCCTGAACCTGAGCTCAGTGACGTCAGGCCGAGCCAGTCTCCGCGTGCTTCACCGCCGCTCTTGCCTTCCCCACCGCCGGTTCAGTTCACCCAGCCGGACCCACACCCCTCTGGCAGAGCGGTGGGCCTTGTGACTTTCGGCGCGTCCGAGGACGACGGGGGAATGGACGACAGCTTGTCCATCGACGCTGCATCGGACGACTGGCCGGGCTCCACTCTCGACCCCGCCCCGTCGACGCTAGCTAGCACGAGCGGGGGCTCCACTATGGATACTGAGATTATCCGTGTCCTCTCTAAGGCCGTGGAAGACCTCGGGCTCGATTGGTCTTCTCCCGAAGAGCCAACCCGGAGCCGACTGGATGAGTGGTTTCTGCAGGGGCGCCAGCAGGCCCCTCGGCAAAGGCCTTCTCCCTTCTTCCCGGAAGTTCACGACGAACTCACCAAGTCGTGGAAAGCCCCCCACTCTGCGCGCCTAAAGCCTTCTTTTTCTTCTTCGCTCTCCTCAGTGGACGGCGCGAAGGAAAGAGGCTACGAGGGAACGCCGCCCCTCGAGGAGGCCGTGGCCAATCATCTCTGCCCGCCCTCCACCTCCGGATGGAAAGCCAAAGCTTCCCACCCCTCGAAACCCTGCCGCACTACCTCTGCTCTCGCCGGTCGCGCCTACGCCGCCGTCGGCCAAGCTGCATCAGCGCTTCACTCAATGGCGGTACTTCAAGTGTTCCAAGCCAAGCTTCTCCGCTCTATGGACGAGTCTGGCCCCGAACCCGAAGCCTTCAGGGACTTACGCAGCGCGACTGATATAGCTCTGCGAGCCACGAAGGCCACCGCCCAGTCCATCGGCCGTGCTATGGCTAATTTGACTGTTCTCGAGCGCCATCTGTGGCTGACTCTGACTGAAATGAAGGACGCGGATAAGGCGCCATTTCTCGATGCGCCTATCTCCACCAGCGGGCTGTTTGGACCGGCGGTTAAAGGTTTCGCCGAACGCTTCACTGAGGCCCAGAACGCTTCACAAGCTATGCGTCATTTCCTGCCAAAGCGCTCCAGCTCATCGCAGAGCAGACAGAGACCGCCGCAGCCGCAGCGGGCTAGAACAGCCCCCACCGCCTCTCAGCCCGCGCCTCAGGCTGACGCTCGACGCCGCTCGCGCTCTCACAACCGCAAGCCGCCTCCTGAGCGACGGGGTCCTCGGCCCAAGATTGTGCTGAACCCTGAGCCTCGAAAGCCGTCCTAGCCACAGAAATGAGAAGAGAGAGTACGTGTCTCGCAAAAGCCGGACCACTCTCTCCGCAAAAGCTCAAACATTACCCAGTCCCCTTACAGGCGGCTGGATATGTCCATACAGCAGTCAATGGGCCAGTCACAGAGCTCGCTCACCTGCAAACAAACGCCGTTTTTACGGCGACGCACAGAAAACACAAAAAGAGTCTTTTTCTGCCTGCATCACTAAGGGTTCACATGTCCACAAAGTGTGCATTCCCAGATACTGTCAAAACAGTGCCAAATTCATTCCCAGCTCAGGCTGTGCTTCCCATGAATGTAGATCACGTGCCTACGGTCATGTACGCACCACTACACACAAGCACTGTTCACACAGTTATAAATTCATCCCCAGTAAAAGCGGGAAACATTATAAAAGTGACGCGTGTGCCTACCACTGTTTATGCACCCCCACTTATAAACACTGCCCTTACAGTGTCAAACAAAACCTCAGCTCAGGCTGCGAGTTTTACAAACACAGCGCGCACTGTTGTAATCACACACGCGCCCATTCACTCAGCTGCTCAGCGCGCGCCCGCGCCTCTGAGAGCTATGAGCTCAGGCGATTCGCTAGCCGGGTCCCTACGTCACAGCGGCCCGCCCCTAGCCTGTATTCAGCCCATATCTGTACACGCAGCGGCATGGGAAAACATTCCAGATATGCCGAAATGGGTATTAAATATAGTAAAGCACGGATACTTGCTCCAGTTCGCTCGCAGGCCACCACGTTTTACGACTGTGGTCGAGACGAAAGTGAGAAAAGAGTGTTCACATGTTCTACGCACCGAGGTGCGCAAACTAATAGAAAAGGGCGCTGTGGAAACTGTTTCCCCCTCTCTGAGCGGGACAGGTTTTTACAGCCGCTATTTTCTCATCCCGAAAAAGGATGGCGGTCTCCGCCCCATCCTAGATCTCAGACACCTGAACAAAGCACTAATGATTCGCTCGTTCAGAATGTTAACAACCAAGCATATCCTCGCGCAAGTGCGCCCAGGAGATTGGTTTCTCTCAGTGGATCTGAAAGATGCTTACTTTCACATTCCAATAGCGCCTCATCACAGGCCGTTTCTGAGATTCGCTTTCGAGGGACAGTCATACCAGTACACAGTACTCCCGTTCGGCCTGTCCCTGGCTCCCCGTACATTCACGAAATGTATGGATGCAGCACTTTCCCCCCTAAGACAAAGGGGAGTGCGAATACTGAATTATCTCGACGATTGGCTGGTTCTAGCACAATCAGAGAGTCAGCTAATAACACACAGATCTTGGATTATCAGCCATTTAGAATGCCTGGGTCTAAGAATCAATTTTGCAAAAAGCATACTATCTCCCAGCCAGAGAATTTCTTTCCTGGGAATAGTTCTAGACTCGATGCAAATGACAGCGCGCCTCTCATCGGAGCGCGCGCTCACCATCCGGCGCCTTGCAACATCATTCAGAGCGGGCGCGCGCGCCCCCGTCAAACGGTTTCAGAGGATGCTCGGTCTCATGGCCTCAGCATCGGCCGTACTCCAGCTAGGATTGTTGCATATGCGCTGGCTCAAGAGCCGCGTCCCTACTCACGCGTGGCGTTCGGGCCATTTTTTAATCAGAGCGAACCACGGCTGTATAAAAGCCCTGACGCACTGGAAAGCCGCCGACTGGTACCAGTCAGGCGTGAGTCTGGGTGTGAACACAAGGAGAAAGATGATAACGACAGATGCCTCCAAAATAGGTTGGGGGGCCCTTTACGAGGGCAGGCCTGTCTCCGGCTTTTGGTCAAACCCGGAGAAGCGCCTACACATAAACTGTCTGGAAATGAAAGCGGTCGCTTTGGCTCTCAGAGCCCTGCTCCCACATCTAAAAAACGAACACGTCCTGGTCCGAACGGACAACATGACGGTAGTGTCGTACATAAATCACCAGGGTGGACTCAGGTCGAGCTCCATGCATTCAATGGCCAGGAGACTCATTTTATGGTCCCAGCACAACTTGCGCTCGCTGAGAGCAGCGCATGTGCCAGGCGCCCTGAACCAGGGGGCAGACATGTTACCCAGAGACAAGATTCTCCCAGGAGAATGGGCTCTCAACCCTCTGACGATTCAGTGGTTATGGAAAACCTTTGGCAAAGCGGAGATCGACCTCTTCGCCTCCAAGGAGAATGCGCACTGCTCTCTTTTCTTCACGAAAAGCACGGACGCGCTCGCCCAGAGCTGGCCGAGCCGCCCCTTATATGCCTTTCCCCCGATCGCGATGCTGCCACAGGTCATCAGTCGGGTCAGAGAGGAGGGAAACGCAGTGCTGCTGATAGCCCCACTCTGGAAGAACCAAACATGGTTTCCAGATCTGATGCAAATGCAATCTGCACCACGGCCGATTCCACTGAGGCCAGACCTCCTCAGTCAGGCCAGCGGGATGATATTTCATCCCCGCCCCGATCTGTGGGCCCTTCATGCATGGCCCCTCAACGGGTTCCCAGGAACCTCGCGAGCGGAGCACTAAAAACCATCGCTGAAGCGCCCTCCACGAGACGCTTATATGCCCAGAAATGGAAAGTGTTCGGTGACTGGTGTAATACCAAGGGCCTGAACCCTGTAACATGCGAGATTACGAGTGTACTCGTTTTCCTACAAGGGCTTCTGGAGGCGGGCCGCACCCCCTCCACGCTCAAAGTATATGTGGCTGCCATCACAGCGTCACACGACCTTGTAATGGAACGTCCATTGGGAAGAAACGACCTAATTATTCGTTTCCTAAGGGGCGCCAGGAGGATGAACCCTTCACGCCCCCCCTCAGTGCCGATCTGGGACCTAGCTACGGTCCTAGACGCTCTTAAAGGGCCCCCGTTCGAACCACTCCGAACCGTGCACCTTAAACAGCTCTCGCTCAAGACGGCGCTCTTGCTGGCACTCGCCTCGGTCAAGAGAGTGGGCGACCTGCACGCGCTTTCAACAAACGCTGCCTGCCTAGAATTCGGACCTAACGACTGCAGGGTCGTCCTTAGACCGAAACATGGGTATATTCCTAAAGTGCTCACCACTCCCTTCAGAGCACAGGTTATCTCCCTAACTGCGCTTTCGTCTCCAGCAGACGAACACGACGCTAATCTACTCTGCCCCGTTAGGGCTCTCAGAGTGTATTTGGAGCGTTCTGCCCTATTCAGACAGACAGAACAACTGTTTGTATGCTTTGGCGGCCGTACGAAAGGTTCCGCCGTTTCAAAGCAGAGAATCTCTCACTGGATAGTCGAAGCTATAGCTCTGGCTTATGAAGCTAAGGGACTTCAATGCCCCTGGGGAGTCAAAGCACACTCCACCAGGAGTGTGGCTTCTTCCTGGGCATGGTCGAGCGGGATACCGATCGAGGATATTTGTGCGGCGGCAGGCTGGGCCTCACCGTCCACATTTATCAGATTCTACAACCTACAGGTCCCGACATTGCATTCCAATGTGCTATCAGCATAATGCTAGTTGAACTGCGAGTTCGTATCTAGATTATGTATGTGCTTGTGTCACACTGAGCGCCTTCTAGCCGCTCTGTATTTTTTCCCACATATAAAGCTCGCCTCTGCCGGCTAGTTGGATGATAACTTTGCTTTTTAGCTCAGGCACCTGCCTCTGGCTATCATAAGGCGAAGTTCAGCACGCACGGCGTTTTGCATGGTGTTCCCATAGCGTAAGCTACTTACGCAATAGGAGAGACCTCTCGAAAGGGAACGACTCGGTTACTAACGTAACCTCGGTTCCCTGAGAGGAGGGAACGAGTATTGCGTAAGCTGCCGTGCTTGTGCTTGGTTAGTTCGCTTCAGTCGTTTTAACCTAAAGAACTCTCATGACGGGGCGCCCAATATATAGCTTGGCCACGCCCATCTTGGCGGGCTCTGACGCGCGCGGGCGCGAAGCACGCTCATTGGTCGCGCATTCAGAGTCGCCCCGTCATTGGTTCAAGCAAGTTGCCGCAGCACAGCCAATGACCGAGTTCCTTCGTTCATTGCTGTCAGCTGTGCAGCTGCAATGCGTTTTACATAAAGACTTCAATATTCTCGAGAAAAGGAGTTTTCCCCATAGCGTAAGCTACTTACGCAATACTCGTTCCCTCCTCTCAGGGAACCGAGGTTACGTTAGTAACCGAGTCGTTACTATTCATTCCCATTAAAAAGCTTAAGGGCCAGGATATTTTTTTAATACAACTCTGATTATGTTTGGCTGATAGAAGAAAGTCATATACACCTAGGATGGCTTGAGTTGTGAGTAAATTATGGGATACTTTTCATTTTTGGCTGAACTAACTACCTTTAAGAGAAGTAGCTTCTCTTACACTGACGAAAGTGACGTCAACGCACCTGACGTCGTAAACATGAGTTCCCACCTCGTAACTTCCCATGACATGAACGCATCAATTATACACGTTTTCATAACGTCGGCTGTTGGGAGAAAAATGCCCTGTTTTATCCAACCGTGCGGTTTTAAGCTGCTTTTGCACAGTTTCGTCATAACATCGGCACAAAGACTTGGATTATGACCGCAGTGATCACATGAACTGACCGTATAATCCTGTGCATTAAATAACACCTTTACAAACATATAAAATGTATCGGACTCACCCCACATTTAGATGATCCACCAGGGCTTCTGTTAAACATGTTGCTGCTGTTATGGCCTCTCGTCTTCGTTTCTCTGTACAGTATACAAGTGTTTTATCACTTGACCAAGTACTGCATGACACACTAAACGCATGGAATTTCTTTTTAACAATGTGATTATTTATTTCTTTATTTCAAACAACACTTATTTATGTAACAATTTAGCAGCTATTTATACTTATTTCGGTGTTGTTTAGACGTATTTCAATGCAATTAAAATCAATTAAATGTATTTAAATCTAAAGTTAATAAATACAATTAAATTTGCATTTTCCCCAATAAATGGTCCTCTATGATATAGTATAAAAAGGTTTAAAATAAAAGCAAATGTCCGCGACTAGATGAATGCAGGATAGAATATGCGGATCACGTGAACGTTAATTACCAATTAACGTCATATTTTCTTAAATACATTACAATAAAACAGACAAGTATACATTTGAGTTATACCAAAGGGCCTGTAAACTAACGTTAAAGCTAGTCGGTAGAGATCTACAGAAGCACATACCTTGCAACTCTTTCCTTTCGTTTTGTTTCGTTTGGTGTTCTTTTAATAAACGGGAAAGCATTTTTGGCTATTTAACTTAATGTAATAGAAAATAAAATATGTTGATTGGATAAAGTCAATATTCTCTCAATGTTTTGGAAATCACTGGACTCACATGACAAGCAGGACTGAGTGAAAACATACGGAAAGCGTGGAGGGACAAAAATACATGAGAGTATTTTAAAATGACATTTCAAAATAAAGGTTTCTTTAAACTTTTTTTTTTTTTTTTAAATCACAGAGACGTAACAGCTGACCTACTAGCGGTGACTGTTCTTATATGAGTGATAAAAACGTCTATGGTTTTATTTATGTATTTATTTATTTAAACAATGAAATGTGTAGGCTACATAATAAATTCATTCTGTTTTTTAATTAACCTGTATTTCCAAGCTTGTTACAACCAGTTTCTAGGGGGTAGGACAAAACGTTTTTTTTTTTTTTTTTTTTTTTTATCTTGGACTTTTATTTTGAATGATTGCTTGGACACCGCCTTTTCCCAATAAAACAACAACTCCCATAATCCTTCACTCACACGTAAACATTAACCCAGATGATACTACAGCTGGAGCTTCTGAAGCGATTCACATCATGAAATGACACAAAAGAGACTCCGAGGTCCCGGTCCGGTTCGGCGGAAGGCACCGATTTAAAACCCTTGACATGAGTAAAAGAGACCGGAGAGACACATGGTGTTCATTTGACATGCGTTTACAGCTAACGAGATGATGTGGCCTGTAGGTTAAGTTAGCTGTCAAGCTAAAGAAAAAGCCCATCAGCTGTTCGCATTGCATTGAAATAAAATGATGTAGCTGGACTTGAACCCGAGGAAAGGGACAGACATTAGCGACAGGATGAAGAAATCACGCAGTGTCGGAGCTTCTTCCTCGCTCAATGGACTCGGAAAACAAGGTGTGTTTTATTAAAGTGTGTTCATTCATAACATGATGGGAGCTTTTACTGCCTTAACTGTCGATAAAAGATGAATGCTCGTTTCAATATTACAGTTTTTACTAAACTAATCTTAGAGGTTTGTATTTACGTTATGAGATAGAAAATATGGGAATTTGGAAATGCATTATCTATCTATCATACTGTTGTTTTATCTATCCATCTATCTATCTATCGAACTGTCGCTCTTTCTATCTATCTATCTATCTATCTATCTATCTATCTATCTATCTATCTATCTATCTATCTATCTAACATACTGTCGACCCATCTATCTATCTATCTATCTATCTATATATATATATATATATATATATATATATATATATATATATATATATATATATCATACTGTCTATCTATCATACTGTCTATCTATAGAGATGGATCAATACATAAATATGTTGATATATAAATTATACATATGTGTGTCTGATTGATATAAGAATATTTTAGTGTATGTATGTATATATATATATATATATACACACACACTAGTCAACGTTTGAAGTGGATCAAAAAAGTTAATCAAAGTTGTCCTAAGACAAGAACGGGTATTGTTCAAAATTCATGTATAACTTCGATGAAAGGTTTTGATCCACTTCAAATGTTGATTACTGTATATAAAAAATATATAATTTTCTTTGGGTGTGTTAATAATTTGTTTCTGCCTCATAATCCTTTAAATACATCTAATTGTTTTTTACTGTGGGAGTGTCCTGTGACGTATATTTTGTATTTACAGGCCTTGTGCTCATTATTTCATATATTAAGTACCTATTCATTACATTATTGAAATATTTTCAGAATACATTAATCATCATACCCATCCGTGTGGCATAATAGACTATGCACTCTAAAAATCTGTTTTACAAAAGCAAACTGCTTCATATGTTTGGGACGTGACTGTATTTTGTGAGTCAGACTAAAATAGTTTCCATTCAAGACAATATCAAGACTTCTAATCTTACTGTCCCTCTGGGAATGGCTGTTGTGTCAAAAAGACTTGCGCAAAAGAAGGAGAAAGGGTAAAGATCTTAGTCAACTTGTTCATTTCCAGTAAACTTGTCTGCTGAAGCACAATAAGACAGTGCTGTAGGAGGAAGCCCAGTATTCAGCCATGACTCCAGTCTTCATGTTTGCAGATGGCGAGTCCCGACGGAAGAGGAAGATGGCGGAGATCACGCAGGCCCTGAACGTGACGCCCGTTGATGTGCCCGCTCTGAGGCGCATGGCCATCAGTGAAGGAGGTCTTCTGACCGACGAGATCCGCCGGCAGGTGTGGCCCAGACTGCTCAACGTCTCTGTAGACAACATACCTGAGCAACTAGGTAAGACCGATCACTTAGGACATCCGAGGGAATTCACTTTTCTAAAAGCCTTGCAGATGTAAATCAAGATTTCAATCTTCAGAGACGGTCGATCGAGACAACAACAAGGACTTCAACCAAGTGCTTCTGGACGTCCAGAGATCCCTGAGACGCTTCCCTCCAGGTGAGCTGAAGGGACCAGCGCTGCTTCTTCTGGGTCTGGAGCTGGTCTCTGTGCATGTCTAAACTGCTTTAATGTGTTTAATGGACGCAGGGATGCCAGACGAGCAGCGGGAGGGTCTTCAGGAGGAGCTGACTGATATTATTCTGCGGGTGCTCGTGAAAAACCCTCAGCTGCACTATTATCAGGGTTACCATGACATTGTGGTGACCTTCCTGCTGGTGCTCGGGGAACGACTCGCCACTGCCCTGGTGGAGAAACTCTCCACTCACCATCTCAGGTGGGCCAGGAACAGAAGAGAAACAGGTCCAGAACCTGTATGTGACATATTTGTATATGTGTATATATATATAATTTTTTTTTTTTTGCCAATTGTTTTGCATTCTGACATTGTTCAATATAATAAAGTGCAATTCCCTCTACAAAAATTTAATTCTCAAAACTTTAATGTGAAAATATTATTATTATTATTCATGTATTCTTAAATATTGTCGACATATATTTTGTTAAATGTAATTGAAATATATTCATTATTTTTTAAATGTTACATTAGATATTCTATAAAATAATCTTTCTTAATTAAAGATTATTAAGTGCAATTTCCTCCAACAAAAAATCTCATTCTCATCACTAATATAAAAACATATTATCGTTATTATTATTATTATTATTATTATTAAATACGTGAATTATATTCATTATTATTTACATTTGAAAATATTTATTTGTACTTTTATTTCTGTCTAAGATAATCAAGCTCAATTCCCTCCTACCAAAAAAAATTAATTCTCAGTGAAAAGTGTAATATTATTATTTAAACCTTAAAATATTAATATACATCTTTTATTTATACATTTCTTGAATGTGCCCTAATTTAGCTGAAAATAAAGGGAACAAAATATTTAATTACTTCAGTTGCTGTATTATAGTAAGGCAAAACATCTTCTTAAAACAACTTTTTTTGGTAACACTTTACAATAAGGTTTCATTAGTTAGTGTATTAACTAACATGAACTAACAATAAGCAATACATTTGTTACAGTATTTATTAATCTTTGTTAATGTTAGTTAATACAAATCTAATTGTTCACTGATTGTTCATGTTAGTTCACAGTGCATTAACTAATGTTAATTAGTTAACATTAGTTATTAGGTCAGCGCACATTAGTTTGATTAATTAATCAAACACCCTTTGATTTTAATAATGTATTATTAAATGTCAAAATTAACATTAGCAAATATTAATAAATACTGTAGAAGTATTGTTCATTCTTAGTTCATGTTAACTAAAGTAGTTAACTAATGAAACCTGATTGTAAAGTGTTACCTTTTTTGTTTTAATGTCTAAGTAGATATTTTTCATGCCTCTAACTTGCATTTCAGGGACTTTATGGACCCCACTATGGACAACACCAAACACATCTTGAACTACCTGATGCCCATCATCGAGAGAGTGAACCCTGAAGTGTATGACTTCATGCAGCAGTGAGTAGACGCCCCTTTTTGTTTGCTTTTTATGTTTGCTTTGTATGTTTGTGTTGAAGCACAATGGTTTGATTGATCCTGTTTGGTCATTATGTAACATGTGAAAGAATGATGAGCGGGGTTCTTTATTCTCTTGGGTAGTTTGAGATAAGCATCTTTATTTTCTCAACAGAGCTGAAGTGGGCACGATTTTCGCCCTCAGCTGGCTCATCACCTGGTTCGGACACGTGCTGTCAGATTTCCGCCATGTGGTCCGGTTGTACGATTTCTTCCTGGCCTGCCATCCTCTCATGCCTATATACTTTGCTGCTGTGGTACGTTTGCGTTTGTTTGACTCTTTGTCATCATCAAAACCATCTCTGGTTTCTGATATTCAGCAGAAGTGGGTCAGCAGTTTCACTGCCACCGCATTAGCAGCTATTTTTAGGCTGTGTTGTTGAGTCTGAATAAATAATTGACACATTCTCTCATGTCGTGACTATTTGTCTGTTGAACAATTAAGTACTGTGTTCCGAATCTGCAGTCTTTCTAAACTTCCAAACATGGAGTTTTGATGTATGTAACTAAATACTAAAAGACTATAGAGTAGTTTTAAAAAGAAAAGAAAAAAAAATAGCATTAAAAAAATTAAGCCTATTCTTAGGACCATTAAGATTTTGTGCATTGTGACATTAATTTGATTATTTTTGTTTTGTTTTCCACCTCATTGTTAGTAGCCTACTGTAATGTAAAAAAAAGTTAAATAAATTTTCTTTATTTCAGAAAATTCTCATCATTATCGTGACATAAAACAGGATATTATTTCATATTTTAAAAAGCAGTGGCATTACCATAACATTAACAAGATAAGATATTATTTAATATTTTTTAAATCATTGTCAGTAGCATAATGAAAAATAAAAACATTATTTAATATTTAAAAAATCTCATTGTGATTAGGTAACATAAAATGGAATATTTAGTATTTAAAAAAATATTTATTACCATAATACAAAAAAATCTCATCGTCATTACCATGCCATACAGTTGGATATGAATTAATATATTTGTTTTAAATCTAAGTCATTACCATAATGCAACTAGATATTTAAAAAAAAAATGTAATCCAGTAGTCATTACCATAATGCAATTTTATATTATTTAATATTTTGAAAAACATAAGAAAAGCAAAAATCTCATTGTCATTACATAAAATGGGATATTATTTAATATAAAAAAGTCATTACCATAATAAAAAAATCTAATTGTCATTACCATAATGCAGAAAAAAGAAAAAAAAACATTCTCATTAATGTAACAGATACAAAACATATATTGTCATCACATATTGTATTTAATATAGTAAAAATCTAATTTTTATTATCGTAATTAAAAAAAATATTCTTATTAAAAAATTTCTAGTTAATTTTTAAAGTACATTTTTAGAGTATATTAATACTACCATTAAAACCCAGGCTGTAAGATTCAATAGAAATCCAAACACACAACAGCAAAGAAATTCTATCACATTTATTGTCGTCCTGGTGTCCTGTGTAAATCTACTGGTATCTAGCGTTGTCTTCTTCCTGCAGATCGTGCTGCATCGAGAAGAGGAGGTGCTGGACTGCGAGTGTGACATGGCCATGATGCACCATCTCCTGTCCCGTATCCCACAGGACCTGCCGTACGAGACTCTGATCAGCCGCGCGGGAGATCTGTTCGTTCAGTTCCCTCCGTCTGAGCTGGCCAGAGAGCGCAGTCAGCAGTGAGTCTATCAGCCTTGCTCTGAAGGGGTTTCTCACAGGAACAAATATCTCACAAACCATTCTCTCTGTCCAGAACCGCCGTCTCCACCTTCAAAGACTTTGAGTTGGCGTCGACGCAGCAGCGCCCGGACACGGTTCTCCGGCAGAGACGGATGGAGCAGCAGAAGCGCACACTGGAGGCCCAGCGCAGCACCGTAGCGGTCGTGCAAACCACGGGACGGCGCTTCGTGAGGCTAGCGGTCATGGGTTTGACTGTGGCGTTGGGGGCCGCGGCTTTAGCCGTGGTAAACTCTGCCCTGGAATGGGCTCCTAAGCTAGACTTACTCTTCCCGTGAAGGAGCCAATCGACAGCACAGAACAACAGCGTCTCAATTTGAGGACCGAATGTTTGTTATTTCGCCTTTTTTTTTTTTTTTAAGTATTTATATACGAGTCAGACTAATGAATAAAATATTGTGCGTATGGTTATTCTAATTTAACAAGTTTTTTTTCCTAGAGTCTGAAATGAAAGGAAAATGTTTCCTGGATCCACAAGAACGTCAATCATTGTGTCGAGATAAATGTACAGTAGGCTAGAGGTATGTACACTCCACGGCTCATTCATGAAACACGATCTGTGCACATTTTTGTGTAAATCATCTGTAGACACATAAGAATTTTTACATAACAATGCTTTTAATCGAATAATTAATTCATGTGCAAAAACAACAAGTACATTGTTCATAAAACAATTTTTATGTAAATTGTCAAATTAAATTGAAAACAATTTTGTAATTAGTTTTTCTTTTTCAAAATTCGTACACGTTGTTCGTAAATACATTGTCAATTGTAACATTGAATTGAAAACAACAATTTTGTAATAAGTTTTTCATTTTCGAAAGTTCATATACACTGATCGTAAACCAATGTTTATGAAAATTTTTAATCTAATGCAATAATTTAGTAATAATAGTTTGTGTTTAAGAAATGTATATACATTTGAAATTCCTCTAAAAACAACCAAAATGTACATTGATTGTCAAGCTATTTTTACTTAAATTGTCTCATTTAATTCAATGCAAAAATTTACATAAGAATACCTTGACAAACAATGTACTTTTTTGTTTTTGTGCATGAATTTAAACTCAATCATTATGTAGACGATTATTTAAATTGTCGCATTCGCTTAAATGTGACAACGTTGTTACATACAATATTCATGTTGTTTTACATGTGAATTTCAAAACAAAATCTCACTTAAACTATCATTACATTGTTGAATTCAATTCAGTGTGACAATTTACATAAAAATTGTTTTACGAACAATGTAAATGAACTTTTAAAACAAAAGTAAACCGTAATTGCTAAATTGTTGCATTCAATTCAATGCGAAAATTTACATAAGGATGATTTTACGAGCTATGTACATAACTAACTTAATTTTATGATATTCATGTACTTTGCTCGTAATACAATTTTAGGTAAACTGTGACTGAATTGAATGTAACAATTTACTAATGATAGTTTTTGTTTTAAAATTCATGTACAAAATAATATTTACGTATACATACGTTTTTACGTAAAATTCAAGACTAAATTCACTGTAACAATTTACTTAAGAATTCTTTTATGAACTATGTACATAATAGGGGAATTTTTGTTGGGAATTCATGTACAGAAACAACATTCAAACAAAAACGGTTGATATACATTGTTTGTAAAGTCATTCTTATGTAAACTTACCTAAAAATTACATTACAAATTATCTATGCAGAAATTTGCTTTACTTGTGTTTCATGATTGAGCTGCTATGTGTTTTATTTAAAAAAAATATATATCTAATGAGACCAAAATATTTTAGAGCCCCTGTTCATAGAATTAGCAATTTATTTGGTTCAGGGCCCCTTATTGGCAGAAATCGAATTAGTTCTGTGTACGTAAAATCTTAGTTAAGAAGCAATTATAAAACAGCAGTGAATGAAGAGTCATTTTATTATGTTCACAATTTCTATGTTAATGTTTTTGAAGTAATTTTTTTCACTACATTTCAGTTTTTTCTTCTCCAAATCACCTTAATTGCAGTATTTTTTTGTGATAAGTGCTAATCTTGGTACATAACGTACAGTTTTCATGAATCTCAGAGCTGGAGTTGAAACCACTTCTCAGTAACTTCAGCTGATCAACAGACTTGAAATATTCTGGAGTGTGTAAATGATAAACGTGAAATACTTAAAGTAGTTTCTGTAATGTAACTCCAGGTTAGTGTTGAATCATGGCACATTGTTATTTTTATTCTTTAAATGCGTTTCCACTTAACAACATCTAAGCTTAGAGTAACATCCAAGTGGATATTTTCCATTATTCTTATATTGGTGAATCATGATTTATTTAAATAACATTCTGCCATCCACATAATACTACTGTTAATGACAACATAATCACTGCTTTGATTTTGCATTAATTTTGCACTAAAGAACATGCTTCTTTCTTATTTGTTTGCACATTGAGAGATTGTTATAAGTTGTCTCTGGTTTGCTTAAGTTAATGTCACACATTTGACCATGTTGCTAAATATGTTTCAATAAAAAGAAAAGTAAACCGATCTGTGTAAAAGAGATTTGTTCATTTGGATAAATTCAACATATTATTTAAAGGTAATTTATTCAAAAAATCATTTGAATTGGCTCCATGTTTTTTGTAAAACATCTTTATTGAATCTATTGTAAACAAAAGAGAACAGAATCATAATGCTTCGACATGTTTAAAAATAAAAATAGGAATATGAGGAGAAACCTGTATTCTGAAAATTATATTACAATTTTTATTTATGATAAATCAATAATTATGACAATTGAGGGGTTTTCTTTTATATATATATATATAATTTGATTACAATCCACTCCATTTTATGCATCTGTTGTGCATTTAAGTTAATCTTCAATGTGTGGTTTTTTTTCTTTAACAGTTTGATTTATTCCTTCATGCCATATTGCATATTCTACTACGATTTTACACCAAAAAATCTTTGGATTATAAACAAAAATCACCTCATACAAAAATCAAGATACAACAATAATAAGTCTTTTCTCTTACAATAGCATTGCACAAAGTCCCAGAGCATCATGTCACCAGAAAATAGTAGTGATTAAAGACGGTTTAAAGCATTTTTAAAAATGTCACTTTTTTCATCCTATAAATGCTCAGATACTTTTAATTTTGTAAACACGTTCTGAATCTTTAGTCCTGGAACATATCGTTGAATCTGACTGATGTGCCAGTGATGTGACTAGAGAAAGTGAACGTTTTAAAGGTACAACCACAACTGTGGCACATTACCCTCACCTGGATTATTTTAAGGTGTTTCGTAAGTGTTGTGTTACTGTAGCGCAGGTTTTTGCTCGTTCAGATATGCCGCCAGTTTTCAGTGGCAGTTCTGGCACTGCGGATGGCAGAGGACTCCGTTGACTCGACATCTGCAACCACCCGATGTGTCTCCGGTACCCTGAGGATTCAAAACCAGGTCTAGGTTAACTATATCTGATGCATGTGAATCACTGAACGACTGAATCATGTAGTTTGGTGTCCGACCTTTGGTCCCCATCGGGCTTGTTTAGTCACCCAGCAGATCTCAGTTTTACACATCAGACAAGAGATCCAGTCACAGCCGTCTTTCTTCTGGACGATCACCTGACATTTTGGACAGTTCATCGCCTCGCCGTTCTTCAGGAGTTGCTGGAATGGAAACCGGTTGACCGGTAACAAACATTTTAACGTTAATTACTTTTTCTTTTTCAGAAATATACTGCACAACCAATGTAATCCAAATCCCGAACAAATAAATTACTCTTATGAATCGGTTCTTTTTAGTGAATCAAATACATACAGTGCAACCAATGTAGTCTGATTCCTGAACGAGTGGCTCTTATGAATCGTCTCTTTTCAGTGAATCAAACACATTCAGCACAACCAATGTAGTCTGATTCCTGAAGAAATGACTCTTATAAATCTGCTTCTTTTAGAGAATCAAACACACACAGTGTGACCAATATATTCTGATTCTTGAACAAATGACTGAATCACTTTTCAGTGAGTCAAACACATACACAGCTCAACCAATGTAGTCTAATTCCCAAACAAATTACTCTTATGAATCTACTTTTTAGTGAATCAAACACATATAGCACGACCAACGTAGTCTGATTCCTGAACAAGTGAATCTTATGAATCAGTTCATTTTAGAGAATGAAACACCCACACAGCACGACCATTTTGCGACCACAAATGACATTTAAGGATCAGCTCTTTTTAGAGTATTATACACATACATCGCAGCCAATGTAGTCTGATTTCAATTTATTAATAATAGTTAATTATTGTACATTTATTTATGTGAATAAAAGCCTAAATTCAATCGGTTTATCAAATATAGCGATCGTGTCTCTTCAGAAAATTTGGACTAAACCGCATAATTCATATGGATTAGTTTTAAGATCTCTTTATGAACTTTTTGAAGAATCAAAATGTCAGTTGCGTAGCTGTCAATGGAGGGACAGAAAGCTCTCAGATTTAATCAAAAAGATCTTAATTTCTGTTCCGAAAATGAACAAAAGTCTCACGGGTTTGGAACGACATGAGGGTGAGGAATTAATGACAGAAATTTCCTTTTTGGTCAGTCTATCCCTTTAAGGACATTCTTAACGATTCCCATCCCTAGTGGGCGCTGTTTCAATAACTTCAATAGCTTCAAACATGAACAAAAAAAGTTCGAAACAAATGAGTTTTCCACCCACATCCAGCATCTGCGTGGTCTGCCGGGCTGCGTCGTCATTCTGCGCTCGTATACGCAGGTCGTCCTGGTACTGCTGGCAGTTCATTCCCTTGTGAATAGCCTTGAAAACACACACAGTCTTTTAGGACGCCGCACTTCAAAACTGTAATTAAACTAAACAAACTTGATGTTCACCTTGCAGAGGATGCAGTTAGTCTCATTGCAGATGTCACACGAGAATTCGTTGACGTCATCTTCGAAGATGCACCAGCCGGCGCAGTCGGGTGTTTTGCAGTGGTAACTGTTCTCACTGCGTGACTCTGCGATGTTCAGCCTCAGTTCCAGAAATTTCTGGTACTCGTCCTGAGAGAGAAGCTGGTGGGTAACAGTAGAGTTTGGTGTGTTTATTAAGTGAACCGCAATAAGTCAAGGTTAAATGATACAGTATTAATGATCTTACTGATTTGATTTCTCGATCTTGAAGTATGCAGTTACAGGAATAAGCGTCGTCTCTATATGGACACGCCACCTCGGCATCGGTGCAGTTTAGAACAGTTTCCTTCAGACACTCCCTGTAGGATAAACAGAAGTTGTATTTATACTATGTTTCAGTGGTACTTCCTGTTTACAGTCTCAAATGAACTGTCTTAAATGACCTGCAGAAGCTATGCAGGCACTCTCTCAGTACGGCACCCTCTCCTGGCATGATGGTGCAGAAGCAGATGGCGCAATCCAGTTGATCTGTGTTCCCCACCAGACTCTGGGAATCTGTTTCCAGGAGTTCTTGGAAATTCTTCTCTCGTTCTTCTATCAGAGACTATGAATGGACACAGCCACATGTGTTATGTTTGTGTGTGTTTTTTTTTATGTGTTATGTCAAAATGCTAAAAGATTCCTTTTAGATTTAATAGCAAAATGTGGACATAATCCTAAAAGATGCTATCCTAAGGTAAGAATGTATCATATGGAAAAGAATAGAATTAAATTATTATTATTTTTATGTGTGATTAATAATTAATGCATAATAATTTAGATTTTATATATGTATTTAATTAATAAAAATATATGTATTCTTTAAAATCCTTAAAGAGTTTCTTTGTCTTCTTATGAATGTGTCGTAATATAATTAACATATAGCATTTTATCCTATTGGTAAATATAAAAGGGAAACAACTGATCTACATGATCCACATGATAAAAAAGATACAATGGCAATCCTTTTTTTTTTATTTTTATTTTATTTTTTTATTCAGGACTGTATAAAATTAAATTGCTTCAATTTGCCTCATTAGTTTGCTTTAATGAATAAAACAGTAATTTTTTTTTCATTTAGTCAACAACAAAAAGAAAAATGCTTTTTGTGATGCAAAGTAAACAGAAAAGAATCCACTTAAACACTTTCAAACCAGTGTATTACACAAATAAATTGTTTGGAAAGTGAAGGAGTTTGAATACTCTCTAAATGTTCCTTGTTTTCACTTTCCATTGATCCATTGATCTTTTTCTACTGTAAAGCGTTGTAGATGCAGGCATACGGTTAGGTACTTTCAGAGTTTGTCCCACGGGTGTAAACCTGGTGTATGTGGAGTGGTTTTGACTGTAGTCCAGTATGTTGTGTCCTCTCATCTAACCTGCTCGTACTGCAGGCTGGCGAGTTCCTCCTGCTGGAGTCTCCTGGTTTCTGTCTGGTCCGGCTGGTACAAGTCCGGCACTATATAGTTCTCAGGTCTCGCTGTGCTGCACATCTCGCACCCCGGACGTGTGGGTTTATTCAGGAAAGTGCACCCGGGACATGACCAGCCAACCTATAAAACCAAACACAATGATTATAATTACGAGATACATCGGAAGCTAGAGTGACATAATGATAGATAGTGATATAATAATAGATAGAGCAACATAATGATAGATAGTGATATAATAATAGATAGAGCAACATAATGATAGATAGTGATATAATAATAGATAGAGCAACAGAATGATAGGGTGATATAATTGTAGATAGAGCAGCAAGATGATAGATAGACAGAATGGTAGAGCAACAAAACGATAGATGGAGCGACAGATTGAGCGATAGATTGATAAGAGCAAAAAATAGAGAGATTGTGCAACAGATAGATAGAGAGACAGGTTCGGTTTACAGATAGATGATAGATAGAGAGATAGATGGATAGATGGATAGTGAAGACTAAAATTTTATCTTTAATATTATTTCATTATTTAATATTATGTATCTGTTTTATTATTCTTTATTAGTATTAATAATCAGTTGTATTATCTTATGAAGTTTAAAATGCACGAGTTGGACTATAGATTGCATGGACACGTGTTTAAGGAGCATATTTAGACACAGGGAGGGGAGCTGGTAGAGGTATACTTTGTTTAGAGGTATGTGTGCAATGCCGCGTTCACTGAGAAGAGATGTTCCAATGATGATATATTAAATGTGTACATGTTCTTTACAAGGAAAGAAATGTTTCAGCTGATGCAAATGTACCATTAATGTATACAAAGAGGGACAGTGGATTGTACCACGTGTAAGCATGATTTATACATTTCATTTTAAACATAAGCAACATGTTTTTCTACCTCACAAGGCAGTTGAAAGTCGCTCAGTTGTGTATAAAGCTCAATCCTTACTGTTCTACGGCAGAGAAACACGGAAACGCATAGATCTGGCATGAATACAACATCTTCTCAACTTTCTCTCCTGACATATATGAATAAAGATTTTTCTTGGCAAGATAACTGGTGTCCGGTCCTGTGAATCAAATAATAACTGGGAAAAGGCTTAATTCCAAGTCTGCAGATAGATAGATAGATACCTGAGGTTTAGGAGGTAGAGGAGGAGGATGAGGAAGATCGACTCCTCTGGCGAGCAGCTCCGGTGAGCGTTGAGGTCGGGGGCCGATGGTCTCTATTATTCCTGTATTAAGAAAGACATGTGGTTCAGTAAACTTAAGTTTCATATACAAGCTGTTATTTTTTTATTAGAAATATAGTCTCCATACCATCAATCCGTCTGTCCTGTTTCTCTTTTCTCTCTTGTTCGCGGCTCAGTTGGGCAGTCTGTGCTGAACGGATGAAGAGGAAGGCCGAATCGTCATGGTTTCGGACTCCATAATTATACAGGGTGTCTTTGTCCTGGGCGAGACGCTTCCCGATCACCCAGCGCTGGAGGGCCGGGTGGAAGCCGTAGTCATTATTGATCTGGAACACAAATATATCTATACATTTAGTATATCTATTATTTTGTGTTTCGGTCTCAGAGAAGAGTTTTCCTTCACAGGTCCATCACTAACACTCTTTACCTTTTCTTTGAGCTCTGAGACTGTCATGTAGACTGGAACCAGCACTGTTATTGGGATGTGGGCGTCTGATACGGCGTCCGCCACTCCTACTCTCAATCTGCCGCCACACAAAGCCAAACACAACCACGGTTACGAATGCTCAGCGTTTCAGTGTTTCTCATGTGATGGAACCGGTCTGACGGCATACCTGATGCTGTCTTTAGAGTACGCATCTGGATTTATTTTCACACACACGGGGACTTTCAGGTCCAGAAGTCGATCCAGGTGTTTAGAGGCTTCATCTTTGTCTCTGGAGTTGATGGCGTCACTCAGCAGTTGAGCGGCGTCCTCCGCTGTCATGGTAACATAAGGCAAGTTGCTCAAAATATGACTTATGATGTCTACATTTACTGCATAATATATTTACTAACACTCACCTTCTTTTATATTTCTAGAGGCATCTAGGGCAGCCATGCTTTAATCTTGAAAGCTTGTTAAAAAAAAGAAGTTTAGGTAACAATTATTTTAAATAGTTATTCAAATGAAATGTACAAATATATGTAAATATATATATATATAAATGGACATATAAAATTTTTGGACAATAAATAATTAAAAAAAAATGATAATTGTTTTTCTCTAAACCATGATATTGCTGTTTTTTTGGACATATACTGTACATCTATTTATATGTATTTATAAATATATGTGTATATATATGTATATATGTAAATATATGTATTTATTGTATATGTCCAAAAAAACAGCAATATCATGGTTTAGAGAAAAACAATTATCATATTTTTTTATTATTTATTGAACAATAACATAACAGTAGTACTGTTATCTCACAGTGACGAGTACAACTAAAAATTAGCTTACAATCTTTAGACATATATGTGCATACTAAAAAAAGTTTTAAATAGTTCATATATTTAAAAAAATATACTTATATTTTTAAATAATTAATAATTTATTTATTAATATAAAAATATATAGTTCTTTTGTCATGTCATATCACATCATATCGTATATCCAAAAAACAGCAATAAGTTTTAGACTAAAATTGTTTTAAAAAGTAAATATATTTAAATAAATATATTTAAACATTTTTAAATAAAATAGAAATAAATATTAATAGAATTAATTGTAAATATTGTATTATATTATATTAACAGACTAAAATTGTTTTAAATAGTTCATATATTTATATAATTTTTTTAAATAAAATAACATTTTATAAATATTAATAAAAACATTTTAAATATATTATTATATTAACATTGCAATACGTTTTAGTTTCAGACAATTTTTAAATATTAATATATAAGTAAATATATTTAAATATTTTTAATAAAATACAAATATTTTTTACAAATATTAACAAAATAAATTAAACATACTGTATATTATATTATATTAAAATATATATTACAGTATATGTCCAGAAAAACAAGCAATATTTGTAGATATTGGATCACAAAAAAGTACTGTGCTTATACCATGGTATTTGTATATGCTCTGCACTGTAAAAGGTGGTAACCTGCAACTGTTACATTAAAGAGCTATTTCTAACTGATTTAATAGATAACATTTAGGTTTGCTGGTATAAATTTATCTTGGTTCAGTGATGTTAAATCATATTTGTCATAGTTAATTTGGATGTTTCCGTGTGGTACCATATTCATATAGCAATTTTATTTAATTACATTATATTATATTACATGCATACAGTATTCCAGAATACAGTAGTACTTTTTCATTGACATTTTGCACCAGTTGAAATTCAGTCCATTAACGTATTCTAACAAATGACATATAAGTTACCATGGTACTTTATTCGTACATGCTCAAAAAACATGGCAGCGTCTAGGTACTATTTGTTAGTGTAATTTATAACTAAATATTAATAGAAATAAGTAAATAATATGAAAAATCTTTTTGCATACATCTAAGAAATGGTATTATGTATTTTTACACTATCTGTAAAATTTGACAACCGCAAACATAAAACATGCGCTCGTTCAGCACAACAGCAGCGACAGTAAAACAAATATGAACTTACCAACCATAGGACAGTTGTAATAAAACACTCTTCGTGTCGTATCTGTGTGTTTTTAACTAGACGCTGTTAATTAAAACCGCCGAGGTATTCTCAAAACAGGGTGAATTTAGAGGAATGAAAAGTGAAACGAAGTTGCTTCAGGAAGTTCCAGTCAGCGCTGTGGGAAAGTCTCGTGAGGTTGTGCAACTCCATCAAACGCAGATGCGGAAGACGCTCCCAGCTGATATTAGTTCACTGTAGTATTTATGTTGTACATTTATATTATATAATAAAATAATAATAATAAAATAAATTAAAATAATTATAGTTTTTAACAAAAAAATTCGAATATAAAAATACAATATACAAAATATTATCTATAAACTAAACTAAATATTAGTAGCTGAAAAAGCTGAATTGAAATGTGGCCAAAAATAGTCATAACAAAAAAGTTAGCAGTAAATGTGAATGCTTTCGTTGAAATAGTGTTGGAAAAATATAAAATATAGATTTACTGTGTGTTTTTCCCCCCAACATTTGTTGACTTTTGTCGAGGTGTTCTCGCGAGATTTTACAGCGCGAGAGGGTCAGAAAAGGACTTTGAGAGGGTGCATGGCGCTCCGCATGCTGTGAATGAAGGACAAACACAGCCTGTAATTCTGTGAGTTTATCTGTTTTTAGACCTCTAAACTGTTATTTGATTGCATAATTCAATTTAAATTGTTTTTTGAGCGGTTGGAGGCTCTTTAAATCTGTAGTTTAAGTATTTTTTTGGAGTTTGTAGCCATTACAGACCTTGCACGTGACCTGGAAGAAACTTACCAATAATGCTTATTACTTTAATAATTCACCTTTATAAAGATTATTGTGGCAGCACTATGATACAATGATTGTATTAGATCGTAATACCATGTTGCATTCTCATATTATACCTGGTTGTTACTGAATAATTACTGTATTAATTTAGCATGGTTGAATATGCAACTATATTTATATAAACAGACATCTCTGTGACAACTTCTGCCATTGACATACCTTGATTCTTGTAGTAATCAGTACTGAAAATGTATCGATCTTAATGAGTTTGTATCTTTCTTAATTCTAGCACACCATCTGTAAGGATTTCTGTTTCAAAATACAAGTTATGGAGGAACCCTCAAAGTTTGAGCGATATGTTTACAAAAATGCTTCAGTTTATCATTATATGAAAATATCTCTGTAAGTGCATGATACAGGTCAGTTTTGATCTGGTTATTTTTATTGCAGTCTTTAGATGGTGAACATAAAATGGTCTAAACATAACATTTTTTCTTTTCTTTATTTTTAGGGTTTTGGCGAATGGAAACCGAAATATTTCTTCTGTAGATTTCAAACAAATGATCATTCGTGGACTTAAAGAACTTTATGGAGAGGTGAGCACATAGTATGGCTCAACCATGTAGGAATATGGTTTCTATTAAGTCTAGTAAATGGTGTTCACAATTTAAGTGTAACACTGATGCAGATTTCTGGTAATTAAAAATGCATGAAATCTAAAAAAATAATATATTTTTAGTTTGTTAAATTTTAATACTTTGCTAAAATTCATAATTATTTTCATACAAAAATACGCTGAAGGTACAAACCCAACTCCAAGGACAAATATTTTGGATAAGCAGTGAATGCATAATACATTGGGAATTGTTCATTTAATTATAAATGATTCCAAATAAATAAAATAATAGAAAATTACTTAAATTCTGTAATAAAATACAATAAATTGTTATTTTCAGATGGAGACTATTTACACCCCTAATAAAATAGTTTAAAGATGTTTTATTTATAATAAAACCTATAAATAACTTAATTTTCTTTGTTGTATAAATATGTGCTGCAGTCAGTAGTCTCTTTTGACTTTATCCTGCTTTCTGACTGTTTCTTATGCATAATCATATTTCTTCTGAATGGCAGATTGGAGCTTCTATTCCGTTTGATCTGCTGAAGTTTGATGAGAACGAATTGACCGGCATACTACGAGTGTACAACAGGTAAGTCATGCTCCTAGTACAAATCTCGAACATTTTGGCCAAAGTGTTAAAGCATGGTTTAATTGAAGTACAAAGCTGTTCCTATTCCTCTGGGCTCACCGTTTCAATTACCTTTTATTTTTTTGTCGGAATAAGTATATGAAACACAGCGAACTGGTTTTTCTGAAATTAATTAACACTTATGGATTTGTCCCACCCATTTTGTGTATCAAATTATGTTCATTCTTAATATTCCGTTGTTTCTAAATCTCAGTGGCCTGGTGAAATTGTGGAGTGCATTAACATTACTGGGATCATTTCAAAATGAGGCATGTGCATTCAGAGTCACACAGGTACGTTTTTCCCAGTATTACGTCTGAAGCTGATTCAACATTTACTTGAGCCCTGAGTCTGCATTCTTTTAATTCACACTGGATTTCAGTAAAGAGCTTGTGGATCAGTTGTAGCTCTGCCAGGAATGACTCGACATAATTTTAATGTGGCTATTGGCTGTCTGTCAGCCAAACTGTGTGTACTTTGCAATTTGCGTCAGACAAGGCGGTTACTGTGGTGGCTGTTTATCTCGTTTTAGATACTAAAACCCATTTAACTTCTAATCCATGTCATAGACATCTGTTTTGAATGCAACTCTAATGTTCTTTTTATTTATCATTGCAGGTGTCGCCATTTTTGTTAGCACTGTCTGGGAATAGCCGTGAGCTGCAGTTTGAAAACCAGCTGACATCGTGAGGTGGGCCTACAAAAACAAAATACCTTGGAAAAAATGGCGTTCTTTCTTAGAAGAAGTATTTTCAATAGAAATATGTACCATATTGTCAACTCAGCACTGACAGTTCCTGCATCCCTCACAGTGGGGCACAGGTCGCTTTACATCGGTGAACGGGCCTCGCTAAGCAAAACATTCAGCCCCAGAGACGTCGCACTTTTTGCTGAGCTGACAGGTGACACGAATCCTCTCCACCTCGACCCAGAGTACGCCAAAACGACCTCTTTTGAGACTCCCATTGTGCACGGAGTGCTGATTAACGGTCTGATCTCAGCAGTTATTGGGACAAAGTTGCCCGGTAAAGGCTGTGTGTTCCTCTACCAGGAAATACGCTTTCCGGCGCCCCTCTACGTTGGAGAGGAGGTTGAGGCGGAAGCGGAGGTTAAAAAGATCAAAATGTCCTTCGCTTTTATTTCTGTTTCCTGCGCTGTCAAAGACAAAGTGGTCATGGAGGGAGAGGTCATAGTGATGATGCTGCAGAATGGAGAGCAGTTGTGAGGAATGTTGCTGTTCAGTTTTTGTGTTTATGTTCCAAATATGCTGCCAGGAATTAAATGTTCTTTCTTGCTTATTTTTTTTCTTTTGAAATGTGACGCTCACTCAAAGATTTAATATTCATTGCTTTTGTTCTCTGAGGTGCAGTTTAAATAAACTGTGTGAGAAAATAACTTGACTTGACTGGTGTTGGTAAAATCTAGCTGTTTCCAACCTCAACAAGGCGATTATTTTCAGATCCTTTCAAATAGTTATTTCTAATAGTAATTTGAAAGCAGTATGGTTACCATAATAGTATTTCAATTACATTAAATTAACCAGCAAATTCTTTCAAACTAAATCTTCTGTAACGCATCCACAGTGTAACTTCAGGTTATTCACCACAAGATCTTCCAATAACTATCTTAGTCCTCAATGCTTACATTTTTCCCTTTTTCTCTCTTGTGTTCAGTGGTAAACTTGTTTATATTTAATATATGTTCAAAGAGTTAAATTTATTTGGTACATTGGGCAAATTAAAAATATTCAAAAAAAAAATTATAAATAAAACAATAATTAGCGTTTTCAAGATTGGAGGAAAATCAGGATGCTCTGCCAAGAATATATAAAATTAAATTTGAGAATTCATTCATATTGAGTCACATGCTACTCCGACTGGTCACATGATTCTTTTTAGTCAACATTTACCCTCAACGCTAACAGCTTCGCAAAGATGCAAATCTTGTGTTAAAAACTCCAACCAAAAATGCACAACAAAAGCCATATAAATGAAGTTGAAAATTGTTTATCTGTTACTTTAATACGTTTAATTTTATGCCGAGCCTCACAAGAATTTAGCCATTAGCATTATGTGGTTTCCTGTTAGAGTGCACTTACTATAACATGACGGCACTCACTTTATTTCTTTTCAATGTTATTCTCAGAAAAATACAACAAAATATAACTGTAAATAATTGATTAATTTAAGTATTTTGCAAACGGGTAGGCTTAAAAGAAAATATTGGTGAATATAAATAAAAATGCGGCGTCACTCACACTCGAGAAAGTGCGCACTAGAGTGGACGAGCTCCTCTCAGCTAGAACATCTACGTCACACTTTACTGGCAGTTTCTGATTCGTTTCTCCCACGTTGTCACAAGCACAGTCGCGCAGTGAACCGTCACGTCCTTTTACCGACAGAGGCGGGCTCTCGGTTAAACCGAACCCTGTCGAACCTGGGCTGTTTGGTGTTGTTTTGATCCGGGATGGCGTTCATGGAGCAGCAGCCGCAGCCGTTGTCTGGGAGGAAGCCGCCGCTGGACGACACCGTGCCGCTGAGCGCCGTGATCGAGGCCAGCCAGAGTTTACAGTCGCACACGGTAAACAGAACCACCCGGAGGGTCTCTGGGTCATTAAAACCTTTCATATCGATTATAAATGCGCATTGAAATGCCAGCAGATCAGATTTAATGGGGCTGTAACGTCGATTATGATGTTCAACGTGGTTGATTCTCGATTATTTGTCAATAAGAATCAAATTAATCGCATTTAACGTTAGTGACAAAGATGACTAACGTTGGTAGTTGAATATTAATTTATGTAACGTTAGTCAGTTCAGACTGGAACACTTAATGTACATGTAGTGAAGGGTAACAATTTTGAAAATGTAAAAAAAAAATCTGAATGAAGAAATGGCAAATGTCTGCATAAAAAATCTTTTGATTTTAAACATTGAAAGATTTAGTACACAAATATCAACTTTGAATGAACTGATAGCATAAATCCTTTAAAAAGATGTTTATTTAAAATCAATATATGCTGAACATAATGAACTTTTAAAGAAAAGTGATATGTAAATAGTATCTTGTTCATGTTTAACAAGATTAAGATGGTCATTTTTATTTAAAAAAAATGTATTGAGGTTTTGAAGTAAACAATTTACAAGCAATTTCAAAACAGATTCCATCTCTGCTGCAGATCTCATGTGACATTGAAACGGTCTGACTCTGTACTTGTGGTTTTACGGGCGGAATTAAAAAAAGGTCATTTGCATTTGAGCCGAACATAATTTCCTTATGCTGCGAAACCGAAGCCACAAGACATAAGAGTATTTCCTTTCTCATCCATTCATCTATTCACTTATCATGATCCATCATATGAAAGTGCAATCTAGTAATCCACTTTCGGTTCTGTAAACTTTACAACCTGTTAAATGTCTTCTTTAAAAACTTGTTTTAGTTTAGTCAAACTGAAAAGATACAGAATACATTAAGAGCTTCACCTAAATCATCAGTTAATATGATTGATTAAATATATGTATGGCTATTTCTTTTGTAATCTAAACATGTCACAGTGTTGATTATTTTAGTACATGAATTGTGTGGAAATAATCAGTCACAGAGTGGATGTCATCTAAATAAAATGGTGTTGCAGTGCATTCTGGAAACTGAGTGCCTTTGCTCTTGTTTTAGTCGTATGGAAACTATCAGGTGACATTTTTAAAGGAGAGTCAAACATTAATGAGTATAAGCATCTGGACCTCACCGTAAACGTCAGGGTCACCGTGAGGTTGTTGCAGGGTTTTTGGAGACTTGGTTACGTTTTGTCTCTTTTCACTTCCCGTTTTGACATTTCTTCACAATTCTTTCATAAAAACCACAAATCTGTGACGAAATGATTTCGGTCTCTTGAATTCCCAATATGGTGAAGAAATAACAAAACAAAGTTGGACTTGTTTAGGTTGATTTCCACTAGTCAGGCTAAACTGGTTTGCTGATGTTAAAGATGATTTGGGGGCTGAAGAACAGCTAAGCCAGTTTTTCAGCAGGGTCTTGCTGTTGTACTTTTTATTTTAATGTATATATCCTAGTTTGGATTCAGTCATCATTGGTTTTTCTCTATTAACAGGAGTATATAATTCGTGTCCAAAGGGGCGTTTCTACAGACAACAGTTGGACGGTGAGTTTGGACTATCCATCTATCTATCTCTCCATCTATCCATGGCATCTATCGTGTTTGTTATGGTCACACTCACAATGACTAATTCGGTCTTCATTTTTTCCGCAGGTCATCCGGCGATACAGCGACTTTGACATGCTGAATAATAGTTTACTGGTAAGTGGACTGTTAGAACAAGCCTGTGTTGAAAAAGGATCCTTTCCCATAAACGTGTTTGACGACTGCTGTTTCCAAATAAATACTCTTTCATCAGTGAAAGAGTAAGTATGAGTCAATCTCTCTGTGTTCATAGATTTCCGGCTTAAACCTGGCACTTCCTCCTAAGAAGCTGATAGGAAACATGGACCGAGAGTTTATAGCCGAGCGTCAGAAGGGTCTTCAGGCTTATCTGAACCACATCACGCGTCACCATGTCCTCTCCAGCTGTGAGCTGGTCAAAAAGTTTCTTGACACTAACAATTATTCAGCAAACTACACAGGTAATACACTCAGGGTGTATTTTAAGACTAGATGGGATTTTGTGCGTCAAAATTATTCTAAAACTCGCCCTATCCTTATTTTTTCAGAAATAGCCTTACAGCAGGTGTCCATGTTCTTCAGATCCGATCCAAAATGGGAGGTTATTGAGCCGTTAAAAGACATTGGTGAGAAAAGCTGGACAGTTATTCGGTGAAATGCTGACAATTTACATCATATTATATTATATTATATTATTATAATGTATTAACGTATTATATAATATATTATTTATCAATTAAAATTTTAGTTGCTTTTACATTGACCATGAAAGATCAACGTCGTCAGCCTTGAGGTGCATCACAACTATAAAAGTTAATGATTCAAGTTTTATTGATTTGTTTCTCATGCTGACGAGTTGTTTATATCCGCATCCCAGCATCAGGCCCAGCAAATCACGTTGACACATTGATAGTTCCTGACAACTTGATGGATTTCAGAGGCTTGTGGGTTTTTTTTTTGTTTGTTTCTTTTTTGTTTGTTTCTTTCAGAGGAAGATTCATAAACAAAGTTTTAACATTTACCTATTAGAACATGTTCAAGTCATTTTACTGCAAAATCAAAAGGAAAAAATTAGTAATTTGGAAATTTCTTGAAAATTAAGCTTTTTTCTGCAAATTTTCATTACCAAAAATGTTAATTAATTTTTGTTTCATTTTAAAAATACATTTGGAAAGTGTAGTTGTTAAATTGGATGTTTGTTTGTAACTGTATTATGGCACTGAGAATGGAATTCTGTGAAAAATGTTACAGTAATTAAAATTTAAAGCAGAAAATGTTGTCACAATGTCACAATGCAACATTTTTATTATTATAATATAATAATCTTTTTTATATTATAGTGTATTGTTTTATTTTTCATTTTTTGGTTTTTCAATTATGAGGTGAGATTTCTATTTATTGATATTGATATTAATACTTATTCAATCACTTAATGTCTGTCTTTTTATAGGCTGGCGATTGAGAAAGAGGTACTTCTTGGTCAAAGACAAAGATCAGCCCAAAGAGAAACAAGTATTAAGTTGGGTAAGTTTCATTTTGACCCATACAATCACAGATCAAAAACTTTTTTTTGTTATATTCTTGCTCTGTTAATCCAGTACTTTGACCCTCAATTTGTTTAATTCCAATTATTATGTAACCCTGATGCAGTACATCTTGTTTGTTGTACTCAACACCACTTTGTTTGGCTGCACAAAGAACTTAACTAACTTACTAATCCCTCTTGACGTATTTGTTTTCTTTCTCTTCTATAATTGGCCACAGCATTGTGTGACCCTTGTACTCACCGTAATACGTTTCTTTACCAATTATAGGTCGATTTGGGTCCAGATAAGTTCCTGTCCGACAAAGATCTCCAGTCTGCAATGAAGCTGCTTCCAACATTTTCTGTAAGTCTTAAATTGGGTTGGGGGGTTACTGGTATTGATATATTGTTGCACAATTGTTGTGAGAGTGTTGTTATGGTGTTGCTAGGAAGTTCTGCTGGTTTTTAGGACCTAAAATAAATTTACGACTAGCCTATTCAGATTGAAAATCAATTTAGCATAAATATAATAGCATTGATTTTTTTTTTATTCATCAAAACATTGTTGCGTGTGATGATCTTTTAGTAATCAATTGACGATAGACGTTATTTTCATGACTGTTACGCAATATTCCCTTGCAATTATCGTAATGCAAAACAAACAGGAGTATAATTAATTTAACTTTTTTTGTATTTTTTTTATTGCATATCTGTTAAGGAGAGCCGACACTGTCGGGAATGAACTAAAAGAGCCTGTCTTTGTGTACAGACCCGAATGTTTGGATGTTTTGTGTGCGAACACTGTCATGTGCTCTTGTTTTTTCTGCTTCCTCAAGTTCAGCAGCCGTACTGCCAGATTAAACCGATCACTGCAAGCCTATCTTTACAAAAGACTCCATTAAGGTCATGTGTAGACACCCGAACACGGGTTAGATACAGTGTTGTTTTAGTGTTAAGATATTTTCAGTTAAGATATTTTGTTTGCTTTTATTTAAAATTTTTGTTTGTTTCTTTTTTAGTCATTTTATGCGCTTATTTATTAGTTTTAGTTTTTTTTAAATATTAGACTTTTGGATTAATTAATTTTTATTTGAATTTTAGGGCGGGGCCTTTTACATGACACCGTTTTCAACTAAAAACAAAACCTTTATGTATTTTGGCCGTTCATTTACACGAGAACAACGTTTTGGGGGCGTGAACTTTTGAAATCAGGTTTCAAAGTGCAAGCTTTTGAAAACGATACCATTATTGTCTCCGTGTAAACAACAAAAACACAAATTTGTGAAAACGGTGACGTCATGCGCATGCGTATTGTGTTTAGTCTGTAGGCGCATAAAGTTTCTTTTCAAAGTGACATCGCCAACTACTAGCCTGGCATGAATAATACAGCGTTTTTAATAGTTTAATAGTTTATCTGTGTGAACAGGGATCGTTCTGACAACATTGTTGTCTGTACGCAAAAAAAAAACACAAAGGAAAAGCTTTTCCATTTTTTTTAGTACATCGTTGTTTTGTAAACAAACTCTTAATTTTTATTTATTTCCAGTTAGTAATTTAAGTGCTTCAACTTAAGCTCATTTCAGTTAATTTCCAAGGCAAAATGTATACGTTTTTCACTTCATATTTATAAGACTTCCGTTCATCTTCGAAACACAAATGAAAATGTTTTTTTTTTTTTTTTATCTGAGAGATTTCTGTGCCTCCATTGAAAGTCTATTCACCCAAAACTCTGACGGTTCAAAACGTTTATAAAGAGGTCCTAAATGAAATTCATATGAATGGAGCAGTTTAATCCAAGTCATCTGAACAGACACAGTTGCTTTATATGACAAACAGACCAATGTTCGCTGACCAATGTTTGCATGTGAATGAAAGCCTAAATTAAATCTGTTTATCATATAAAGTGATCATCTCTCCAGAAGACTTGGATTAAACTGCTCGATCCACAGTTTCAGTTTTGGGTGAATAGACTTTCAATAGAGGGACAGCAATCTCTCGTTTTTTTTAAACATCTTCATTTGTGTTTCGAAAATGAACTAAACTCTTATGGGTTTGGAACGACGTGCGAGTGATTAATTGATGACCGAATTTTCATTTTTGAGTGAACTATCCCTTTAATGGTTACTTCAAGGCAAAACGTCAGTCAGATGGAGGTGGACATCTGATCATGATGTCTGCATTCCAGATGAGCACATTAAAGCAATCCAACTGAGAAACACGGTAATGAGGAATGCATGACAAGGTCATTTCTGGCCATGAGGCTCATGGGAAAACATGCAGGAAATCTGAATTCTAGTGTCCAGAATATCATAGCAGTTGTTGTAGAAAAAGTCTTCTCTTCTTTGCAAACAATCTCAAGAAGTTCCAGATACCAAAGATCAGACTTTGTTGGTCCAGTCAACAAAACCAAGATGCCAGCTGTATATCTAACAATCTAACACATACCACCTGTTTAACCAATCATTGTTCATTGGGTTATCTTCATTTTTATGAAGCCAACCTCCTTTTGTCTGCCACAATTAATTCCTAATCTTTCTTGCTTCTCTTTAATAGTGGCGTTACACCAATTGGTCTATTTTTTTGTATCATTAAGAGAATATATTAAAAAACATCTGTCAAGAAAGTTTACATAACATATTAATCAAAAAGAACAACTTAATATCATTGTACCGATTAGTGCGGGTCATAGTGACCTGATGGCAAAGTGAGGCCTAATGTTTCCTGTTTCATTCAGTTTCCAGGCTTTTCTACAAACAAATGTTAAATGTCTAATAAAAATATACTATATTACCTAGCAACCAACAGAACACCTTTTATAAACCGAATAGCAACACCCTGATAACTCCAACAACATCCTAAAATTGTGGCAGTGACTTTTGCATGGACAAAAACACTCAAAGAACAAGTTTACTTAAAAGTGCTTATATGTTTCTGACTTTTGTGTTTTTTTCCGTAGCATTCAAACATCTCCGCCGTCAGTTTCTCCACTAGCAGTGAATCGTCTGCACTAGTCATTAGAGGTTTCAGCGAGAAAGGAACGCTTAGGGATCACATTTGCAAGGTTTGTTTTCTTCTTCTTGACTAGTCAAAAATGTTTTTTTCAGATTGTAACTTTTAACATACTTCAATATCTTTTTAATTCTGTCTTGAATTGTTCCCGTCCTCCAGGTGAAGCCCAAAGAACCCTTTCTTAAGAAGTACTGCAATCCCAAAAAGATCCAGGGTTTGGAGCTGCAGCAAATCCGAACATACGGGAGACAGATTCTGGAGGTCTGTTACGACATGTTCAAAGATATTTTTTAGTTTTTGAAATAAATGAATACTTTTATTCATCAAGGATGCGTTAAATTGTTCAAAAGTGACAGTAAAGGCCATTTAAAATGTCACAGAAGATTTCTATTTCAAATTAATGTTTTTCTTTTGAACTTTCTATTTATTAAAAAATATCTTTCCACAAAAATATGAAGTTGCACAACTGTTTTCAACATTGATAATAATCAGAAATCTTTTTTGAGCAGAAAATCAGCATATTAGAATGATTTCTGAAGGAATGATCACAGGAGTAAATTACATTTTACAATATATTCCAATAGAAAACAGTTATTTTGTAATATTTCACAATATTACTGTTTTTACTGTATTTTTCATCAAATAAATGCAGCCTTGTTGAGCAGAATAGACTTCTTTTAAAAACATTAAACAATATTACCAACCCCAAACATTTGAATTAGGGCTGGGGCGGTATGGATTTTTTCTAACCGCGGTTGAAAAGCAAGATTTTCCCGCGGTATGGCGGTAAACCGCTTTAAATATTTAATTTATGTCGATTATATGAAGAGTGAACAGCATGAGTAAGATAGGATCATAAGATGGGTCAGACACGATTTTGACCACTTTATTAAGTTTTGTTTTGTAGAAAGCCTTTCTTTAAATTAAATTTCGTTTTGTATAAATTGTACCTTAATTTTAATCACTGTTTCATTAACGAATTGCCTGGAATTAAGAAATAAGAAGCAAATAGCAGACATATAATCAGGAGGACGTGGAAGCCGGGTGCGATCTCTTGTGCGTGAACTGGAGCTCGTCTCATAAATGAACCGAAACTCGGCGTAGGCTGGGCCTAAATGTCTACTTTTAAACAAAATTCAAAACGAAATGATAACATTTTAGTCTACAGTAGCCTAGTCAGGTAAGGTCAGGTTTGCCGATGTGCGTTAGGCTATAGGCTATTTACTTATTCATATTTATCCCTGGGCGCCGATCGGAGACGGAGTTCACTGCTGATATTCTGGGGATACAACATAGCCAATATAACCTTTAAATATCTTTGCTGCATTGGATCAGTGTTTTTTCTAGAACAGCCAAGAGCTTTCTAGCCTTGCCGCAGCAGCGCCTCGCATTGCTCATAGACCTTAAAACAGTCAGCGCCGCGGATGCGGTTTCGAAAATTGATCAAAAAACGTTGGTTCGGGTGGATGGCGGACAGATGATGAGTTTTGTGATGCGGTTGCGGATGAAATAATAATAGCCCATCCGCGCATCTCTTAATACGAATGGAATGTTATTATGCGTCATGGAACATTGCGCTCCTCAACTCGCGAAAGGTCGGATTTGCTCCATCTTTTGATGATAAGTTTTGTTTAGAAAACCTTGAATCCATGTAAGCCACAATATCATTAGACATAATCAATGTCATTAGAATCAATGAATCCATGTCATTAGACACAACGTGCACACATGTGCAGGCCAAGGTTATTTATTTATTTTTTTGCGGTGATGACGGTGACGAGCTCAGACCCGCGGTTGGAGTCACGTGACCGCGGTAATGCGGTAACCGTCCCAGCCCTAATTTGAATGATAGTATATATATTTGAGTTTGCTAACTATTATTTTACGTCAAACTTTAACATTGTTTTTTTCAAAGCCGTATTTCCAAATGTAAATATGTATGTATATATGTGTAATATTTATATATGCATTCCAATGTTTTATTCCAGGCACTAAAATTTCTCCATGACAAGGGTTTTCCTTACGGGCATCTTCATGCATCCAATGTCCTGATCGAGGAGAACACGTGTAAATTGTTGGATATAGAGAATTCATTACTGGGACTGCCATCATATTACCGACCCTATGTAACACAGTTCAGGAAAATTAATGTAAGATACCTTTATCATTATTATACTAAAAATTAAAACCAACTTAACTAATTAAATTATAAAATAAGGTATTAATAAAATTGCAAAATATTTGTTATTTTAAATCTTATTAATAATGTTAATTTTTAACTTTTTATTAAATAATTGTTAAATATTATTATTTAACTCATTCATTATTTTATATTTTCATATTAATATGAAATAATTTAAATATTAATAATTTTTCTGCTTGATATTGAAAAGCTGATGTTTTTCCTTTTATCAGACAACAGAAAGCATAGACATCTACTCATTTGGACACTTGCTTTATGAAATGACGTATGGCCGCCCGCCTGATGCCGTGCCTGTAGATCAGTATCCTCCGGCCCAGTTCCCATCTGTAGGTCAGTATGATCTTCTGTTCACCTTTATGAATGTTCTCTGGAGTATGACCAATCAGCCCACATGTAGTCAGCAGATTTTTATTTTTTATTTTAAGTCCCCCTATTATGCTTTTTACGTATGTGTAATAGCTGTTTGTGAATGTAAAAGGTCTACAAAGATTCGAAGATCAAAGTGCACAATAAATAAATAAATGATTATCTCCCAAAAGAAATAACCTAATCTGGCCACGTTGCAGGCACTTTATAAGAATGAGGACTCTAGCTTAAATTAATACGGTAAAACCGACACCAACGCGTGCTATAAGCAGTAAGCAGTAGATCTATCATAACAGATTGGGCCACCTGACCAATCAGAGCAGAGTAGACCAATCACAACAGGGCTGCGTTCAGCCCCGACAAAGCATTGCACAACTTTTTTTAAACCGAAACGGTGATGCGTTGAACACACTGTTCTGATGACGCAAGAGTTGCGTCTATGGCAGCTGAGAAGGCCATTCTTTGTGTTCTTTGTGAAGAATTTTCGGAGCCTGATTAAGTCGGTATAAATATGTGTTTAATACTACAAAATATGCCCGATGTTACAGTTACTGCACTTGCCGCCCAGAACACAAGAGAACATCCCAATCAAGTGAAGGGATTGCTGAAACTGAAATGGAAGCACACATCTTACCTAATTCAGACTAAAACACATCTTTTTAGCCTCACATACTGATTTTATTTGTAGTTCATATTGTTTTAATACCCTGTATTTTCTTTCGCATTTTTAGGAAAAGCACTTAATAACCATTGTTTATTTCTATACCAAATGTCATACACTTGCAATGAAGCTAAAAATATAAACAACTACATCATTATGTTGATATCCTATATTTTTACAATAAAACTTACGACAAACATGTCTTCTAATATCCTCAGTTGTTGCGTATACCGAGCTGCATCGAACACATTTGTAAATTACTTTCCTTGAACCCATTGTGCGAGTTCACTTTAATACCGCGTGCTTTATATACATGTTGCTGCTGATTGGACTGCAGTTCTGACACACCCACCAAACAAGAGAAAACGTATCTCAAACCCCGTTGCACACCGGTGCACGCTGTTTCCAGGAAACATGACGTTCAACCCGGAAACCGTAGCAAAACGTTGCGCACCGTTTTGAACTTGAACGTGCCCCAGATATAGACAACTGACCAATCAGAGCAGAGTTGACCAATCACAAGAGACTGGGCCATCTGACCAATCAGAGCAGAGTTGACCAATCAAAACAGACTGAGCCAAATGACCAATCAGAGCGGAGTACACCAATCACAACAGACTGGGCCATCTGACCAATCAGAGCAGAGTAGACCAATCACAAGAGACTGGGCCATCTGACCAATCAGAGCAGAGTTGACCAATCACAACAGACTGGGGCAAATGACCAATCAGAGCAGAGTTGACCAGTCAATACAGACTGAGCCAACTGACCAATCAGAGCAGAGTACAGCAATAAAAACAGACTGAGCCAAATGACTAATCAGAGCAGAGCACACCAATCACAACAGACTGGGCCATCTGACCAATCAGAGGGGATGATGCAATAAGAAAATTCAAGTTTTTTCGGCCTTGTATGCATGTAAATGTATTGTAACTAAGAAAACATATTTGGAACCTTTAAGATGGCATAATAGGAACACTTTAAACATGGTAAAATGTACTAGACACTTATTGTAAACTGAAAGCACAAATTAAATTAGCCAGACACTTATTGTAAACTGAAAGCACAAATTAAATTAGCCAAAGTACTTCATATATGTGCAAGCAAGCAGGCACATAGTATCACTGATCAGATTACTGTCTGAATGTGGTGAGCATGGAGGTTGTATGTATAATAGGCTAAATCAATAAGTAAATTAGTTGTAGTTTATTTAATAAGCTGAACTTGCCATTTCAAGCTACAAAACATTAGCTGTTGTACAGTTTTATGCATTAGTTAACTACTTACTGCAGGAATCCCAAAGTATGTTCGTAAAACGTTTATGGTTTTATGTAATACGTTACCTTTTGTTTTCCATTTTCCCACAGTCTCAGTACTTCAGTCCATCCTGTCCACAGAAGCTTGCAAAACGGGAATGCCAACCGTTTCCCAACTACTACAAACACCGTGAGTTACGATATTCAGGCCTGCTTGTGCTCAGGAGTAAATCTCACAAAAGGAATAAGATATTTGGCAATTAGTTGAAGTAGTATATATTTTGTTTTATCATTATATTTTTATACATAACATTTTTATTGTTTTTATAATATAATATAATTTAAATTATATTTTTAATTAAATGATTGGCATAATTGTCATGAGTTAATGTTTATTGCTTAATATTGTTTTATTTTGCGTAATATCATGAAAATAATGTTAAATTACAATGGTGCAAAATATAGATGTAATTTTCTTTATTCAAAATACAATTTATTTATTTTTTTTCCTGTTGATTTTTGGCTAAAATATGACCCGGACCAGTTCTTGACAAGTTTTGTGGGATTCATCCTATGAGTCATGAGTACAAAACATTAAGTCTTCATTTTATAACTATGTCACGTTATTGTGAATCTAAAGCATGTGGTTGAAAGTCAAGCAGTAATTGTGAATTTTGATATTGTTTAAAACTGAAGCACAAACGGTTGCTGAGTTTCACTCTCGTTCTAACAGGTTATTCAATGACGTGCTGCTGTTTAACTCGGAGAAACCCCAGTTTAAGGTAAACAAAGCAAACTGACGTAAAAAATAAACCTAACTTATTTTTTAAAAATTTCTAACCCTTGTGCATCAATAGGTCCATAGTGGACAAAAATGTCAGTGTCAAAAAACTGTCATAAAAATTTGAAGCTTAGGAGCACAGACTTAAGTTTGGTCTCATTTTAAAGAAGACCCTTGGTAGATTAGTGTTGAAGTAAAAAAAAATTAAAAAGTAAAACAAAAAAAAGTTATAGGTGTAAGTTTATGAAAATGATTTATGAACATTATTTTATATAAAATGTATATAATAAAACATGTTGAACTCTAAAACAGCTATAAAATCAAAGCCATAAATCTAAACAAATTTTGTTCCAAATTTGAGGTTGATATCTCAAAAAATGAGCTTTCAGTAAGATTTTGTTTGGGCGCAGTAACAGATTTTCCCTAGTGGATGCCAGTTATTTGCAGTAGAGTTTTTCTCTCTCAAATATTACAAACAAACAGACTTCTTTTTTTTTTATTACACACATACAAACCACACTCTGACATCCATACCTACACACCTACACAATTATCATTGCATAATTTATTCAATTGACGCTATAATATGCCGAAGCAGAAAACAGGAATAAAGCGAGTAATTGCTTTATAGGCGAGTCCTGAGAAAATGGCACCATCTGGTAAAAAAATAGTACAAATTAAAATTTTTAAGCCTTGCCAACAGAATGAAAGCCTCTTAACAAAGATTGCATCATTCTATAGTTAAATGGCCCTGGGATTAAAAATTGCATTGGAGACATGCAAAATTTCTGCACAATTTCAATGCAGACATTTTTGTCCAAAAGGCGCTGAGAGGAAGTATTTTGTGTACTTAGTGCAAATTTGATTTTTTTTTTAAAGGAAATGGGGGTGAAATAGTAACATTTCAATAAAAATACACACCTGTGCCAAATTGTATGCAGTTAGCATAAACACTGGCAAAGTGATCAAAAAAACAAAACTGAAAAAGACAAAAATGTCCATAAGGATGCACAAGGATCTTACTAAACACTTTTTCTCTCTTTCCAAACTCCAGATCAGCTCCAAATTAAAAGAGGCTCTGAAATCGTCTAAAGAATGCTTAGAGAGGCGTCTAGTGGAGGAACAGAGGACGGTTAGTGCATTGCTTTGTTCACTTTTGGTCTCTTGTGCAACAAATGTTCGGCTTGCTTAAAGAATGTAACGCCAGTGTCGCAAACACAAATCTTGTCATTTCAATCTAAAAAAAGTTGAATAAAATTTAACACTGTCCACATTTTCACCAACCTTGATATGACACAACAGGAAAATCCTTTCAACTTTTCTTCAAAAAATCCCGTCAAGTTTATATAACCGAAACCTCGTGTGTTTTCAGATCCACCAGCACAAGAGGTTGACGCGAGCGCAGTCGCACCATGGCTCAGAGGAGGAGAAGCGCAAGAGGAAGATGTTGGCCAGAAAGGTACATAAGTTTAAACCCTTTACCATAATTAGGATTCACACGAAATGCCCACACTGTTTTATCCTGAACATAATGGTTCTTAAAACCAAAACGCCTATTTTGGTTCCAGAAATCGAGACAGTCGACATATGAAAATGAGGAGGATCTCTCTGTCAAATACAATAATAACTCTGGTAGGTTTAATTTATTATCAAACTTTCCTTTATTAATAAACAACTGTAATGTAATTTCCAGAAGTATTTTTCTCCATAGGGATTACGGGAAAGTCTTCAGAGTCAGTCCATCTCAAATGGGCCAGTGGAGGTTGCTTGAGCATTTTAAATGTTCTTTTTGTGGTTAAACCAATTAAAATTAAAGTGAAATATAAATAAAATTCTGTAGCTAGTCTCAAGTTAAAAAAAATGGATTTTTTTGTTTTGTTGTGTTTTCTGCAAAACCAATATATAGATGTAAAAAATAAAATGGGAAAATTAAAAATAGTCAAGCAGTCAAATTTAAAAATTTTGGACCACTTGAGATGGATTTACTCTTCAGTAAGAAGTAATAAACCAACCTCCAAGATAAATCACAATATTATAAACTTTTGTCTTCTTCAAATACTTTTTTATTTTGAATAAAAGACTGTAATGTCTAGCTCACCCAGTAATTAAACAGTTTTTTAAATAATTAAGTGCACATGACACTCACTCACAAGAAAAAAAGTAAGAATTGCAAGATATAAACTCAAACTCAAGAAATTCTCACTTTTCTCGTGATTTTGACTTTTTCTCGCAATAGCTTGTTTGCATATGAAGTCACGTCACTGCGTTGCCATGGCGCGAAATGCAGATGGAGGGCAGGAAGTGATTTAGGAAGCATTATAACAAACTCAAAATGCCTATGTTTTGCGTCGTTTATGGTTGCTCAAATCGATCAAACTGAGAAACCAAGAGGAGTTTTTATCTGGTACTGTTGAGGCAAAAACAATAACTAACAAAATAGCATCACAGCATAAGAGACATCAGGATTCAAATTGTACTTTAAAAGATGTTTATTCTTTTAAAGGAGGGTTGTTCAAAAAACACACCGTAGCAGCTGCTCTACGATGGAACAAGACCTGCATCACACAGAAGAACAAGCAGCTTTTATACCCCCTTTTGACAAAGTCTCTTCGTCTGTAATTTTCCGCATACCCCAGTAAAACCAGATCTAGCAGGTTTTAGAAATACAATGGTCCTTCCTAACCCCCCTTCCTGGGCTTTTACTGTCCCCACACCTGTGAGGTCAAAAGGCTTTATAATACAGTGGTCTGTAAAAAGTAAAATATAAAATTTCTACAACAGTACCAAAAGTTGTTGTTCATAAGGGGGAAAAATGCAAGGAATTGACTGAAAAACGCCGGAAAAAAATGGCTTGCAAACCTACGTCTGCGGTCGGGAGGAGCCGAATCGGAAAATGCCCGTGTGTGCAGTGATCACTTCGTCAAAGGCGAGTTAATTAGTAAATAGCCACTTATGTGGCTGTGTTTGTGTAACGTACCAGTTTCCGAACTTTGTAAAGTCAAAGTATGTCTGTAAGACAAAGTAGTTGCTGATATCTACCGCCACGATGGCAGGCAAATCTTTCAATTCAGTTGAAGAATCGCTCCTCTTCATAACGTAAGGATCACGTCCAACATATGTTTCGATTTTTTGTTTATATCTTTCTCTTGTAATAGCGTCTAAAGTAGTACAGTATGGACTTTCCTCCATCTCGTCCATTCCGCTCTTCACCCCCTGCCCTCCATCTGAATTTTGCGCGTCATCACAATCACGTGACTGCAAACCACCTATTGCAAGTTTCTCGCAATTCTAACTTTTTTCCCTCACAATTCCTACTTTTTCGCAATTCAGACTTTTCTCACAAATCTGACTTTTTCTCGCTATTGTGAGTTTAAATCTCGCAATTCTGATGTTTTTTCTCGCACTTGCAACTGTCTAGCAATTCGGACTTTTTTCTGGCAATTGCGAGTTTATTTTTTTTTTTTTCGCAATTCTGACTTTTTTTTCTTGCAATTGCGAGTTTATATCTTATAATTCTGACTTTTCCCTTGAAATTGTGAGTTTATATCAAGCAATACTGAGAAAAAAGTCATTATTGTGAGATACAAATACACAATTACCTTTTTTATTTTTTATTCAGTGGCGGAAACAAGCTTCCATAGACTTGTGACTTTTATTAAAGCAAATACCGTTGTTAACAACCTCATCGTAAATATTCAGAGGTTTATCATTATTACATCTGATTTTGAATGGCTTTTTTTTATCTACCAGTACCCTTCTGATTAACTTTATTACTACCTGATCCAAGATACAGCTGTCATAAAGATAAAGAACACAGTAAAAATCATTTTAATGGTCTTCTAGCAGGTTCTGGGGCCAGTTCACCTCCAACCTGCCCGTCCTCACCCACTCCTCTACCAGGTACGTCCCGTTTATAACTGTTCATCCTCCATCATTATGTAAACTTCATCAGAAGAGTTTTTCTTCTAGTTTGTGCATTTATCCAAACATTCCCCTACAATATGTCCAATCAAAACAATCAAAGTTTTCCCAATAAATCAAAAGTAATTCTGAATTTATATATTTGTTGTATGATATGGTAAAATGTTTTCGATTGTAACTCACAGGCGCATTAACATCTCCTGTTTTTCTATCAAATTGAGATCAATCATGACCTAATCTCTCTCATTTCCATGATCAATCGCCAAATTCCTCATGAAATCGGTTGCAATCTCCATTCATCTTACCAGATCATAATCATCCGATGTGTCATCTCATTCTGATATGATCAGTAACTTGTGTGTGCCTCTCTCTGTCTCTCTCTCTCACTCTCTCTCTGTCTCTCTCTCTCTCTCTTACATGCTGTCTTCAAAACTAGAGCATGCACCATTTTGAACGTGTGTGGGGTAAAGTAATTCAATAATAATAATCTATTTCCACTATAAAGTTGCAGCTCACCCTCCCTCAGTAGTACATTCCGATTCCCCACAGCAAAACTGCTACTCATTAATATTAAATGAGGTCTGTTTAGCAAGTTTCCAGCCTACTGAGAAGGGTTAATGCAACTTTAAAAGTTCACAATCTGCAATTGTCTATTTAGGCACAAAATTGGGCTTTTCTTAAGGGTTAATTCTCTTTCTAACAACAAGCACTTTTTGTGGATTGTGAGGTTGTTTTTTTATATATGCAATGTTTATATTAGTAACTGATAATACTTGTTTTTAAGATACAATTTTTTTAGATGATCTTTTAAATAAAGAATTAAAAAAATTGTGGTCTTAAAGCAACTGCAACTGAGCACAACCTTGCATCTTGCTTAATGGTTCAGAAGGCATGACTCGTACTGTCAGTCACTTATTTTCAAGAAGGTGATTGGTCAGTAAATGATCACAGTATTGACAAATCAGCATTAAGTTATTTAAAGTCAACATGAAATGGAAATTTTCTTTCTAATCCTCATATTTCTTAGTATTACATAATTAATAATTATATTTTAAATTATATTTTTATCACAATATATTGTATACTATCTTTACTATATATATATATATATATATATAATTAATAATTATTTATATTTATTTTAGGGCTGTCAAGCAATTAAAATTTTTAATCTAATCTAATTAAATAATTATTGTGTTAAATGGGAAAAGCATCAAATAGACATCACAAAAAGTAGCTTTAGAAAAAAATATTTTATTTGATTCAACATACAATTTACTACACATAAACTTTTAGGCTTCAACGGCCGTGAGGGTGAGTAAATGATGACAGAATATTTATTTCTGTGTAAACTATACCTTTAATGTTTTTTTTATTAATATGTAAATATATTTTTTTTTTAATGAAATTACACTCTAAGTAGGAAACTAGAACTGCCAGTAGGTGGCGGTAAATGTCTAAATGAGTAAGTCATTGGCTGCGTCCGAAAACTGATAAATGCTGCCTTCGGAGGACGCATTCCGAGTCAACCGATCATTTTTTTTTTATATTACTTTCATGTTGACTTTAAATGTTGCCTTTGTGGTAAGTGTATCATTCTGAATGGCTGTTGTATTCGCTTCCTGTTTACATACCGCAGAAGATTCTGAGGATGTATATTACTAACACGCGACCGATCTTGATGGACTGTTTTCTGATTCCACAGGAGCACCTCCAGCGCCTCCTCTTCCTCCCCCCGCTGCTCCTCCTCCTCCTCCTGGGAGTGAACCCGTCCCTCCGTCCCTCTCACCTCCCGGTGCCAACGGTGTGGGCCGGGGTGCCCTCCTCAGCTCCATCCAATCCTTCAACAAAGGCAAACTGAAAAAATCAGATACTGTCAACCACAGCGGCCCACGTATGTGAAGAAAAAAACCCGCTCATCTTTGTTTTAGTGCAATTCATCCACTCAAAGTTTTTTAGCTTTTGCGTCTAACAGTGAAGAGTGACTGTTTGTATCTGAACTTCTTCGATGTTTGTTTTATTCACATTAAATTCCAATGGAGTCCTGGATTTTTTTTTAAGCTGCTCAGTGTAACCTAAACAATTCTGCTTGGACCAGCTGTCATATTTAAAAAATTGACATGCGCACTCATTCTGGCGAAAAAATTGACCACCTACATTTTAAAGTACTGACTTCTGAAGACACAAGTTGGTGGAGAATGCGGGCAGCACATTTACTTTGAATAGAAATGTAATTGGATTTTACTATTGGTTCATAAAATGAGTGATGTTTGATTCTGACATTTTAATTCCACTTTGATTTTGGTTCATTTTGGAGGGTTTGGGATGATGTTTTTTAAGCATTTGCCACATTTACCATTGTGCCTACAAAAGCTGAGAGCGTTCTTTGTTCTCTTTGTTGTTGTTTTTCCTGCGGAAATATTAAGCTACATTGTTCTAATTTTCTTTCAGAAGAAAGTAATATTCGTATTCCTGTTCTGCAAGATCACAATCAACATGTTGCACAAATAGCAGCATTTAAACGATACGTTTATCATTCATGCCCCTTAACGACACAGTCGCTGTACCAGAAAAACAATGGCTTTGATTTACCACTGACATGATTATATAATGGCCATTGTTATGTCACTTAAGCCATCTACTCCTATTGGTTGTTGCGGTCTGGTGGTAAATGGAAAAGATTTCTTGTCTTGCACACATTGAGGGAAAAATTAACTTCTATCATTCATGTTCATCGCAGGGCCCTCTTGAAAACCAGATTCATTTGTAATCTAGAACGATGTACAATACGATACGCAATAGTTCATCTTTTGCTCTTGTAACAGTAAACTCATTTGTACATAGAATCATACAGACACTGAAACCATTATAGCTAAATATCGTAATACATATTCCTAGCTTTGTTATTACCGTAGGGGAAGAATTTAATAATATTTTCATTTTCGCTACAGCACTTTACCACTGAATATTTAACAGTGGTCTTGAGAAGAAGAAATGTTATAAAGTTTACAAAGAGATTTATGTATGTCCAAGAACAGAAGAGGAATCAATGTGTTTGGTAATGAAGAAATTTGCCACTGATATTTGCCTCTGTACAGTTGCCACAAACGTTGTTAAAAGCACTGGAGGTGAACATCCTCAAATTGCTGAAAAAAATTGTTTTCCCTGTTATAAAAAAACTTGTATTGGCAATATTTTAAAAGAATGGTTTTGTGCTTTTAGTTGTGAACATTGAAGTAAAGACAATGAAACAGATCTTGTGTGGTTTAATTCCTTCTAACTAATATAAACTACTAGTATAAACTGATATAAACTAGTTTTGTGCTTTTAGTTGTGAACATTGAAGTAAAGACAATGCAACAGATCTTGTATGGTTTAATTCCTTCTAAATAATATAAACTAGTAAATAACTTATGTATAGATAGATATAGTGAAAACTATATTAGAAATTAAATTATTGTAGAAAATAAAAATCAAATCTATTTATACACGTAAATGTATGTATACATAGACATTTTATTTTTAATATTTTAATTGATATACTTAATTTTATTATCTATTTTCATTGTTTATTATTGATATATTGTGCATTAATTTAGAATTGTAAACATTTCAGATACTTTTTATCAATATGGACAAATTTCATGTGTAAAATTATACTGTAAATTTAGTTGATAGAAATTATAGTTAATATTAATACTGAGAGTTATAAATAAGTGTATTTAATATTTATATTTTATTTAATATTTTCTTTTTAATATTTTAACCCCAAACTATTTATAAATGAACTGTTTATTGTAACACTGTCATGGAAAATATTGCAGATACTTTTTCTCATAATATAATATTTAATATATACAGGGCCTTCTCAAAAAATTAGCATATTGTGATAAAGTTCATTATTTTCCATAATGTAATGATAAAAAAATAAAATTTCATATATTTTAGATTCATTGCACACCAACTGAAATATTTCAGGTCTTTTATTGTTTTAATACTGATGATTTTGGCATACAGCTCATGAAAACCCAAAATTCCTATCTAAAAAAATTAGCATATTTCATCCGACCAATAAAAGTGTTTTTAATACAAAAAAAAGTCAACCTTCAAATAATTATGTTCAGTTATGCACTCAATACTTGGTCGGGAATCCTTTTGCAGAAATGACTGCTTCAATGCGGCGTGGCATGGAGGCAATCAGCCTGTGGCACTGCTGAGGTGTTATGGAGGCCCAGGATGCTTCGATAGCGGCCTTAAGCTCATCCAGAGTTTTGGGTCTTGCGTCTCTCAACTTTCTCTTCACAATATCCCACAGATTCTCTATGGGGTTCAGGTCAGGAGAGTTGGCAGGCCAATTGAGCACAGTAATACCATGGTCAGTAAACCATTTCCTAGTGGTTTTGGCACTGTGAGCAGGTGCCAGGTCGTGCTGAAAAATGAAATCAGATGGAAGCATGAAGTGCTCCAAAATCTCCTGATAGCTAGCTGCATTGACCCTGCCCTTGATAAAACACAGTGGACCAACACCAGAAGTTGACATGGCACCCCAGACCATCACTGACTGTGGGTACTTGACACTGGACTTCAGGCATTTTGGCATTTCCTTCTCCCCAGTCTTCCTCCAGACTCTGGCTCCTTTATTTCCGAATGACATGCAAAATTTGCTTTCATCCGAAAAAAGTACTTTGGACCACTGAGCAACAGTCCAGTGCTGCTTCTCTGTAGCCCAGGTCAGGCGCTTCTGCCGCTGTTTCTGGTTCAAAAGTGGCTTGACCTGGGGAATGCGGCACCTGTAGCCCATTTCCTGCACACGCCTGTGCACGGTGGCTCTGGATGTTTCTACTCCAGACTCAGTCCACTGCTTCCGCAGGTCCCCCAAGGTCTGGAATCGGTCCTTCTCCACAATCTTCCTCAGGGTCCGGTCACCTCTTCTCGTTGTGCAGCGTTTTTTGCCACACTTTTTCCTTCCCACAGACTTCCCACTGAGGTGCCTTGATACAGCACTCTGGGAACAGCCTATTTGTTCAGAAATTTCTTTCTGTGTCTTACCCTCTTGCTTGAGGGTGTCAATGATGGCCTTCTGGACAGCAGTCAGGTCGGCAGTCTTACCCATGATTGCGGTTTTGAGTAATGAAACAGGCTGGGAGTTTTTAAAAGCCTCAGGAATCTTTTGCAGGTGTTTAGAGTTAATTAGTTGATTCAGATGATTAGGTTAATAGCTCGTTTAGAGAACCTTTTCATGATATGCTAATTTTTTTAGATAGGAATTTTGGGTTTTCATGAGCTGTATGCCAAAATCATCAGTATTAAAACAATAAAAGACCTGAAATATTTCAGTTGGTGTGCAATGAATCTAAAATATATGAAAGTTTAATTTTTATCATTACATTATGGAAAATAATTAACTTTATCACAATATGCTAATTTTTTTAGAAGGACCTGTATGTGCAGATCTCATGTGATTTATAATTATATTGTAAATATAATAAACATTTTAGTTAATATTTTAGCTATAATAGTTACTACTTTGTAATGATCATATTAACAATCATTTTTAAAATTTTACATTATATTTCAAACATTGTTTTTAATGTAATTTAATGCATGTGTAATATCCCCAAAAAAATTTACTCATAAAATTATTTATGCCATATTGTGGACATCTGGCAACTATTAAAACTTTAGTCTTTTTTCAGCATGACTATCCTATGTTTCAACATACATGCCTACTGCGTGATTTTATCCTCTTTAAAAAAAAAAGTAGTAAAGCAATTGATTTCGAAATAATCGATTTTTGTTTTCTAAAAAAAGATTTTTCTCTTGCCCTTGGACGCCCAATGACAGCCTGAATGAAGCTTCCGTTGATGTCATGAGTCAGCTACACTGATTGGTCGCTGTCACTGTGTTTCCTGTTCTGATTTCACAACGCGCTGTCTGATTGGCCGAAGCCGCTGGCATGACAGCCCCGCCTCCAGACAGAGGACAGTGAAACATGGCGTCTCTGAGGTGTTTTCTGCGCTCGGGGAAGGTATTTATGTGGAAATATGGAATCTTAGCAACGTATTACGTTTGTATTTATAAGAGGACAGTTGTAAGACTGATATTGGCTGTGTTTGTCTCTCAGAATGCCGTTTCTGCTGCTTTGCGGAGGGAGTTTCACAGGACTCAGCCGGCTGCGGTGCAGGTCAGTGATGCTGCTGCTTCTCTCACCTTCAACAGATGCTGTGTCACAATAAACACAAAACCGCGAAGAAGAGGCTTTAAAATGTGTTGATTATTAGTACGTTTGGTCAACCGATTAATGGTGACTGTTAAGAATACTAAGAATTAATAATACTGTTAAGAACATGTCAAGAATACTAACAAAAACACCATGGTAGCAGCATGTTTTGGGTGTGGATTACGCTGTATTTTGAACATTTAGCATATTTTAATGGAAATTCTTTGCTAATGTAACATGGTAATGTCAGTTTTTTCCTTGTGTACCATGGTAAAGCCATGTTTTGTTTTATATATAATGTACTATCACTACCATGGTAATACCTTGGTGTTTTGGACATTTGACATGTTTTGATTGACACTCCTTGCAAATATACCATGGTAATACCATATTTTTTCTATATGTACCATGGTAAAGCCATGTTTTATATTATTTATATATATATATATGTGTGTGTGTGTGTGTGTGTCCCAATGCAAAACCTTGGTGTTTTACTCATTTACCATGTTTTAATGGACATTCTTTGGTAATATCCCATGGTAATGCTATAGGTTTTCCATATTTATCATGCTAAAGCCATGTTTTCTGTGTGTTTTTTTTAATCATATGAAAACTAAGAATACTGTTTCGTATATTTACATAGTTTTTTAATTACATACACATCAGGGTATTGTTTTATAGGAATTGTATAATAACATGAATTGTTTTTTTTTTTTTTACTTTTACGATGATTTATGGACATCTACCACGCTTTTTGCCATGTACCATGGTGTTACTATTTATTTACTTTTTTGACATACTATGGTATTACCATGCTTTTCTTTGCAGTAGTTTGGAGTACCATGTAAATCTCATGATAGTACAATACAATATTTAATCAGAGTCATGTTTTATATCAAAATTCTATGCTATTACCATCTAATAAATGTTTAATATTGCATTATTGTTTGAAAACATTCTGTTATGCCTTTTGTAATTAATACACTCTTGATTATTTTGTAAATTATTTTAAAACTGTCATGGACATATTTAACATACTTCTCATAATTTAGTGTTTAATAGGCATGTACAGATCTTGTGGTTACACTGTAATAAGAAATTATAGTTAATGTTAATTTATATTAATTGTTTATTGCCAAGTATTTTACAACAATTATAATTAATAACTGATATTTAATTTCAGATCATGTTGTCAGCATAATTACATAAATTTGCATTTATCTGATATTTATTTTGACCTTATTGACCCTATTTGATGGCATAACTTGAAAAGCTAAACCTAGTAAAACTGGTCAGGTCACATTTTTCACCATTAATGAAACTGCGTCATTCTTATATCTTATTTTTTAACAGTGAAGCAACTGATATAGAAATCATTGATTTTGGTTTCTATAAAAAGATTCACTTGCCCTTGGACACCATTGTTTTTCTGTATGTACCATGGGAAAGCGTTTAATGATAATTTTTTTATTTTTTTTATTTGCTTGTATCATAGGAAAGCCATTGTGTTTTTGTTTATGCACCGTGTATTTTGACATGTACACTGGTATGTTTTATGGGAATTTTATTGTTTTTTGTTTTTTTATATGCCACGGTGGTACCATGTAAAACTCATAGTAAATGAATACGATAATATTTCAGAACCATGTTTTACCATGTGAAATATGTACAATTACTGCATTTTTTTGTTGGAAAACGTTCTGTATACATTTTCGCAGGTAACGGTCCGAGATGCTCTCAACCAGGCCATAGATGAGGAGCTGGAGAGGGATGAGCGGGTTTTCCTCCTCGGAGAGGAAGTCGCACAGTATGACGGTGCATATAAGGTGAAATAAGATGAAAATATTTTTGTGCTATTTTGGCTAACATTAGCGCCAAAGCATCAGATCACCGATTGGATCGCAACATACAGGTGTAAACGGGGTTGGAATTGTTTTGAGCTTGTCTACTTTCAACCACTTCCAGAAGTATTAAAAAAAAAAAACGTAATCCTTTAGTTTGAAAGATCTGAAAAACCCACACATTTACCCGCCCATAGACCCTCCCCTCGAAGAAATCACGACTGAAGTGGTTGAAAGTGGACAGAAGAGACGGATTAAAACACCAGGTGTAAACGGGAATGTGTCTTCCTCATCTAGTTGTGATCCGATCGACCAAAACGCATCTTAATACCAGGTGTAAACAGGCCCTTAAAGTGACTTGTATTGGGTTGCAGGTTAGCAGAGGCCTTTGGAAGAAGTACGGAGACAAACGCATCATTGACACACCCATTACAGAGGTGAGAATGATGACATACTTGTGCGAAAATCGTTTTCGTTTGTTCTTAATTTATTGTTTAATGAATCTTCCTCCTTTATCCATGCAGATGGGTTTTGCTGGCATCGCCGTTGGTGCTGCCATGGTGAGTTTTTCCTGAGACGATTATAAATGAATCTAAAAGCCGCATTCCCAAATTAACCAACCACATCCTCTTTCAGGCGGGTTTGAGGCCAATTTGCGAGTTCATGACTTTCAACTTCTCCATGCAAGCCATCGACCAGGTCATCAACTCGGCTGCTAAGACGTACTACATGTCTGCTGGCTTTCAGTCCGTCCCGATCGTGTTCCGCGGTCCCAACGGCGCTTCAGCTGGCGTGGCGGCTCAGCATTCCCAGTGCTTTGCCGCCTGGTACGGACACTGTCCCGGTCTGAAGGTGGTCAGTCCCTGGAGCGCTGAAGACGCCAAGGGCCTTCTGAAATCAGCCATCCGAGACGACAACCCTGGTGAGTTCCTCGCATGATGAGACTGATATACAGTAGGTGTCACTCTGCCTGTCACATCGTGTCTCTTTCAGTGGTGTTTTTGGAGAATGAGCTGATGTACGGCGTGGCGTTTGACATGTCCGAAGAATCTCAGTCGAAAGACTTCCTCATCCCTATTGGAAAAGCAAAGGTTGAAAGACCAGGTGGGTTTGATATGAAAGAAAAAAAACACATACACACAAGATGAGTAATTGTATCACATATACTCTTTCACAACTAAAGTGGACCAAAAGAGAAATATGTAATAAATTTGTCAGCATTTGAATATTTACTGATAGTTTAATAATATTTTTATATTTAATTTAATATCATAAAATGTTATTGAATACAATTAATATAAACTTATTGTTATTATTATTAAAAATAGAGATTGTAACTACTGTCACAACTAAAGTTGACCAAAAGAGAAATAATTCATAAATGTGTCAATATTTTAATATTTACTGAAACAATTAATGACATGTTTATTAATTATTTCTCTTTTGGTTCACTTTAGTTGTGACAGGGTAATTACTATCTCTATTTTTAATAATAATAACAATAACTTTATATTAATATTGTTCAATAATATTTTATTTTATGATATTGTTTCAGTAAATATTTAAATATGATTATGAAATAAAATATTAATGAATAATAATAGCAACACATTTATATTCATATTATTCAATAATATTTCATTTTTATAATATTAAACATTTTCAGTGAACATTAAAATATTGAGATTAAAATATTGTTTTGGTCCACTTCAGTTGTGACAGGATCATTTACATATACTAATAATAATAATAATAATAACACATTTATATTATTATTATTAAATATAAATAAATTACCCTGTCACAACTAAAGAGAAGTATTTCAAATTGTTGAATATCAATGTATAATTTATATTTATATTTTCTTACTCTAATATTTCTAATAGTATTTATCTTTTTCTATCCCTTGAAAAATCTATAAGTGCCACTGTTAATCGCTCTTATTTGAACAACAATCAATCACAACTTTCGAGTCATTGCTCATCATATTAATATTGATGGTCTGCTGTAGGAAATCACATCACTGTGGTGTCCCATTCCCGGATGGTCACCCTGTGTCTCGACGCTGCCGCTGTCTTGGCTAAGGAGGGTATCGAATGTGAGGTATGACATCATCCTTTCAGCCTGAAATGGTTTTAAACACCATTTCCTCACATTTGATTGATTCAATATACACAGTTTTTAAGGAAAAGTGATTCAAAACACATTTGATTCATAGTCAGTGAATCAACAATGTTTGTTTTTTGGGCAGTCATGTAAATTGTAATGAAAGAAATTATACAAAAATCACACACACACAAAAAAAGACATTTTTAATTTGCTCACATTTAACATTAATTTCTATAAGCTTATTGAATAGCAGTTTGAAGTGTCTGTGTTTTCGTCTGTAGGTGATCAACATGCGCACCATCCGGCCTCTCGACACAGAAACCATTGAAACGAGCATAATGAAAACCAATCATCTCATCACCGTGGAGGGCGGCTGGCCTCAGTTTGGAGTCGGGGCGGAGGTTCTTGCCCGGATCATGGAGGGTAAATATAACATTAATGCTCATTTGAAGTCAGATGCTATGTTCAAAATGAAATAGTAGCGCACTACTTGCTGTATTTTGCTCAGAATGTACTGTATACCGTTTTATTTTATATTTTAGAATGCATTTTAGAATAAAATGTTGTGCTATATTGTTGTCACATGACCTCACGATGTTGCATAATTACATGTAACTACATATTTTGTTCTTTCAAAACTAGTCAGGAGTATGTCATTCCAAACACACCCAGAGTTGTGTGTTCTTCAACACGTAGATTTATTGTTTTTTTCTTTTTTAATTCAAGGTCCTGCCTTCAATTTCCTCGACGCCCCTGCGGTCCGAGTCACAGGTGTAGATATTCCAATGCCGTACGCCAAGATTTTGGAGGACAACAGCATACCGCAAATCAAGGACATAATCTTCTCCATCAAAAAGACTTTGAACGTTTAACATATCTCCATTTCAGGACACATTAAATATTAAATACATGTTCCCTCCCATTTCTGCATCAATGTTTGAGGAATAGGACGTTCTTTTTCATCTTTCTGTTACAAGGCTCTTCTGTCATTGACGCTATATTAAAATTATTTTTTTCATTTCAACTCTAGAATGAGGTTGTGTCATGACAGTGAGGTTTATTATGGCTATAAACAACCAACCATATGTATTATGCTGTAAATTCTACTGTAAGCTAAAATAAACCTTTATCACGATGGGTTGTAAGAATGATTGTGAAGTCCTCATAAACAAATAAATGGTTAGAATTTTAGATTAAGTTTTGGGTTTATTTCTGTGGAATGTTTAAGTAACCAAGATGTAGGCTGTTGCGGCAAAAACAATAACTAACAAAACATTATCACAGCGTAAGAGACATCAGGATTCCAAATTAGTTTTAAAAGATTTATTCTTGCAAGAATAGTTCCCAGTCCATCCATACAGTCCAGCTGCAGGCGGAGTGAGACCCAGAACAGGGGAATGCTTGCAGTCTTATACTGTTCTATCTCTTGTTTAGACAAGAGGAACAAAGGAACTTTATGACTAACCCAAAAACAAGGGGTCTTCTAACCTCTGAAGTCAGAGGTCACTTGCCCAACCACCTGCTGAGTGTCTCACACACACCCTCCAAGCTGTATAAACATAACAACAGGAAACAGGGTCCTCTGTTCTCGTACACATCACAGATAGGGTTGCCACCTTCAATACAAAAAAATAAGGGACGCCTGCCGGCGGCTTCAGCGGAGGCCAAAGCCCTCGGGGCCACAATGACCACAGGCCCGACGGTATGCCAATGGTGGTATATCATAACTCAAAACATATTTTCAGGAAAGTAATAAGATCAGTACAAATGGACATTATAATAAGCTATCTGCTATTGAAATCAGTGTGAATATATGCAATCACTCTATCACAAACAACGTTAACAAAGTGTGACAATGAGACCAAAATAAAATTGCCTTTTGTCTGAGTTGTATGTGAGATGTTAACCATACTTTATTAACTTATTAAATTAACAGATCCATAACTTATTCACTATAAATTAAACAAATGCGTTGATACTCAAACAAATACTAAATTTGATTGGAAAAAACTTTGACTTTAGCAAAGGATGTTGAACATCAAAAACATCATTAGACCAGTAGTACTGTGCAGTATTGGACTATGTTAGGCGTTAAGTGTACTTCTTGTCACTCCGTGCAGCACTGAGTAGCTGTTTCTTTCAAACATGTAACACCATCCAAACAGTGATACCACACATAAATAACCTATAATCTACAAACATTTCTAAATCTAATTATAACACTATTTTTATTATTGGTAAGAAAATCTATGTATTTATTTATTTATGTATTCAGACCTATTGTTAATTATATAGTATTAAAGGATGAAATTCTCTAGATTTGTTAAGCATAAGTAATTTTCTTCACACATGCACATTTTTATTATTAAATATGTATTAAATATCTCTCTCTTATTTAAAAAATGCATGTGTCTGACTGTGTACCTTAACCATAATAAACAAATCATACCACAATGTATGGATATAATTAATTTACATTGTAACATTATTTCTTAACAAATGGGCATAGGTAGCATATGAAAACGTAATCAATCAGAACATTATTGAGCTGATTAAAAAACTGTCATTAGGCTACACTATCTGATTCGGGAGATGCTTGAGGTATGAAGAACTGTGAGACGGTGCTTTGATTTCTCTGAGCTATAGCATTGCTATCAACTCTCTGCAAAAAAACCCGCCCTCCTCTGACTCTGATTGGCCCTGAACCTGATAGTATTAAACAAACCAATCAAACCAACAATGGCAGCGAGTATTACCCAATCAAGGGTAGAATAGGACGAGTCTTCACAGAATGCGGGTGGAATGATTTGCAATGGGATGATGCGTTTAAGACAACTCGGAAATACGGGACAAACCGCGTCCCGTATCGATTCAAAACGGGACGCGCTGTTTATTACACAAATACGGGACGATTCCGTATTTTAAGGGACGGGTGGCAACCCTAATCACAGATAAGGAACTAAAATCAATGAGAATATAAAAATGTATACAACATAGGCCTTGCCCTATAAAATAAAAATGAACAACTGGGAAAAAAATAAATATTGAGTACTGGTACATTACACTTTTCAGAAACATATTGAACTTGCACTGGAACAGTTCTGCTGACTGAAGTGTTTTGGATGATGATCTGAATGTAAGAGAGAAAGAAAGGGCGGGTGAGTGAGTGTGTGTGGTGGGCGGGGCTTCTGTCGTGGGTGTGTCATATCCGCTAATCCCACATTGATGTCCCTGTCCTGTTCTCTGTGACTCCACAACATAAACATTACAGTTATTTTACAGCTTTTACTCGAGCGGAACGAGTCGCTTTTGAACAGAAGGGTTTCAAAATGCTCCTGTATTTTGGAAAAGTCACGAAAAACCACACGTAAGCAAAGTAACGTTAACCTTGTTTAAACCCCTTGTCCTCCATATTCCTGATGCTTGGGACGAAATGAAACAACTGAAGTACATCGGACGAGGAGACTTAAATCCTAAAATGTAACGTATTTTCAACGAGGTAATATGATAACTGAGCATTTGTATTAATTTATTGCGATCGATTCTAGATTATTTGTCTTGTATAATTTAATACGGTTTTATTGCAGCCGCTATAAATTAAACACGTTCTGCATCTCGTAATTTAGTTAATATTGATAAGGTCGCTGTTTGTCGTAGGTGATTTATATGATGTGTTTATATCTGAGACTTTGTTGTGGTGGTGGCCCTGCATCCTCCCTATGCTGCGTCATTTATTTCACGATACCTGCACCTGAATATGCTGTCTAAACTGAAATATAAGAACATATGTCTTTAGTTTTAGTGAAGTGTTATACCCCATAAAGACTGCAGAGCGTCATTCGTCACCACCAGCATTGAAGAGGAACAGTTGCACACATGGAGAATGGAGACTGGGCACACATGGTAAATATTAACGTATAGAATAACGCAGCCGTTCTCACCGCTCCCATGTAAAAAGAGGCCACTCCTATATTATTATCCTGTAAGCATTTTCAGTTAATATTTTCATGTTCCCTGTTCTAGCGTTAATATATGGTTGGTATGCTTTGCTATGCAGTTCTAGAGTGTTTTGCATTGTTGCTAGGGTGTTGCTATGGTGTTGGTGGCGATGCCATTGTTTACTGAAACAATGTAAACAATATGCAAAACAAGAAATATTTTAAAAATATATATATTTTCTATTTGCTCTTTGCTATGCAGTTGACTCATTGCTATGGTTTTCCGGTTGGTTGCTAAGCTGTTATGGTTAGTGATGGGCGCTTTCGAAGCGCTTAGTAAAGCTTCGAAACATCTGTGAATCATTTGATTCGAACCAGTGATTCAGAGTGCGTATCAAACTGCCAAAGCCGTGTGATTTCAGTAAGAAAAAAATGAAGAGTTGTTTTTAAAAATCTCTTATTGGTCTGATTGACCAAATTATCCAATTTGTTTGTAAAAGTTGTTTTAATGCTTCCGCTGTATTTACACTGTTCTGACCAGCAGGGGTCACCAGCGTGTGGCGTTTCGAGCACTTCGAAACAGGGAACCATTTTACAAAGCAATTGGTTCAATTGATTCAAAGTTTACAAATCTTTGTTTCTCCCTTCACTTGCTAGGGTGTCCTAGGTATTTGCTAGGCAGTTGACTGAGCATTACTAAATGGATGCTTACCGCCCTAAGAACAAGATCTCCAGTGGCTCAAAAAGGAAAAGAAACATGCTTTGAGGGGTCAGCCATTTTGTCTTATCCCAATGGTCCATTTTGTCTGAGACCAAGGTTTTATGAAGAACAGGGTTGAATCCGAACACATCTCGTGTTTTTTTACCATACTACTTGTGTGAAGCTCAGTACCATACTATAGTTACCATAGAAACCACTGTTCCTAATGGTTTTGACAATGCAGCTCAATACAGCAAATGTTGTTTTCAAGCCTTATAGGTCAACCTGCTTTACAAGAAAAACCAAGCTGGGTGAAGTTTTGCTGGGGACCAGCATGGATTTGATGGTCCACCAACTAGAACAGAACCAAATCAATGGATCTGCATGGCCATTTGTGTTGGTCTAAGTTGGTCTTTTCATATCAGTTCAAAAACCAAATGACATTCTCAGCAGGTACAACATACATCTTTTAATACTTTGAAAATCTACAATTTATGTTCTTCTTTGTTGTAGATAATGGATACAGTTACCCTAAACGCTGTTTAGGCTGGTTGCTAAGCTGTTGGTCAGTGGTTTACTAGGGTGTTCTGGGTAGTTGCTAGACAGTTGCAAGGGTGTTACTAACAAATGCTTACCACCTTAAGAACAGGATCTCCAATGGCTCAAAAAAGAAAATAAACCAAGCTTTGAGGGTCTGCTCCATTTTGTCTGAGATCAAGGTTTTATGAGGAACAGGGTTGAATTTAAACCACAATCCATACCTCCTGAAGCTCAATTTACCAAACAATAGTTTCGTTAGTAACTGATTTTCCTAATGGTTTTGTCAGTGCAGTTGAAACCAAGAAAGACCAAGCCGGTTTAATTTTTGCAACAAGAGCAGCACCAAATCAATGGCTATGCATGGCAATTAATCTTGGACTAAACTTGTGTGTTCAGCAGGGAATGGTTGATTGTTAGTTGTATCAGTTCAAGTACCATCTTGACATTCTCAGAAGGTACAAAATGCATCTTTAATGCTTTAAACATCTACTATTTATGTTCTTCTTTGTTGTAGATAATGGATACAGTTACCCTAAATGTTGGTGGCCATTTGTACACCACATCGCTGTCCACCCTCCAGCGTTTTCCAGACTCTATGTTGGGCGCCATGTTCCGAGGCGATTTTCCCACCACACGAGATGCCCAGGGCAACTACTTCATAGATCGAGACGGTCCACTATTCCGTTACGTCTTGAACTTTTTACGAACCTCAAAATTGACTCTACCATGTGACTTCAAAGAAACAGAGCTCCTCCGGAAGGAAGCGGACTTCTACCAGATAGAACCCTTGATCCAGTGTTTAGGTGACACTAAACCTCTCTACCCGATGGACACCTTTGAGCAAGTGGTAGAACTGTCAAGTACTCGTAAGCTCTCCAAGTACTCAAACCCGGTGGCAGTCATCATCACCCAACTCACCATCACCACCAAAGTTCACGCACTGCTTGAAGGCATCTCCAACAGCTTCACCAGATGGAATAAACACATGATGGACACCAGAGACTTTCAAGTGTCCTTTACCTTTGGACCATGTGACTACCACCAAGAGGTGTCCCTTCGTGTGCATTTGGTGGAGTACATCTCCAAGCAAGGCTTCACTATTCGCAACACGCGAGTTCATCACATGAGTGAACGCGCCAATGAGAACACAGTTGAACATCATTGGACTTTCTGTAGAGTTGCGCAGAAGGTTGAGGACTGATTGATGATGCATTCATGTCTTGTCGAACATTACTGTAATTGCAATAACTTTGAGATTGCCAACTGAGCAATCACAAGTTTAATGAAGACGTGAACAATTTTTTTTATACTAGTTGCGACTCAAAATTAAGGCAATTTCGAAATTACTTGAACACACCACATCTCCACTACAGTTCCTGGTTGAGATAACTAACAATAAACACAATGAATATGTTTTCTGTAGTACGTAATTCATGCGAACTAGTCCTATTGTGTTTTATGTGTCTCCCCACCCACTTCAGAAGTTTATGGACAAAAGGAACCTGAACAATTTGTGTTTTTCGTTTCTACAAGTAAAGTATACCTCGTTTAGGCAAAAGTGACCTAAATTCCTTCCTAAATTGTCACGTGTCCAAATCTATTTACTCTTAAATGTTAAATTTTAACATATATTGCATCAGTGCTAAATTTACAGTATTCAATTTCTATTTACAATATTTCCGCAGATATTTTGTCCTGTGATTGAGTCTATAAACTGTAAATGGTTTGCATGATTCTGTGGTATCTACACTATTAGTATTTAGACCCATTTCCTCCCTTGAGATACAGAAAAATTTGTACTTGCATGCCCCCCTGTTAATACCTCTTATGGACAGCTTCTGGACCAGGCCAAATTTTGGAGTCCCAACATCCCATTTAAAATTGATTTTAGTCTCAAAATGCATGCAAGACTCAGGCTAGCATCACTGAAGCTGAGAAGCTGGGTTTGAAAACCCAGATTAAATTGAAAGAGTTCATTCATGTGTGTAAAGAATTGGACCTGCACATTAAAAACAGTAGTTTCATCATACATTGTGTGTTTCTGTTTGGTAGTAGATGTCTTCGTATAACATTTCATTGAAAGAACATTTTGTTTTTATTAATGAAATTTTATTTTATTTTAATATATGTAAGTGAATTTTGGCGCCACTCTTTTAAAATGCAATAACTTTAATAACTGGATTATGTCTTGATTTTGAAATATTAGATTTTGCTGTTTTTGTGGGGTTGATGGGAGTGTTTTCTACCTTCTTTTATGTTAAGATTGACAAAAGTATTTTACAAGGTGTTGATCTTATTTGCGTATCATAATTTTTTTAGTAAATAGGTTATTTATTTTTACATTACATAAGTCATAATTCTGAATTTTTGAATATGTTTCTTTGTGAATTTGGCATTTAAATCTGCAGTGTGTATTTCTGTGCCACTAGTGGCGCCAAATGTTATTGCAGTCTTTTTGAGCAGTGTTACATAGCAACACTGACTCAACCAATGATGCATGTTCAAGGCGGGGGCTACATGTTTGTCCAACCAATGATAGGTGAACTTGTTTAAAAACAGGTGTGTTCGACTTGAAGCGGCGCTGCGCAGACCGATCTGTGTATGACATAAAAGTACAGCAAGAGCAATTTGAAAGCATACAGAGCCATCTGCTCTCTAATCGCTCTTGAGCATGCAGTTTTAGCATTGAAACTTATCAACAGTATCAGTAGTTAAAGGGATCGTTCACCCAAAAATGAAAACTCAGTCATCATTTACTCACCCTCATGTTGTTCCAAACCCGTATGAGTTTCTTTCTTCTGTTGAATACAATAAGATGATATTTTGAATAATGTTGGTAACCAGACAGTTGAGGGTAGCCATTGACTGTCATAGTGTTTTTTTCCAATGAAAGCCAATGGCTACGGTCAACTGTCTGGTAAACAACATTCTTCAAAATATCTTCTTTTGTTCTTATGAACAGCACATTCCAGGACCCAGTTTATGTCCGTAACAGTGGATATTTTTTCTACATTTTTGATTGGATCTTGGTGGAATAACACAAACAAACTGTCCAACACTATCAGATAAGGATGCTAGGACAACTGACAGACACCTTAAGCACAGGAAGGACAGGACTTCTCATTGGTCCACTGGCAGTTTCTGCACTACATCCATCTTGAGACTCTAATCCCTAAGGTCTGAGCCAACCACCATTTAAATTCTTTAGGAATTTTTGGATGCAAAAGACGTGACTGAAATTAAGGGAGGCCACAATGATCCATCCAAATCCATTAATAACTATGCTGTAAACTACAAACATCCATTTCATACTTATTCAGAGAAACAAGTATTCTCAATGACAGCTATTTGTAGTGCAACATCTTACACAAATTCAGCAAATTAATGAATGTATGACAGGTCAATCTTTTTACATCTTGTTTAGACTCTATTTGTTTAGAATATTGCCAAAGGTATTCATCTGTTGGTTTGGAAAGTGAGAAATGCATCAGTGAAAAGTTAAACACTTCAAAATGCGTGCTTTATGCAAATGAGTTCCATAAGGGAAAGAACGGTGGGCCACACTGTGTGTGTCCCCTCTGACGCCAGCAGCCAATCACAGCACTGAAATGGAGAAGCACCCAATTGCAATCTCCTCTTCGGTAAGGGATAAAGGTACCCTTGAAACAGATTGTCAGGGTAAGAATACACAGGATCCAGTTGCAAATGCAAGTTAACAGTTTTTTGTAAATAAGCAAGGCAGGGTGTTCAGATGTAGTCATGCAGGAATAGCAGCAGGCCTTGGCAGCAGGGAGACTGCAATGGGCTGAATGATGTCTGCCGATCAATGAAGTCAGTGAATATCCAGGAACAGCAAGGCAGCAAGTAATCATTCCAGACTCAAGCAGGAAGCATATACACATGAACAGAAGATTTGAGAAAATATTTGATGGAATAGAACGGCAAGACACGAGCACGAGAAATGATCAGACAACGAACACAGCCAACACTGACAATAACGAGCTGCAGGTGCGGCTGGTCTGATTAGCTCTTCAGCGCAATTGGTAGCTAGGCAACGCTGACGAGCAATCAGACCAGTGACTGGAACACAACAAAGACGTGTCAGAATGAACACACAGACCCGTGAACTGTGACAGACACTCCTTGTTCTGAGTCTCGGGTCTGCGAAGGTGAGACAGAAACAGATCAACCGAGTTCTGAGTGAGACATAACAGATACACTGCACACACTTCTGTTCTGACCCTCCGGTTCGTCCAGAGAGACAATAAAAGATTCCATGATCTGGGTCTACATCTTATGAGGCAGCAACAGATATGACCACATTCTGAGCCTCCAGTCTGTGAGGAAAGAGACATTAACAAACACTACGTTCAGAGTCTTCGTCCAGCAAGACAGTAAAGACTGCAGCACGTAAGTCTCCATGCCAGAGAGACAAAAGCAGATTGACCAAGTTCTAAGTGTCTCAACCAGAGGGGCAGAAGACAAACAGACATTTGCAAAAAGGTTAAGCTCAGAAGAGCGAACATTCACTTCAAGGTTACTTCGTCTGCGTGTTCCAGATTGTTAGGGAACTCTGCACAAACTTAAAGGCCTCATCTGTGTGTTCCAGATTTTAGGAACCTTTGGTGCTCCAGGAGATCAGCATCCCAAAGATCTTTGTGTTCAAGGCTGTTGAAATGGATTCCGGCTCCTTTCCCCACTGCATTGTTACTCAGCACATCTAGTGGAAGACGTCACTGCCATCGGACTGCTCACTCGACCATGTGGAACGTAAATATCACTTAAACAACCCTCTTTCCAGAGACCTTGGCATTGTTGTATATTATCAGTATATGATTTTTTTTTTTTAAATTTACATTAGAGGTAACATAGCTGATGGTTGTTAATAACAAATAATCCTTCATTTGCAAAAGGTTCTTCACCTGGTTTATTTTTCCATAAGATAATGTAAAACCTCTATAGCCACACTCAACTTAATCACTTGTATTTTACAAGTTAGTTATTATTGTTTTATCTTTTTGTTAATAAAATATATTTTATTACACCTGCGTCTTCCTTGGGCTGATAATACAGAAGAGGCTTTATAAGAAGTTTATAATCTCACCAATCTTTCAGATAAATCAGCTGACCAACTCCATCTAGTTTACATTTATTCTAAATTATTGAACGGCCTCCTGTTGGGAGTGTAAAAGACCTTGACGGGTGCCTGAACTAAGAGAGCGGGGGAAGTGGTCATCTAATGTACTCATAACCACATCTTAAGTGACATGCAATCTAAAAATCACCACTTCAGGGGTGACATGAGTTCCAATTACTACATAAGTGGCATCTCTGGGTGGGCAAAAGTAAATCGCTACAAACAGAAGAAAGAAACTCATACAAATTTGGGACAACTTGAAGGTGAGTAATTGGTGACGACAGTTTTCATTTTTGAGTGAACTATCCCTTTAAATGATGTTGACTATAACCACTAAACAAGCGTGTAACTGGCTCATAAGACCTAACCTATACTATGGCCTCTTGCATCATGGTGCATCATGGTTCATCATTACTGGAATAGCTGTTAGCTAACTTTGTCGTTGTGGTTTTATTTACAAGCCTGAAAAATCGATTTCTACCAATAGAGTGTGTGTGTGTGTGTGTGTGTGTGTGTGTGTGTGTGTGTGTGTGTGTGTGTGTACACAAGTTTGGCTATACTTGTGAGGGCCAAATGTCCTCACTTATTTAGTGAAATATTATGACAACTGACCAGTGAGGACATTTTATTGGTTCTTTTATAAGGCTTATAAATTGGCCAAACTATGTTTTCTATTTAAATTCAGTGTTTTACACATGTTTCTGTGAGGGGTAGGTATAGGGGTAGGGGCTGGGTTTAGGGGATTGAATATACAGTTTGTGCAGTATAAAAATAATTGGAATGTCTATATAAAACATGAAAACGGGGTGTGTGTGTGTGTGTGTGTGTGTGTGTGTGAGAGAGAGAACGTGCAGGTGTGAGGGCATGTTGCTAGTTGGTGTTGTCTAATATCTTGTCTATTTGCTGTAGTAATTTGTTTTTCTGAAGTATAGGTAAGTGGTGTTTGCTTGTGTAAAAATCACCGGTACTATGTTAGGACGGTTACCATGGTGTTGCAATGTAGTTTTATTATATTACTATATAATAATTAGCAGTTGCTAAGGTGCTCTGGAATCCGGATGGTAGCTAGGTGGTTGCTCAATAGCCTCCGTCAAAATAGCCAATAACCATGTCTCTAATATATTCCAGTCTCTTGATATGGCCTGAGTTCTTCCTTCAATTCAAGTCTACATGATTTTTTTTTGTCCATTTTTATCACCTGCTTCCCTCAACAAACCACATGATTTGAATAATTCAGTTAGCTACTGATTGTTGTGCACGCTTTTGAAACACTGCTTTGTGAAACTTCAAAATCTTTGCGAATCATTTGTTTCTAAACAGTGCTTCGGAACACGTATCAAACTGCCAAATTTACTTTATTTCATTAAACAAGGCTTTGTTTTGAATATTTTGAAATCGACCAGGCTGTACAGCACTGCCTCAAGTTCGAACACACCTTAGATCAAAGACTTTAGAGCTGTGTCCCATTTCAGAGGTTGCATCCTTCAAACGAAGGGCACAGACTTTAAAGGCCACGCCTTCGAAGGCTACGAAGGTCAAAACGAGCGTTGTTAAATGGGGCGGTCTAGCTTACGGAGGATTGTTCTTGTTGCCTAGCAACTGTGACAGCTGCTGTTGACGAGCAGCAGTAACGTTTGATATACTCGACTTATATTCTGTAAACAAAACCAAAATAAGTTCACCATTGTCCATTTCTGTACATAATAAAAAGTATGACCTATATAAAATTGCTTCTAGTTAAGATGCAAGTCAACATTTGAACAGCTTTAAAGGTTTTTAGCTATTTTTTTTTACATTTGTATTATATCATATTGTTATAGTTAAAACCCAATACTTACATTTAAAATTGTATTCTGGTAATTTCTCTCCAAAAAATCCTGTACAATGATTTCTGGGGTAGGGTAGGCTGCGAAAGATCCATCTGATCCACCACATTTGAAGGAGCCTTCGAATTGGGATAGCCGTCGAAGATGCCTTTGAAGGAGCCTCTGAATTGAGACGCAGGTAAAATATACAAAGACAGTACACTCGTATTACTATGAATGGGAGAAAGTGCAAGGTGCAATATGGTGGAACAACTCCCGCCTTCCTAGTAAAAGAGCCAGTATCAAATTGATAGTCACTGCAGCTGCCATTAAAATCTCTGGTTGCTATAGAAACAGTCCGTTTTCTGAGACATCTTAATATTGCGCATCTGCGCTTGGTGAACAGTTTTGGAGAATTTGATGTTTCCCCATTCAAAGCAATAGGAGCTGCACTTGCATGACTGAAATAGCTGCCGGAGAGGTGTTTCAAAGATGGCAACAGAGTGAAATGGCTTCCCTTAAAGGGACTTTGCTTAAATCTGCAGTGGTCAGGTGGTACAAAGGCCACGTGGTACAAGTCGTAGCTCTCTCAAAATTTCGAGGTTAGCTGTTGTAATTACAAGCCAGCTATAATTCACCTATGCTTCCAGTATGCCCTCCCAACCTTCCTTGTCAGACCTCTGCCAGTTTCTCTTTCCAGTCGCCCGTCAGCCCATCTGTTCCTCCTCTACCATTCCTCTGTTTTGTGGATCCACCTCGGGCCAACTGCTTAAAGTGGCACTATGCAGGATTTCCGTTTGTCAAACAGCGACCCCTAGAGTCGCTGTAGAGTACTTGTATTTAACTTTACTGTCGTAAATACCACTCACGCAGAGCGTATCTGCACTCACGGCCTCTGCACTTTATATTAATAAAGTAGCCTACCGCGTTAGGCTTACCTGAGCCTAAATGCCAGATGACATCAATAAAGTTACGTCATGTACGTCGCATTATTTTGTAACAATGTCCGTTATGATGTTGTTAGACATGATTATTGCAATTTATCACAATAGTTTGCAAACTGCGCTCATTTACACTATTTACAACGTGTAGGCTTATTTATGTCCTGATAATTATGTGAGATATTGACAACTGTTCTCATGATAATTGCAAGACGGCCACCATTCAACCCGAAAAGAGTGATATAACCATTCCAATAACTCCGAAGCTGTTGAGTTAAGCTAAAAAAACTGCATAGTGCCGCTTTAACAGCACCGTCTGGATGTTTGGATCCCTCTGGCCTCGCCTCCAGCCACTGTTCCAATCACTCCACCTCTGCTGGTCATCCAGAATCCACCGCCTTGGTTCCTCCCTCCCTTGGCTCCACCTGGGACTATCGGCCGTATGGCTCCACTGGTCTCCCTCGACTCTCCCGCTCCACCTTGGTCGGACATCGCCTCCCGCTCCACCTTGGTCGGACATCGCCTCGCCTGGGTCACGGACTTGCGAGCCGTCCGCTTCACGACGCTCGGCTCAGTCTGGCTCTGCCCTCCCTTCGGCTCCACCTCGGCCCTCAGTCACTCCGGCTCCACCTCAGCCCTCTGGTACCCTGGTTCCACATCGGGGGATCGTCGCCACGGCCCCATTGCGGCCTCTGAAGCCTGCGGTCTCATGCCTGTCCATAGCCTCTCCATCTGCGCTCTGGGCTCCTTCTCCACTGGCTCCGTCTCCATCCATCATCCACATGGCCTCATCGAGGAGATTTACACTGTCTCCTCCCTCCCTCGACTCCGCCGTGGGGCATCATCCTATCAGGAGTCTGGATTTCCACCGGACTTCTCCTGCTCCTGGCTTCCCCTGGCTCCTCCCACCCTCCATTCCCCCATGGAAAGTTGTCATTTGCCCTGGACTGTTTTTGTTTTTTTTCCTCGCCTCCCTCCCTTCTTTGACTCCCTTCCTCCCTTCCTTCCTCCCTCCCTCCCTTCCTTCCTTCCTCCCTCCCTCCCTCCCTTCCTTCCTTCCTTCCTTCCTCCCTCTCCTCCCTCCCTCCCTTCCTTCCCTCCTTCCTTCCTTCCCTCCTTCCTTCCTTCCTTCCCTCCTTCCTTCCTTCCCTCCTTCCTTCCCTCCTCCCCTTCCTCCTCCCCTCCTCAGATAGACTCTTTACTGCACAAGGATGCGCCTTCCAGGAGGGAGAGCTACTGTTACATTTCTAGTCTGTTATGTTTTGTTTTGGCTATGTTTCATCGTGTTTAGGTTCTGTAACTGGATTAAATATTTTGAATGTTCAGATTCCAATTTGACTTCTGACCTGTAATGCTGCCTGAATCATATTCATACACTGTTCGTTTGTTGGCCAGAGGAGAACTGGCCCCCCAACTAAGCCTGGTTTCTCCCAAGGTTTTTTTTCTCCATTCTTTCACCTGATGGAGTTTGGGTTCCTTGCTAATGTCGCCTCTGGCTTATTTAGTTGGTGAAACTTATAATTGTTAATATTTTTGATCTGCCTGCTTTGACAACATTGCATGAGAACTGAACTGAGATGGACCATGACATCACTGTTTTCTCCAGAGTTGCTGTATCGATAAATAACTAAGGGTACGTTTATACAACAACAATGTACTAAAAATGGAAAAGGATGACAACGTTATCAAAATAATTTCCATTCACACAGATCCGTGAACACAACTAAAAGCTCTGTATTATGCATGCAGAAGTAATAGGCGATATCACTTTGTAAAGAAAGATGCGCCTGCGCACATACACATTCAAAGGCGCATGCCTATAGACTTAACACGTAATACGCATGTGCATGCCGTCACCGTTTTCACAGATTTACGTTTTTGAAGTTTACACTAAGATGGTAACGGTATCGCTTTCAAAACTCATTTTTAAAAACTTAAGCTGCTTTGAAATAATCTGTATTGTAAAAAGCACTATATAAATAAAGGTGACTTGAATTAACTTGTCTTCCTCCATTGCCTGTGACCTAGTTTCTCTGTGTGTTTGATTAGTCAGTATGTTCACCTGTCATCTCATTAATTATCTCATTGTTCCCTTTGTTTGTTCCATGCATTTAAACTTTGAGTTCTCCTTCATTCTCTGTCCATTCTTGTCAGTGTTATGTTGGTTCTATCTCTCTGAGCTTTTGTTATTATATATATATAATATAAAGGTAATTAAAAATCAAACAAATGTGTAGCAGCCAATATATATTTTTAAATGTTTTTGTGAATTTATGTTCTTTGTTAATTTTTGTACATTATGTAATGATCTTCACTGCAGAACATGTTGCTCTAATTTCTATGTTTACTGTCATTGGCCAGTCTACCAAATCATAAAATGGCCGCCATCAGGATGCTTGGGTAAATGTCCCTCCACACCAAAGTGAAAAAGTGGAAAAATTTAGGAGAAAGTGCTATACATGGGTGTTAGGATACACACATCCAGGTCATTGTAGTGAAATCATCTAATAAAGCCACTCGGATGAGCAAACATAATTACTTAAGCGATTAAAACATATCAATTTAAGAAACGTGCTAAATGTGACCAGTATGAAATAAAAATTGGTGGTTGTTTAATTTAGTATAGACCCGATATTTTCACTTTCCAACCCCAAATTTATGCATAAGGAAACAATATGGCAATCCTGCCATTAGCGTTGCTGTTCATTATCAATGAAAAACATCTTCTAGCGGCCAAATTTCTGAGGATAAACAATGATACGCAATACTGGGAGTTTGTTTGTACAGATCTACAAATATCATCAGAGAGGATAATATGTCATGTTTTACACATAGGTCTCTAAAAATGTTTTTGAAAAGGTTTCATTGTGTATTCTGGGAAGCTTGAGAGCCACCATGCTAACATGACATAATACAGCCACATCTCTGTGAAATCGGAGTAGATTAAAAAAAGTTCTTTTCGAAGTACGAAGCTGTAAATTCTGAAATTCCCATCATTATTGGAAGTTCTTCAGGCTCATTTTTGGGGGAATGTTTCTGCTCACCCATCCCCCGCTGCTAAACTAAAATCCTAAATGACTGTTTGTGATTTTAAAGAAAATCAATAAATCAGTAGTCCGTAGACAGTTTTCCTTATGTATTATTAACATATACCTTCACCATCTACAACAACATGAACTTATTCTTTTTCACTTAAAATAAACAAATTTTTAACATTAGCTAGCTATTTTCCATTTTGGGGGGATGGGCTCCTGCTCACCCATCCCCCACAGCTAAACTAAAAACCTCTAGGACTTTATTGTTAATATTATGTTTAATGTTAAATAAATCAGAGGTCTGTAGTCAGTTTTTCCTCCAATATTTTATTCATATTCCTAACCATTGTCCACAACAACATAATTTTTTTTCTTTTGCACTTAATATAAACAATTTTTTAACCTTAGCTAGCTATTTTCGCGATTGGCTCCGCCCCTTCTTCCAGTCAGCCACTCCGAAACTCTCACCCTCAGAAGCTCTGAGAGCCATTTTTGTTTCATGGCAGAGAGCACGGCAGCTCTCATTTCAATGCTCTCAGAAGGTACTCGGTAAAAGGTAAGACTCCTTATTTAAAAATTATCTATTTATTTGGAGAAGGAAGCGTGGTGTTACAACAGTATGACATTTACTTCAAGCAGCTAGGTTTGCCATAAAGACTCCGTATATGGCATATGCTCAACTACATTTTAGCCAGGATTTTTTCGTATTAGTTTTTCACAAGTAGACACCCAAAGTGGGGCTGAAAAACGTCTGTTGTTTTTGAGACGTTTTTATTCAGCATAATTGCAAGGTAATATTAAACCGGTAAGTATTAGACGAATGTTTATCTCCCTTTTTCGCCAGATGAAGGTTCCTCTATTGTGTGTTGCATCGCCATTTGAAATGTTATTGAATGTAATTCTGAATTATTGACGTTTACTGCTACAAACCCCGGGTTTCGCTGTATCATTTCGCCTCTTAAATATCATTCGACCTGTTTTAACGCTGAGGCTGCTAAGGAAGATAAATATAGCGAGTAAAGACGGGATCTGTGTATTTTCGAATGCGCTTGGTTACGTCAAAGCTAGTGAAGTATCGCAGTTTAGGGGCGCTGTGCGATCTAGCTACTATAAAGATGTGTCTGTATTCATGCATGTGTTGTGAATTTAAATACAGACATGGATGTAAACTATAGATCTAATTACAAATAAGTCATAAAATAAAAGGCATATGTGTTTTCCAGTTAAACTGTAAATTGTTATAATTTGTGGGACCTGTTGCGATTTAGGGAAATTAATTTTCTATATAATGCATTTAGTAAAACTACAGACTATTCATACAGTGTGCATTCTTTAATGTTATCTCTCTGTGAAATTGTGACACTGTAAGCCGTCGCTAGTGGGACATTTTTGACTGTTACGAAGAAGCATCTCGCACCATGAGCAATGTTAAGCTTGGTATACTGAGGGCGCTTTCACACTTGGTTCGATTGCCTGTTCGGAACCCGAGTTCGATTGCTCCCCCTGCCCCCGATGGACTGTGTTCACATTATATTATTTGTATCCGAACCGCGGTACGCTTGGTCATCAAGCTGCATAGATATAAACACTAGATGTCGCCTTGGCTACGGCAGTTCATTGGAACGAATGCGTCAATAGAGCCGCCATCTTGAAACAGGGGAACCCCTCATCAGCGTCAATGTAGGAAAAGGTCTAACGGAAATAAAATCACCATAAATCGTCATGAATGCGATTTTCCAGTTGTTTTGGTTCGTTCCAACGGTCAGACATGTATTTATTATAGAGTCCAGAGAAATTTAACAAAAATTTCACCATCTTGTGAAATGTAATCCCTTGCTGTCTGGTTTTTAGATTTGGTTCGTGTGAACATCCATACGCAGCACAAAAGTCCGGCATCATCCATGAATTCAGCGTTACCCAGCTACTTCCTATGACAAGACCCCTGTTCCAAGATGGCGGCGGTTTTGACGCATGTTTAGAACCCCAAGGCAACATCTAGTGTTTATATCTATGATCAAGCTGCAGCTGGCACGTAATCGTGTTGCTTGGTAACTGGCGCTGCTATGAATGAAAAGGCGTCAAAATGGATAGAATTGTTCGCTTCACATTTTAACCTTTGGTTTTGATTTCAAAGAAAAGATACAGAAACACACGCGTCTGTCTGCCGCAAAATTATTAAAATCGTTCCAAAGACAGCTGGCTGTCCACCGAAGACAATTTTTGCAGAGGCAAGCATAAATCATCTCTCTGCTTGCAGTGGGTCAATCCCGCTTTTCGTCAAGGTAAGTGTATACACACACGCACGCACTGACGACTGTCCTGTCGACCACATTATACGTCATCAATAGCGGTTCACTTACGCGGTTTGGTTCGATTGCGTTCATATCAGCCGCGAACCGTACTGGAGTTAACATGAACCGTACCCCAGACCACCTTTTTAAGCAGACCCGAGTACGGTTCGCGGGTGCGCACCCGAGTTCAGAAGACAGCTTTCACATCATCCAAACAAACCGAACTCTGATGTCATTTGAACCCGGGTGCGCACCAAAAGTGCTAGTGTGAAAGCACCCTTATTTTTTCGCGTTCTGCTCCGTCTCTCAGGGGGCTTTCACACTAGCACTTTTGGTGCGCACCCGGGTTCGAATGACGTCAGAGTTCGGTTCGTTTGGATGATGTGAACGCTGTCTTCCGAACTCGGGTGCGCACCCGCGAACCGTACTCGGGTCTGCTTAAAAAGGTGGTCTGGGGTACGGTTCATGTGAACTCCAGTACGGTTTGCTGCTGATATGAACGCAATCGAACCAAACCGCGGAAGTGAACCGCTATTGATGACGTATAATGTGGTCGACAGGACAGTCGTCAGTGTGTGTGTGTATACACTTACCTTGACGAAAAGCGGGATTGACCCACTGCAAGCAGAGAGATGATTTATGCTTGCCACAAAAATTGTCTTTGGCTGACAGCCAGCTGCTTTGGAACGATTTTAATACTTTTGCGGCAAGCCAGACGCAAGTGTGTTTCTGTATCTTTTCTTTGAAAACAAAACCAAAGGTTAAAAAAAAGAACAAATGTGAAGCGAGCAATTCTATCCATTTTGACACCTTTTCATTCATAGCAGCGCCGGTTACCAAGCAACACGATTATGCGCCAGCTGCAGGTTGATGACGCAAGCGTACCGCGGTTCGGATACAAATAATATAATGTGAACACAGTCCATCGGGGGCAGGGGGAGCAATCGAACTCGGGTTCGGAACAGGCAATCAAACCAAGTGTGAAAGCGCCATCAAAGTATACTCCTTGGTCATGAGCGTAGAAAGACGCGTACACACTATATAGTTTATCTAGTTTTTAAGCACTCAAATCACTTGCAAATCTGCCATTGTACGCGCACCATCTGTGTGGACACACAAATTGGGTTGCGTGTAGACTGTGTACGGATGTCGTCAGACCCAACTGATGACGAAATTACGCCATGTGGACCGCCGCAGAAATTGGACCACCGAAGTATACTTTGGGCTTAAAGCAGCATGGTGAACCAATGTCAGTTTAAAACAAAGGACTGATCCCATGAATTTGTGGGTTGGATAAGCATTAGGGATGTGCGCGACGACTAATTTCATTAACGTTTAACAAATTTTGCAAACAACTAGTCTAACCCCGCCTCCTGGAGACAGTCTGTATGCAAAACATTTGAAATGGACTACTTAAAGGGGCATTCGGCAACTATTTCAACTTAATAAAACCGTTCAGAAATCATTTGGATGGTTTAATAACCTGTTCTGGTGAAAAAGGTGACACTCCCCGCTCCCCCCAATGTTCCTAGGCGGAAAACCAACCTTGCAACATGGGGACTAACTAGTGTTAATTTTGTCACCTATTTTTAATTTAGTCTTAGTCTTAGTCTTGTGCCAAATGTCCTTGTTAGTTTTAGTCATATTTAGTCATTCACATATCTTTTTTTGTTAGTCAAGTTTTAGTCGACTAAAAGTCTCGTCATTTTAGTCTAGTTTTAGTCAAAAGAAAACTCAATATCTTAGTCAAGTTTTAGTCAAAACATTTTAGTCTTTTTTTTAAATAACAAATCATTTCTGAGATTATTTCTGATAACCATTTCAGTCAAATAGTGTTTCACGCTTCTCAAATATTGGTTAAATGTCACAATTACCTGACAAAATACACTTGTTTAAGGATTTTTGTTGAATGCAACTTTGTTAAACGTGTCTGGTTTTCTAAAGTTGTTCTGAAAAGTATGTTATTTTGAACTAACACAATTCAAAAGCTGGGGCCCAACAGACTCCTATTGACCAGTTACAAAGGTTTTTAAAACTGATTTTGGTTGCCTTGTGTCTCATTTTTCTGTTCAGAGCAGAAATAAAATAAGTATATACCCAGAAAAACTGAGAAGAATAGGCCTACTGTAGCCTACTGTAGGCCTAAAATACAACATATTTACATTCTAGGTTGGTCTTGAGAAATAACAAACAAATTAGATTTTGCAAGGCTTAACAATTAATATTTCTGCTAGGTGACTGGTTGATTTACAGCGTAGATGTTTTCCCCCGTCCGCAGTGCTTCCCGTCAGTTATGACACATGATTTTGACCACTTAAGTTTTGTTTTGTAGAAAGCCTTTCTTTAAAGTGAATTTCGTTTTGTATAAATTGTATCTTCCTTTTAATAAATGTTTCCTCAACAAATTGCCTGGATTAATAAACGAGAAGAAGCAAATAGTACACAAAATAATCCGGACACGAAGGCGCGGGCGCGTGAACTGGAGCGCGTCTCATAAATGAACTGAAACTCAGCTTATAAGATACTTGCCTCACAGACCTGAGAAGAATATCTATAGAAAGCTTGAAATGTGTAGGCCTACTTTTTAAACAAAACAATTCAAAACGAAAAGAAATGGGCTGCTCTCTGTTTATGTAGGCTAATCCGTAGGCTATGAAGTGTGCATTTCTCTCTATAGGCGCGTTCACTACTGCGAAGATGGCGAGTCAGCATCGTCAACTTTATCTTTGCAGCCAACACTGACATAAAACACTAGTTTATTAATAAACAAATCAAATGTTTAATGCATCATTACTTTTGACGTTTTTTTGTGCGCCACTGTGGGCGTTCTGAGCGAGCGGCGCGTAATCTTCAGAAATGTGCTCTCCGCTCTAGAGTAAATATTACCACTCCGCTCACATGCTCTGGTGTGAGACAATGTGTATCTTCTTCTGTTGTCTGAGAGTTGATTGACCGCTTTTAGATGCATTATTGGCATCGTCACCCTCTGGTTACATGAACGTGTCACCGCATCAGACCCGAAAACATGGGGATTTTTTATAGACGACAATTGCACAACCTATTCGATATTCTATAATAAAATCAACTAATGGAATATTCGAAAATCGTGACTCATCCCTAGTAACCGCTGAATATTCTATCTCATGATGAAAAAGACGATTGTAGACGAAAATGAAGAGAGATTTTATCTTAGTTTTTATTTTCTGCAAAACATTTTAGTCTCGTCTTTTTTCGTCAACAATAATGCCTGTTAATTTAGTCTTAGTCATCGTTTTTGGACATTGGTGCAGTCTCGTCATCGTCTCGTCTTAGTCATGGAAAAAAAGCTCGTTGACGAACATATTTAGTCTCGTCTCGTCTGACGAAATTAACACTAGGACTAACGTCCCGGTAAGTTGGAAATAGGAAGTCTCGTGAGAAGCGAGAACAAGAGAGAAACACGAACTGCTTTACAGCAATTCGACATAAACACACACGCCGCCCTCAATGTGTATGATGTATTACCCACCTCGGTAGACATAGCTCCACACGATAAAGTTGGCCGGCTTCGATAATAACACATGAGCAGCGGTAGAAAGGGGGAGGAGGGTGCCGCAAGTGAGTTTTTTTGTGACATTGTTGTGAAATATACGCCCCACAGCTGTAGGGGGAGCTCGTTGAGAAAAATGCTACAACAAAAGTGAAAATCAGCGAAGAAATAGCTAGAGTTGCTGAGTTCCATTTAATCTATGAGCAGTCAAATCCCACACTGAATGGCGAAAAAAAAAAACTCAAGCCATTCTAGTGTATGACTTTCTTCTTTCATCCAAACACAATCGGAGTTATATTAACACTTCTATTTGTTTGAATATTGCTTATGTGTAGCAATATTCAATTTGAAATGTAATATGCCAAATGATAATGCAATATGTAAAATGACAATGCAGTATGTAAAATGGCAATGCATTTCTCTATTTAAATTAACATTTTCCATTACATTTGTGCAACGTTTGGTGCAAAATGAAAATAATTCAATTATATAATTTACATTTTCCATTTCATACATATGTTTTAATGTAAATTGAATACATATTTTAACGCTTTATAAGTTGCAAAATTAAAATGTATTAAAGAAATTATTAGATCTGTTTAAAAATGTTCAAGCAAAAACTGTAGCAAAATGATCATTTAAATGTTATTTTTCTTAATTGCATTTACATTCACAGTTAAGGCACTTGCGATTGCATTTTCATTAAATGTCCCGCAATGAATGTAGCAAAATTCAATGCGCAAATTGAAAATGCATTCCGAGCCGATCACGCCCCTGCCCCGCCCCCTCCCTCCCGCTCTTGTCAATCACTGCGTGAAGTTGGCCCTCCCCCACCTAATGCAAAACGTCGGCAAAATAGGCTCAATCGTTTTTACTTCATTTGTGCTCTTACTTTGCTTTATTGTTTGTGCTGCTTCGATTTTTTTTGATATTTAAAGAATATTTATGGGTCATTCTGAGGTCACCCAGCCCCCCACATCCTCCAAAAGAAATAGTCTTGTTCGTTTTTGCCGCTTAAAGTTTTGTTTGTGCGGCTTCGGTTTTTAAAATATTAGACCAATTATAGACAATGGCATCAAAACCCGTCAGATTCCGTGATGACCCTATATATTTATAAATATCTGATCAATATGCTTTATAAAATAGAAAAGGGAGATGGTTAAACATCACATGAGTCACTTTATTGAACATTACAGTCAGTTATGAAGAAATAGAGCGGTCAAGTTTTTTGGTAGCTATATGAATTTGACCCGTCATATTCTGTGATCTCAGAGTAGGTGCATTTGTAAAGAAAACCTGTAGGATCTCCAACATTATTGGGTAATTATAGTTAATAGTAATAAGAATAAAGTTAAGCATATGTGAATCAGACAATGAGAATATTTAATACAAAACGAAACAATCATTAACAGAGTCCTGCATCAGACAACAACAGCGCAGCATAATGTTGACATCAAATGGGTGATAAGGCAGAACATTCTCACAGACAGTCCAACAACGCACTGGTTCTATCACCTGCAAACGCGTAATAATCCTCGGAAACACTACAATTTCTCTGTTCACGCTGGCGGGAACCTCCAGATTATAGAATCTGACAAACTTTACTCAAAATCATTTTGCTACCAGTCAGAAGATATCTCGGATCACGATTCCTAGGGCTGTCGCGATAACCGCAATATTGCATTACCGTGCTACTGACAGGCCAACCGCAGAGGAATGCAAGTAACCGCAGCAACCGCAAACCGCGTTTTCTATTTTCATAAGGCCACCCTTCGTAGTTCGTACCATGTGTATTGAATGTTAAATAAGTTAATAATGATAACAGGACTGTTTATCATGGTGATTTGTACAGAGGATTCGTGGATTAGGACTTAAGCCTAAACAGACAGTGAATGTTATCGACTGAGCGCGTGTGATTACCTGCGTCTCTCTTTGAAGTCAAGTCATGTATATTCGTGAAAAGGTTGCCATTTCCAAGGAAAGCGAAATATTTGTCGTAGGCTAACATCCTTTTAACGTGTAAGGGTATTTACCATGAATGGCGTCAGCGCTGGTCAGCATTACACAGCGCGAGGAAGCCGTGGGGGGAAAGCAGCGAGTCACGCATTGAATCAATGCCATTGGTCTCTATTAAGTGAAGCATTGCTTCAGCTTTGCCCAAAAGTGAAGCATTGCTGGCCAGCTGAGCCTTGAAAAGTGGAGCTCAAAGTTAAAAAATAATTAACCCCTTGTTTCATTACATCTATCATTTAAGGAATCAGCTTTTTTGAACGTTTTCGTTGAATGAACAGTTTAATGACTCACTCAAAGACAGTCCGTTGGCGTAACAACTGCGCGCTGAGTGACAGTCTTTCAATGCGCAGAGATGCTGTTTAGTTTCGGTTACATTGTTTACATTGTTTTTGTGTATGCTGACCACATCCTAACACGTATTTATATAGTAACAAATAAATAAATAAATAAATGGCGGTAAAACCGCATATTGCGCTATTGAGCCACTCAAAATTACCGCAAGGGAAATTCCTTCACCGCGACAGCCCTAAGGATTCCCTCGGGTTACTACAGCTGCACTTTCCTGCAGTCGTTAATGCAGTGATGGACAGCTGCTTCCTCAGTCGACTGGTGTTTGGAATTCATGTGATTTCTCATTGTGGTGGTGATATAACTCCGTTTAATTAATAATTGATTAAAAGTAATTCCATTTTGTAATATTATTTTCATCTAGTAATTCCAAACTTCGTGAGGCAGACGACGACATTATGTGATCAAATACAATCCACTTGTTAAACACGCTCCACAGCGCCACCCAGTGCATTTAATTATAACTGCGAAAAAAATGATAGAAAAACAGTAAAATTCGAATAGTATTTAATTTTTCGAATAATAATTACAGATCGAATATTCGTGCACATCCCTATTTTAGACAATGTGCAAATACTGAATTGAGTCTTTTCACTTCTAATTCACACAAAATTGTATTCATAGGCTATACATGTCTTGGTGAGTATCCTTAAACTCAGTTGGATGCGTCTTAAATAAACGTAAACAGTTGAGAAAAAATGCTTGTGTACCAGTATATTGGATGCATGCAGCGTAATATTTCTCCTGTGTTTAAATGTTAATCAAACAACAAAAGAAAATGAATAATTATTGATTATTGTGGTAATTAAAGTATGCCGGGCAGGAAATCCAAACGTTCGCCTTTCATCCATCAACCTCAAATATGGCTTATCATTTAAAACATGTAAGTAGCAACTTTACATGTCCACTCGCTCTAACGTTAACTGATAAATGTGCGCTATTATTAGGCTTATATCTAAGTGTTCGTGCGGAATGTGAAAGCTGGGTCCACTTTTATTTGTGTAAAGTCACAATAACAAGAAAACATTGTGCCTTTGTAAAATAAAGAAAATAAACAGGATGCGCTTTTTGCTGTCTTAGTCTCCGTGAACTGAAACTCCAGTGTATGAGCTACTTCCCTCACCGATGTGAGAAATATATAAAACTTGAAATATCTACTTTTAAACTAACCAATTTAAATTGAAAGGAAATACGCTCTGCTTATGTAATCCGTATGAAAGGTGCATTTCTCTCTAAAGGCGCGTTCAGTAGGCTACTGCGGAGAAGGTTATAAATGACATACCCAAAATAAAAAGGTTGCTGCTCATAGGTCATTCTGAATAGACACATAACCAACATATATTTAGAAAGCCAACACTTGAGTTTACTGTTCAAGACTCAAGACAAGAAATTGTAATCTGATAAAGGTTGATCTATAGTTATATAGTAGGCTATATTGAAGTTAATCTGAAGAGCACAGAGCAGTTAAAGATGCATAAATAATGTTTTGAAATGTTGAAAATATAAAACGTTAAATACTGTTATTTGAAATTATAAAAAAAAAGAAAAGATACTTTAAATGTGAAATTAAAACCGCCAGGAGGTGGCAACAAGTGACTGTTAATGAGTGAGTCATTGAGATTCAACCGATTCATTCAAACGGCTGAGTTATTCGTTAAGGAAGCATTTTACTGTCTCAATGTGTGAGTCATTGAATTATTGATTCAGCTTGTTCGTTTGAAAAGCTGATTCATTCAGTAAAGATACATCGTCTTGTGTTGCTTAGAGACTGTGGAATTTGTTTGGAATTATTTGCGTTGGCCGAATAGAGTGAGTATAAACTTAATATCAACTTGTTTATTAAACTGTACGCTGTATAAAATCATTTGCGTTGGCCGAATAGAGCGAGTATAAACTTAATATCAACTTGTTTATTAAACTGTACGCTGTATAAAATCAATGTCACATTTGTAGTCATGCTGATATTTGGAGAAAAATGGCTGTCTTCGTGTAATATTGGTTAACTATACTAAATTATATAAATGTATATGACATACAGGGGAATTTTTGCCCCTTATCTTGAATCTGCCGGCATTCTAGATGCATTTTAATTGACTAAATCACGCCTTAAAAGCATAGACTCTGTGCACGCACGTTAGTCTAATCTACCAGACTAGCTACATCACGTAGTATAACCTATGCGTGCACAGTGCACTCAATAGGTGTGTATTTGTTTGGTTTTTGTAATGACAGGGACATACTCCATAATGTCAGATTGTTAAATCAACAATTACAATATCATAGCCTTTATATGTCGCACACCCCTACCTGGCCTGATCGGGCAAGTGACGGTTCCCTTAACTGTCCCAAGCGTCATTCACTCTGGCCCCGGGCCATCGGGCAGTCCTTATTGTCGAGCCAGTATCAAATGAAAACAGTTGTTTTAACCACTGCATTTGTGGAACTTCTCTGTGTGCAGAATGTAATTTTAAACTCCAAGTTTACCCCCTAGGATGGGACACTATTGTTTGTATAATATAATTTTTTTGCGAACATGCCTGAAAAGTAACAAAGAACAGAGTGAGCTGCTGCTGAATAAGTGCACGATAAGTTCAAGTTGTCTTAAACATAAGATATGCTTTATATTACGCGCTTTAAACTAAATCATAAACCTACGCGACTTGCCCTACTGTTAGACGTGTGTTATTAATGGGCGATTCCATGCAAATGTCAACCTTGCCATGAAAAAATAAAGTTATTATCAAAATATCAAAACCCTTTCTAAGGTGTCCATTTGGGTCTGTATTTTATTGTATTGATGTGCGGTCATGTAAATTTTAAGGAAATTTCTGTGTTTATTCACCTCAGATAAGGTGTGCACAGTGCACAGATACTAAAATTGCTTTTTCAAACAAACATATTTCATGCTTTAAAAAGAGGGGTCAAAGACTCATTTTTATATACTTTATGTTGACAGTAAGCATTTTGCAGAAAGATGGGAGCATGACTGAGATATAAATACACCCACTTTGTTATAACTGCATTGCCCTTTAAATTTATGAAGGCTATATTTAGGAAGTCACGACGCTTCAGTGATGTGTCACGTCCGTAACGATTTAAAGAATAAGTTTATATTGTATAATAATTATTATTACAATTAATTTGAAAATTTATGTACAAAGCCAAAATATGTCCATTCTAGTTATGATTGACAATTCATCTCACTTATTTGCTCTAAAAAAACTAATTATGCGTTACGGACGTGACTGTTACGGACGCTTCATATTAAATCATGCATGATTTGACCAGCGCATATTTGTTGAATGAATGAATGAATTAATTTATTTCGAGCAATATAATGACACATAACAAAGGAAATCAAGAAGCATTCTGATTAAATCAATACGAAAAGATAAATTCATCAACTTTATACATAAATCGATCTATATGCTTGAAATGGAGTGGGAAGAAATCAAACTTATTTAAACCCACCTCGGTCTTTCAACATGTTCAACGTGTTGTTACTGTTAAAAAACCCCGCATATATATTAAATTGATCTCTATTACTGTACATCAGAACATTTTAGAAATAAATTAATACCAGTACCATAATGTTAAGCATTATTACAGTTTCTGAGAGCGAGAGCGAGAGAAATATGAGACGCGCCTTTACTCACTTTCTTTCTTTCACTTTTTTTTCTCTGTGGTCAAGAGTGTGATTTGTAGATCTGCGATTTCTGGACAACATCAGTAATTGGTAAGTAATTTGATATCTATGGCTAATTATATCTATATCTATTGATATAATTTGATATCTATGATATCTATTTGATATCTAAACCGGCGATCTCGACTCCGGAGAATATCGATATGATAAAAATACAAAATAGCTGCTGATGTATCTTAGCAATTCCGTATCTTTCGGGGTCTATAGTTAACACCACATTATAAAGCAATATCATGCCCGAATTGAGTTTTGCCCACGCTGCATTTTAGCAGCATGAGAGATATGCGTGAACGGAGGTTAATCTAGATAACAAAGTGATTTCAGTTTAAATTTGATTAATTGTGCAGCCTTACCTTACTGATGTCTCAGATGTTTGTTGTTTTAAATACCCAACAGAGACACATAGGTCTCTGTTCAAGCATTTTCTCTGATTTTTCAGCGTCTGCCAAGTGTTGATTTCAGAACTGTCACGTCCATAACGAAAATACGTCACGTCCGTAACAACGTTTTTTCCTCATAAATGAAAAAATGAAAAGTAAAATAAAATAAATAATTTATGTTCTATAGAGAGCCAACACTCATCCCTTCGGTTGGTATTATTTATTTTGGCTTGTGCATTTTAATTCGCAGAATTTCTACAAAGTATGTTGTCTCCCACAAACTCACGTCTTTTTTTGTCACGTCCGTAACGCACGTGTATTTCCCTCATATTAAATATAAAACGCATGTGTAGACTGATATTTTTCTATTGTCTGGACTCCTTTATTAAGGTAGTATGGACATATGAACAGACGTTTAAATATATTGGTATTAAATGCATTTTCTGAGAATTTATATTTTACATTTTGACTGCAAATGTCACGTCCATAACGCTGGAATTGGCCTAATGCGTTTGACATGCATTTGTGTGTTGCTGCTGGTTGCAGCAATATTGACAACTTTTTAAAATGTATTTGAAGAGTTTGTTTGGTAAACCACTGTTTAATAAACTGTTTTTTTCCCCCTGTTGTACTGAAAACATACCAAACCATGACTTCAAAAGGTGCGTACTGAACTATCATTTTTTGGGGGGTCCAATGTTAACACTAAGAGCAAACGTTTTTACAGACGTTTAATGCAATATAATAATTTTTTGATCTCTGTACAGCGAGTATTGGCAAGTATTTCACAAGGCCATATTGTAGTTGCCCTCCAGTCCTAATATATTTTTATCTGGTTTTCTATAGGGGTGTGAATTGTCACTGGTCTCACGATTCAATTTGATAATGATTATCATGTCTTCGATTCAAAATCACGGTGCGTTGCATCCTCACTTTTCAATATACTGCTATGGCTGGGAGAAAAAAATCGATTCCCCTAACTATCGTGATTTTTGAGAATTTTTTTTTACGATTTTAAAATCTTTTTATTTTATTTCAGAATCGATATTAATACAAATTTAATTGCTTTATTTTTGTCCTTGCTTTTAGATGAGGTTGACAGAAGTTAGCCACTTTTGTTATCTATGAGTGTTTAGTGACGTAATATCCCAAGTGGATGCAACACTGAATACACTGAAAAGCCCTCGTGCTACTCATATGCTGAGAGAGAAATAAGACAATAGAGCTGCATGATTCATTTTTAAAATCCTGTGATCTCGATTAAAACACCCACCCGATTATCTTCCAATTCGTCTGTCTATTAAACCTTTGACAAAATCATATCACATTCAATTCTGTGTTGCCGCTGACCCAGAGAGAGTTGTCATAAAACAGCTTCACAAACAGTATTTTCAACCTCATAGTATCACTGTGATACAACAGTTCAAATTATCATAGAAGTATTGGGATGATAGTTTAAAGTTCAAATATACACACTGATATCTACGGTAGCGATCAAAATAGAGTAAATCAGCTTTTGATAACTTGGCGCTAAAAATAACATTGATAATTACATTGTTTCGCCACTAGGTAGTAGATAATGTAGTACTGCATGATGCTTCTGAAATAAAACTCAGAAAGATGTGATGAATTGTTTTTGTGATATGACTCATAAATATGACTCATTTTATACATAATGTACTGTCTGTATAAATGTATGATTTAACTTTTCCCTATGGTCTAGTGTTAAAAAAATTGCAATACATTGCAATATCGAATCACAATACTTGTAGAATCGCAATTCTTAAAAATCGCAATACATATGGTATCGTGATAATATCGAATTGGGAGATAGGCCTAGTTGTATCGTCCCAACCCTAAATAACTGCACATGCCTACATTTTTGTCAATGAAAATAAGCAGTCAGATATATGAACTCCCATTTTTAGTTTATCTGCTCCAAGAAAGTACACTTCCTTAATGTAGCAAACATCAAACACAACTTAAGTCTGAACACAGCAGATGACAGGACCACTTAGAAAAAAAAAAGTAAATACTAAAAGTGCATGAAACTGTCAAGTGTACTTGTTACAATAACGCTTACACGCACTCGACTCGTGCGCACAAAAACACTTGCACGCGTATACATGCAGCCTCACGCACACACTCATACGCACACTCTCGAGCTCACGTTTTAAATTTTTAAATGGGTGAATTTTTTATTATTCGCTTTTGTTTCACCTCCCTCCGCCATTTTACGCTACTGCGAGAAGCGTGTATGTGACTAATGACATCAGGGAAACGTCAGGGTATAATCGATTATGGTCTATTACTGGTTCAATGCAGAATCGTCCATGTCCGCATCGCGATGCAACGATTAATTTCAACACCCCTAGTGTTCCATTTTGAACGTCTGAGTGAACTCAGTCTAAGGCCGTGTGTCCACCAAAGCGTTTTTAGCCAGCTGAAAACGCTAGACGCTCTGCTGAAAACGCCTAGCTGTGGGCGCTTGAGCGTTTTGGCAGCGCTGCGTTTTTTCAGTTGAGACGATTCGTTGCTATGATACAGAGTATCCGCAGCACAGTTTACATGTAACTGATTTCGTAGATAATTTGTTTCATACTAAATTTTTTTTCATCCATTTTGTTCGGTTAGCTCTGCTGGTTGACGTCGTTGTTCAGAAAGAATGTTGTGACAGTTGGTCGGTGTGGTTTTTGTCCCGCCCCTCCACTCTGATTGGACGGCTGTGTGAAAAGTGACAGTGATGAGCGCTGCATTTTACCCAAAGTTGAACATTTTTCAAAACTCGCGACCGGTAAAAAACGCTCAACGCTTGAGCGTTAAATACACGCTCAGCGCCTCGTTGCGCTTATGGCGTTTAAAAAACGCCGCGCTCCCATTGAAAACAATTGGAATTATACCACCTTTGGTGGACACACGGCCTAACTGATCTGATTCTTCTGCACTTGAACTGTCTTAATATTGAGTTCTACGTTACTCTTCAAGATTGTCTTTGTGCTTTGGAGTGTCTTGTAAGATTTAACCAAGAGAAGAATCGACAAATAGCTCCGACAGATGCCAACAAACACGGACAATCACCAGATTACAGTACGTTACTTTAATCCACATGACATTCCACAACCTGACAATGGCAGATTCTGCATGTTCAGTCGATGAAAACAAGCTCTGACAGACACCAGTTTCTATCACTGTCTATTTGTTCAGTGTGAATTGGCCTTATGACTCATTTCTTGTCTGTAACATGTAAATTAAGATATTTTTTTGACGTTAACCAAGTTTGGTAGAATTGATAACTGTTGGTCCGTTTTTTTGTTACCCTAGTGGCCATAGGCACCTGTTGTATCCTTTATGCTGGGTAGTCACTGTGTCAGATTATGCGATTAATGACTCCTAAATTCTTGCTGTGGACAAGAAACATGTCAGACTTGCACATTGCTTGCCGACCAGTCATTGCTTGCCTTCTTTAACAATGTGCGTAATGTCATTGAAGGCGGAACTAGCAACTGACTTTCGGAAAAACAAAAGCATTAACAAACAATGGTTGTACTAGCTTAGTGCTAGAGGTGGGCGATATATCGTTTAGACGATAATATCCAAATTGTTGTCTGGACGATATGCAAAATTGGGATATCGAATATTTCATAATTTGTACAATCCGACCCCCCAAACATGAAAAGAGCTGAAGGAAGTTAAAGAGAAAACAAATAACGCACACTATAACCTTCTAAACAATTATACGTAGCGATTTTAATACTGTAGGGTTTTGTTTGACTGTATTTTATTTTATTTTTTGTACAAAATCACGATCGTTCCTCAATTGCACGAGAGTAAGCTGCTACTAATTTGCGATATACAACTACGAAGTTCTTACCTCACCTGTGTGTTATGACGTTTCTTAGGTTGAAGCAACAATCCAAAATCGTAAAGAATAAAGCCGATGTACGATTAATAAAATAGCAGCTAGAAAAGACAAAATATGCGTTGTTTGCAGAAAAATGAAGTCTGAAGTTAAAACGTTTTTCTTAAATGTCTGTGACGTCCTCGAGTGGCGAGCTTCGTGATTGCATCATTAGAAAATTGCGTTGTATAATGAGTCCAAAAGATGGAATACTTTTTCCCAAGAGATCGGTTCGGTACGCATTACAAACCAAACCATTCCGGTGGTTAGACCATTTTTCCTGCCGACCAAAATCCGCGCTGGGGCGAACACCACAAAGTTGCGCAACATCAAATGGCAAATGTAATGAAAGCGGAACGAAACTCATTGTTTTGTGCTTCACGGACCGTTTATCAGTTCGGACGATGTCAGTGCAGCGCGAGCCGATCTTGATTAAGCGACACCGTTACTACATAAGAAATCCAGTAAACTAAGCATTTGAATTCGCCACTTAAGTAGGCTAATAACATCGCTGCGAGATCTAGTGAGAAGCGTTACAATTTCTCCGTTATTAACTGATCAAACAGCACTGACGTGGAAACCATGAGAAACATTGTTCCATGAATGAAATAGTTATAGGTTTTAAGTCCACAGATCATTCACCATGGATTTAATATATTTTTACAGTCTATGGTAGTAACACTAACTTGTAACCATGGAAGTTTGGCAGAAATATTAAAATGCTTTCAAGTACGTCACACATCTTTTTCCAGCACTTCAAAACTCAAATGTTATTTAAATGTTATTTTTAATGTGATGACCAAAACATTATTTGTTCATCCTTCAAAGATTACCCCCATTTATAAAACTAAAAGTTTCAAGATGTAGGAAAACTCACACTTATTTAAAAATATTTTTTCTTTTAATAAATAGGAAATTTCTATGGCATTTCTTTATTTTTGCTGTATCGAAAACGTACCGAACGTGACACCACTGTATTGTATTGAACCAAAACGTGAATTTTGTGAACCGTTACATCCCTATTAAAAATATAAAAGAACAATAAAGACTTTATTGAATAATATATTATTATTTTAAAAAGTTTAGGAGTCTTTAAATCAATAATGTCTCATATCTTTATGTACTAGTAATTCTATACAATAATAGGTCAAATGCAGCAAGTCAGAAGACCAACTGGACCTTCTTTGCCAGTTTGCACACATTTCTTTGAAGGATTGCAAAAATATCGTTTGAATATCGATATCGAGATATTGAAAAAAAATATCGAGATATTCATTTTTGTCAATATCTCCCAACCCTACTTATTGCTAATTTCAGTATTCACAGGGTTATTGAAGTGCCACTGCTATTCGCCATCATTTATCTATTTTCACTCTGTCGTGGTAGTCTCTTGAGGAAATATAAAGGCAGGAGTACTGTTGCCATAGCTCAATGAACTTTTTTTCTATTGGATAATTCCACCTAGCAGCACCAATACCATAGTGTCTCTTTTGTTCGTCGTGTTTGAAAGCTGTGTACGGAAGAGCTTCTGTGCTATAATTGGTCAACATCATGGAAATAAATTAAACCTGCTATTCTTTTTGTCTTGACACTGTAAAGCATCGGTTGTCATCCACTATGACACTATACGAGGTGAAGCAATTCATTCTTGCGTTTCAACGGCCATTGTAGTTTGCAAATTACTATTGACACCCTACTAGGGTTGTAACATCGATATGCATCGATATGGATCGATGCATTGATCAAACGTCTAACAATACGATGCATCGATTGCTTTGCCGGTGTGTCTTTGTAACGTTAATCTCATCTAAAATCAACGCCTGACAAGATTGACTGATCCCTAAAAACGTTTTGTCACAAAAGCCAGAATTGTTCAAGGCATTGCAGTTCATGTTTTACAGAAGAAACCGACAAGTCCCCTTGGTGTCTGTGAACACATCTCCGTTTTAGCGAATCAGCGCACAATATTCAGGTCAGGTGACTAGGCTCTTAGTCACTTTGAAAAGAGTTTCGTCAAAGCTGACTAAAAGTGTTCGAGGATGGATCATTTCAACGAACATGATGAGCCTGTGATATCTAAAAGCTGAAACTTTTTCAAGCAACCCTGCTAAAGCGTTGTTAGTGATGAGGGAAAAGCTCCCTGTATTGCGTGTACGTTAATCAACAACAAAGTTTTTCAGGCGTCTATGTCAGCTGAGGAGATTTATGTTACAAAGATTAACCGAGTGTTTTATTATATATCATGGTTTTGTTTAACTCTGAAACATGTATTGTGGAGTTATCTGCTTTTGCCAAAAAATTACTGGTGGAGTTTATCTGCTTTTGCTAGGTATCGCAAATATCGTATCCTTGGCTGAGAGAATCGATATTGTATCGTGACAAACTGTCCGATTTACACCCCTACACCGTACGTAGAATACAAAGCAGATTGTGCCAAAATCAGGCTGATATTGTGTAGTCTGAACCTTGCATTAGTGTGTTTTATTGTTCTCATTTTTCACCATGCCCTGAAGTTATGTAAAAAGTTTCAGGACCGTGCTCCTTTAGCATTTTTTTTTAATTTACATGAATGCACCATAGGGTTTGCATAGACTAGTCTACTTTAATGCTCTTTCATGATACTTTAAGCTTGATATTGACCAGTCACTGGTCATGGTCTATAGAGGCCGCAACAGTATGAGAAATCTCAAAGTCAACCAATTAAAATGACAAATAAATGCATACTCTGAGAGCGCTCCTCAAGACACGTTCTAAACTAATGCGTGTTGCATTGTAACTGGGGCTGAATGATTTTGGAAAATAATCTAATTGTTTTTTGTTGTTGCTTTTTTTGCATACCAATGTTGCGATTTAATATGCGTTTTTTTTATTATTTTTTTAAAGCTCTTTATCTTCTGTATTCAACAAAGACAAGCAATAAATCATTGTATAGCCTAGTAGGGGTGGGAATCTTTAACCCTCTGGGGTCTAAGGTATTTTTGGGGTCCTTGAGATGTTCTGACATGCCCTGACATTTGTGCTTTTTTCAGTTGCTTATAAACATATTAATGGCAAAGGTGTAATTACACTCTATTTAGCACAAACAGGGCTACCATAATATGTGAGCAACATGTATGTACATGTTTGTATTTTTGAGGGAATATTGTTTATGCATGGTTATTGAAAAAAATAAAAAATAAAGTTTCTGAAATAAGGCCACAAAACACATACTAAATATGTGTCCACAAGACTTTTGACTAATGGATTTCGTTGCCTAGAGTTTTTTCTTCAAAATGATGTGAAATCATCCTGCCCAATCATTCACATAAAACAATACATTGATTTAAATTTTGTAAGACACTTTTTGTTTGGAAAGGCAATATGCGCAAGGGGCGTCAACGATTTCAACACCATCATGCATATTTAGTGGTTCACACCTGAGGAGACAATGGGGTCCGCATACTTAATGAGCCATTCATTCAGGTGTGTCACTGAGCCACAAGAAAGAATGCAAGAGCAATATATGTGTGTGTATATATATATATATATAAATATATATTCTACCAAATTGGTTCACAGTTGGAAGCATCTCATTTTTTTTTTTATATTTTTCCATGTCTAGTAATTGTGCAGTTAATTCCCATACTGTATTTTCAGTTTTGGAATATGTATCCTCTCCCCAAATTTGTCACTAATAAAACTCAATAAAAATTATTTAAAGAAAAGGCTTATATTTACCTTTTAATAGTTTGTTTACATCTACCTTGTAAATATTTTTTTTATTAAAATGTTACAATTACAACAACAATTCAAGTGCGATCTTTCTTTGTAAAAACTAAAGTATACATTTTATCATACATATTTCAAAGTTAAGGATTCATTACTTTGGATATAGCCTAGGCTACATTGGAACAAACACATAATAACATATTATTTGATTACTTTATTTTTGACAAAACATACTATAGGCTATTTAACATATGAGCAAAAATTGGCAAACAAAAGCTTATTTGAGGTGGCAAATATTTTAAAGGAAAAATGTATAATCTATCCAAAACTAGAAAAGGAAAGTTGTCTTTCATATGTCTGTAACATAGGTCTTTCGTTTATATAAGAAATATAATTTGCAGTTTAATACGTTGCTTATACAAATACATTTTATTTCAACATATTTCAGTCGATTTTTACTCATCTCAGTATAGCAATATAGTTTGCTAAAAGCGGATCATTCATTAACACACAGAAATGCGATTCAAATTTAAACTGTCTTTTTGCGAGTTGTGGTAAACAGCGTATCTCTGCCGTTCATTCATTCACACACAGAAACGCGATTCACTTGAGAATGAAAAAAAAAACTTACTACAGTAGTCTTTTTTTACAGTCAAAACTTTATAATCTATCCAAAACTAATAAAATCTTTTCTAAACATTCATGTCTGTAACATATTGTGTATGATATATTAGCATAATGTTAATTTGCAGTTTGTTGCTCATACAGACATTTTATTTCAACATATTTCAGTCTATTTTTACTCATGTTAGTAGGCTATAGCAATATAGTTTGGATGTGTTCATGTAAATTTAATAACATGTTTACTAATGTAGATGCGAGAGTGAATGAACGGCACAGACACGCGCTGTATAACTGTAGTAAACAAAGCGCGCGGGCCTGTGCAGTTCATTCATCATTTAGACAGACACGCAATTCATATTTAAACAGTCTTTTTGCGGTTTACAGACACTATCCAATATCGTGATTAGAACAAAGCACTTAAGAATAAATGACTTACTACCTCAGCTGGATCCGTAGCTCCTCGAAATGAAACTACCACTTCTGGTACATTTTACAGGGTTATTAGATAGTATTATTCCTCACAGGGTAGGGATACGCTGTGTTCACAGCGGTAGTAAGAAACTTACTAAACACGATGTGTTTTATAATCCAGCTGGTGGGCGTTGGCATGTTTGCATGGCTTGCCTTAGATCATTTGCGTTTGAATACCGCACGCTGTCCGTGGGCGTGGCACATTAACGCGTAATGAGGTATAATGAGCTGGAAAGAAAAATACTGACATCTCTCTCTTTTCATACAGATTACATAAACTGAGAATATTTGTTTTTTTATATAAATTACTTAATTTAAAAGAGAATTTCAGCTTCATAAAGAAAAATCTCTTGTATCTCTGTGACAAGTATTGACAGAGTTAAAGTTCATTTTTCGGACGCGTTTCAGAATGGACCTCACTGACGAGAGAAGGTAAAACGCGCATCATGTTTATTTTTCTTTATTTGACGAAAAGCACAACACTTTGTTTTTATTGTGAGTACCCACAAAAAAAATAGACACTTAACAGGATGTAATGATGTACAGCACTTATGTAAGATCAAAATCAACAGAGTAATTTGAGTCTCTTTTGCACTGATCAGGAAAAAAGTGAGCTGGTATCGCCGGCGATACCGCCGACCCCAGAGGGTTAAGGGACCTCATGATCCGATCCAGTACTTGATCTAATTTTTATTCTTATTAATTAATCTTATTAGTAAAACTTATAAGTGCATATGTAATAAAATTAAAAAATTTAAATACTACTTAAAATAATTACAGATTAAAACATAAATTAAAATAATTGTGTGTTAAGAATTATAAATGGCTGATATAAACCTAATATAGCTTCAAAACATAAAAGCTAGTAAAAAAGGAACAACTGAACATATTACACGCAATAAACAAAGAGTGCTTTCAGTACTTTAGAGTATATCTGAACATTTTCCTTTCAAGAGCCGTGAGTGATTTTTCTTTTTCTCGTCTTTACTGTTGTTTTATTATTAATGATGAAATACAGCGGAAGATCCGATAAGCTGCATTCACATCAATGCACAGATCTCTTGTGAAATATAAGATGTGGTTTGCCCCGTTTTTTAAATCCCTTAAGATATAACTGACTGTGTTTACATTAATTTTGCGTCAAAGCATTTTGAGATGAAAGTAGGTACACTTAACCACACAGCCCCATGAAAAACTGTCCAAACTGAAAACCAGGGTATTGTATCTAGTTGAGTAATGGTACTGTTTAGACCCAAAATAGTCAAAGAAAAAACAGTGTTTTACCAAACTACATCATTCAAGACTGAGTTGGATGTTTTAGAGGGAGAAGTTTAAATCTAGGTCTACATCTATAAAGGTACAATCCTAAATACTTGTCTGACACGTCTGCTGATAGTTATGTTATGGCCAACCCAGTTGAACTTATAGTGTTTTAATAAAACGCACTTAATCTTTTATGTGGAGAAACTGCTAAACATTTTTTTGCTGTTTTACAGAAGAATGTTAACTGTTCTTTGTTTGAGTAGCCCAACATAGCATTGGCACATTGTGTTTGTGATGATACTGCAGTTGGAATTAACAGCAGTTGGGAAACCTGTTTGAAAACAGTCATGTATTTTTTCTAATCCATTTGGTGCAATTTTTTTGCTGAATTTATACTTCACCTTTAAAATGTACACTACCTTTAGAAGTTTTTCATACTAGTTACAATAAACTGTAGGCCTAGTTCATATGTGCATCTATAAATCATCACCATATCCTTTTCGTATTCACAGACACCTGAAGTCCTTATGCATACCAGCTGTGAAGGTGCACCATGAATTTTGAAGAGCAGGGCATGGGGAGGGTAGTCCATTCCTGGGCCAGATTTGCCCCAGCTGGACACACTGCCCTCGAAGAGGCCCTGAGGGTCTTTAACCCCATGTCCAAGGATCTGTCGAACACTGAGAGACAAATGATGTCCTTTCTTCAAGAGCTGAGGAAAGAAGGAGCCAAGCCTGTGATTTTGAGGAGCAAAGATGTGTACGGATACACGTCTTGCACCACAGAGCCAATCTCTTCCAAGATTGGCAGCAAGGTCCAGAAGGTGCAGAAACCTTGCAAGAAGCGAGGACGGAAAGGTTTGAGCAAGACCAAGGATGTGAATTACTCGATGCTCAGTAGAGCAGCAAAGGACATTCTCCAAAACCAACCCAAGATTCTGCTTACCAATCTCTCGGTGGACCGTCTTAAGCAGAATGTTGCAACGGCAATGCTAGATAAACATTCTGTTCAAGCACAGCAGTGCCTCAAGCTAACAAACATAAAGGGGTTGAGCGGAGGCCACACAGCAAGGTTGCAAATTCACTTTGGTGCTGATTCGAAAAGCGCACCCAGTTTTGCTGTGGGACTGCCACCGGATCGTTCTGGAATTCCGTACTCTCCCACAGAAAATGGCAGTCAGACATCAAACGTAGTTGCCTTGGACAACAAACGCGCTTTGTCATGTCCGTTCAAAGTAGATGATGCCCTTATTGGAGATTCGGCCCCAGTAGTCTGTCAGAATGGGTTTGGTCTTAAAGATGGTAGCATTTATAAGAACATCGAAATGGTATCAGGTAAACCTGATGTGATGACCAGTGGTCTAGACAATGGTTCAGTGAGAAGACTCCATTTTCAAAGCTTCAACTGGTCCCAGTCGACACTCACCAATGGACAGGACGTTTCTAGACTGAATGGCAATGGTCTCGAGTGGAAGGTTATAAAAGTCGACGATTCTGTCACAGACGAGGAGGTGAGGAGGAAGGCACAGAAAATCTTGCAAGTTAACTTGTCACCTGTGATACAGATCCATCCCCTTCTTGACTCTGTATAGACTTTTACTGGGGATTTGTTTTTGTTTCCTCTTTTGTTAAGTTTTTTTCCTGTTTTGCAGAGTTGCGTTTTTTTTGGAAACAAACCCTAGGTTAACTCTGGATGGGAGCATTAGTTACCTCCAAATTTTGCAATTATCGTCAAGTAGTTACTGACATCATAATCCAAAGATGGGATGCTTTTTTTCCTGCTCTCACAGTATTTTGTTTCCCTGACACATCCCAACCTACTTTTTTTGTATTTTTAATCTAACTTCTGAAGGATTGGACTCATGAACAAACCCTTATTTATGACTATGCAGTTCCCAGAATGCTCCTTTTGTTGGAATATTGTGGGCATGGACTGCTGTCTTACTGGATCATGGGAACAGACTGAATTTGTAGAGTGATTTATTACATGCTACTGCTTGAAAAGACAATGATAGCCTAAACTAAGTTGGTCTTTATGGTTTTCTACATCCTTCGATCCTGTTGATGTCAATGTTGCCCAGGTTTTTTTGACATCACCAGTTTTGTAATATGTTAGTCTGCCGGCATAGACTGCATATCATATTTTTGTTTAGATTCTAACATGTTCAATTTGGGGGCACTTTTTTAAATATTAATTTAATTTCAGGGCAAAATAAATGGCCTTATTCTTTGAGAAGAGTGAAAAATAACTGAATCTTTGTACTCTTTCCTTCTCAATGTACTTGTTTCATTCTGCAATTCACTACTCATAAATTCCTCAAATTTTTCTTTTAATGTGCCAACCCTGGTATTTAATTTCTTTAAAGTTTTGTTGGTGCCATGAACACAAGGAATAAAAAAAAAAAAAAAAAAAAATTGCTTAATTTTCTGAGTTCTCAGAATCCTGTCAAGCAGCGGACTTGCCTGTCCATTGATTGAACAAACCTCAAACACTTGAATAGGATAATTTTGTCCTTAATCCTGTAGTTGATTATGTATATCTTTCATTCCATACATCCAGGAGTTGGTTGGTCCATGTATCTGTTTGTTAAATTGTTGCCATCTTGATGCCTTCTACACGTTTAACCAGATTCTGAAAATTAAACTGATCTTCAATACGGTGGTCTTGATCCAGCACTAATTAAGGCGACTTCTGGTAGTATCTTATTGGAGAAGGCAAAATGCATTCAGGTTGTCCATTTAAGTCTTGCTCAAGATTTTATTAATGTCAATTTTCTGTCTCACCAGGTTTCATTTGTTGAGGATGTTCATGATTTATGTGCATAGAGCAAGGCACAACAGGATGGAAATTTGCTTATGCACAAGAGGAGGAAGAGATACGTGAGATTGAAGTTAGCATTCAGCAACGCCTAAGGCCTTTGGTTTATAAAAAAAATGTTCCCAAGCTAAAGTAGATTATGGCAATGCAGCAGTTTATTGATGCCACAAGGCAATCATTTAGAATTTGTTTGAGATTTTTTAAGTTGTGAGTTAACTAACATATTGGTCCTGTTAAAAATCTTTCATCCATGGTGCAAAATCCAAGCAGAATTTATTTTCTTGTTATTCCGTTTTTATTTCCATCCAGTTGAATCTGTGACACTCAAAAGCTGTAAATGTCAGTGTTGTATCTTTAGTTAATGTTATCGAGTTGTGAATTAAAATATGTTTGAGAAATGTTTGGTGTGGATTACTGGGGTCTCAGTGTGTCCTTTTTTTAAAATGAACAGGCAACATCAAATCAAAAATGTGGTAATATTAATATCTCCATTAGCTGTTTTATCAGGCTTGGTCATGGTAACAATCTTATGGACAATGAAAAATGAAATTAGTAGTTACTGCTCTAGAAGCTGCTATGTTCAAAGCAGTTTTGAAATATCTAATATACACACCAGAAAACTGCACAAATTGAATTTTTTATTACTATGCAAAGTTGCTTGGCAACCATAAATACTTAATATTTGGCTAATGAACTTGGCAGATGTTAGTTGGCTGATGAATTGCTTATTCTGATTATTACTATTAGTATATTTAACTGGGTTTTTTTTTACGTTGTTGTTTTGCCGTATTGATGTTACTGCCACAATAAAGGGGGTTTAGGCACACTTTGCCAAAAAGCACTGCAATTTAGTGAATCCATTAAAAAAATCTTTTACAATAAATCTCAAACACCAAGTTGGAATCTAATTGTGTTAGAAGATTAACCATCTTATCCTTCCCAGTGCTTTTGTAAAAGGCAGCAGATTTTCCACCAGGATGTTTTTGTCCTTTGGTCCAACCATTTTCCAGCCTTGTAAAAGAGGAGTCCTAAAACATGATGCTACCACCATTCTTCTCACAAAATCAGCCAACAAAGCATGAACGTTCTGAAAACTCAGGTCTCATCACACCATTAAGTCTTTGTTTAACATTTCAGTATCTCAAAATGTTCAGCTTGAATGACGTTGAATCTTTCACGTGCCATTGGGGAAATTCCACCCATGATGTGATATCTTTGTACAAAGACTTTCTTCTACATTTGTGAAATGCGTAGGGCATGTGTTGCCTTGTGTATCATTTCAACCATCTGTCATGGAGGACCACAATTTCTTTTAAGTTGCCATAGGCCACTTGGTGGCCTCTATTTCACTGGCTTTTCTGGTCTTGGCATGTGAATTTGGAGAAATGCCAGTCTTGTCAGATTAAAATAAAGCTGCAAGAAGCAATCATTGGAATTCACTGTAGGGTATTTAAAGCCATATTTCTTGAGATGTAACAAACGAAGTTTTGTAAAAGGGAATATGCAAATATTTATTTTTACGTTTATCATTGTACATTGTGGCAAATAATATAAGATGCAAAAGGAATGATTTGATTAACTCCAAAAATTCTTGAGGCCAAGTCGTTTGGAAAGAGAATAATATGAATTGCTGTCTCAGTATCAAACACAGACTATACAGCTCTGGAAAAGCATAAGAGGCCCAGACAGAAACATAGTGTCGGCCCAGATCTGTGGAATCCATGTGTACCAGATGTGGGCCGGATCTGGGCCAACACTGTAGTTTCTCTTGATTAACTATTCATATGTACGTTTTTTAGTAAAATGAGCAAATCACGCGATCGTGAGTGAACTGAAGCCCAGTTGAGTGTGTGTGTGTGTGTGTGTGTGTGTGCGCGCTCGAGTGAGTGAGCCAGTGTGCGTCACGAAGCTCAATGCAACTACAATTTTTTTTTTTGCCAACATCTTATACAATTTCAACAAAGCTAAGTCCCATTGTCCTCATATGTGGACATCAACTTTAGCAGCATAGTAAATCTTTATTGTTACAAAAGTTTGTCAAATGTGCATGCCATTTTAATCATACAACTCTTCTATGCATAACTTAACAAGAATCAACATTGAAATGTTTTTAGATTTTTTATCTTGTGTACGTTTTGGTCTGGAGTGGCTGCGTGACATGTGACCTGTGTTCTCCGCCATCTTTAAATTATTTATGTTAAATTTTTTTCTCTTCTGACCCCACCAGATGGCAGTGTAAGTGTCCTCGTTTGTGAAAAACATGTTTCAGTTCCACAGAATTAAGTATTATGCTGCACACAACCAAAAATGTGATGTCCTCATATGAGGTCGCAGGGTCTCAGGAGGTTAATTGCTTGTGTCCTTCTATCTTCCTCTTGATCACATTCCTGAGGTTTTCTGTAGGGTTCAGGGGCCTCATTTATAACTGTTGCATACGAACAAACATGCCCTGAAAGAGGCGTACACCACAGTCACCACTTCCGACGCATAGGCTAAGTTGTGATTTTGAAAAAACAATCTTGACGGGAAAATATGCGCACCTGCACGCAAACACTGACACATGTGTACGAACAGTTTGGATAATGGTGAGCTGGAGTTAATGGCTTTTTGGTCACTTTTAGACATAACATTTTAAGAAAATTATACATATACAGCAAGATGATACAAATACAATTTCACTCACCAAGCATCACATGAAGCAAACATCCATCCCTCCTTAAATGTCCGCGCCAGCGAGCGCGTTAGGCCGTTTAGTAAAGCTGACTGCTGTATCTAACGCCAAATGAGTCTTAATCATAAATACAGTGTGCATGTTCACAATAACAGTTTAAATAGATAAAAGAATATTTATGTTTTACATCTGATATAAACATTTAAATTAAATATGCCATCCTCATTAATGGAGTTAAACACTTAAATTACATGAAACCATTACTGAGAAGTTACAACATTTGTTTATTTACTAATGAATAGACATATTTGTAGTGGATACAATGCTTTCGAACATTTTCCCTGTGGCATGCTGGGTTTTAATGTTTAACTACAGAGAGGATTGCTTATCATGGTAATAGCAAATTGTCTGAGAAAATATCTTTGTGCAAATAATGCACAATAAGGCCTATCTGTTTCCATTAAAAATATAAATCAATTAAAAATACTATTTGGCCAGTGGAAAATATTGAGAAAAACCTTTTCTGAAAAGTATTTTATATTATTTGATTTATTTTTTTCAAAAATAAGGCAAGGCTACTAAATGATTTTTAGCAATGTAATGTGAGGCAAATCCGCATGGTTTTATAAGTCTGAATATTTTTTACCATAGGCCATTTTTAGCTTTCGGGCACACTTATGCTTTTAGTAAGGATCCTAGCACAGTTTTATAAATGAGACCCCTGGTTTGGAGTTTGGGCTGGCCATGACAGGGTTTTGATCTGGTGGTCCTCCATCCACATCTTGATTGACCTGGCTATGTGGATTAGAGCGTTGTCCTGTGGGAAAAACGAATCCTTCGAGTTGGGGAACATTGTCACAGCAGAATGAAGCAATTTTTCTTTCAGGATAACCTTTTATGTGGCTCGAGTCATACATCCTTCACAAAGACGGATCTGTCCGATTCCAGCCTTACTGAAACCCCCAGATCATCACCAATTCTCCACCAAGTTTCACTATGCTCCATGCCACATAGGCCGATCAAGGTGTGGATGGAGAACCACCAGATCAAGACCCTGTCATGGCTAACCCAAACTCCAGACCCGAACCCCACTGAAAACCTTTGGAACGTGATCAAGAGGGATTGAGGTCGCAAGCTATCAAACAAAGCCGAGCTGCTTGGATTTTTGTGCCAAGAATGGCATTAAGTCGCCCAACAGCAATGTGCCAAGACGCATAAAAGCTGTGATTGGAAATCAGGGTTATTCCACCAAATATTGATCCTGAAATCTTCCTAAGTGAAAATGTTAGTATCGTGTTGTTTTCTTTGCATTTGTCACGTTTTGGGTTTTGTTTCTTATTCTTGTCATTGTCATGTTTCTGTGTCTTGTCATGTGATTCCCTGTTTGTCATGTGATCCTGCCATGTGTTTTGTCATTGGTTAATCGTCTGATCATTGTTCACAGGTGTTCCTTGTCTTGTAATTATTCTGTGTATTTAAGCCCTCATGTTTGCCCTGTGTCTTTGTCAAGTATTGAATGTTTCCTGTAATGTTCTGTAAGTTTATGTTCTTGTTTTGAGTTCCATGCCTCGTCCTGCCTTTGTTTTATGTTTGATCACGTTTTGGAGTAAAATTGCATTTGGGTTCTCACTACTACTTGCCTCCAGTGGACTTCAATCGTTACAGAATACTCGACCAAACAAGGACCCACCAATTTATCTCTTCCTCCTTAGCTAAGGTAGCTGTCCTATTGAGGATTACGTAAAGGAGTTTTGTGGCCTTTGTCAGGGGATGGACTTTGGTGACGATGTCTTGAAGGACATGTTTCGCCATGGACTCGAAGATCATATTTATTACTACACTACACTCTGGCTCAACACATTGACTTTGCCCTTTTATTGAGCGGCTCGTCATTTACTGTGGTCTATGCGGATGAGGAACCCCGCAAGCTCACAGTATCCTCTAAGCCTGAGCCAGTTCACGTCATATTCACTCTAATGTTGGCAACTCCAGTGCTCACACCGCTAGCCAGCGGATTCATGCCAGAGCCTCATCCTGTCATGGCCGCTGCCGACCCTGAGCTTCACGTCGTTCCCGCCGAGCCAGGGACTGCTCACGTCGTGCCCGCCGAGCCAGAGACTGCTCACGTCGTGCCCGCCGAGCCAGAGACTGCTCACGTCGTGCCCGCCGAACCAGAGACTGCTCACGTCGTGCCTGCCGAACCAGAGACTGCTCACGTCGTGCCCGCCCAGCCAGAGACTGCTCACGTCGTACCCGCCGAGCCAGAGACTGCTCACGTCGTGCCCGCCGAGCCAGAGACTGCTCACGTCGTGCCCGCCGAACCAGAGACTGCTCACGTCGTGCCTGCCGAACCAGAGACTGCTCACGTCGTGCCCGCCCAGCCAGAGACTGCTCACGTCGTACCCGCCGAGCCAGAGACTGCTCACGTCGTGCCCGCCGAGCCAGAGACTGCTCACGTCTTGCCCGCCGAGCCAGAGACTGCTCTCGTCGTGCCCGCCCAGCCAGAGACAGCTCACGTCGTGCCCGCCGAGCCAGAGACTGCTTACGTCTTTCCCGAGTCTCGTCCCGAGACGGCCGCCGCCGTTCCAGAGTCTCGTCCCAAGAAAATTTTGGGTAGGGGCAGTAGGTACCTGATTAAGACCTCAGAGGCCGTGCCTGCCTGGCCCCCTGAACTGTCGACACCGATGGCATTTGATGGGCGTCGGGAGCCGCCCAAAAAGGGGGGCTATGTCACGTTTTGGGTTTTGTTTCTTGTTCTTGTCATTTTCATGTGATTCACTGTTTGTCATGTGATCCTGCCATGTGTCTTGTCATTGGTTAATCGTCTGATCATTGTTCACAGGTGTTCCTTGCTTGTAATTAGTCTGTGTATTTAAACCCTCATGTTTGCCCTGTGTCTTTGTCGAGTATTGAATGTTTCCTGTAATGTTGTGTAAGTTTAGGTTCTTGTTTTGAATTCCATGCCTCGTCTTGCCTTAATGTTTGATCATGTTTAGGAATAAATTGCATTTGGGTTCTTAGTACTACTAGCCTCCAGTTGACTTCAATGGTTGTTAATCAAAATGTTGTTAGTAGTTTCTATAATAAAACAAAAATGTTAATTTTCATGTTCAACACATAAATAGTAAATCCAGAGAAACTTTGCAGTGGTCTCAATTTTTTTCCAGAGCTGTATATTTACTTACAGACTGTGCATGAAACATATGATAGAACCTCACTTTGATAGAATGTTTTTGCACATCGTGGGTGTACCAAAGCTTATGAAAATAACTCATTCCATTTAAGTTTCAGCCATAATAGTAGCCATACCCTCTACTTAGTCCGGTTCAATCTTCCCGCTCTGGTGTCATTCCAGTCGGGAAACTAGCATTAGACGACTATTTTCCCAAACCAGTTAAGTGTAAACCCCACTCCACAGCGGATTTCATTGGTAAATTCAATCAAGCAATCACCCGTCAAGAGTTCAGTCTTAATGGATGGATCAGCACAGTAATGCGATAGCTGATAGATATATCAGGAGGTGTACCAATGCTATATTAGGGTTAACTTTTGAGTTTAGGTTAGGGGTTTTCTGATAGAGTTGACCAATGAAATCTTTTGAATTGGCTGTGGGGCAGGGTTTGTGCTTAACTGGTTTAGGAGAAATAATTGCGATTATTTTGCAGAAGTAAGTTTTGCTGAAAAAATGGATCTAATTACATAAGCACTTGCATTCCCACTTGGGGTGTGACAAGTTTCCTGTCTCAAGCTCTAAAAATAACAGTTAAACACTGTCACACAATAAATATGTAGGGACTGAACCAAATCCACCAAACCAACACAAGGCCAATCCTAAACTTCTGGTCTCATCGCCACATTATTTCTTTGGCATTTGAGGAACTCTGTTTGGCATGACATAACTACAGATTGCTGAATTATTGAAAGGACTGCAACTTCTTTGGAGCTGATGTACGCCTCTTGGTGGCTCCCGGAGGCCTCAAGGATGTCTGTTCTGGGCATGTGGTTTTGGTGGACAGCCAATTCTGGCCACATTCATAGAACCTGATGGCTAAATGCAAGAACGGATAGACAATGTGACAACAAATTTAGTTATAAAACTGTAAAACAGTTTAGCTATTTACAGAAAATTATTTTATGTTGTTTTGTAAACAATACTGATCATCATTTGCATGATTTTATAGATGCGAATTGGATTTTTAAAACTTCTTTGCTCAATGTGGTGCTCGGACCTCTATATAACTCTTCTTTTGCCATTTTGTTTTGCTGTCCAAACTTGATATTTGCTTGCTGAACAACAGGTGTATTTTGATTTATCTCAAAGTCAGCACGCTGCATTTCTTCTCCAATACCTGGCCACCTCTCCACGTTTACTTTAAAATTTGTTAGCTTTCACAGACAAACACCACATGCCACCTTGACTACGTTGTAGTCTCCTCCTTTCATACATTTCAAAGCAAACACAATGAAAGGTGTGAAACGACAGACTTGTGTGTGACCCACAAGCCTCTCTGTCTAGAGTGGGGATGGGTGTCGCTGCTTTGTTGCGGAAGAGCGCGATGAAAATGGGGGGATGGGAAAGGAGTGGAACTGGAAAAATGGTGGAGGAAAAGCCCAGCTATGAATACACTGCAGTCCTCATTAGCCCCTGGGTCCTAAAGCCCTCGGGATATTTCTCAAATTACAGAAATTAGCAAAAATAATGTACCTCAGAATAGTCAATGCACTGTTATATGATCTTTTTGAAGTTGTATATCACCACAGTCCATTCAAATCTGTATATAGCTGTTAGGTCTGTTTTTGGTTGCTAAAAATATCTTCCTGTATGAGGCCTTACTGCCAATGATTGATGTACCAAATTATTACTTCAGTATCTGCAAGGCAGTGCTGCATTGATATTAATCAAACATATCATCCTTACAATTAATCAAACACTATCTTTTAAAAAAAAACATTTAGGATTAATTCAGCTTGAACTGCTCAACATGCTCACTCGTTTTAAACTATATTTTGATACGTAATTTTTGTTTAAGTGCATTATTTATTTGTGGTTTTTGGGACTGTTATACGCTCAAAAAAAAAAAAATCGAGATTGGTCTACTTTCTTAAAGTCAAATACACACTCGGTTGTGATTCGTCTTTGCTTTCTAGCATCTGCCAGAACCACAACATAAAATTTGAATTCAACTGAAGTCTAAAATGTACACTTATCTCAGTTCAAAACGCTGAACATTTTAACTTGTTTTGCCATTAAAAAACCTGAAAGCCCACACTAAAATCAAAACGTTTACTTTTTTTAATCTGACCAATTTTATCTTTTCCAATCCATTGCAGGCATAAATAAAGGATGTTGTCTTCCCATCAAGTAGTATGAACAGGTGGTCGTTTTCCTCTAGGGAATTTTCACTCTTCTCCCTTCTGCGTTATGCTTCAGTTGTCTGCAATATGACTGAACAAGACAAAAATACCCTTCTATTATGTCAACAAGACCTTTGGGATTATGCATTGCAGTTGGAGACATTAATGAGACCCAAGGTTTTAGTCCCTGGACAGTTGATTTTCTTTACGATTGACCAAGTAGAGAACCCTCTCAAAAACAACAGGTAAACTAACAAATGTACCCAGTGTTTTTAGCAGATATCTTTATTGAACTGAAAGCATCACGGTAGGCTGATGCTGTCTAGGACATAATTAGGGTCTTTTATTTTTAGGTTCAACCATAGTAAAGTGTTACGGCAACTTCCTCCAGCCAGGTAGTCTGTAGAAGTTGACTGATAGCAGGTAAACAAAGGGAGAGGAGGTCGACGCTGCTGTTTGTGCTAGTCGAGGAGGTTGGGTGTGTCTGTAGCGGCTGAATCCTGAAACAAACAAATACAGATAAGGATAACTCATCTACAAATGTGTTTGACCAGTAGAAATGGTCAAATAATTGCAAAAAAATACAAGCACATAGGATTTTCTATATTTACCCCAAATGGTTCTGCAAATGCCCTGTAGCCGCTGTATAAAGGGTTTGGGATAGATACTAAAGCAGGGTTTCCACCACCTTTTGTGGAAGCACCATCTTCATCATCATTCTGTTGAACGATAAATAAGACATTACACTCATTCATCTTCAACCAGAATCAACATTGGCTTGGCTTTTCGGAGATGGCGAGAATTGAGGGATTTGAAATGTTGTGAAAGCAACGAGGAGATGTCATTTTTATTACTCAACAGGTGAGTAGAGTATTTTATTAAACAGATAAATTGCCATATGTAGCTCTCTAACAGATTTCATTGTAAAGCATTATCTGTCATGAAGGGTCAAATTCATCCGCACATAGATAGATAGATAGATAGATGCATAGATAGATAGATAGATAGAAAGAACACAGACAGACAGACAGTTTTATGTAGCTAGAAAACTAGTAGAATTAGAGTCAGACATTTAGGTCAAGTTTGTACAACGGTAAAGTGTCTTTGTCAAGTCAAGATAAATATCTGAAGCTCCATTACGCCAACTTACCTTGAAGTACTGGAAGCGAAAGGCATCATTCTTGTGCTTGAGGACATAGTATGCGAGCCCAGCGACAATCCCAACAATGGCGATGACAATCAGCACAGTGGTCACTGCGACACCGCTGGACTGTGAGATCGGAAGGACTGCTGGCACCTGAAAATTAGATTGTTAATTTCACTGTATGTAACACCATTAATGAAAATGCAATGTAAGTCGCTTTGGATAAAAGTGTCTGCCAAATATGTAAATGTCTACTACTAATACTATGGCAAACAGGATGTTGACTTGCTTTAGCTAGTCTGGTGAAATTTTAGATATTTTGAGATTACATTTAGGAATGGTCGGACAGACGGACGGACAGACAGATAGACAGACGGATGGATGGGTGGGTGGGTGGGTGTATGGATAGAGGGACGGACGAATAGAGGGATGGACGGATGGATGAATAGAGGAACGGATGGATGGATGGTGGATGAATAGAGGGACGGACAGATGGATGGGTGGGAGGATGGATGGATGAATAGAGGAACAGATGGATGGATGGGTGGATGGATGGATAGAGGGACGGACGGATGGATGGATGGGTGGGAGGATGGATGGATGAATAGAGGAACGGACGGATGGCTGGGAGGATGGAGGGATGAATAGAGGAACGGACGGATGGATGGGTGGGTGGATGGATAGAGGGACGAAAGGATGGATGGATGGATGGATAGAGGGACGGACGGATGGATGGATGGATAGAGGGACGGACAGATGGATGGATGGGTGGGAGGATGAACAGAGTAACGGACGGATGGATGGGTGGGTGGATAGATGGATGCTTGGGTGGATTGATGAAAAGTGCAAAACATAACTGCTGCAATCTAAACCATTGGTGTTAATGCAAATATCCATGATCCTCTAAATGAATTCTGCCTGTACATCCATAAAGCAAAGCAGTTCTCCAATATGGTCCATTGCACTCATGCAAAAGTGGCCACTTACTGGAACAGGTGGAGCTCTCAAAGGCCCATCAATGACATGGATCAGACCATTGATGGCTGGAATGTTCCAGTCTAATATAACCTTCTTATTCACCAGTTTTTGGGGTTGAGAGTTCTGTGGAAACCAATAAAACATACAGATTGCTTGACATTGTCTAGAAAGTGATCCCTAAGCAGAGTAAAGCTGCGTTGGTTTGTTTACCTCAGCCTGACTGGTGGAATTGGAGGGAATCGTTACAGTGAGGTCGGAGCCCAGGCGAGACGGGATTACAGTGTTGTGCTTCATGTCCTGGTAGTAGTGAAGACTATTGATGCTAGATATATGATACTGCAAATCCCTCCATGATAAAGTCTGAAAAAGGACACAAACTGAATCAAGGCCAGCAGAGAAAGAGCGTGTCCAAATGGTTCCTCCTTTCTTTATTAGTTTTCTTCCTCTTAGTTCTCTCTGACTCATCCACACTTAAAAAATGTTCATATGAGAATTATTTTTGGCTTATATGGATAATCACCTTGTTTGCAGAGAAACCGCCGTTATGAGGTACAAAAACTGTAATGTTTAATGATTTGTCGGACAAGGACTTCAGCAGGTTCTTGCCCTCCTCTCCATCCTCTGCGTACTTCAGTAAAGTCTGTAGAAGGAAACCGACAGGAAACATGACTCCATTGTTATGAAATTAGAGGAATGTTCCTTGTTGAATATATTACTTAATATCTATTGGCAGCAATTGAGTGACAAAAAAAAAAATCTATTCACTTCAGTTGGTTTTCATTGCTTTATTTTTCCTTTCTTTAACCAAAATTATTAAAAACAAATTGTTTTTTTGGTAATATGTTTTCCATCCGCTTTCCTTCCTGTTAGTCTTTTGCTTTTAATTAGAAAAGCCAGTTCCTTGATGACATCATCCTCCAGGAAGTGGCATTATTTTGGAAGGGAAACAACAGCACAAACATCTCTAAGGTTTAGCAATGGATTCAATGAATTCTGTGATGTTTTGTTAGCTGGATTCCAAAAACATACTTTGACTAACTTGAGCGCTTTATTTCCCTCCTTTAAATTTTCTTGACATTGGGTAATTAATCAACATATATAAGTTGTAATTTATAATTAAAATGATATGTTATGATTAATGTTTAAGTGACTGACCAGGAACATATTTTTAAATTTTGGGGTCAGTAATATTTTTTTGTTTTTAAAAGACGTCTGTTATGCTCACCGAGGTTGCATTTATTTGATACAAATTACAGTAAAATATTGTGAAATAATAATACAATTTAAAATAACTGTTTTCTATTTTAATTTTAACAATAATAATAATTAATTCCTGTGATGAAAGCTGTATTTTCAGCATCATTACTCACATCATGTGTCACATGATCCTTCAGAAATCATTCTAATATGCTGATTTGATGCTCAAAAACATTTCTTATTATCAATGTTGAAAAAAGGTGTGCTGTATCATATTTTTTGTGAAAACCGTGATAGTTTTTTAAAAATATTCTTTTGTAACATTCTTAATGTCTTCACTATCTCTTTTGACCAATTTAATGCGTCCTTGCTGAATAAATGTACTAATTTCAGTCAGAAAACATCAAACTTTTGAACAGTAGTATAAATACTTGAGTTTACGGTAATGCACAGTACAAGTTTACTGTAAACATTGTAAACGTGAGATTGTTTTCTGTAGTTTGAGGTCACTTACTGTGTAAAACACTGAAAAATTGGAAGTGGAGGCAACAACCGAGGTCAAGTCTCCATTACAGAATTCCCCGCTTCCAACGTATCCAGGTCCACATTCACAAGACACCTCTGTATAAGAGAAAAATGGCCATCTTTAACATAACAAAATGTTAAATTACATTTGAAATTAGAAGCATTTCCTGACCATTCATCCTGTAGCAGTACGCATCATACGGCCAACTGGGGTTGACTGGCTCTTTGTACAACACAATTCCAACATGATTGTCTCCACATTTAGCAGAGGGAAACCGGATCGGGTAGCCCACTTTCTTCCCGTCAATCCATCCTGCCACACATAGATGCATTCCCAACTGGAACAATAAGAAAAGCTTTATTTTATAATGGAAATTATACAGCCATTACTCCAGTTTTCACTGTCACATGATCCTTCAGAAATGATACTAATATGATTTGGTGCTCAAGAAATATTTGTCATTATCACTCATTATCAATGTTTGAAAACAGTATTAATATTTTTGTGGAAATGTGATGCATTTTCCATTTATCTTTGATTAATGGAAAGTAAAAAAAAAAAGCTTTATTTAACAAAATTTTATGAGATTTATTTTAGAAAATCAATTGAATAGTGATGAAGAAAAACATCACCCAATATTTATTTATTCAAATTTTTGAAGGTTTTTCTCCTCATGCAAATGTATGATTTAATAAATATTTAGATTTTTATTTTACTGAAAACTGCATCACATTTACTGTAGCTTGGCGAAATTACACGAGTGAAATTCAATTTCAATAGGAATCTGTGTGTTCAGGAGTTTCGCAGGAGGGCGAAATGGTTCCCCATGCAGTTTACGCTTATATTCAAGTTGGTCATGTGAATTCACCGCACCAACCAACAGAAAGATGCTCGGTTTGAAAGTGACTTTGATGTGTGAGCCTTGATTCATACATTGACAATAGACCTTTTTTGGCGGCGATATTTTTTGGCACCTTAAGCTCAAAAGCTGTTGCTGTTACAACACCGTAAATGCAGGATGTGTGCAGTCTTAAGTCGGGGTCAAAAGTCACCTGTTGTGCATCAGACAGCTGCGAGAACGTAGCAAGAGTGGCTCCCTCAGCTTTACAAGCTTCCTGTGCTCGGATGAAATCCAGTTTATACTTCCCCTCAGAAGAGCGCAGGTGGAAAACACCTGCAGTTTTTGCTGAAACACAAGAACGAAAGCCTTTGTTTCTAAAGTAAGACACTACAGGAAAAAGCATTGTTTCATGCATTGGTACATTTTTGGGCTATTTGGAATTATTGTAAAATCGTACTGTGGAAATGAAGGTCTTTGCACATCGCTTTGGGGTCGCAGCCACCATTGTCCTCCAGACAGCGGTCAACAAGGGGCACCACTTTCTCCAAGCACTGGATTCCGTTTCCCACGTACCCCGCGAGACATTCGCAGCGCCTCTCGTTCTGTCACAAGGTAAATGTTACACATTTTGTTTAACTTTAACAGCTCTCGCCAAATAACAACAATGAAAAGCAAAAGTTCCACCTACAGGTCCGGTGAAAATGCATTCTGCGAAATCGCTGCAGCCACCGTTCTCCTCGTCTACACAACGGTTGATGGGCACGCAGATGTGTCCGTCTCCAGAGTATCCGGTCCGACAGGAACAGTTAATATTGATACCGGTCTGCAAACAGTCTGCTTCTTCGTGGCAGCCTCCGTTATATTCACTGCAAAGATCCGGAGCTAAAAAAAAAAAAAGGTCAAAATGTAATTTGGTTTTATCCATTGGGAAGCATCCACAACAAGACTACGAATGTGTACACTTCTTGTTTTCCATTACAAATACCTGAAAATTCTTAAATCAAGATACATTTATCATACATACATACTCACTCTACTAAATGAATAAATGTAAATTTACTTGAGAAGGAAAATGATGGAAAGGAAATAAAGGAAAATTTGTGTATATATTTTTTTTCATAAAACAAGACTTAAGACTTAATATCTTAAGTGAGTTGTAGGATTATCCGTGAACAGGCCCTTTAATGAACACAAAACCACATTCCACAGTTTGGAACGATTCCCCATCAAACCATTAAGTCATAAAACACAGTCATGGTGCCAAGATGGCTAAAGGAGATGGTACCCCCTTTCCCTTCCAGTGCCTGTCTAATCTCACACCAGCGATGCCAGGACAGCAGGAAAATATTTCTCTTTGTTCCCCAAACTTAAGACCAAATGGCCAAGAAACCCTGTGGTGACCCCAATGCATAAATCCACAGCCTTATCAGGAAACGAAGGGTGCTAAGGCATTCCCCTGGCCCGGAATCACCACAGACCTTAGACCAGGGACTCCTCTTCTCTGCAGCTGTAAATTCCAGAGACTTTTGTCTCCAAAAACCAGAGACTGAAATTAACCCACCCGTGGTTTCTAACAAACAACGGTCTCAAAATTGCTTCCAATAAGCTGAATTAATCACCAGTATTTACCTCCCATATATCTTATGTATCATGTATGTTTTATATAATCTGTGGAGTTCTCTTTGTGTGTCTAACATGGATTACAGCCTATTTCTTAGGTTTTTCTACCTCAGTTATAAGAACTAATCACCAGAAGTTGCCTCATATATGTATATCCTCTGTATTATGTATGCTTTATATTACCCAAGTTCGTTCTGTGTGTTAAACATTAATCACAGTTAAATCCTTATTAACTCCTACCTCAACTATGGGAAATATATGTTATTTGGTACCTACTTGATGGGTAAACGATTGCTAGAAGTTTGATATAAAGTAGATTTTTGTAGGATGCACCATATTTAAACTATAAAATTGGCTTATTAAAGCATGTAACTAAACCCTTAAGAGTTTGTGCACACGCGATCACGTGGACATTATGCTAATTACATGCAAGAACCGGAGAACTGGGCGTAGGTCCCGCCCAAGACAATATCTGATTGGCTGACACACTCAGAAGGATGTCAAGTCAAGTCAAATATATTTATATATCTCTTTTCACAATACAGATTGTATAAAAGCTGCTTCAATGGATCAATCAAAACAACTTAATGTTTGTTTATTACTGGAAAAAAAAGACATCCAAGTTTGGTAGAGCTGATCAATGGTATGATTGGTTAATTAATTTGAATATCCCCAACTGAGCAAGCCAAAGTCAACAGTGGCAAGGAACCGAAAAACTCCATCCAGTGACCTAATGGTGTCCTAAAACTCCATCAGATGACCCAATGGAGAAAAAAAAAACCTTGGGAGAACCCAGGCTCAGTCGGGGGCCAGTTCTCCTTTGGCGTTTATGAACTAGAGGCCGAATTTACAGTAACTGTAAGATAAAAAATTTATATGAATGCCTGGCTAAGTCTAGTTTTAAACTGGGAGAGCGAGTCTGAGCTACGAACAATATCAGGAAGGCTATTCCAGAGCTTCGGAGCTAAATGTGAAAATGCTCTGCCTCCTTTGGTGGATCTGGATATCCTAGGAATGACCAGAAGCCTCGAATTTATTGATCTTAAAGAGCGCGATGGATTGTAAGGCGATAGAAGATCCGTTAAATAGACTGGAGCTAAACCATTTAGAGCTTTATAAGTCAAAAGCAATATCTTGTATTTAATACGGAACTTTATAGGTAACCAATGAAGTGATGATAAAATCTGTGTCATATGATCATATTTTCTTGATCTAGTAAGAACTCTAGCGGCTGCATTTTGGACAAACTGTAGCTTGTTTATTGAAGATGCAGGACAACCAGCTAATAAAGCATTACAGTAATCTAGTCTGGAGGTCATGAATGCATGAACTAACTTTTCTGCATCAGAGACTGATAGCATATTACGTAGCTTAGCAATGTTTCTAAGGTGGAAAAAGGCTGTTTTTGTAACATATGAAATATGCTTTTCAAAAGACAAGTTGCAGTCTAATGTAACACCCAGGTCTTTTACTGTAGCGGATAAAGTAACAGGGCATCCTACTATGTTAAAGTCGTGCTGTGAAAGGTTTTGTGGACGGTTTTTAGAACCGATAAGTATTACCTCTGTCTTGTCTGGATTTAATAAAAGAAAATTACGAGTCATCTAATCTTTTATATCTTTAACACAATCTGTCAATTTGGATAATTTAGCGTATTCATCTGGCCGTGATGAAATATATATTTGAGTGTCATCAGCATAACAATGGAAACTAATTCCATGTTTCCTTAGAATATTACCACTCCATAGTTTGCCGAAGTTATGATCGATTTTTCTCCATTTAAGTAGACGAAATGGTAGCGGTCAGATAAGTATGACCTGAACCAGCTTAATGCTTGTCCTTGAACCCCAGTGTAATTTTGTAGTCGATCTAAGAGTATTGTGTGATCTATAGTATCGAACGCAGCACTAAGATCAAGTAAAACTAGTACTGAGATACAGCCTTGGTCCGAAGCTAAAAGTAAATCATTTGTGATTTTAACGAGCGCAGTTTCAGTGCTATGATGTGGCCTGAATCCAGACTGAAACTTTTCATAGATGTCGTTTTCTTGCAAGAAAGAGCTGAGTTGAGCGGACACAACTTTTTCTAATATTTTTGACATAAATGGAAGATTCGAAATGGGTCTGTAATTTGCTAGGTTATTTGGATCTAATTGTGGTTTCTTAATAAGAGGTTTTATAACTGCCAGCTTGAACGTTCTTGGAACATGACCTAAAGATAAAGATGAGTTAATAATATTGAGAAGAGGCTCTTCCACTATAGGTAACACTTCTTTCAGTAGTTCAGTTGGTATAGGATCTAATAAACATGTTGTTGTTTTAGATGAAGTGATAAGTTTATTTAACTCTTTTTGTTCTATGTAAAGCACTGTAACCGTTCTTGCGGGGTGATAATTGCGGCTGAATTATAAGGCGCGAGCAAAGATTGAACGTTTACGATTTTGATTCTGATGCTTTCAATTTTCTCGGTGAAGAAGTTCATGAAATCATTACTACTAAACTGTAACGAGGTATTTTGTTCAGACGACGTCTGTTTATTTGTTAGTCTAGCCACGGTATTAAATAAAAACCTTGGATTATTTCGGTTTTCTATTAATTTGCTGAGGTGCTCAGCCCTGGCCGTTTTAAGGGCCTTTTTATAACTTGACATACTGTCTTTCCACGCGATTCTAAAGACCTCTAAATTATTGTTTTTCCATTTACGCTCTAAATTACGGGTTTCTCTCTTTAAAACATACGTAGTATTATTGTACCATGGTGCTATACTTTTTTCTCTGACCTTTTTTAATCTAATGGGTGCAACAATATCCAATGTTCTAGAGAGAATGGTGCTCATAGTGCTAGTTAGTTCGTCTAGTTCATTTGTTTGTTTGGGTTCAGGCAGCAGCTGAGACAGATCAGATAAGCTATTTGAGAAATGATCTATGGTGGATGGACGAATTGTTCTACCTGGTCGATAACGTGGCGCAGCATGACATATTACAGCAGTACGTAATATGCAAGTTACCATGTAATGGTCAGTGACATCATCACTTTGTGGAATGATATCCATATCGGTTGGATCGGTTCCATATGATATAATTAAATTGAGTGTATGATTAAGACGATGAGTTGGTCCGGTGACGTTTTGCTTGACCCCGAAGGAGTTTAATAAATCTGTAAACGCAGCCCCTAATGCATCATTTAAATTATCTACGTGTATGTTAAAATCTCCAACAATTAATGCTTTATCGACGCTGACCAAAAGATCTGATAGAAAGTCAGCAAACTCTTTTAGGAAATTGGCGTAAGGCCCTGGAGGTCTATATACGGTACCCAATGCTAGAGATAATAGGGATTTTTTTCTTACATCTAAGAGCGTAACATTTAGCACAAGTACTTCAAACTAATTAAACCTATGACGAGTTTTCTGAGCAACATTATGGATATCTCTGTAGATTGTTGCAACACCGCCGCCACGACCGATCAGACGGGGCTAATGCTTATAACAGTATCCTGGCGGAGTAGACTCATTTAGACAGAAATAATCATTTGGTTTAAGCCAGGTTTCAGTAAGGCACAGAACATCGAAATTATTATCTGTGACCATTTCATTTACAATAACCGCCTTAGGTGTGAGCGATCTAATGTTTAGAAGACCTAGCTTTAGAAATTGTTTTTGTTCACTAATAGCGAGATTTTTTGTTTTAATAACAATTAGATTTTTTCTAGATCCCGCAGTAGTTTTATTATTTGATCTTAGTAAACGAGGAATAGACACAGTTTCTATACAATGTTCTACACTAGTATTAATATCAATTAAATTGGTGCAGTAGAGACTGTGATTTGGATTTTTGGTTACTAGTCAAACGGTATTTAACATCTTGGAGATGTTGGATGTGTCAGATGGACACGCTTATAAGCCAATGACAAGCAGCTCTGTTTTGCTTTTTGCCTTACTTTTGCAGTGACTTTTGATCTTGCTTTGTTTTTTGAAGACCTTTCCATCATCTAGCATGTACGCTTACATGCTTTTCAAACCACCAAGAGCTTACTCGAAACTCATCATCTCTTCTGAAAATGGCCTTTGTTGAACTTCGTCAAAGAAAACCCTCTCAGAGCCTATCCTGCAACTCCTCCAGACTCAGAGGAAACTCGGTTGCATAGCAACCCGCAATCCAGGAAACCGGCACACGAAGCGCCACCCGGCAAAGCCAATCAACCATTCACCATCGAGTGCTGTCCCTCAGAACGCATCATGGACTGGCTGCCAGCCAATCAGCGCCGAAGAGGTTCCCTCCAGCAACTTCATCACAGAAGGGAACGCACACGCTCACAGGAGCATCCAAACGCAAGTACACAATCTCCTAATTCTTGCTGAACTGGTGCAAGTCCTATTAAGCAAACGAACAAAGGTTGAATTGCTAGTGTATTGATTCTCTCAGGTTGCGGTTAAAAAATAGTGTCTAAAGCTAGACATTTGGGACTCCATTCATACTCCGTTGAATGAATGTTTGTGTGTTTTCATTAGATTAGTTTGTGTGTATTAGAGTAGTTCAATAAAGTTTTGCTTGATCTTACATACAAGTATCTTGTGTTGTGTGCTTACAAGTTACTGCCTTAAACTGTAGATTTTGTTACCTTGATCATAATCAGTGATCATAATCTTATGATATTATTACCGTAGGCCACGGGATAATATTCTGTCCAGAATCAATAAAATACCCTAATCTCAATTAATCAGTGGACGAATAGTTGATAAAGGGTTAATTCTGAATAATTTGCATGTAAATTCGGTTCTTATTCACTGTAATTCAATCTCATTTGAGTTATATTGATCCTAGTTCCCTTACAGAGTTTATGGCAATAAGACATGTGAATTCAGAATAGACATCTTACAGTCAGTTAGTCTAAAGACCCGTTCACACCAAGGATGATAACTATAAAAAGAATGATAAAGAAATAGTTCTAAAAATAGTTCTAAATATAAAAGAATAGCAGAGTCCACACCACAACTATAACGACAACATCACAGAGAAAATAAATACGTTTTTAGAACAATGTTTTCCAGCTAATGAAGGATAAAAGCATTGACAGCCAATCAGAATCCATAATACTTTGAAGAGCTTTAGCATTTAAAGCGGCAGACAACATAACTGGAGCACGCGCTTAGAATAAACAGAATGATATTTTTTTTAGTTATCGTTCTTGTTCTTAATACAATAGATGTGATTCAAACCCCACCCGTGCAGTTGATGCCATCTCCTCCATAGGGCGGCACACATTCACACTGATTATTAGGAAGGCATACTGCGTTGAGATCACATGTGGGAGAGCAGACCGGCTTGACTTCTGTTAAATAACAGGCAAAAGAGAGTGTTGGTTAAAAAATGCTTTAAACAAACAACAAAATGCACTTGATGGAAAACCAGAAAATTTACATTTAAATTTATGAATTGCTGCAAAAAATCACTGCAAAAAAAAAACTAAAAAACAATCTAAATCAGGATTTTGTCTTGTTTTCCAGTATAAAGATAACTGAACTTGTTTCAAGGTAATATATTTATTAATCATTTTAAAATAAATACAATAAATATATAAGAAATGTGTTTTTTTTTCATACACCAATATCATTTTTTTCTTGTTTTTTAGTATAAACATCACAAAATCTGGTTTCATTTAATATCGTCTAAATGTAATACAATTTTATAAAAGTAAATTTGTCTTTTTCTAAATACTTTTTGAAATACCTAAAATATAGAATATTTTTTGTTTGCTAAATAGACTTACATTGTAAGTGTGTAATTGTATGGAGCCCATAAAGTGACAAGGTGATGGAAAAAAATATGAGATGGGGAAAGCAAACATTTTGTGAACAAACACAAAGTTTGTCGGGGGAATGCAAACATTTTGTGAGTGAACGCAAAGTTTGTTGGGGGAACTCAAATATTTTGCAAGCGAACACAACTTTTCTTGGTGGAACACATTTTGCGAGCGAATGTAAAGTTTCTTGGGGGAACGCAAACATTTTGCTAGTGAACGCAAAGTTTTTCGGGGAACTCAAATATTTTGCATGTGAACATAAATTGTCTTAGGGGAACACAACCATTTTGCGAGCGAATGCAAAGTTTCTGGGGGGGAACAAATATTTTGCAAGCAAACAAATTTCTTGGGGGACCGCAAATATTTTGCGAGTGAACGCAGTTTCTCGGGGAACGCAAACATTTTGCGAGCAAATGCAAAGTTTCTCAGGAGAATGCAAACATTTTGCTTGTGAACGCAAAGTTTCTCGGGGCAACGCAAACATTTTGCTAGCGAACACAAAGTTTCTCAAGGGAATTCACAATATTTGTAAGAAAAAGTAAAACATTGCTATCATTTTTCAACCCATCTCATATTTTTTTCCTCCACCATGTCCCTTTTAGGGGCTCCCTTTAAGGACACCATTGTTGATATTTGTCAACAATTTATTTCTTTTCATTGTTGAACAAGTCAAAAACATTTTCTGTGGTAATCTATGCATATTTCATCTTGTATTTAACCCCAAACATATCTTAATAATCCAATACATTCAATACAGTTTTCCATGTGAAGCCTGCTCTTACCGATTTTTGATTCACAGTATTTACCAGTCCACCCCTCTTGGCAGAAACAGCTGCCATCACCATCCAGACCGTCATCACACTTCCCATTGCTGGTGCAGTTACATGCTGTGAGAATTTTTTTTATAAATTGTAAATTATAGCTGTTAACACAAAGTAGAGTAGTACAACTACCATAAAAATACATTTCAATATAAAAAAGTAATCAGTCTCCAGTACCTAAAAGTTCATTTTTCTCACCCTTTTGCAAAATTCTCTCATTTTCTTCTTTAAAGCATAAACCTCACTATATTTTTGTGAGATTAATGCAAAAAATTTAACAAAGACCAAAACCTATTCGAAAAGTGTGAAAACTGACAATAATTTCAATCAAAATGGTACCAGCTAACTTGTCAGTAGCTCTATTTTATCTCCTTCCAAAAGCCAATTTCTACCAACAGTTCTGTTAATTTTGGACCCGGTTCCTGCATATTATGTAGAACTCTGCATAATTATTCTTACAGTTCGGTGAAGTGCCTGTTCACTTAGTCTTCACCAATGCTTGTGCATATTGCATAAGGAATTGGACTGTTTAGGAATAGTTCACAGTTTTAAAACAGGGCTCACTGAATGGGTTACCTGTGCAGTTCGGCCCAAAGTGATTCTTTTCACACAGCTCACAGCCTGTGCCAACAAAACCTCTGTGACATTTACACGTTCCTGTGCCGGTGCGCCCGTCATCGCAGTCTCCATGCTCTCCACACGGCGCCTCGAGACCACCAGGACACACTAAACCACAAACAACACAGTTTTACACCTACTGACTGCATCATTTCATGCAACATTTGTTCAATTCTCACCTTGACAGTCTCTTCCGAAGTGGTTTTTACAGCACTTTGCATCCCACGTCATTTTCGTACATATCCGATTACAACCAAGCCAATCTCTGTAGGAGTTGTATCCGTAACCGTACGAGTACAAACCGTAATAGCTGGGCCGTCTGTACATGTAAGGTGAATAGGGTCGTCTACATATGCTAGTTTTGTTCTGTAAGAAGAGATCAGTCTGGATCAATGCATGCTACGCTTGTATAAGTATAAGTCAATATACTGCTGACTGCTAAAGTTTTGTTAATGCAACAGAACCAAAAAATAGAAAAAAAGTCAATAAAACATCATTAAACGGAAAAATAACAAAAAGTAAGTCAATAAAGTGCTGACTGTTTAAGTTTTGCTAAAGCAACAGAACCAAAAAATAACAAAAAGTCAATAAAGTGCTGACTGCTAAAGTTTTGCTTAAAGGGTAAGCCCTGTTTTAAGATCGTTTCTGAATAAATCGAATTGTTAAGATTAAAATTTGAACACATAATGCTGTCCCGAGAATTTTAGGTTTTTGTGTTAGCACCCCCCCCCACCTATACAATGGTTTCATAGGGGCACTGGAACAATCATTCATATAAACGCATTAAACTTTAGCTTACAAAGACGTGAAACTCACCGAGTGGTCTGGAGTGTTCACTGATATGCTCACGCAAAAATCGCTGCAAAAGATGCTTTCCAACAGGTTTTATCGTAGTTTTTGGAAGAATGTCCGGTTGTGAGGCGTTGGAAAAATAGGTCCACAGTTTTACAACGAATGGTAAAACACCTGTTGGAAAGCATCTTTTGCAGTGATTTTTGCGTGAGCATATCAGTGAACACCCCAGACCACTCGGTGAGTTTCACGTCTTTGTAAACTAAAGTTTAATGCGTTTATATGAATGATTGTTCCAGTGCACCTATTGGCGCTTTTCCACTGCATGGTACGGTACGGTTCGGTTAGGTACGGCACGCTTTGGCGCTTTTCCACTGCATGGTACGGTACGGTTCGGTTCAGTACGGCTCACTTGTGGTGCTTTTCCACTGCATGGTACGGTACGGTACGGCTCGCTTCGGCTCGCTTTAAATGGAACCTGGTCTGTTGAGGTTCCAAGCGTACCGTACCGGTACTAAAATGTGACGTAAAAACACTGCAGATCACTGATTGGTCAGACAGAATCGTCACTACCAGCTCATTGGATTTGTGACACGAGACACTAAACCCGCTAGATTTAAATAACCAGCAGTATTTTGTTTTGCTGCCATCAGCCTCATTTTAAACACATTTCTCCGTCTTGCAGTTAAAAACATCCACATGCCGAGAATCAGGAACACCATCCCCTCGATAGGCTCTATTGTTCCTGTGTTGTGCGTTTGAAATGTGGCGCGTTTACGATGATGTCATGGCAGTAGAGGCGGCGCAAATAACGATCAGTCCCACCCACTTTGAAGGGGTACTAACTGCGGTGGAAAAGCAACCGAGCTAAAGCAAACCGAACCGTGCCGTACCGAGTCGAGTCGTACCACGCAGTGGAAAAGCTAAGCGAGCCGAACCGTTCCGCGCCGAGTCGAACCGTACCGAGCCGTACCATGCAGTGGAAAAGCGCCATATGAAACCATTGTATAGGTCGGGGGGTGCTAACACAAAAAACTAAAATTCTCGGGACAGCAGCATGTGTCCAAATTTTAATCTTAACCGTTCGATTTAATCAGAAACGATCTTAAAACAGGGCTTTACTTGTAAAACGCCGAACTTACCCTTTAAGCAAAAGAACCAAAAAATAGCAAAAATTAAGTCAATAAAGCGTTGACTGCTATAGTTTTGTAAATGCAACAAAACCAAAAAATAACAAAAAGTAAGTCAATAAAGTGCTGACTGCTGAAGTTATGTTAACACAGCAGAACCACAAATCAACAAGATATGATGAGATACTCACTGTGTCCTCTGATCCGATGGGACAACGGGGTTGCACACCGCAAGAACCGCACATTCCCTGAAAACAAACAATGTTATAACAACGTTAGGATGGCCCATGTGTTTTAATGTTCAAATCACTTTGAAGCAAGTTTGTTGTACCAGTAGTGGAACTAAATAGAAAAAAAAAAGAACTAGATTTTTTTCTGCACACATGTACTTTTATCCAATTGTAATTTACTTTTTATCTTAAAGGGTTAGTTCACCCAAAAATGAAAATTATGTCATTAATGACTCACCCTCATGTCGTCCCAAGCCCGTAAGACCTCCGTTCATCTTTGGAACACAGTTTAAGATATTTTAGATTTAGTCCGAGAGCTTTTTGTCCCTCCATTGAAAATGTACGTACGGCACACACTCTTTGTCCAGAATGGAAATAAAGACATCATCAAAGTAGTCCACGTGACCTCAGTGGGTTAGTTAGAATTTTTTGAAGCATCGAAAATACATTTTGTTCCAAAAATAACAAAAACGATGACTTTATTCAGCATTGTATTGTCTTCCGGTTCTGTTGTCAATCCGCGTTCACGAGGCCAGTGACGCTGCTGACGTAAGATGCTGCTGACGTGTTATCTGGTGCGTCCGTGTATTCGGGTTCAAATAAATATGTCTGGTTAAAAAAAAATGCAAGTCTTCCCCTGTGTCGAAATCCTTAGACATGTTTGCGAAGATTGTTTTGTTTACAGCGTGCGTCTCCCTCAGACTGTAACCGAAGCTCGGGCGCACCAGATAACACGTCAGCTCGTCTTACGTCAGCGGACTCATGAACGCGGATTGACAACAGAACCGGAAGACAATACAATGCTGAATAAAGTCGTAGTTTTTGTTATGTTTGGACCAAAATGTATTTTCGATGCTTCCAAACATTCTAACTAACCCACTGAGGTCACGTGGACTACTTTGATGATGTCTTTATTTCCATTCTGGACAAAGAGTGTGTGCCGTACGTACATTTTCAATGGAGGGACAAAAAGCTCTCGGACTAAATCTAAAATATCTTAAACTGTGTTCCAAAGATGAACGGAGGTCTTACGAGCTTGGGACGACATGAGGGTGAGTCATTAATGACATAATTTTCATTTTTGGGTGAACTAACCCTTTAAGCCATTTTTGGTGACATAAATAATCTCACTTAAATATCTAAGAGCATGAACATTATCTTAGTCTCAAATCAACAACAAGTTCTGTACCTTTATCTCTATGCTTGCGAAGTCATCGCAGCGAGCGCCAATACTCGGCGGCTCCAGAAGCTGATCAATCCCATGAGCGATTCCTGAATCGAACTGCATGTTTCGCGCTACGATTCTGGCATTGTTTCCATTGATTAAGATGTCGCCCTGAAAATCAGTCAATGAGACGTGAGCAAATTTACATTCAAATGTCTAACAATAAAACGCAGATGAATGAAACACTTCAAATTAATTCACAATGGTGCAGGATGTAGTTCCTAATCTCATATTTCAGACTTTTTTTTATCAGGATAAGTTAGCTAAATTGGCTTACATCAAGTTTTAAATCTTCGACAAAGAGAAATTAAAAAGACAAATATGCATTAATATTTCTAATAATAAATATTTTGTTCCACAAATGTTCATTCCAGAAACTAGATTTGATTTCTAATTAAAAGATAAATTGCTATAAAAAAGACAAATATTTATTAATATTTATAAATGTTCAAATATTTAGTTCCACAATCGCTTAGAGAATAAATGTTGAAAAACACATTTATTTTTAAATAAAATAAATCACTATAAAACACAGATACAAAAGCAATATTTACAAATATTTATAATACTAAATAATATTCATTCCAGAGAATAAATGTTCAAAAAAGTTCCGTAAATAAAGATAAATAAAATTCTAAACATCAATATCAAAAATAATAAATAAATCATTATCATTTTTACAAACAAGAAGGATATAATTAATTCTTTGCATTATTCCTCATCCAAATACTCACAGTTAAATCTTTGTTGCATCTGAAGGTGAGTTCAGATCCAATCAATGTTTCCAAGCTTTTCTCAGCAGTAAGAGCAACAGCAACTACCTGGAAACATACAACAAAAACAAACAAAAAGTTTTGTGACCCTTAAAAGTTAGTACTATGGCAGTACCATGGTAGAGTGAAGCTATCAACTAGTAACGCCATGGTACTTTGATATCACTTGATTTCATTAAATGTTTTATTTCACAGAATTCATTTAGGTTTGAGTCTCATTTACATTCTGGTCGCGGACTATGTGAGCTTTGAGGTAGGCTTGTAGTTTATCACGATGGTCTTCACTGTACAGCCATGTCTTTCTATCCTCAGGGAGTCTGTAAAAAACGTCATCCGTTGGCCAGAACATGGTGAATGGGTAAAAGGGTTGATGTTGCACCACATGCATCAATTCCGCATCCTATTAAGATGAAGACATGACAGGCATGATGTTTTTGGAAGACGTTTGTAAGAATAATGCATCTGGATTGATAACCAAAAAAATCTGAATCTACAGCAAAAATATTACCCGCAGGAGCTTGCTGAAGATTTTGAAGCCATATTGTTCAGCAGCTGCTGTAATGTTCAACTGCAACATAAATTGAGTTTCACTTTGTGTAAATTATTTTTATTAAACATTTTACACTTAAAAAAAAATGGTAGCCATTGGTTGAGTTACATACTCTAGTGTTGATATCTGCCTTGCCCGTTAGTTCGTACGGAAAGAGGACCTTGTCTATAAAATGTATGACTCCGTTGGAGCACTCAGTGTCACTGGTGATGATCTTTGTATTGTCATTGATGTACACAACACCCTGAGAGACAAAGGCATATGGTTCAGATCAACTTTTCCAATAAAGGGACATGATTTGCAGAGACATTTTTTCACCTTTGTAGGTGAAATTGTTATAATCACCTTAAAGGTGCTCTTAGCGATGTCGGGTGACGTCACTTCTTGTTGACGTTTAAAGTATTGTCAAACAAAACGGAGGTTGCTAGACCCTCCCTCCTCCTCACCCGCACACTAACCCCCCAAACCCCACCCCCAAATCCTTCTTGTCGGTTATTGGCTAGAACAGTTTGTTATGTTTCGTGGTGCAGGTTAGCCCAGTTTGTTTTTGCCGTTTGTGGAGCCTGGGGTGTCTGCAGAGACCGCGTTTTTTACAGTGTGTTCAGGGGACAGGCAGCTAGCGGATAGTGAGGAGATGTTTGCTGTATGTGACAAAAAATGTTTTGGCCTAAAAAACGCGTGACATCGCTGAGAGCACCTTTAAATGAATCTGTGTTGTCTTTTATATGTAAAATTATTAGATGTATTCAATTCAATTAATCAATCAGAATACTATAGGCTGTTGCCAATAAAATTGTATCAACCTCCACAAAAGTCATTTTTACACTACAAACATGGCATTTACCGTTTTCTTAATGATGCTTAATTATTTTCAAAGGTGGAATAATTGTTTTTTCGCCTCAGTATCTTGAATTTGGAAGGCATTTTTGTTCATTTTGTTGGCATTTTTTCCCCAAGCCACTTTTAATTTCTGACCTTAATTCAGAGAAAAATTAAATATCGAAAATATAAAATGTGCTTGAAAATTCAAGTACTCACATCTCTAACGCTGAAGCGTAATTTATATCCGCTACTGGTGACAACTTCTTTAACAGATTTGAGATCTGATTCACGCAATTCTTCACAACTGACAAAGTGGTAACGCAGCAGGTCTGACATGTGACTTGAATTCATCCATGCTTCAACCTGTGGAGTCTGTCAAGACAAGAAATATGACATAATATTCTATTGTTATATGACATAACAATAGAAAAGAGGTTAATCCTTTTTGATTTGTGCAAATGTACAATGGTGTACACTATTTCAAAAGAAAAAAAGTGCCTTTGCAATCTTGCATGCATTTAACTTTTAACACGACTTCGAAAAACAACATTTATTATGTAACGCCTACTTTTTTACTATACAATCAATAACGATATATATATATTAATATATATATATATGTTATATATATTAAAAAGTCTCATTTTTAACTTCTTGAATATCAGGTGACATCAGATTAGGTAAGCAAAATTCTTAGCACAGGAGATGAACTGACATATAATGTTATAATATTTTTGTGTGATGCAGTTTGTGAGAGCGCAGCATACCGAAAAATTAGCAACATAATCTGCATGAGGAGCAAACACAGTGAAAGGTCCTTGACTGTACAAATCTCGGACTTTCGTTGCCTATAACATACACATATTTCACATTATTATTGTAAATATATTTTAAATATATAAACAAGTTTAAACATGCACTTACACCAAAACTTCTTCGCAACCATGCTGCCTCAGGAATACGAAGAAGCTCCTGCAGAGATGAATTTTAAAAGCAGAAGTTGTTGTTTATCATGTTTGGTCAATCATTATATTTAACCTAAAATTCATCTTAAATGATACTAACTCTACTGACAGTCCCTGAACACTTAAAACCATCTCCTTTGTAGCCAATATAGCATGTGCAATTACGTTCCCCATCACCGAGGTATCTGCAAACAGCATTAATACTGCAGTCGCCATTATTCTGTAATAAAACAAAATATAAGTTACTGCATACAAAAATACCTTATAGATTTAAAATAGTATGCCATAATAATGTCTTTGAAATCTGTTACCTTCCGACAAGGATTAACTGCCAAACATCTATGACCATAGGAATTAAAACCAGGCTTGCATGCACATGCAACCTGTAACAAATGTAATGCACAACATTTTAATGTTCAATTCTTAACGTTAAAATTTGTTGTTAGGCATTAACTAAAATTGGTAACACAAACCCTGTTTGGTCCAATTTTCATGCATAAAGCATTTGTGTCACATCCTCCATTGTCCACTAAGCAGGCGTCAATTTCTGTAGTGAAAACACAATTACACAAGTTTAAAAAACTAAATGCTTGCAGACAATGCAAAACTAATAATTGAGCCCAATTCAGAGCCCTGAGGCACACCCTAAGCACATATAACATGTACATGAAATGGTAAATAAAACATAGTCAATGCTAATTATAATACTAAATTAACATCAAAGAAACCATAGGCAGCAGACCAAGGCCCTCTGCACAACAACAACAACACTATAGGAATCAGAAAAGTTTTAAATGCTAAACAAAAATAAAAATATTGCACAGATGCATTGATGGACACGTCAAATCTAAAACTTTTTTACTATATTTTTTTACTAAACTATATTACAGGAAGTGAATCACTCTTTTACCGAGACACACAACCCCATCACCAACGAAGCCGGCTTTACATGCACAGCTCCTTTCACCGGGCGATGTTTTTGTACAGTTTGCATTTCTGGAACACCCTCCATTTTCTGTGGCACATGGTTCAAATTCTGTGAAAGGTGTATGCAAAGCATTTACAATAAGACCAGGAATAAGTAAAGAGGGTGAATATTGATTTCACAGTCACTGAGGAAAAAAACTTGAATGACAAACTTAGCAATGAAACAGACAAACCTTTGCAAAAAGTCCCGTTACCCTTATAACCAGCGGTGCAGGAACAAGTTGGAGGAGTCCCTGAACCTCCTGAGATACAGCTGGCAGAATAATATTTTACTATAAACACTGATGAATGTGTTAAAAATATAAAGTGCCTTTTATGTATATTTTACATACTTACTTAGCATTGACATCACAAACTCCACCACAGGCATCATCAACTACCGCTGCAAAATAAAAATTTTTAGGTAAGAAGGTACATTAAGGTAAGAAACATGCGATCTGACACAAAATGTTGCCATATGACCTTAATACTGACCAACAGAGCAATTCACTCCCTTCCAACCTTTGAAACAAATGCATTGCCCATTTCCCTCCATACCATCCAAACATTTGCCATGTACACAGTGACATTCTGCCGAACAAAAAACATTGTTTTACAAGGGTTTGTTCAAAAATGTTTGAACAACACTAACAGAATGCCAAGATCGTAGAATAGAAAAATTGCTCATAGATGTTACCTGACTTGCAGTCTTTTCCGTATCTCCCAGGTTCACACATCTCACAGGTCGTTCCATGGAAGCCCTCTTTACAGAGACACTCCCCGCTGCCGAACAACCCGTCCTGGCATTGACCGTTGTTGGAGCACCAGTTATCCACAGTCCCAGGACATTTGGAGCAATCATGCCCGAAGTATCCTGGACAGCAGGAGTGGTCCTGGAAGGAAAGTTTTTATGAGGTCTGAATCTGAATCATCTTCGAATCTGAATTTAAAGGTGTAAAACCGTCCAGTCTAGCACACAATACTCGGGTCCAAAAAGCATTTCTATCTCCACGATCTTGATTTAACACATTATATTGTTCCGAAATGTGTCCAAACATAAGAATAGCTTACATATTCAGTGTTGCCGCAAGTGGGCGCTGTAGAAGAGACTATTATAAACTCTTCTTCTATGGTTAGTTTTTTCTTTTAGGTCAATGAATGTCAAGACGAAGCAACAGTTTAAAAGTCAGTTTAAGTTTGTTAAACTGTCAACATGTTTATAGTTCAGCTTGAAATAAAGTAGGAATATAGCACAAAGCCTTTCATCCTTCCTCGACATCCTTTGAGGGATAGTTCACTGAAAAAAAATAATATTGTCATCATTCGCCCTTATTTCATTCCAAACTTTTAAGACTCAACTTAGAAACACAAATGATGACATTTTTAATGAAATCTACAATGTTTCTGTCCCTTAATTGAAAGTCCAGGTAACCAAAACTTAGAAGATCTAAAAATGTCATAAAGTCATCGTAAAACAAATCCAAGTCTTATGAGGAGTTGCTTTATATGATGAAAAGATTTAATTTAGACTTTTATTTACAGAAACCTCTCAGATTTCATTAAAAATATCTTAATTTGTGTTTCGAAGATGAACCAAAGTCTCATTAGCCTAGAAATCTAGATGCACCCTAGCAGCAGCAAAATTTATTTTGCAGCCAGTGTGGTCTAGCAACTCTCCGTTGGCTTTCGAGCTGGAAAAACCAAACTCTGGTCAGGCCAATCAGATCGTGTATAGAGTCGGCGGGCGGGCTTAACATAATGACGACAGAGTTGCGACGGTTCACTGCTACTTGAAAACAAAGAATGGCGGCTGCTGCTGGCGAACAGTTGTCTTTCGATTCGGCTTTGGCCACGACTCTGGAGGATTTGAAGTTAAGCTTTTCTTTAGAACAAGAACAAAGAACGGCTTTGCTCTGACTCTGACTCCGTCACTCTGACTACGTCACCTTCTTCGTTGCTCTGGTTGGTTGTAGCGCTATCCTATTGTGTGCAGAGGGAATTTGAAAGACAACTGTTTATCCCACCCCTCGTATTTTGCCTCGTCAATGGTGAGTTCCCAGACCTAACATCTTGATGTGGGTCTGGCATGCCAGGCTAAAGTCTGATGGGCTTGGGGAGTAAATGATGACAGAATTGTCATTTTTGGGTGAACTAACCCTTGCACCGACCTCATTGAAATCAATGGATCTGTAGCGTAAACTCAAGAATAAGTGCCCTCGACAGGACTACACATGACATACAACAGGACTGTGCACCACAATCAGTGACGTCTGAGTTTGCATACTTGTTCAGTAAGCTTCTGACGTTAGAAAATTAAGTACCTTTGTTGTTCTCAAACAGTCAATGTGACAGCCCGGCACCATTTTTCTCTTTTTTCCAACTCTTGTCCTGTATTTACAGTTTGACTTCATATTTTGAGGGTACTTTAGCTGTATCTAAAGAAACGATGAGAAGAACGAATCATAAACTTCCTTTTTCTTATTTTTACCATTATGACACACTAAAACAACAATGAACCCATCTTACAGGTTTGGAATTATAGAGGCATTTTGGTTCAGCAGTACAATCTCCACAGCGGCCCTGCAAAGAAAGCAAATGTTCCTTCATTTTGTTCATTACGCCACTTCGAGAAAGTAACCTCAGAAGTACCAACAGAAACTTACAGAAATTTTTAAAATCACATCATTACTGCAGTGGTTCTTGTGAAGGTCTAAGACACGTGGGATCCCAAACACTGTGCCATGCCTTGTTTCAGTGAAGCTTCCGTTTATGGGAACGTCATTGGCCATCGTCTGGAGTTTAGGAATAGTTAATCACAACTATTTTCATCTAAGCACTGTATAGAACATGAGTTGTTGCCAGTTGTGCAATACCTGATTTTCAGTGTCCACATAAAACATGATCTGAGTGCCATTTCCCAAAAACGTGTTTTTGAAGAGTCCATCGCCCAAGTGTTCAGGAAAGAGTTGCTCGCTTATAATTACATGATATTTTACAATGTCTTTGCTCTGTTGAAAGGAGACAATTTCGTCAACTTTATGACTGATATGATCAAACATTGTTTCAAAAGGTTTCACTCACCAGTTGTGTAGAGTTTGTTTTATTCAGGTACTCTTGTATGGCACTGTCATACGGGACAAAAATGGTGTAATCTCTAGTTGGGATACTGGCTTCCAAGTCGTAAAGCTAAAAAAGTAGAAACAACTATGCTTATGTAACAAAATCGGTATTCAGTTATTATGTTACTCTTTTTGAAAATATTGAGTAAGCTATATCTCTGGGTAAATGGCAGAAACTCACCAGTGCCGCCTGCCTGAAAAGGCTGAATGCTGGCGTGTTGTTTAGGAGCTTCATCAAAGTGGGAGGTGGTGGAGGAAATTCAGATAGAGCGGGTCGAAGAACCTGCGAGAAAAACATATTTGTTATGTATAAAAAGTTTCAAATTTCACAGAATGAGGTGAATATGGCCTATTTAAAGTGAAAGTGAAGAGAAAGTGACACGTAATGGCCAAGTATGGTAACCCATACTTGGAATTTGACCTCTGCATTTAACCCATCCAAGTAAGTGCACACACATTAGGAGCAGAGTAGTGAGTAGTGAACACACACACACACTGCAAACGTGGATACAAACATCCGGAGCAGCGGGCAGCCTTGAGTGGGGGTTAGGTGCCTTGCTCAAGGACACCTCAGTCATATTCCTGCAGGTACTGGAATCGAACCAGCAACCTTTGGGTCACCAGTCCAACTCTGTTACCATTAGGCCATGACTGCCCATGACTGCTTTATTTAAGAAGAAAATATGAGTGATCCTGGTAAAAAATTTGGCACCACAAAGCTAGTTGGCCAAGGTGCTGTTAAGGTGTTCTAAATGTTTTTAGGGTGTTGCTCAGTTGTTGCTAGGGTGTTGCTATGCAGTTGATAAGGTGTTCTAAATGTTTTCAGGGCAATTCTATGCAGTTGCTAAGGTCTTTTGAATGTGTTTAAGGGATTGCTATGTTGTTGCTATGGTGTTTTAGGTAGTTGCTAGGGCATTGCTATGCAGTAGCTAATGTGTTCTACATGTTTTTAGGCCATTGCTAGGGTGTTGCTATGCAGTTATTCTGGTCTGTAGATATGTCTTGGGTCCTTTCCCTCCTTTCATGTAAGTCCATGGGAAATCTCATTTTCTTACTTTTTGTGCAACGAATTTACAAAAAACATGGAACGCACTTAAGTTTAATAAGTTTGGTTTGGTCTTTTAAAAACCAAACACCATCTTTGCAAAGTTTAATTACCGTGTCAATAATGTGAATGCACCCATTTATTGCCTTGAGGTCTGGGACCAGAATGGTAGCATTGCCGATCATGAGCTCCTAGGGACACAAGGGTAAACAGGTCAGTGAAAGATGACCAATTTAAGGCTGTAATTAATCCGAGGGGTGGGGTTTGTGTGACAGTTACCCTGCCGTTGCTTTGCACCTCCCATTTAGTCTTTCCTATAGTCTGGACTGTTTTACCAACTTGCTGCAGTAAGTCTTCAGAGGTGTAGATCCCCTCTAAAAAATGAACTCTATATAGAAATCGCACACAGAAAATTATCTCATAGTATTTATTCTCTTCTGCAAACCTCATAAATCAGTTCTTAATGTCAATCCAAACACATACTGTAGAAGGTGAGGCAATCTGTAATAATCAAACCAAAAAGACTCGTCTGAATCGCTGAGGTTCTTGAAAGCAACTTTAGATGGAACCAAAGCTGTGACTCTGCTGTCACTCTCAATCACTTTGTGCCTCTGCAGATAAACACAAAAATGTTGTAGAATAATATTTGTGTAATAAATAATCCTTTTCTGTTTCAATCATGTCACTATATTTTTTTGTAAACAGACTCAATGACAATTTACTCGGGTAAAGATGTACTTACTTGAAGGAAGCGATTGAAATTATAAAACACAGAATTTCCATCTAGCTCCTGAAAATAAAAACATTAATAAAAAAAATGGGTTACACTTTATTTTAAGGTGTCTTTGTTACAGTGTAATTATATATTTAAGTACTGAGTAATATTACTTAACAACATGTATACTATAGTGTTAGGGTAGGATTTAGGTTTGGTTGAGGTTTAGTTGCATGTAATTATGCACAATTTACTGTTATTACTATGATATGTACATGTAAAATATGTTACAAGGACAATAAATATAAAGTGTTAACAAAAAATGGAAGACTTCAGACAATTTGATCCAAATCAGTTTTTAGGAACAAATCTATTCTGAATATGTCCATGATGTTGACAGCCGATTCAAAACCTTGTGATTAAATTAATGCGTCATCTTACCATAAGTACGTTTCCATAACACGTGAGTCCGTCACCTTCGTATTCGCTTGGACATATGCATTCACGTGTTCCAGGACTCTTCAATTTACATGTGGCCTGGAAACATTATCGGGCAGTTACACAACATTACATACAAGCATAAAGGAGTTTTAGCCTTAAATTTAGCATCATTTTGAAAGGTTATTAAGTTGTACATAACTCTGCAAGGATGAAATACACACCAGAGAATGGCAGCCTCCGTTATCTGACAAACAGGGGTTGACGATTTTACAGACGATGCCATCTCCCATGTAGCCTTTCTTGCAGCTACATTCATTCTGAACAAAAAAATAAGGACAGAAAGTTCAGTCTCTTTGGAGAATTGCAAACATGCATACAGTGGTGGACAGAATTAATGGCACCCCTGGTAAATATGATCAAAAATGGCTGTAAAAAATAATTCTGCATTGTTTATCCTTTTGATCTTTCATTCAAAAAATTAGCACAAATCTAACCTTTCATTGAAGTAAAATAATTGAAAGTGGGGGGGAAATCACATTACGAAATAAATGTTTTTCTACACAACATGTTGGCCACAATTATTGGTACCCCTAGAATTTTTTTTCGAGTAAAGTATCCCTGAAGTATATTCCCATTAATATTTACCTCTAATATGTTCCAATCAACTAAAGATGTTACAAATCTGCCAGGAAGAGAACGTGTGTCTATATTGTCTTAATGCACGATGAGGAGGAAAGTTTGAGTGGCCAAAGACTCTCCAAGGATCACAGATGGAGAATTCAGAGATTACTTGAGTCTTGGGGGTCAGAAAGCCTAAAAAAATATATCAAACAACCCCTACATCACCACATGTTGTTCAGGAGGGTTTCAAGAAAAATCCTCCTCGCTCGTCCAAAAACAAACTCCAGCATATTCAGTTTTCAGACACGACTGGATCTTTAAAAGGGACTGGATTCTGTGGTCAGATGAAACAAAAAAAGGGCTTTTTGGCAGCAAACCCACCAGATGTGTTTGGTACAAACAGGGATAAAAAGTACCCCATGACTACGGTTAAATATACTGCTGGATCTTATATGTTGTGGGCCTATTTTTTTGTTGGAGGTCCTGGACTTCTTGTTCAGATACATGGTATTATGGATTCTAGCAGATACCAACAGATAAAAAAATCAAAACCTGACTGCATCTGCTAGAAATATTATAATGACCCGTGGTTGGATCTTCCATCAGGACAACGGTCCAAAACAAACATCAAAATCAATACAAAAATGGGTAACTGAGCACAAAATGAAGCTTCTGCCCAGTCCCCTAAACTGAACCCTATAGAAGATGAGTGGGCTGAACTGAAGAGAAGAAGCGCCAACATAAACTTATGAATCTGAAGGATCTGGAGAGATTCTGTATGGAGGAATGGTCTCTGACCTCAGGTCAGTTGTTCTCCAAACTGTTCTCCAATCAGGCATTATAGGAGAAAACTCAGAGCTGTTCTCTTGGCAAAAGGAGGTTGCAAAAAGTATTTAATAACAGGGAGCCAATAATTATGACCAGCGTGTTTTGGAGAAAAGCATTTATTTCATAATGTTATTTCTCCCCCACTTTCAATTATTTTACTTCAATGAAAGGTTAGATTTTTGTGAATTTTTTTAATGAAAGACCATAAGGATAAACAAAGCAGATTTATTTTTTAGAGTAATTTTTTATCATATTAACCAGGGGTGCCATTAATTCTGACCACCACTGTAAGTCAGACAATAGTTGTCAAACAATAAGGTGTACAGAGCTATAAAATAATTGTGGATAGCAGCTCAGAGCATTTGAAATTCAAAGAATTTGATGAGAAATATATGAGTTCATAATGAGATCTCTGACTTGATTGCAGACTTTGGTATTTAAAACATTGTTGAGATGTATAGACCAAACCTAATTGGATTGAATACAATCTACCAAAAATTACACTATGAAAAAAACAACAACTAATAAATCAGGTAAAAATAGTAAAATTTTAACATCAATACTTCTTACACATTACAAAAAAGTAATGTGACATAAGAACTGTTTTTTTTTTTAATATACTTTTTTTACCGAAATGAGAATATTATAAATTATATTATTATATTATAAATTTTGTGTATTTTTGTGTGCTTTTCTGAAGCTTAAAAAGTAGAGTATGGGTTCGATTCCCAGCCAAATTTACAACACAGTTATATTTCTTCGAACTGCCAAATGCAAAAAAAATTAAATATACATATCCTCAGAGGGTAGTTGAGACAAAACAGTTTGACAAAAATTTACACGTCAAATTGACCCTCTAACATCCTAATCGCTATAGACATTTCGTACACACATTCCACAACACATCAGACTGTTGAAATGTTCATGACCCTAAATGAGAAAAAGTCACAAACTTCCAAGAAAAAAACACCTTAGGTTACCCTATATTTCTAACAACTCAAAAATGTGTTCTAAGCAAATTGACCCGGACTAGAGACTAATTTAAGGACTAGAGAAGACACGTAGATGCAAAAGACTTTCAATTAGAGCTCCATTTAATCTAAATACTGTCTAGGAGTGAGAATTGATATATTAAGATTTTTCTGTCCTACAGGTTAACTGTACCCTCACAGGTTATTTACTAATCCAGGTTATGGTATCAGGATCATTACCTGTCCTGGCGCAGTCGGGGAACAGTCTGCACTTTCATGACATCCACCACGACTCTCCAGCAGGCAGTTATTGATCTCCACACACAAACTCCCATCACCGGTCCATCCTTCCATACAAACACAGCTCACCTTTCCAGCATCGTACGTACACATGGCCTATTAAACACACACACGCGATTCAGCAGGGTGTAGTATAATAACGAATACAAAAGTTGGCTTTCATACTATTTCTGCTGATTTTCATAGCATTTCCTAACCTTCTGCTGATGTTACTAAGGCTGATGGGAGAAATTACATTTACAAACTACTTTCCAAGTAGCGACACTTTTCACACTGTAGGAGTTGGTATGAAAGCCCATTTCAGCCACATAAAAAAAAAAAATGTGATAAAATTGGTAAAATGTGAATATGACATAAAAAGTCGAAATTAGGACAACTTAATTTTTTTTCCCTTTTTTTGGCTCATCCCCAATCTTTCTACAATTATTTATTAACCTTCTTGGCTTCTTTTTAATGGTGGCACACTGGCAATTAGTTTACTATTATTATTATTCAAATATTATCTTCACTCCTATAGCCAAACAATTTTCACAAAGGGCCAGAAGTTTCTTAGCTTTGCTCATATTGCCCTCAGACTACTCTACTCAAATATTATATATTTCTAATGAAATTACTAATACATTCTAGCGAATATGTTAATCCTATAATGAAAATTCTGATTCATTCTATTGACATTAACATTCGGTTCCTTCTGTTTTTGTGACAGCAAAATACAGCTATATAAATTATGTAATCTGATCATGTCTGATTATCAGGTTTTTTTATTTTTACACATTGCATCCTTAAGTAACTTCAGTGTAGTTATCTACTTTTTGTTTTACTCTTACAACAAAGGTGCAAAAATTCAACCCTGGCAAATGCTGGAAATCATTTTCATGTGTCAGTTTGAATCAAAGGGCGACTTTGAATCACTACAGATTCTGAATTCTGATTTTCTAGTAAAAACAGGGTAGACATCACTTTAGATTTGTTCTACATCTGAGGGCTAGAGGCAAACTGCTGGAAAAGGGAAATACATGTGTCTCACATTGACGTCGCAGTCTCCTCTCTCAGGCTGGAGGCAGAGATTGGTTTCAGTGCAGGTGTAACCGTCTCCTTCGTATCCAGGCAGACAAACACACCTACAGCACAATGTGCAATAGATCAATATCACGCCAAAGACAGATGCCGATTAACAAGTCGGCACATTACAAAAGTTAAACAAAAAGACACAGACACTGCTAAGATGATTGCTTTAATGGGCAGTGCAGAGTAAAAGTATGGGCTTGTAAAAAAAAAAAAAAAAAAAAAAAAATTATATATATATATATATATATATATATATATATATATATATATATATATATATATATATATATATATATATATATATAACGTTTACCAAAATATTAGCCAAAAATGTTGTCTAAACTAAAATAGAAATCTGACTGCAAAATAAAATAAAATAATTGCAGGGTAAAAGTATTTGATTGTAAAACAATCAATTATCAAAAAACTTGTCTAAAATTAAATTAAATTAAACAACCCTGACTGTAAAAAAATAAAGAATAATGATAAAATAAAATAAAATGATGGGCATTGCAGGGTAAAAGTATTTGATTGTAAAACAATCAAGCATAAAAAACTGTCTAAAATAAAATAACACAACCCTGACTGTAATAAAATAAAATAAATTAAATTAAAATAAGGGGCATTGCTGAGTAAAAGTATTTGATTGTCAAAAAATCTGTTTAAAATAAAATAAAATGAAATAAAACAACCCTGACTGTAAAAAAAATAAAAAATAAAAATAAATAAAATAAAATGGGCATAAAAGAATTTGATTGTAAAACAATCAAACAAAAAAATTGCCTAAAATTAAATTTAATTAAATAAAACAACTATTTAACCCTGACTATTTGAAAAAAAATAAAATAAAATAAACATCCGGCCAGTCTATAATGATCTACACATCATGCTCAAGTGACACTAACATGCTTTGTCCATTGTTGTAGACACATTTGGCGTGAAGGTGGCAGTGCTCAAGGACGCCGTCTGAATTGCAAGGGGTAGCGGTCTGGTCACAAAGGTCCCCTGAAAACCCCTCCAGACAGGATCCTTTCCTACACAGCCCCATACTGCCAGGCCTGCTATCACAGACGCCATGGACACAGCGGCAATCTACAGGACCGAACAGAGCGCAAGGAGAGGAGAAGGTCACAACGGCTGGTACTGCATCAGCGGAGGGTCACGGTTTGGACAAAGAGACAGAAGGAGGTACTTTGAACATAAAAAAAACATATAAGGTATAACTTCACCTTTATCACAGTTCTCTCCATGTTTGTTGGGGTCTGAGCAGAGGTGACACCCTACGCCCTTAAAGGCTGGTTCACACTTACAGGAGCCGTTTCCATAGATGCCGTCAAAACACTACGGACGGAGACATGACAAATAAACAGCAACACTTTCTTCTGCTGAAGTCGCGTTCATAGTGTGTTCATACTAAATTACACTGAACAAAATTATAAATGCAACACTTTTGTTTTTGCCCCCATTTTTCATGCGCTGAACTTAAAGATCTAAGACTTTTTCTATATACACAAAAGGACAATTTCTCTCAAATGTTTCTCACAAATCGGTCTAAATCTGTGTTAGTGAGCACCTCTCCTTTGACGAGATAATCCATCCACCTCACAGCTGTGGCATATCAAGATGCTGATTAGACAGCATGATTATTGCACAGGTGTGCCGTGTGCCTTAGGCTGGCCACAATAAAAGGCCACTCTAAAATGTGCAGTTTTACTGTATTGGGGGTGTAACGACTGAGACAAATTAGACACAATTATTTGTTTTAGGTAACAAATAATATTTAAAACTCACTCTGGGACATGTGGTCCCATCCCCCAACAAGGGCAAGAAGGATTTTTGGTTACTATGACTACGATCAGATAAGTTGGTTTTATTGCGGTGAAAGAATGTGAAGACAGAAGACAGAAACAGACTTTGACACAAACTTTGCTGCATTAATTAATAAACGAACGGATCTATAAATGAACACGCACTGCCAGGAAATTGTGTGAATGATTTACTGTTTTGTGTAGTGTCTTTTAATTCAATTAACCTTTATTGTTTTGATGCTGTGGGTTATTTTTGATAGATCCAACAGTCAATGTAGCCTCACCCATAGAGGGTTTGGTCTCTATAACTTGGTACTTTGAAGATCAAAATGACTGTGTACATGGTATGTCGATATCAACAACATATTAGTATTACAAGAATCTTTCATAGTTTTTTCTTTGCTAAACCACCCACCAGCGTTTACATGCAAATGAGCACTCTTGGAACAAAGACCCATAAATCAAACTCTCCCGCTTGGAAACTCCACCTTTCTTATTGGTCGAGCCAACCCTGAAAGGTGGGCCGTTCTAAAGCTTTAAATTGCATCGACTTCCACCATTGACCCTCTTGGCTTCTCAGAACGTTCAGGGTGTTGTGCTGTCCTGCATGTCCTCCCGGGCCCCAGGCCTTGACCAAACCAGCCATGTGCTCATTCAGGAGAGAGAGGACTCTCTCTCAAGCACGACAAAATCAAGGACAACCTCAGGAGTTGGTCAAAGCGTCTTCAGTCAACGCAGGCCACAAGCTGCACTCCGGCCACGAGAACAGAGATGAACTGCACGCAAGTTCATCATATCTTCTTCAATCCAACTCAGAAGAAAACGATTGCAACTTCAACATTTGACACTCACGTAATCATCAACAACTTCAATTTTCAACAACTTCAAGAATTGTGTCCACTGCAAAAAGGCAAATTGCAAGTATACTTTTAATGAGGTGCATTGAAAATGATAAACTGATGGTTCTTTTCATAGTTAAATGGATCTTTTCCATAGTACCATTTCCTACCTCTGGTTTCATTCTCTCACTTTAACCATCTCCCTTTGAATGCATGAATGAATGTGTAATTGTTTGTATGTTAGTTATGTTTTCGTGTTTTTGTTAATAAAACTTGTGCACAATATGTATTTGTATTCTCTGCTTGCATACGAAGTTAACCTTATGATCTAGATTGTGACTACATGCTCTTAATAGTACTGTACAGTAAGAAAGACATTTCCCTTCCCCGGAAATGAATATTTCTTAGAATTAATAAACAATTAACGCTGAGTGTCCACGGGACAAACAGGTGGGTTGAAGTAAAAATTAATTTTACTACATTAAGTTAATTATATTAACTGATCCAAATATTAATAATCAATTATAACCAGTTATTATTGATTATTAATATTTCATAGAGCTGATTTGCTACAGGGGGGTCCGGGGGGGTCCGAAAACCAGTCAGTATCTGGTGTGACCACCATTTGCCTCATGCAGTGCAACACATCTCCTTTGCATAGAATTGATCAGGTTGTTGATTGTGGTCAGTGGAATGTTGGTCCACTCCTCTTAAATGGCTGTGCGAATTTGCTGGATATTGGCAGGACCTGGAACACACTGTTGTATACGCCGATCCAGAGCATCCCAAACATGCTCAATGGGTGACATGTCCGGTGAGTATGCTGGCCATGCAAGAACAGGGATGTTTTCAGCTTCCAGGAATTGTGTACAGATCCTTGCAACATGGGTTTAGACATTGCAACATGGGTTTAGATTTAGACAGATTTGTGAACAATATTTAAGAGAAATAGGAACATAGAAAAAGTCTTAGATCTTTGAGTTCAGCTCATGAAAATTGGGGGCAAAAACAAAAGTGTTGCGTTTATAATTTTGTTCAGTATACTGTTGCATTTGATTGTAATTAAATTTTTGTAATTGTTTTATACTTTGTTTTATAATCTTAGATTATATGTGCTGGGCTGTATGTAAAGCACTTTGGCCAACGTGTGTTGTTTTTAAACGTGCTATATAAATAAATGTGATTGTGATTGATTGATTGATACTTACAGTCCCTTTGTCATAACATGGGTGCTGGAAACCTCCAATGCACGGCTTACAGTCCGGCCCATAGAAACCACTGCAACACTGTGGCGTCTGGAAACAAGACAGCAAAACATCTCACAGATTATTCATTATAAATAATTCAGAATATTTATCGATCAATGCATTTGAAGGAACTGAGACCTTGTTTTCATACCATCTGAGTAATGTTGCAGTATTTGGCACAGCCTTCCTCGAAGAACGAGTACGACCATCTGCGATCAGGAAGTGGCTCACAGCCTTTAAGATGACCTGTCTATCAAGTAGGGAAAAAAACGCCCAAATGTAGCTTTTGTTTGAATAAATTATGGTCAACACTATGGAACATGAGCAGTGGTGCTCATATTCTGATTCTCTTCATTTGCAATTGTAATGTTGAAAACCCATTCATTTAAAAATTCTTTTAACAATTGCGTATTGATTAAAAATGTCTGATTTAGTTCATAAATAACTGAAATTAGTATTACCAGCTCAACACTTCCAGGTGGACATTGTGTTTCATAAAGATGGCTACATTGGACGCAGGAACCCTATGGAGAGAAGCAAAAAAAATTATAGAATTTATAGAAAATCGTCTCGGTTACATATGGTAACCCTCGTTCTCTGAAGGAGGGAACGGAGAAGTACGTCGTGACCGACGAATAGGAATCTCGCTAGAGAGGCCAATCTACTTCGAGTGAAACTAAACAAGCCAATGCACATTGGCATTCAATCATTTGCATCAGCTGTTCAGCAGGGTGTATAATGAGCGGTAGGTGTAATTGCACTGCAGCTGATGTGGCGACGGGATGTACTGTTTACAGGGAGGGACTATCCCGAGGAGCATGAGTTCTGGGAACCAAGTCCGGGTGGGCCAATAGGGAGCCACCATAAGGACCTGCTCCTCGTCCTTCCTGACTTTGCACAGGGTCTGTGTAAGTAGGCTAACTGGGGGAAACGCATATTTTTGGGGAGGCCCCGGGGCCAGCTGTGTGCCAATGTGTCCGTGCCGAGTGTTCCTTCGGTCAGGGAGTAAAACAGCTGGCAGTGGGAGGTCTCTGAGGAGACAAACAGGTCTACCTGAGCCTTTCCGAACTCTCTCCAGATCAGCTGAAACGCCTGGGGGTGGATTCGCCATTCTCCCGGGAGCACAGCTCGTGATAGCTCGTCGGCCACACGGTTGAGCACCCTGGGGACATACATGGCTCGAAGCGACCTCAGATGCTTCTGACTTCAAGCGAGTTGCGACATGCTACGGTAGCGTAGACCAACTTGTCGGTTGATGAACACAACAGTTGCAGTGTTGTCCGTATGGACCAGCACGTCCCTGCCTTGTAGCGGCCTTTTCAAGCGGCTCAGAGCGAGACGTACTGCTAGCAACTTGAGCCAGTTGATGTGCCAATGCAGTTGGGGGTCCGTACACACCCCTGACACTGCATGCCCGTTGTACGTGATACCCCAGCCAGTGGCAGAGGCATCTGTGAATACCACAGCATGCCTGGACACCGGTTCCAAGGGGACTACTGCCCGCAGCAAGGAGGGGTCTGACCACTGGCTGAAGGTCTGGCTGCACGTCGGTGTGATTGCCACCCGGTGAGTGCTGTGATGCTAGGCCCATCTCGGGACTCGGCCGTGAAGCCAGTGCTGAAACGGTCTCATATGGAGCAGGCTGAGCAGGTTTACCGCTGCTGCTGCTGTCATATGCTCCAGTAGCCTCTGAAAGAATTTTGAAAAAAGCCCTTGAACATATTCATGCAGTCCAGCACCGACTGAGTGCGTTCCTCAGTGAGATCCTCTGCACAGGGGAGAGTTTGCTCTTTATCCAGTTGACCTGAAGACCCAACTGGCTGAGGTGCCTGTGCACGAGGTCCCTGTGTTCGCATAGCTGAACTCGAGAGTGTGCAAGTATGAACATGGGAGGAAAGGGACAGTCCGAAGGGCAGGACTTTGTACTGATATGCTCGACCCTCGAACACAAAGCGTAGAAATGGCCTGTGTCGAGGAAACCAATCTCGGGGATGGATGCATTCGAAAATGCGTTTCTGCATGAGCATTTTCAATGGTAGTTTGTGGAGTGTCCGATTCAAAACTCGCAGGTCCAAGATCGGTCGTAACCCACTGCTTTTCTTGGGTATAATGAAGCAGGGACTGTAGTACCCTGACCTCAAATCAGCTGGAGGGACCGGCTCTATTGCGTCCATCGCCAGTAGGACTGCGATCTCCACGCGCAAGACATGGGCATCGGTTGCTCTCACTGTAGTGAAGTGGATGGCCCGAAACTTGGGGGGACACCGGGCAAACTGAATCGCATAGCTGAGCCTGATGGTCCGAATGAGCCAGCAAGAGCGATTGGGGAGTGCTAACCAGGCTCGCAGAGACCGTACAAGCGGGACCAAAGGGTCCGCAGGCGTACCCGGAGTGGGGCAGCGAGGTGGAACACAGGGAAACGGCTCGGGAGGCTCTCTCTGGGAGGCGGCCCGTAACGGGGTCTGAGTGTGCTGTGCAACACTTACCTGGTTCCATGGGGCAGGAGGTAGCTTGAACCGCACACTGCTGCCCGCTGGCGATAGAAGAGGCGGATGAGAGTGGTGAGGATTCTGTTCCCCCACTGCTCTACGGGGCCTCTTCGGACCCAGAGATGAAAGAAACTGCTCTTTTATTGAAAATTTGGGTATCGCTGGTTTTGAGGCCCTTTGCAGGAACGAGAGTCTCGACCGTAGCTCCGAGATGGTCATCTTCCCACAATGGGTGCATGACTCATCGACGAACGCTGCCTCAGCGTGTTCGAGGCCCAGACACACGAGGCAGCGATCGTGACCATCCCGTGACCCCAGGTAACGACTGCATCCAGAAACACACAGATAGAAAGTCATCTTGAAAAATACACAATCTATCTGTGTAAGCTCTTTTAGGGACTGCTCTCACTGGTGCTAAAGCATGCAGGGGAACGGTCAATGTGAACACAGACAGGAATGTGCACTCTCACTGGCAGGTTTTACCAGCTGTTAAAACTGTTTTTTTTTTAGCAAACAAAAAGGCTAAGGAAACAGAAAGGAGAGAGAGAGAGAGAGAGAGAGAGAGAGAGAGAGAGAGAGAGAGAGAGAGAGAGAGAGAAAAGACCGGGATGGAGAGGTCCATCAGTCTTGACAGAAGGCATCGAAGTGCTTGGCTCCGAAGCAAAAAGCTGAAGTGCAATCGCTCCTGCTGCTCATTATATACTCGCGCTGCAAGGCTGAACAGCTGATGCAAATGATTGCACGCCAATGTGCATTGGCTTGTTTAGTTTCACTCGAAGTAGATTGGCCTCTCTAGCGAGATTCCTATTCATCGGTCACAACGTACGCCAAGAGTGACCGACTGATAGGGAACTTTATTTACCATAATAAATTAAATGAATTGTTTTTGACAAACAAACAATAAATGAATAAATACAATTATTTATATTATTATTAATTTAAAAATATATATTTATGTATATATTTAATCAATCAATTTCTGTGTTTTTGCAATTCCATTTGGAAACTTGGCCATGCAAGTACACTGTGAAAAACATTTAAAATTATTATTATTAAAATGAAATAAAGTTATGTTTGCCTATTAAAGGTGAAGATTAAATATTGTGACCAGTTAATGCAGAAGCCAGAATTATAATGTCGGATGACTATAATAACCTATGATTTTACTTCACATAAATTTGCTTAATATTTAGTGCTTTGTCCTAGAAAAGATTCTGGTGTTGATAATTTGTTTTACTGGTCACACATACAAGAATTATGTCATCACACATTAACAAAAAGATCCCAATAAAAAGGCACCAACAAATGTGATCCTGCTCCCATTAATGTCACAGCGATGGGGCATTATGGGAACTATGGAGGAAGGTACAAGAACTCCATCGATCAGGTGAATGATTCCATTGGCTGCGACAATGTCTTTCGTTTCGAGAAGTATTCCTTTATCACCCAAAAAGACTCTTCCCTGTGGATTGATTGAGAGAATGTAAAAACAACAGTCCCATTATTTTCAATTTGTTCTTATTATACTGCCACTAAGTCACCAATTTTTTTGTATTGTACACAGAATGAGGCCCAACACATTTGCCCCAAATCTTATAAAAATGTCTCATTGCCATCAGGAGTTACAGCCAATGCAATCAATGAAGGACAGTCACTTACATCCTCAGAGGCATTGATCCTTAAGATCTCATTGGCCATGGTCGTAATCTCAGACATGCTGGCGAGCTGGTCCACAGTGATCTAGGTAAAAGATATATGATAAGATATATGTTATCCATTACATAACCATGGAACTGGCCAAACATACATTTAGTATTATTATAAGTCACTGACCCAAATAGTCAATTAAATACTGCACTTACTGACTAGTTTAAAGACTAATTAAAAAACTAATAAAATAAAATTGGAGATTTTAGTTTATGTCTGTTAGTTATAAGGCTATATACATTCTAGTACTTAAATTGACAGTAACCTTTTAGCAGTTGGAAAATGGTCCAAAAGTATGGCTGTCTAAATGGTAACCCGTTTTGCCAAATATCTGACACAACATTTGTACATAGCTTTATATTGAGTCTTGAAGCAAACCTACTCTTAACCTTGGAGGCAGCAAATGCTAATCTCGCAAAAGCTTCACAGAACTAGATATCACCCAAAAAAATACACCAAAATCATCTACCGCTCAGGGGCTTACACATTGTTGTCCAATTAAATGCTGTTTAAAATAGGATAAATAACTTGCAAATGACTAGCATTAGCATGAAGCAAATCATGGTTTTGCTGGCTGTGACAAACTAAACACTATAAAAACTTTAAAAAAGATAATATGTGCTTCCCCAGCTTCACATTTCAAGAAAACTGCATTCGTCAAACCATTTCAGGGGTTCTCCATAGTGATGTACATAAATGCCCCATTTTAACGTCAAAATAACTGTGGGAAACCATTTATTACATTCCAGAGGTCAAAGAGAGACTTACAGCGGCCAGGGAAAACATATGGTGTTTAAGAAGCGTCTGAAGCTTTGGTTTGGCCTTTATAACAAAGAGATGAAAAATCAGTGTTACGAATGAATATATGAATATCCTATGGATTTGATTAAAACAATGAGTAAAACTGGGATCCAAATAACTTGATTATACATATCCAGCTTCATTAGAGGCAAAAAACACATATGGGCAGCTCACATCATTCAGCATGTACATAAGACTTCCATCTCTGAATTTGTCTATGGCTTTGTTGGTTGGAACAAGCACTGTAAGAGGACCTGAACCTCTGATGGGTAACAGGGCTCCACAATTCTGCAGCAGAAAGAGACAAAATATTTTGAATGCTTGGGTTCAGTGGAGAAATGCAGAAAGCGAGCCCGATAGGAGATCACTCACATCAACCAGAGACAGGAATCGATTGAACCTTTCATCCTCTCTGAAAACCTCCCCGATGGTCTTGGAGGAGAACTTGAGATTGCAGAAAAGAACATCTACGTTAGTGGGTGTTGTTGTTGGTATGGTGTATCATTCATCATATATTACTAGATCAGATGTTGTGAAATAGTAAAAATGACTGTACCTCCATGTTGTTGTTTGAGGATTCGATGTGAGTAAGAGTAAAGGGCTTGTCAATAATATGAATTATTCCGTTGGAAGCTGGGATGTCGCTCTCAAGTATAGTAAACAACACGTCTGGATCTCTCATCAGGATGAAGTGCTGCAGACACATGCAAAAATCGACAAACAGACAAGATTAGACAGACAGACAGACAGATAGACAGACAGATAGATAGATAGATAGATAGATACAGTAGGTGGACAACCAGAATAACACTTTTACCGCCGCCGTTCTGCCGCGGCGGTAAAATTTGGGGTGTATTTGCTGCCTTTTACCGCTAAGAGGCACTACAATCACAGACTTTGAATAGTATCTGTTTATTCTCTCTATTGCGTAATCTGCCGCCGCGCCGTGGCTCATTCAGAGCGATTGAAAGCTGGTAGCAGATGAATTCACGTGAAACGTAGTTAAAATAATTCATAATCACAATACTGAAATTACTGAAATTAAATTGAATAAATAATGAAAACTTAAAACATTGCAATAGAAACATATTAAGCTACATCAATGAGGCTTTGCAAAAGCATAAGACATTGATCGAACAGTGTTCTGACGGTAGCTCAGTGGTCAACGCAACGACATGAGACTCTCGGAGCTTCAAGCGACCCGAGATCGAACCTCATTTTAGCATACATGCTGTTAACCGATGTTGGCCGACAGCGTTAATGTTTTACCGTTCTTGATGCTTAACTGTTTATTAGCGAGTTTATTGACTGTTTATTTATTTAAAGTCAAACGTTTTGTTTAATTAGTAATGGCAAATTACAACCTAAATTTGCTACATTTCTGTAGAGCCGCTGCACAGACAACAAAACTGATCAAGGAAGATTGTCAGCCGATCGCGTCAGAAAATGCAAATGAAAAAGCTTGTCTTTAGCCTGCTAAATTATTGTTTAAAAAAACACTAAAATTACTTAAGTTTGAAACCCCATCGAACATTTCAAGGTGTAAATAAAGTGTCGGGACAGTTTTTTTTTTATTTAAAACAGCTGCATCCAGTTTAGAGTTTCCTTTGCGATGCAAAATAAGAAACAGAATCTTATTCTTGCGACATTTTAAATTTGTATTGCCAAAGAAATTGCAGATAAATTAAACAATTAAAACAGTACAAAAAGAAAATAGTCCAAAGCAACAAATTAAAAACATGCGTTTTTCTTTGCCTCTCTCTCGCGCTGGATCTCTTTTTAGCAAGTTACAAAACAGCTAGTCTCCCTTGCTGTGCGCGCCGGGTCTATCTCGAAATTAAACATTTCAGGGTAAAAACACATCATACAGCTGATAATACTGTATATGTTGCAGCGTGTCATCCATACAAATCGCGAAAAAAATAGAGTAACCAATTATTTAGCCTTTGTTGCTTCAAAGACACAGCATGCCTTGTTGAATTCACCTTACAATAAAACGAGGTTGATTGCGAATTAAAGAGCTCTGTATCTGCTGGTCACTACCATTCGTTTATTGGCATGAACGCGTTTCATCAACAGTTCATGTTTAGATAATGCCAGATTGTTGACAATCATACACACTGCTCAAACATTGTAAAACTCGACAAAACCAGTTGAATAAACTGGATTGAACACTTCAATTTAAATTTTGTGTGAAAAATTTTTAAATATGCTACAATAAATAAACTACAATATTTATAATAATAAGATATGGGGCCTACATTTGGACACATCGAGAGATTTATCCTTAAAATAATTTTGCCTTTGCTCATCAGGCTGGCTATCCGACACTCTCCATATGAAAGAGGAACATTAACACCTATTGTCCTGCACACACTGAACTGTCCCTCCAAACCCCCCCACAGGCTATCTGAGTTTGAGATTGACTTAAAACAAAGTTTTAAGACCAATTCACGCTTAAATCGCTATTCTAGACATTAGCATTAGGCTATTAAAGTGTTGATAATGAAGGAATTAAATGATTTAAGCTAGGTACATGTAGCGATATTTAAATATTAAATATTAAATTATTTCAATAATTTAAGAAATAAAACTGGTTTGGGCCAGCTTTTTCCAAGCAAAACTATAATCTTCAAACGCATGTTCTCATGAATTCTCATTTGTTGTCATGAACAAAATGTTCAACTCAATATTAAATTCTACAGGGATCGTTGGATCCTTACAACCAGGGTGCATGCAATTTGTGAATTAAGTTTTTGTTATTATTATTATTATTATTCAAATAAATCTCGAACCACGGTGGTTTGTGGTACTGCTGCTAAACTAAATAACATTTATAGAATAATTATGAACTTAAATGCAACATTTTGACAAATAAATAATTTGATCTGTTTTTACATTTTAATTCAGGACGATTACATTTAATTAGAGCGAGATTTTCACCCTTGTCATTTTCTCATTGGGAAGCGCTTACATGATGGCTAAACTGGTACCTCTCGTTTTCATATGGATTACATAATCAGATAACATTTATTAGCCTAAATATTTAGACATTTAAAGGCTTTAGACATAGCCGATTTCTTATCGTGACTGAGTTGAGGCAAGTGGCTTTCGGTTCATATTTGTGACGCGCAGTTCCCGGAGACAGAGACGACAGATAAACTTTTGTCGTTAGCCTAATATGAATAAAAGTTTATAGTTTTGAACGATGTAGGCTACTCTACTCTTATCTGTATGACCAAAAAATCACTGAGTAGCCTATTAAGTTATTTTAGCTGTTATGAAAAAAATAAATCCAAATGAACGCGCCGCCGCGTTTGTCGAACACTAATTCAACATGCCAGAATAAAACCCGATTTTAGAAAAATGCATATGGCCACTCGGCGTGGTGTGCCAAAACACTTAATTATAAATTTCAATATTTCATTCAAAATAATCTCAAAATGCTTTGTGACATTTTGTAAAGCCGTGCATGCATTAAGGCCACTGGAACTAATGAACAACTGAAACGCTGTTTTTGGTTTTATTGTTTGTCGTTTAAACGTGCCTGTTGCATAGGCTATCTTTATTTTATGTTTATGGTCTATTGGTGAAGTAGCCTATAGCATTGATTACTGTGGAGGGAGGGGTGTGGGGATTAAAATAATTCAGCAGAAGCAGGGACGTTTAGACCAGAAGGAAATCCCCATCCCCCCTGGCAAATCGCACTTTACTTAAAACCTTAAAAATCAAAGGCTATATATATATATATATATATATATATATATATATATATATATATATACATATACAGGTCCTTCTAAAAAAATTAGCATATTGTGATAAAGTTCATTATTTTCCATAATGTAATGATAAAAATTAAACTTTCATATATTTTAGATTCATTGCACACCAACTGAAATATTTCAGGTCTTTTATTGTTTTAATACTGATGATTTTGGCATACAGCTCATGAAAACCCCAAATTCCTAAAAAAATTAGCATATCATGAAAAGGGTCTCTAAACGAGCTATTAACCTAATCATCTGAATCAACTAATTAACTCTAAACACCTGCAAAAGATTCCTGAGGCTTTTAAAAACTCCCAGCCTGTTTCATTACTCAAAACCGCAATCATGGGCAAGACTGCCGACCTGACTGCTGTCCAGAAGGCCATCATTGACACCCTCAAGCAAGAGGGTAAGACACAGAAAGAAATTTCTGAACAAATAGGCTGTTCCCAGAGTGCTGTATCAAGGCACCTCAGTGGGAAGTCTGTGGGAAGGAAAAAGTGTGGCAAAAAACGCTGCACAACGAGAAGAGGTGACCGGTCCCTGAGGAACATTGTGGAGAAGGACCGATTCCAGACCTTGGGGGACCTGCGGAAGCAGTGGACTGAGTCTGGAGTCACCTCCAGAGCCTCCAAACATCCAGAGCCACCGTGCACAGGCGTGTGCAGGAAATGGGCTACAGGTGCCGCATTCCCCAGGTCAAGCCACTTTTGAACCAGAATCAGCGGCAGAAGCGCCTGACCTGGGCTACAGACAAGCAGCACTGGACTGTTGCTCAGTTTTGCATGTCATTCGGAAATCAAGGTGCCAGAGTCTGGAGGAAGACTGGGGAGAAGGAAATGCCAAAATGCCTGAAGTCCAGTGTCAAGTACCCACAGTCAGTGATGGTCTGGGGTGCCATGTCAGCTGCTGGTGTTGGTCCACTGTGTTTTATCAAGGGCAGGGTCAATGCAGCTAGCTATCAGGAGATTTTGGAGCACTTCATGCTTCCATCTGATTTCATTTTTCAGCACGACCTGGCACCTGCTCACAGTGCCAAAACCACTGGTAAATGGTTTACTGACCATGATATTACTGTGCTCAATTGGCCTGCCAACTCAACTGACCTGAACCCCATAGAGAATCTGTGGGATATTGTGAAGAGAAAGTTGAGAGACGCAAGACCCAACACTCTGGATGAGCTTAAGGCCGCTATCGAAGCATCCTGGGCCTCCATAACACCTCAGCAGTGCCACAGGCTGATTGCCTCCATGCCACGCCGCATTGAAGCAGTCATTTCTGCAAAAGGATTCCCGACCAAGTATTGACTATTGAGTGCATAACTGAACATAATAATTTGAAGGTTGACTTTTTTTTTTGTATTAAAAACACTTCTTTTATTGGTCGGATGAAATATGCGAATTTTTTGAGACAGGAATTTTGGGTTTTAATGAGCTGTATGCCAAAATCATCAGTATTAAAACAATAAAAGACCGGAAATATTTCAGTTGGTGTGCAATGAATCTAAAATATATGAAAGTTTAATTTTTATCATTACATTATGGAAAATAATGAACTTTATCACAATATTCCAATGTTTTGAGAAGGACCTGTATACATATATTATTAGGCTATTATTATAATTTTTTTTATTTTTTATTTTTACAGAACTGCTTTTGAAATTACGATTGGTATTATTATACAGATGTAAAGTCGTTCTGTTGGATAATATTTGTTCCTTAGTGTAAAATGGAAATGCATGGTAATTTTTAGGGATGCACCGATATGAACATTTTGGCCGATACCGATAACCGATAATTCTTTACATTTGAAAGCCGATAACCGATATATTGGCCGATAAATCTAAATAAAAAAAAATGATATACTTTGATAGCCTGTATAACAAAATGCTCACCATTAAAAGCCTTGTCTCAAGCACTTTTAAAATAAATCAAACATATACAATACAGTATAGCCTAGTTTGAACCAGTGTAAGATTCCTTAACTTTTAAAATTAATTTTACACTCATATGGACAAATTTCTTTATTAAAAAATGGTAACACTTTATAATAAGGTTTAATTTTGTTAGCATTAGTTAGCATGAACCAACAATTTTATAAAACATTTTTAAGAAAGTTGTATCTGTTAACATTAGTCAATGCACTGTGAACTAACATGAACACACATATTTTATTAACTAACAATAACACAGGCTATTGCTCTCTGTTAGTTAATGCATTAACAAATTAGACCTTATTGTAAAGTGTTATCAAAAAATCTATAGCCTAACAAAAAATAAAATACATAAATAATGCAAACAAGTCATTGGATAACATTGGGCTGCACATAAAGAAACAAAATGCATGTGGCATTGATCAATAAAATGGAATCGCCTCCGCACGGACAATAAGAAAATATATTTTAATTAAACCATATCGTTGATGAAAATAATACGAGAACAAAATAATGTTAGTTATTAATTATACGAGAACAAAGTAATGTTAGTTATTAATTATAACGCAATGTTTTTGAAAAAATAAACATTTTTAATATTACATTGATAGTAAACATCTTTAATAGCTTAGTTACTGTTTCAAATGACATTGCTGTGTGAGCGCGCGCGCTGAAGCTGAAGAGAACGAACGTTAAAACTGAATCGCTTTGCTAGAAGGTTAATCAACTCGACGGTTGCTGAAGAATGCAAACCCAAAGAATTTACAAATGTATTACAATAGTGAATACAATTATAATTGTATGACAGTCCCAATCATAGCTTTTAATGTTTTGCATTGTTGTTTAATCTGCGCGCGCTGGAGCTGAAGAGAACGAGCACCGGGAAACTGAAGAACTTTTCTAGCATGTTGGTTAAATCCACGAAACGCATCATATGTGAGATTAATCAGATATTTATATTACATCAACTTTATATTACGACTTATCTGCGCAAAATGACGTGAATGCACAATTGAACTTGTGCTGGTCATCATGTGTAATATCCCTGTTCTGGACGCGCTATTCCCACAACAACGCGCTGAAACGGCAACTAAACAGAGAATTCACAACGTTTTATTACAATAGTGTTCTCATTATAATGGCATCTATGACAGTCCCAATTATAGTTATAAATGTGCATGGCTGTTTGAGCTGCGCACGCTAAAGATAAAGATGATCACCGGTACAATGAAGCGCTACTGCATCGTTCATTAACTCAACCAAACGCATCCTATATTAGATTAATCAGATATATATACACAAATTAAACATATTATAACTTACAATGGCACAGAATGCTGCGAATGCTCAAGAGAACTTGACTGTGCTTGTCATGAAGGCTTAACTCCATAGACGCGCTCTTTCCGCCTCAACGCGCTCGACGCACTGAAACACGTGGGGGAACAAGAATTCACAACATTCTTTTGCAGGCCTGTTTTTATTATAATGTTATGAAGCATATGTGACAGATTTGTGCTGCACATGTTGCACTGAACTATCTTCCTTTTCGAAGTGAATCCAATCATTCAGAACCATCATGGCGAACAGCGCGCGTCTCTCAACTGAAGTAAATAATCTATTATCTATCGGCTTTGATATATCGGCCAAATTTTCTTATCGGACCGATAACGATAACATCAAAAAAGACCATTTATCGGCCGATATCGATATGTGGTCGATATATCGTGCATCCCTAGTAATTTTATTTTATAAATATAAGCAAAAAACTAAATGGTGTAACAGAGTTTTAGAACTAGACAAATCTCTCTGCATTAATAGCCTAAATATAAAATTTGACTACAGTAGTCCATGTTTGATCGGGCTTTGAACCCATGTCATCTCAATGTTCGAACCGTAAATTCTACCACTCGGCCATGTCTTAACTCGCTGAGAAATGCCCAAACGTTTGTTTCTGCAGTGTGTGTTTTGTCGCCTATTGTGAGTGTAGGCCTACTTTACATGAAAAAAAGTAGACCTTTTACAGTTTTAAAAGATGATTTTATTTTAGCTGTTATGAGAAAAATAAATTCAAGTGAATGCGCCGCCGTGTTTGTCGAACTCTAATTCAATCCCAGAATAAAACCCGATTTTAGAATACGCACTCGGCGTGGTGTGTCAAAATACTTAATTATAAACTTCAATATTTCGTTCAAAACCACCAAAACCACCAAAAGGCTTTGTGACATTTTAAAAAGCAGCGAATCAATGTATTAAGGCCACTGGAACCAGGATTGTAACTGAAACGCGCTGCATGTTATCTCTCAATACAGGAGCAGAAGCGCTGGTTCAGATTTTATTGTTTGTTGTTTAAACGTGCGTGTTGCATATTTAAAATATATATATATTTGACATGGTCTATTTAGGCTAATTATAGCATTGATTACTGTGGAGGGGGGAAATCCCCCACCGGCAAATTGCACCTTGCTTATGTTTTTAAAAATTCTTTCTGCATGGAACCCCATTAAGTTTTATTTTCTATTTTTTTAACAGAACTGCTTTTGAAGACGTAAATTCAGTCAATCTGTTGGATGAGATTTGTTCCTTAGTGTAAAATGGAAATGCATGGCAATTTTATAAATACCCTGTTTATTCGGGATTTGAAACAGTGTCATCCAAATGATTGAAACCTAAGTTCGACCACTCGACCACAACTTTTCTCACTGAGAAATGCCCAGAAGTTCGGTTGTTCAGCAGTCAGTGTGCGCGCGCGCAAGAGAAGCTCTCTTCAATAGTTTAGCGTCATTGATTGCACCCAATTTATTTTCACTGACTGCGAGATAGGCCTATTTTAACTTTTGATTCATAAAATGTTCTGCTCTAAAAGTTTGCTATATTGTATTTAAAATGTAGGCTACTTTTACATAATTACGTTTTGCTTTCGCTAAATGTCCCTTTGCGCCACCTGGTGGTCATTTCGCGAAGGACTTTGAAATGCGACTGGTTTATTTTTGCCGCGTTGGATTTGCCGCGGCACTTGCCGCAGCGGTAATAGGCATTCTGGTTGTCCACCTACTGTAGATAGATAGATAGATAGATAGATAGATAGATAGATAGATAGATAGATAGATAGATAGATAGATAGATAGATAGATAGATAGATAGATAGATAGATAGATAGATAGATAGATAGATAGATAGATAGATAGATGATACCTTTTTTGTTTTAAATCTGATCTTTTCTCCTCCGTACATCCACATGTCTTTCCCCTCCAGATCACTGTAAAGTTTCTGTCCAAGGATGAGGTGATTTTTACACACTGCATTCAGGATGTTGCTGGAGGATTTTCCTACAAGTGTCTGCTTGAGACAAGCAGGAAGTTGTCACAAAAAACAGGAAACATTATGAGGACATGAAACACAAACTGTTTGTTCATGTGTTTTTCAGTGTGCTTCAACCCACTTGAAATGGATTCTGCCCCACAGGAATGAACGCAGTAAACGGGCCGTGTTGGCTCAGAGTGAACTCGCACGCTTGCTCTGAAAGCCAGAACACACTGTAAGCACATCTAACACTGCTTTCAAACTGATAAAACAGGCTGAAGTGTTCACTCAAAGTTGCATGTAAAGAACCCCCAGAAAAGTGGCTTTGGTGATCTCAAGGGACCCACCAAAGAAGCGAATGCTTCCAGTGAGGTTTCCTGCTTGACTGCCCTCTCTGTCCAGCTCCAGAACTGTTTCCATGAGGTTACCATAGCAACGTCTGCCATCGCCAATCTGTTGAGCGGTGCAGCGGCATCTGAAAGAATGACACGTCTCGGATTATACCCCGGCCATCAGCGAGCATCTGAGCCAAACATCTCAGCTATTCATGACGATACAGAATCACTCATTACCATGGATCTCTTTACACTGGAAATAATGTGGCATACAAATGTTGTCGCCAATTGTCACCAATAATACCAGAAGACATCAATGAAAACAGTTCATTACATTACTACACAGATTGTGTTAAAGTTGCCATGCATAAATGATTCACCCAAAGGGGGGGCCATTGAGCAGTTAATGCAATGTCTATATAGTATTTTCATAACATTCAGGGAAGAGTCGTTCAGATTTTAGGCTTGATGAAAAGATATACATTTTAATAATTAACATTTTAATAATATACATTTTATAATTAATAATTTTAAAGGCATTAAAACAATTTATGTATATTAAAATATATTATATATTTTTGTTAAGAAAAATAAGCATATTTAAGAACCATTCATAAATTATTTTTTGCATTGTGACATTATTTAAACTTACATATAAGCAATTTAAAATTAGATTTCTTTGCATTACAATAATGAGAATTAAGGGGGAGATGTGCTTAATTCTGATAAAAGATTTCACAATCCACACAAAATTAATTAATGTTAATCTTTGTATTGATTTAAATTTAAAATGATTTCATTACAGCCTTTTTAAGTAAAACATGCAGATGCATCACAGCAATGACAATTTTGGTGTAAAATTGCCATGAAAATCATGTCAAAATTCAAGAAGTTGTAATGGTCTAAAAATATGCTTTACTTTAAACAAAATTTATAATAAATAAAAGAAAGTTTTCTTCTGAATTTTTTTCTTTAATATTACTATTATGCATCCAGATGTTTAAGTATCTATAAGTATCTTTAGAATATCATTACTGCAATACAGTAAAAATGACTTTTTGTTAATTACTTTGTAATTAAAATCAGCATTAATCAATAGCAGCACAACAAATACTGTCATGATGTATTAATACGTAAATATATAAAAACATTTTAAATATCCTTTGACAGATAATTAATCAGAAATATAATATAATTGCATTTCTTTGCATTACGGTAATAAGAATTCAGGAGGAAAGTGCAATCACAATACATAAAATAATTGATTAATCTCAAATCATGCTTATTTTAATTTAACAATATTACACTATTTTTAACTAAATCATCCAGATGCATCATGGCAATGAGAAATGTGATGTAAAATTCCTTGAAATATGTGAAAAATATTGCAATGAACTAAAAAATGTGTTGAATTTTCATTTAACAAAATATAATTTAATACGTAATTTCTTCTGATTTTGGGTGAAATGTGACCTTAACATGTTTTGTAAAGGTTTTGTGAGATTCTCTCAGTGAATAGTGTGGCACTGTCGTATTATTATTGTGAGGGAAGCACCGGGACAGACCTGGGCGAGCCGTTGGAGTTCACCTCGCAGCGAGCGCTGCTGTGGCATGATCCCGGCGTACAGACAGGCTTTGGCTTGCAACCCTTGGACGGGTCAGGTGACTCTGATCCGGGCAAACACACACACTTCGACTGGAGAGGAAACGCACACAAATCTCAAATAACAAACAACATTGAATTCTACATTAGCTTCAGATTCAAATTCCATCCCACAATGCATTGCTCACCTTCCCTGGGCCTGTAAATTCACAGAAGGTGGACTCCACACAGCCTCCGTTATTAGTGTCGCAGGGGTTGATGGGAACGCAGTGTTCCCCGTCTCCCTTGAATCCCTCTTCACACTCGCATTGAAACTTCCCTCCGCTAAATGAACATTTAGCGTTCGCGTCACATTTTCCTGGCGAACACAAACCTGGAACAGGGTAGAAGAGATGATGGATAGGGACTAGCCTCTTTTGTATTTACTAGAGATGCTCCGATCAGCATTTTTGGGGCCGATCACCGATTACCAAAATCATGATCTGCCGATTGCCGATCACTGCCGATCACAGAATGGCAGGGGAATGGGAATCTTTTATCTATAATCTAGCAGAGTTTGCACCATTTGTAGAAATGTGTTTATTTAATTGTATTTAGAAAATTAGATGTCTTAAGGCTACTCTAGGCCAGCTTTCCCAAATAAGGCAGAGTAACATTAAATTATTCCAAACAAAGAGGGATCAGGCAGACCAACACACATCAGATCACTTAGGCATATTTGGAAATTGTAGCCTCTTAATACACCCACTACATTTACTAATTGGCAACAAAATGTACAACTTGTTACACCAAAACTGGCTACTGATAAAAGGACAAAACTATGGCAAGTTTTTTTCTGTTATTATTATGAACGTCTGATGTAGTTGAGCAGAATGCTCTTTTATGAAGTTACTTCATTAAAGGACATATTTAATGAGATTATGCCTGAAAAGGTTTTGGATTTTTTATCATATGTTCATTTAAAAATATATATTGTATAAAATGACTTCTTGTTTATATTTGTTTTGTTTTATTGTATTTATATGATATTTGTATTTTTATGATTGAATTTTTGCCATGAAAATAGCTTTGAATGCTGACATGGCATTAAATAAAATAATCGGAATCTGAATCTGATGTAGTTGAGGAACCACACGTCAGATAAAAAAAAAAAAAAAAAAAAACTTTTGAAACATCTCGCGGCAGGAATGTACCAATACAAATAAATAAAAACATCTCCAGTTAACTCAGAGCATTCATTTTGTTCATTTGTTAAATAAGAGGCGATCTAGCGCTGAAATGTTTTTTTTTTCTTATCAAGTGATCAAAGTGCTCGTTGCCGCAGCGATCAGTGGCGCAGATACCGCGTTCTGTTGTGGCTCGCGCGGTGCACGGTCTTCACTCGGACGCGCGCTTCAATCCGTTGAAAGACTCCCTATTCGTTCCGGTGAAGGAGAACTCATGTTGCCACTGCCAAGCTCCACTCTGCTGTTGTGTGCCCGTGCACCACGCATGCAGGTGGGAAAAAGTTGCGCGAGTAATTTACGTCACGTGATCGGCTTTTTTGATCGGCGCTTTTGGGGTTCGCCGATCAATCTATTTTTAGCCAATATCGGCCGATCATGATCGGCGTCCGATCAATCGGAGCATCCCTAGTATTTACAGGTACACTATGAAAGTTTTGGCCCTCTAGTGGTTAAAAGACAAAACTTTGAAGAACATTGTTTTGGTTGTGCTTCGGCTCTGCATGACTGTGTGGATAAATATAGTTATCCTGCTGCTCATAAAACATTCACTACTAAGTTTAAGAGATATAACCAGTTTAGACAGAAAGGATCTCAAGCTGACTAGCTGAAGACGTTACTGTAGCTTTACCCGTTAATAGACAAGGTACATCCTTGAAAATAAATTCCAGCACAGCGCTACAACAACCATAATGAAACGACCCTTCACAATAGATAATGCTTTACAATGAACTCTGTTAGAGAGCTAAATATGGCAATTCATCTGTTAAAAAAACTCCACTCATCTGTTGAGTAATAAAAACAGCATCTATGCGTCGCTTTTAAAACATTTCACATCCCTTAGTTCTCACCATCTCTAAAAAGCCAAGCCAATGTTGATTCTTGTTTTATTACGAGCTCAGTCGCGTTCTCTTTTTGCCAGCAAACTCTCTTCTGTTCTGCGTTTGTTTAAAACGGGTGATTCTCTGGAGGTTTGAGATTTGTGACATGTTGTCATTTTTTGAGACAATGCAAGACACACACAAACACATGCCTATCTTCATAATTCTAGTTTTGAGTTCTAAAGTTTTAGCTAGCAATTTAGCTATTGCAGTGAAAGTCCAAAAATTCAATATACTGCTCAAAACCATTTTTTATTCATGATTAATATTGCATTGCAATATTGCATTGCATAAAAAACAATTTAATGTGTGCTGGTCAACAACTAGTCTAAAATAAAAAAAAAAAAAAAAAAAATTGTACATTTAAGATAGGCTACTTAATTTATTATTCCAATATCCAAATATGATACTAAATCACACAGAAAATAGGACTTTTATTTATGACGTGCTGTCTTTGCATTTGAACATTGCACATTTTAAACAGGACACGCATTAGCTGAATAAACGTTAGCCAATACAAACATATTTATAGAAAATAGTTGACAATAGACAGGAGTCCTGTCACATGACCAATAATAGCAAAACGAATCACTTATTCTAAAAAGAATGATCAAGTAGAATATAAGTTTAGATGAATCCGAAATATGGGGCTGTGTTAACAGTAAAACGTCTGTCTTTTAACGAATTTTAAAAACACGGATGGATAATACAAAATGCTTTCAGTCATTTTGACAGAAAAAAACACAACCAAAACAAAATTTAAACTTAGCCCGTCAATTTACAATTATCTTCTCTCTCTGTGTGCGCGCGGTCTGTGTTTGTGAGAGAGAGCTCGCGCAGCACTGATACAACGGTACTTTTTAATCCATAAGTAACTAATACGCTAGTTTTCATACAAAATAATTATGTAACATACTTAGGTAGGCTACTTTAGTTATTATTAACACATTAACATAACATGCAGACTACGTTTCTCAACACTGAGAATGAATAAATAAACGCCTGTTTCTCCAGGTTTATCAGTAATCCACAATTTATCACAGAACTTTCATAATCACTAAGCCACAGCGATTTTAATTTTATTTAGATTTATTGTTCATCAATACTTAAGCATTTTATAATTTGCATGGCTGAATGATGTTTTCCTCTAATCTGAGTGACCATGAATGACGGAGTATTTTATAATAATCCATGCGATCACTCCCGCGTGATCATTGAATCCAGATTAAGTTAACTAAAAACAATATTTCAACTTTCCACATCCACCCCAGCCCGTTTACCTTCAGGAGTCAGAAGTGCTGTGACTACTGTCCTCACTTATGAACTCAATCAGACGTTGGGCCGCGGGAGTGGAAGAGGATCGAGCGGGATTCTTTATTGCTGTCGATTTTTTTTTTTTTCAGTCTCTTTTTAATTTGATAGGCATTACGCATCTGTCAATCATCCCCGCTTGCTATTTGGGGAATGAACCCAGCGCTATGATTGGTCGAACTCCGTTTCTTTTGCTGTTGCTTGATTTGAGGACTGCGCGTGCACAGAAGCGTCACCAGGTTTTTGCGTAGTTTAGAGTGACAAATCGTACCACCGTACTTTGAGGTCAAAATGCGTATCCGCTACGCAAAATGCGTACATGTTGGCAGGTCTGCCTTTCCCGCTTGTTGTGACAACTAACCTATGCCACTCCCACATCAAACACGCATCAAAGTAGCCGGAGCAACTTCTCTCTATTTACAGATATGACGAGACACACACGGGCGAGTGACGTACTGCATGTACGCTATTTCATCCCGACACTACTAAAATATAAACACTTAATTAGGCTCACCATAGTTAATCAGGGTAAGACAAAAACACGTTTGGGAAGAAGGATTGATTATGTTACATTATATAAATTTTTAACAAAAAAAAAAGTTTCCTGGTGTACTTTTATAATGAGAGGAAAATTAACCTAAATTTACAAAACATGACATAAAACACTACATCTATTGTTTAGCATGTAGCTAAACATCAGGGACAGGGAAGTACCTATACACGCTTGTCCGATCTTTTTGTATCCCTTCAGACATTCGCACACGGCGCCTGTGTCGTCTTCCTTACAATACGAGTAGGCCGGGCAGCTTGAACAATGTGAAGAAACTGCAGAGCAAAAGAAAAGTGTGATTTAACAAAATCAACATAATGATATTTAACAGAAGTAATTGTATATATTCAATGAGAAATGGGTGGATTAACTTCAATTACCTTTATCGCACTTTGGTCCTACATATGGCGGCTGACAGTAACATTCACCATTCCCTTCGGGTCCTGAGTCACACTTTCCATTCATGCAGCTGCACTCTACAATAGTTTTACAGTTAGACAGTTTTATCTTCAAAAATGATTATTATTAACTTATGCAATTAGAAGTTACTGTCGTACAAATAACAGACCTGAACGGCAGTGGTCTCCATAGGCATTTTTATTCAAACAGTTCTGGCACGCAAAACCTGTATATCCCTCCTGTAAAAGTGTTGTTGATGATTATTATTATTATTATTATATGCTACAAATAGCCCTGAACAAGACATATTTAAATAAATTTCAGCAAAAAAAACATGTTATTACTAAATTAACATAAAACTGAAATAGAGGAGCCTAACATTTAAAAACTTACCTCTAATTTATTATTAATTGTTTATTTAGTTATTTAGTGTACATTTACTTGTCTTGCCCCAACAAGGCTTACACACAGCAGTGGCCAAAAGTGATGTCCGGAGGGGATATTTGTTTTAACAACCCTACAAGTTCAAATTAACCATCAAAGCATGTGGAAAATTATTTATATTTTTTCAAATATTATAAATATGAGGGAAGAACAAAACACTAAATGTTATTAAGGTATTTAAAAAAAAAAAATATATATATATATATATATATATATATATATATATATTTCATATCAATAATAAGGGTGAAGATGTCCATTTTTCTAGGCTGGATGTCACTTTTGGCTTCTACTAATAAACAAACACATAAGTGCTTGTTTATTTATTTATTTATTTATATATTTCAACCGAATTTTAAGCTACAATTAACATAAAATTTAAGAATTTTAACATAACTCAGATTTAAAAAAATAATAATTTACTATATTATTATATTAATTATATTAATTGAACTAGCAACATAACTCAGTTAAAGTAAATAAATAAATATACCAACAAGAAACTGCTGAATTAAAATAACAATTCATATAACATAACTGTGTTGTGAATTAAAAAGGTAACTCTAATTTTCTATACATTTATATTATTATTACATGTATGTTATTACTTACCCTAGCAAGACTTATTTAAATAAAATTGAAATAAATAAATAAATAAAGCATACAAATTGTCAAATTTACATTAAAATCAAAGTAAAAGAATGTAACTCAGATGCACTTACATCACAAACACAGGTGCCATTTCCTGATTTTCCAGAATTACATGTACCATAACCATTACACGTCTTTTCTGACCAGCTAGGGCAAGCTAGAGAAACACACAGGACTGGTTAGGAAATTCATCACATAATAGATACTTTCTTATACCCAAAGCAGCTCACAGTAACTTTGATCCTGCATTTCTTTGTGTTACCAGCTCAGACATTTAACCATTAAGTGATATCACTGTCCTTGACTAGTATAGTTCAGGAGATACTGATATATAGTGGCCCTAAGAAAATTTAAGGACTTATATACTGCATATATTACATATACTTGTATATTTCATATAAAGCAATGACATTCATTATATTTTTTGTGTATCTTAAGTGTTTTTTGGGGTCAATGTAACTCACGCAAGCACAGTGGCCCCCAGAAGCCCGGACAGCACTGTTGGACTGTCGTAACCCCCTGACAGGTATGAGCGCACCCTTGCTGCTCTACCTGACGATCCCCGATTTCCACCACATAACTGAAACAGGACAATATCACATTAGACACAAACATACTGAGCAAACGGAAAAGAAAAGGCTGGATAATCACACACTTGCAGACTTCGGGGGTCTTGGTGATCTTCCTGAACCCTCTCGGGCAGACGACGGCAGCGGCGGCAGCACAGGATGTGCAGGGAGTTTTGTTCAGGATTGTAACGGGCGAATCGCAGCGATTAGAGGCGGCCTGGAACGACAGAAAAGCAAATGAGACTCAACCACGAAAAATTAACAATAATGCCAGACCGGTACACAAAATTTTTTTTTTTTTAATTGACTTAAACAAAACGTAAGAGTTTTACGAGAAAATCAAATCTTTCAATGCAAATCCTCACAGTGTGGTACAAAGTACTGTTTTAGTGATGATAATAGTATGAAACTTTGATACCCCGCCAGATAGAAAAACTGCTATGGCCCAGATCCGGCCCACATACTGTGTGGAATGATGGTACTTTGGAGTTCCGCTCCTGTTTGCCAGATCTGGGCCACAAGCAAGTCACAGCATAGCTACATGTCAACTAAAAATGAAGCAAATAAACCAAACCTGCCCCTAATGTGGGTCACATCTCAGAATTTGAAAAATATTACTTAAGATTTTTTTAAATGTTTTACGCCTTCATTGATTAACATTGTTTGTAATAATAAATTTGTACTTTTGTATATTCGCCAGTGATTACTGGGACATGGGACATGTCTTTGTCAAATCTGGCCCAGATATATATTGTATATTTTTTTTAATATAATTGGGACACATTTTCTACAATGTATGTTGGCCACTTTTGGTTTCCACCCAGATTAGACTTTTTCCGAGTGTGCCACATTTTTTCAAACGGTAGCCCACATTTGTTTTGTGATATTTGGGAAATATTCACTATTTACCACATGGGCCACTTTAGGGTCCCATCCACTTTGCCATAAGCAGTGGTGCTTTGCCTAAAAAGGCCCACATGTGGCTGAAGATAGTTGGGCCATATTTCATATTTTACATGTGGGCCACTTCAGGCTCACATTAATTTTGTCCGAGCCTGAAGGCGGCCAACATCTGGATGCTATCTGGGTATGTTGAGTTCAAATGTTTAGCATATTCATATACCATAGTTACTATATAAACATACCATGGTATTATCATGGTTCAGGTCCAAATATTTATTATTTATTATTATGGTACCATATACATATTCACATACCATTTAAATACATAACATGGACCATGGGAATACCTTGTTATACTTGTACTAAAATTACCATGGCACTATTATTTTCCTTCGGAAAAAAAACAAAAGGAATATTTCCAAAAATATTGGTATAACATAGTATGAGTATAACAAAGTATAAATCAAAGTACTAATGTATTATCATCTGATATCAGCAATGTACTGTACCACGGTACCCCCACTTTTTGCAAGCCATTTACATAGTATTTCAAAAAATACTATGTATTACCATAGTAGTACATGTCCAAAAATGTATTATAAATTTAATTATACCACCCTTACAAAATTTCAGTACCTGAGTCAGTACCATGTTACAGTGATCAGTAAAAAATAAAAGTGAACCTGGTACTGACGACAATGTAACTTTTTTAGTGAATGTACCATGGTATTCAAGGAAGTGCCGTGGCGTGGAGTACCATATTATAATACTTGGTACTACCATGATCCAAAAACAAAAATACCATAGTACTATTTTAAAAGTGCATATTCATATAGTGTTGTATTTACATGATCATTCAAAGAATACCATGGTATTACCATGGTACAGCTTTTAACAAATCATTTAAATAGTTACTGAAAGATGTAGACTTTTCAACAGCTTATGATTATACTATGGTACTTTGATTTATACTATTATAGATAGTATGATAGACAGCTTCGGGGTCTATCATACGATTTATCATAGTATTCAAACTACCATAGTATTATCATCTGGCATCAGCAAAGTACCATGGTATTGCCAGTTTTTACAAGACATATTATTTCAAAGAATACCACAGTATCAGCACAGAACTGTACATGTCTAAAAAGTATTATAAATTATACCACCCATACAAAAGTATAATGGCTCAGTACCAGTACACTGATCAATTAAAAAAAAAAAGCAACTTACTTGAATCTGTGTAGTCCACAGTACCGTGAGTCCCAAAATGAAAAGATAAGACATGTCTGCTTTCTCAAAGCCAGAAAAACTCCCGAAAAGTTGTCAGATAAACATGTAACACCAACAGAAAAGTCTCTCCCGAGACCGGCCACAATCTCCAGTCACAGGACACAACTGGATATCTCGACTTCAAACATCTCCCGAAAAACCTCTTCAGACCTTTTTGCTCATGTGCTTTCAAGGATTTGCATGTTGAGCAGCTTGAAACAGAGTGAAAGAGGTTTAATATTATGACCACACAGCGGCTTCAAGCAAGAGTAAGGGTGAGAAAAACATCTTTTCCTGACAGGAAAATCACCGGATTTCCTCCACTGCATCGCTTCCATGTTGGTTTGGGAAGTCCATGTTTGTCAGCTGACAAGATTGCAGGGTTCAGCAGAATTTGAAAACGGTACATTGAGCATTAGCACATTTTTCTTTATCTCACAGGGTCACCTAGACATTTAGTGCCAGCAGAGCTAGGGTTAGAGTTAAGGTCGCCTTGTTATTTAAAGTGAGAAACCTGTGAGAAACCAAGATATTTAAACCGCAACATTTGTGGATTTGGCAGCACGTTTATCTAAAATATTTTATCAGTTGATGTTTTCTGTGGGATTTGAACCCTTGACCTTGGAGTCCTTAGCGCATATACCATTTGACCTACTGGATTGATAAAATATTATTTGAACAATCAAAAACTTTTATACCTCTTACTCCATTTCACTTTAAGAGTCTTTTTAGGCTTTTATTTAAGTGCACTTTTTGAAAAAATAATAAAAATGTAATTTAAAAAGTAACATTCTATTAGATTGCAGTAGATTGAAATTGGAAAGCAAAAATTCAATATAGTTAAAAACAGCAGCGTTCACTCTGCGGCTCTGCTGTGTCATCAGTTTTAGAGTGAGAGTTCCTGCTATTGTGTCTGTCTGCTGAATAGTGATACTATTGACAGAGATAAAAATGTTCACTTTGAAAAGAAAACCAAATTATGAGCATGTCAGGTTAAAAGTGGTCATCATTATTTTTTTAAGTTTGTTAACCCAATTCTCTTGAGGGTTTTTGTGCCACATAATAATTAAGAGTGTTTGCTGAATGTAACGGGACTGTAAGTCTCGCCTCGTAGGGAAAATTAAAACGTTACCCTGGAAGACTTCAAAGCGAAAGGATCTTAGTCCCCGCTCCAGTGCTTTGAGCCTCCAATATGCACGTTATGTGTATGTGTTATCTTACACTATCTTACAATATACAACAGGAATAGGTAGTGTAGGCTTCAGGTGAGTATGTCATACGGTGGCTTCCTGAAGTGCATGTGGTGAAAAATAAATTTAAATTCACATCCCCACCCACCTAATCCTAATAGTGTAAGTGAGACGCCCCTACCCCAGGGCAAGTTCAAAAATAACTGTCAAATGTCTGAATTTTAACAATTAGTAATTTATTTTCCTTCCCTTAGTAGCTTATATTTCTGCTGGAAGGATCTGTTTCAATATAATAAAATAACAAAAGGTAACAAAAAATAAATAAATGAATAACAATTCTGAGATTTCTTGTTTTCTTGAAAGATCTAAAAATGGTTAACACTTCCAAAACAAACCTCTTTTAACACCTCAAAAGTGTATCCCCCAAATGAATGCCAGTATTAGGGCACAAACCTGTTTACAAACAACACTGGCTGTTGATGACTCTTTATAGTTCAATCCAAATAACTCATTCCAAATAACTCATTCCAAATCCAAATAACTCATTCCAAATAACTCATTCCAAATAGATAACCTTGAATTGGCTTTAACGATTCTTATGAATCAATTTATGATTCAATTTCAAATCGACTCAGTTCATTCAAACACTCAGTTCGGTTCACTCCATATCAGTGAAATGTTTGTGTGTGTGTGTATCAAACTGTTGTACCAGTATGTTCAAAGGCAACTTTGATGCGATGACTTGAGATGACTTGTGATGACAAAATAAACGGCTGAGACAGGACATTGAGATGTCGTAAGGATGGCAGGGTAATAAACAAAAAAACACAAGAAAAGTTTCAGCGCGGCCCAGGAAAAAAACTCAGGAACTTTCTGGAACAAAATGGCAGCTCAGCTCGAACACGGCATAGACTGGAAGTTCTGAATCACAAAAAAAATGTCTTTCAAAAACAAATCTTGATCCTGGACGATCGTCAGTCTCTTGAAAACAGAAAAACTCAGCAAAAAATGAATCACTCCTTCAAAACCGATCGTTCAGCTCACATACACATTCTCGCGCACTAACAAGTGCACTTAAATAATTCGCAGGAAGAAATCAGTGTCTCTCGCTCCGACTCAGTTAATGGATGACTTAAAAAACAGTAGTACTCTCAAAAATGCTTTCAGTCGGAATAACGCCAAAATACAACAGTGTTCTGAATGAAACTCACGGCTCTAGCAACTCTCTCTCATGCTCTCAGCCAGCCTCCAACACTGTTCTCTGTCCGATGACTCAATCAACCTAATTTCTGTTTTAACAGCGTCTCCAGTTTCGCACAACAATATTAATGTACACTAAACTCACTTCACTTAATCTGACCATGCACCACTGTCTTACATTACAGCTTCAGCATAAAAAATGTCGACTTCCCATGCAACGATCATGGCGTCTGCCTCGTAACACTAGGGCTGTGACGGTATGGGATTTTTTTTTACCGCGGTGAAGAAGCAACAAATCTCGCGGTTTGGCGGTTAACTGACCCCCCCCCCCAAAAATCACCTGCGGCCTTGTCACACACTACAGACGCGATCAAGAACGCATGTAGCTTGTAAATGACAATGGAAATGAATAATTATAAAGCAGTATTCTTTATTAACAAATAAACAAATTAACATTTGTATTAAATTGTAAATATTAATAATGAACTATGAATTATGCTAAACTTAAACAACCTTTTTTAATCATTATAAAGCAGTTTTCTTTATTATTAACAGCAAATTAAGATTTATATTAAATTGTAAACTATTAATTAGGCTAAACATAAAGAACCCTTTTTAAAAAGTGCAAAATAAAAGAGCAATAATAGTCTGAACAAGTGAAACCGCTTAAGTGAATCGTCAAGTCCTGCTGCTTTATTTTTCGGTCTTCAGGTTTCGTGACAGGAAAACCACAACAAACCACAAGGAAAACTACAACTACATTTGGATTATTAGACAATGTCGATATAAAGTGACTCTGCAGAGTTTTGCATTCAAAGGCATGTAAAGGGAACCATTGACACAGAGAATAAAGAGTTAACTCTTCACGTGTGCTCGCGCTCATGACCGCTACTGAACATCTGAACACAAACAACGATCAAATGCACATCAATGGATCTTCTTCTGTCTGTTCTCCAAAATGTAATCAAATGTATATTTCTGCAAGATTCTGCTTTAATACAATGTAGGGTGTGTGTTCCCACTTGTCTTGAATCTTATTTCTGCCCCTATGTTTGTGATTACGTAGCAAAACACGGTCACCAGGCCTTACAAGCGCTCCAGAGGACTTGCGGTCATACACTCTTTTCCGTCTCTTAGAGGCTTCCTGTGCGACCGCATTTGCGACTTCTACGGCAGTCTTTAGTGGGCTATGATGGCTCTTCACCCAATCAACCAAGTTTTCTGCATCACTTTTCTCCAAATCCTTTCCACCCAAGACATCTAATGGAAGGCGCGCATCCCTTCCAAACATCAAGTAAAAGGGAGAGTAGCCAGTAGATGAGTGGACATGATTGTTGTATGCCATCACTAGCTCCGGTAGGTGAGTTTTCCAGTCTTTCTTCTTCTCAGGTGTCAATGTCCTCAGCATATCATGCATGGTGCGATTGAACCGCTCACACTGAGAGTTTCCTTGAGGATGGTAGGGACTTTTACAACTTTTTCCAATGCCATAGACCTTACAGAGTTCCTTGATCACTTGCGCCTCGAAGCATCTTCCCTGATCTGAATGCAGACGAGCTGGGCACCCGTAGTAGACAAACCAATGTTTGATGAGGGCCTTTGCAGTGGTACACGCTGTTTGGTTCTTGGTTGGGACAGCAACTGTAAACCGGGTAATCATCAGTAAGAACCAGTACATTTTCATACCCTCCTGAGGACATTTCCAGCTGGGTGTAATCCATTGCCAGCACCTCTAAAGGAGCAGTGACATTGCTGCAAGTCATCGGAGATCGGATCCTTGGAAAGACATCCTTTGCAAGGGTACATCTCTTACACTGTGCTATCCATTCTTGAACATCTTTAGACATTTTATGCCAATAGTAGCTCCTTCTCATCAGTGTCAGAGTACTCTTTTCTCCAAAATGACCTCCATGCTCATGTTGACTGTCATAAACTGAACGCTGTAAGGGGACCGGAACAACCAGCTGCCTAATTTTTTCTCCATCCCTTGGATCAAGAATACATCAAGAATATCAAGAAACATCACTCCATGATGTAGTTCAGTGTTTCTCAACCTCTCCTGCAGGGACCCCCTGACAGGACATGTTTTTGTTTTAACCCTGAAATGGCACACCTGATTCAATTAATTAAAGGCTTAATGTGCAGCTGACTAATTGAATCAGGTGTGCCATTTCAGGGTTAAAACAAAAACATGTCCTGTCAGGGGGTCCCTGCAGGAGAGGTTGAGAAACACTGATGTAGTTGAAGACGTTCAAACTCTCTGCAAAGCTGTTTCGACTCTGGTGGCATACTCTGTTGTCCTGCCCTGCTTGGTTTTTGGCCTTTGGACACTGCATTGTATATGAGACCCATCAAGGCATCACTTCTTTGCAGCTGCCTTATTTCATTCCAGCTGTAACCATTCAGCACTTTCTTGATGGATGCTTGTACAGCCACTCGAAAGTCAGTTTCGCCTTGTTTGGACTCTTGAGCGGGCCACAGGCATGCACGCACTTCCTCAGAGTTTAGTCTGATGAAATCCTTCTGTCTTTCTGTTCAGGAACTTCACTGGAGGGAATCCTTGACAGAGCATCCGCATTGGTGTTCAGTCGTCCAGGCTTATACAGAACTTCGAAATTAAGCTCCGCTAACTGGGCCACCCAGCGTTGCTCAACTGCACCGAGATTTGCGGTCTCCAGATAACGCAGTGGATTATGGTCAGTGATTACAATGAACTTGGAGAACATCAGGTACTCTTTAAATGTTTCTGTTGCAGCCCACTTAAGGGCCAACAGCTCCAGTTTGAATGCACTGTAGTACTTGTCATTTCGCTCTGACCCTCTCAAGCCTCTGCTAGCAAATGCAATGACGCGCTCTGCTCCCATTTGCTTTTGGCTCAATACAGCTCCGAGGCCCTGTTGACTCCCATCTGTAGTGAGGATAAATGGAAGGCCAAAGTCGGGGTAAGCAAGGACAGGTGGTGACATCAGGCATTGTCTCAATTTGTCAAATGCAGTCTGGCATTCACTACTCCACATGAACAGTTCAGAGGCTTTCCTTTTGTCTTTGATGCCCATCAACGCATGCAATGGTTTTGCTATTTGAGCAAACTTTGGTACGAACCGCCGGTAATAACTCATGAATCCAATCAGTTGTCTCACTTCTTCCACGCTTTTCGGCATAGGCCAAGCTTCCAAAGCACTAACCTTTTCACTGTCGACTTTTATTCCTTCAGAGGAAATCACGTGGCCCAAGAATTTTACCTCGGATCTGAAGAGAAAGCATTTGCTTGGTTTCAACTTTAGGCCATGGCGCTTCAGTCGATCAAAGACCAGCTCTAGCCTCTCACAGTGACTCTTAAAGTCCTTGGAAAACACGATAATGTCATCCAGATATATCAAGAGGACATCAAAGGTCAAATCCCCAAGCACTACTCCCATAAGGCGCTGGAAGGTGACTGGCGCGTTGCACAGCCCGAATGGCATCCACGTCCACTCAAACAGTCCAAACGGGGTAGTGACTGCTGTCTTTTCACGATCACACTCACTCACAGCTACCTGGAAATAGCCGGCCGTAAGATCAAGGGTGGAGAACAGCTGAGCATTCCCCAGTGCGCCCAGAGATTCCTCCACTCTGGGAAGTGGATATGCATCTTTGCATGTGACTTGATTAAGCCTCCTGTAATCACAACAGAAGCGCACACTGCCGTCTTTCTTCACAACTATCACTGCTGGGGATGCCCAGGGACTCGCACTCTCCTTAAGGATGCCTTGTGACACTAGGTCCTGCACGTGTTTCTTGAATTCTTGGAAAACATGAGGCGGTACTCTACGGTGCCTCTGTTTCACTGGCGGAGCATCACTGGTGTGAATGTCATGCGTTACTGACTGTGTGTACCTGTAGTCACTGTCACTTTTGGAGAATATGTCTCTGTACTTTTCCAACAACTGGTTAAGTTCCTCTCTTTGTGCAGGGGTGAGCTTTTCGTAATTCACCTGGACTGGTACTGGAGGATTGTCAGAGATTTCGACTGCTTGAACATGCATCACTCGTCTAACATGAAGCGTCCCGTCCTCCTCCTCAAACTCCAGCGTATTCTCAGTTAACACCTCCCGTGGTTTAGACAGTACTGCCACTCTACATCTTGGGTTAAGTCTGATCGTCCGCTCGCTCGAATTCATCACACGTACAGAAACTTTACCACCCTCAGTTTTTGTTAGCACATTGGCTACTAGGAGCCCCTTGGGTAGACTCACACCAGTGGTGGGCTCAATTAATACTTGGCACTTCACTTTAGGTGGCACTCTGCAACGACCTTCAAACACCTTTTCACTTAATGGAGGAATGGTGATGGCCTGTTTTCCACCAACTTTGACAAACCCAATCTTGCCATCAGGACTCAGGGTTTCGGTTTTCTCAACACTGGCTAACACCCTTCGTATCTTTGCTTCTGCAGGTTGTCCATATCTGTTGGCTGACTTCACATTCTCTCCTGTGACGAACACTGACTTTAACTCACTGATGATATTCATTCCAATGATTCCTGAAAGTCCCTTTATCTCCTCTGCTTGTTGGCTTGTGTCTGTCAGCACAAAGATGCACTTCCCCGGGAGAACCTTCTCCATGCACTCCACATCAGCCTGCAAACATCCTAGAACAGGAATGTCGAGTCCATTAGCTGCGGTGAGTCTAACCCAGTGAGCAGATGACAGTCTCAGCTCTTGTTCTCCGAAGTGCTTCCTAAAATGCGACTCTGTAATAGTGGACACTTCTGAGCGTGTATCCAGTAAGCAGTTTGTCTTGAAATCAGCTATTCTAACTTCAACAGTCAGACAATCTCCAAATGCACCACTTTTCAACGTCTCTGTCACTTCGTCAGTCCATTCAGCTGTATGACTTCTTATCATAGATCGCCCAGGGCTGGTTTGCGCGGTACGTGATGGAACACTTCCTATGTTAGTTCCAGCCATCCCTGTGGAACTTCGAGACAGATCAGTCACTCTAGCTGCTTCGACACCTAGTGGACAGCGCCTGCTAGTGTGCCCAGGTTCACCACATGAATAGCAGATGTATCGGCCATCACTGTCCTTCAGGGGTTGTCTTTTTGGGCGGCTCTGGTGAAGTTGTACCCTGCTATTACCGTGTACTTCTTGGTAGAGTTCATCTTCTGTATAGCTTCATGCAGTTTTTCCAGTGTTAACGTAGAGGAAGCTTGTTCTGCATCAGCACTTACTACTCTGACACGGGGGCTGGGTTTTGGAATGTCCGGCGTTTGAGTCTCTTCTTCTTCAGCCCAAGTGATTGCGGCTTGCATTACCTGAACAAAAGTCAACCTTGCATCCTCTTTTAACTCGCCTTTTCATTTCACGCCTCAGAAAATCATCTCGAAGACCCAGGACAAGTTGTTCTTTTAACACACTTTCGGCCTCTGGAACTCTGTTTGGCTCTCGGCACTGAACTCGGCCGAGTCTCTCTTGAGAGTCATATGCGTATGAGCGTATCGTCTCGGATTGCATTTGCTTTCGTTCGTAGAAATCTTTCAGTCTGGTTCCAATTGGCACTTTGTCTCCATAGGTGTCTAGTAGGACTTGAAAGATATCGTCGGAAGATTTTTCACCATCACCCAATTAGCCTCATCTTTGAGATGCTGTTTCGCCAACTCTACACGATCTTCTGAAAATTAAAACGTTACCCTGGAAGACTTTAAAGCGAAAGGATCTTAGTCCCCGCTCCAGTGCTTTGAGCCTCAATATGCACGTTATGTGTATGTATTATCTTACACTATTTTACAATATACAACAGGAATAGGTAGTGTAGGCTTCAGGTGAGTATGTCATACGGTGGCTTCCTGAAGTGCATGTGGTGAAAAATAAATTTAAATTCACATCCCCACCCACCTAATCCTAATAGTGTAAGTGAGACGCCCCTACCCCAGGGTAAGTTCAAAAATAACTGTCAAATGTCTGAATTTTAACAATTAGTAATTTATTTTCCTTCCCTTAGTAGCTTATATTTCTGCTGGAAGGATATGTTTCAATATAATAAAATAACAAAAGGTAACAAAAAATAAATAAATGAATAACAATTCTGAGATGTCTTGTTTTCTTGAAAGATCTTAAAATGGTTAACACTTCCAAAACAAACCTCTTTTAACACCTCAAAAGTGTATCCCCAAAATTAATGCCAGTATTAGGGCACAAACCTGTTAACAAACAACACTGGCTGTTGATGACTCTTTATAGTTCAATTCCAAATAACTCATTCCAAATCCAAATAACTCATTCCAAATAACTAATTCCAAATAACTCATTCCAAATAGATAACCTTGAATTGGCTTAAACCAGTGTTTCTCAACCTCTCCTGCAGGGACCCCCTGACAGAACATGTTTTTGTTTTAACCCTGAAATGGGACACCTGATTCAATTAATTAAAGGCTCAAAGGCTTAATGTGTAGCTGACTAATTGAATCGGGTGTGCCATTTCAGGGTTAAAACAAAAACATGTCCTGTCAGGGGGTCCCTGCAGGAGAGGTTGCGCAACACTGGCTTAAACGATTCTTATTAATCAATTTATGATTCAATTTCAAATCGACTCAGTTCATTCAAACACTCAGTTCGGTTCACTCCATACCATATCAGTGAAATGTTCGTGTGTGTGTGTGTGTATCGAACTGTTGTACCAATATGTTCATAGGCAACTTTGATGCGATGACTTGAGATGACTTGTGATGACTTGAGATGACTTGTGATGACAAAATAAACTGCTGAGACAGGACAGTGAGATGTCGTAAGGATATGGCAGGGTAATAAACAAAAAAACACAAGAAAAGTTTCAGCGCGGCCCAGGAAAAAAACTCTGGAACTTTCTGGAACAAAATGGCAGCTCAGCTCGAACACGGCATAGACTGGAAGTTCTGAATCACAAAAAAAATGTCTTTCAAAAACTAATCTTGATCCTGGACGATCGTCAGTCTCTTGAAAACAGAAAACTCAGCAAAAAATGAATCACTCCTTCAAAACCGATCGTTCGGCTCACATACACATTCTCGCGCACTAACAAGTGCACTTAAATAATTCACAGGAAGAAATCAGTGTCTCTCGCTCCGACTCAGTTAATGGATGACTAAAAAAACAGTAGTACTCTCAAAAATGCTTTCAATCGGAATAACGCCAAAATACAACAGTGTTCTGAATGAAACTCACGGCTCTAGCAACTCTCTCTCATGCTCTCAGCCAGCCTCCAACACTGTTCTCTGTCCGATGACTCAATCAACCTAATTTCTGTTTTAACAGCGTCTCCAGTTTCGCACAACAATATTAATGTACACTAAACTCACTTCACTTAATCGGACCGTGCACCACTGTCTTACATTACAGCTTTAGCGTAAAAAATGTCGACTTCTCATGAAACGATCATGACGTCTGCCTCGTAACACTGCTCACTCTTCTTCTTCCCAGAAGTCTTTTTTTATCTCCCGCGAACACGCCGAAGAAAGAAAACCCGTCAAATTAAAAGTCCCTATAGAGAAAAATACCTCCGTCACATGAATATTAAACTTTGTCATGTAACGCATCCTGCATTGACTCGTCTTTTGAGAAGAGGTGTGCTATTACTTTTCTAAGTGATTGGACAGTTTTTGTGAAGCAGATGATAAACAAGGTCCTTTAAAGAGGGACTTGAGCCATATCTACAGACCAGAATATTATGAAGACTTGAGGTTGGGCTCTTTGTCAGTATGCAACCACCCAAAACTCTCTAACAAATGAAATCGATAGAAAACCACTAAAAATTACTAACACATTTACAACCACATAGTAACGCCCTGGCAACCACCTACATTGGCTTAGCAACTGCTTAGCATTGCACTGAAAACCACAGAGAAAGCCTTAGCAACAGCATAACAATCCATGAAAAAACACTCAGGAGTCAGAACACATTGGCTGCATAGCAACACCCTGGTAACCGAATAGCAATTCACTAAAATCCACTCTGAACACCCTGAAAACACCCTACAAGTGCTCAGCAATGAACTAAAAACCATAATGAAATTAGGAACTGAATAGCATTGCATGAAAAACCACTCAGAATACCTTAATAGCTGCACATAATACACACCCGAATAATTGCACAAAAATGCACTAAAACTAGTTAAAAAAAAACTTACATTAGTAAAACCCTCCTATCCACCTACAATGCCTCAGCAAATGCTCAGCAATTCACTAAAAAAACACAGAGAAAACCTTAGTGGCCACAAAGCAATGCATGAAATAAAAACTCAGAACACTGCATAGCAAACACCCTATCCATATAGCAATGCACTAAATTCCACCCTGAAAACCACCTACACGTGCTCAGCAATTAACTAAAAACAACAATGAAATTAGTAACTGAATAGCAATGCATGTAAAAACACTCAGAGCACCTTGGCAACTGAATAGAGGGCTGGGTATTGACACAAATATGTGCCATCGTTTCGATATCGATTCATTTGGATACAGTAGCCTATATCAGATGGCAAATTTTCTCAAGGAAAAATTTAACTAATGCTGCAAACTATGCTATAATTATAAAGTTATAATACTAACTTTTTACTAACTTATGTAATTCGTTTTTTGTAATATAAACATTTAAATGGTGTCTGTCAAAAAAACACGATTTATTCAAACACATACAAATACTGAAGAACAGTAAAAAATATAATGAATATGTAATATGGTTTATATTTAGCAAGTTGCTTTTTCTAGCTGACTAATGAGTTTTTGGTCGTTGAATGACATTTCTGAGGTAACATTGTTAATCTGTTTTAATGAAACACTGATTGAGCAATTACATGAGACATGAAACGGAATTCGGTAGGTTTTACTGTATCTTTCAATATTTTTGATGTTCATACATAATACGTGTAAAGAGATGATCAGTTCACGTCACTCACGTGTTCTTTGCCTTTGCTCGATGTGATGCGGCAACACCGAGCTTTCGCGCCAGATTAAAGAGCGCCAAAACGGTATTTGTTTTTTTAAATTTCCTAATAGACATAATGTGGAATCTGACACGTTTGTTTCATATCATATTGCGATTTATTGTATGCCAGGCCGCTCTATGTCCTGTCAAAACAACAGACTAAAAGATAGATTAAGAATCGATATCGTTCATAAAAATTAGAATAGTAGATTAAAATAAAGAAAAATACGGTGGCCAAGAAGGGTCACAACACATACAAACGCCACAACAACTACATATTCAGAAAACACCTCCAAATTCAGAAAACACATGCAAACGCCGCCACAACAACTACATATTTAGAAAACATCTCCAAATTCAGAAAACACATACAAACACCACAACAACTACAAATTCAGAAAACACCTCCAAATTCAGAAAACACATACAAACGCTACAACAACTACATATTCAGAAAACAGCTTTGTCGATTTCACATCACGTACGCTGCAAATATTCACAGCACGAGCAAATAGGGAAACGAACTGCAAACTGCAAAGACATCCGGTTGTCTTCGCGCTATCTGAATGTGCGCTTTTGTTGTCTATGGCTACAATAGGTAAGTGTTTCTCTTTTATTATGACAAACTTGTCGATGTGGTCTGATACCGAAGTGGTTTTGTGTGTTTTCAACATAGTTATTGTCCCCATAACGTATTAGTCCACGCAGATAATTGTTAAACGTTCTGCCAACGTTGTTAGCTGGAAACTAGCTGGCTAGCTCGCTTGGTCACTAAATAGATGCATTACTGGCGTTTGTACATTGTTGTCCTGATATCTGAACTATTTATTTATTTTTCAGTTTGAAATGTTCTGTCCGTTTTGTGCTGTGCAACTGGGGGACGCTCCCAAGTTTTGCCTATCGTGATGGATGTGGGTCCGTCACTGATTATGGCCCCCCTGGAAACATTTCCGTTGTGTCTTTGCAGTTTGCAGTTCGTTTCCCTATTTGCTCCTGCTGTGAATATTTGCAGCGTACGTGATGTGAAATCGACAAAGTTGTTTTCTAAATATGTAGTTGTGGCGTTTGTATGTGTTTTCTGAATTTGGAGGTGTTTTCTGAATATGTAGTTGTTGTGGCGTTTGTATGTGTTTTCTGAATTTGGAGATGTTTTCTTAATATGTAGTTGTTGTGGCGGCGTTTGCATTTGTTTTCTGAATTTGGAGGTGTTTTCTGAATATGTAGTTGTTGTGGCGTTTGTATGTGTTGTGACCCTTCTCGGCCACCGTAGAAAAATCAATATTATTTACCCAGCCCGACTAGCCTAGAAATCTAGAAGTACCCTAGTGGCTGTAAATGTAATTTCGTCTAGCAACTCTCCATTGGGTTACGAGCTGAAAAAAACAAACTGGCCAATCACTGGTGTGTTTCCAGACCCAACATCTTGATGTGGGTCTGGCTTGTCAGGCTACAGCCCTACTGCATAGCAATACCTAGTTAGCAACAGCATAGCAATACCAATACCCTAGTAACTGCATAGAAATAGATAGATTAAAATAGAGAAATCAATATTTTTACCCAGCTCTAGTGCATAGCATCACCCTAGTTAGTAACCGGATAGCAATACCAACGGCATAGAAATGCGTTAAAACTACTGAGAACACACTTGCAATCACATAGCCTACAATGCCTTAGCAACTACTCAGCAATGAACTAAAAACCACACCAAAAACTTTACCAACTGCATAGCATTCTATGTTAAATCACTTAGAATACCTTAGCAAACGCATAGCAACACCCCAGTAACCCATAGAAATGGCCTAAAAACTCCTGAGAATAGACTTGCAACCACATAGCAACGCCCTGGCAACCAGCTATACACTATCTAATTAACACTATCTTGGCAGTAGCATACTAAAAGCCACTCACCACACTCCAACAAATCATACAACCATAGCAACCACGCAAAACACCTTAGCAGCTACATAGTATTATTCTAAAATATAGCTTTAGAGAATATCTTAGCGATCGTTTAGCAATGCATGAAAAACCACGCAGTCACCCTGGAAACCACCGAGCGACACCCTGGCAACTGCCTACAATGCCTCACCAGCTACATAGCAAAGCACAGACCACCTTTGCAACCATAAAGCACTGCCCGGTCAACCACCGACCAATTGCACAGCAATGCACATAAAATAAAAGAAACTAGCAGATCCTAGAACACCATTTAGCAACCACTAACAATTCCTTAGCAGCCGCAATGCAACCCAGAACATCCTAGCAACCGCATAGCAATGTCCTGGCAACCTCTGAGCAAACATATGGGTAATTAAAATTTATCTTAGTGACATATTTATAAAAAGATATGAAATCCGAAACCATTTTCAATGAATTCTCAGCTCATTAGTGACGCTTCACTTATGATTGTTTGGGAAGTTAAAAATCATTCAGCTCCACAGCAACAAACATAACATGCAGAAAACATTACAATGTTATTGAAGTTGCAAGGCTAGTTCAAACTGCCACAAAGCAAGTGCTACAAACTCAGAACCTGAACATCCAGTATTTCACAGAAACAAAGTATACAGTGAGTCCAGCTTGACCTTCACCCGGGCCAAAGGAATAACAGGAAGTGATGGGTCAAAGCGACAATGCCCAGCGCTGGACACCTCAGCAGCACAGAGCAAATGTTTCCTGCCATTTCCTCACTCATTTAATGATAACGCAGGGTTGTAAATTACAGCACTGACAAGCTGCGTCAGTTTCCCCGAAGCGTGGTTTTGTGCGTGACCCTGTGTGCGTGTCGGTAGTGGTCAAACAGGCCGTGAATGTTTCAGCAACAGGGCCCATACCACTGGGTTTCAAAGCAGGATCTAATATCGCTGACTCTCAGTCTTCGAGGGAACAACGCAGGCTGGAGAGAGCAGAAGAGGTTTTTTCTGTTTGCTCAACCAGGCCTTTGGTTAGTCACGCGACATTTTAGTTTTCGCTTGTCCATTTATTTCTGCTATTCATACAGATATAGCCTTAAAGATGTGAAAGTAGTTTACAGGCAGATTCACCTAGCATTTCAAATAATTTATGAATTCAATTGCTTTTCTTAAATATAAAACCAATAAAAAAAAGAGCATTAAATATATCTGAACAAAATGTGGACATATTCCTTCATAGAGCATATAGCTAAAACAAAAACAAACACAAACATAAAAATAAAAAACATGCAAAGTTACGTACTCTTCAGTAATAATGTTTTGGTATTTCAGCCCTAAAATAAAATTTATGTAAAAAATAAATAAATAAATATTTGGGCTTTAAAAAAATATAGCTTATTTTTAGGACCAATTCACTATTAACTAATTATTAACTATGACTTTTGCCTCAAACTCCTAATTACTGCTTATTAATAGTTAGGAAGGTAGTTGTTAAATTTAGGTATTGTTTAGGATTAAGGGATTTGGAATATGATCATGCAGAATAAGGCATTAATATGTGCTTTATAAGTACTAATAAACAGCCAATATTCTAGTAATACGCATGCTCGTAAGCAACTTGCTAATAGTTAGAATTGGACCCTAAACTAAAGTGTTACCATATATATATATATATATATATATATATATATATATATATATATATATATATATATATATATATATATATCATTGTGACTATTTTATAACAATTAAGCCCAATTTTCCTACCATAATTATATATGGGGGTGGGGGATTTGACCAAAATCTTATTTCATGGTATGAAAAATGTTATTTCATGATAACAATATATATCTCAATATAGCTAATTTTATTTTATTATTAAAAATAAAAAATAAGAACAAAGAAGCAACTTACAAACAGTGGGACAAATACAACAGAGCAAAGATACAAATTAAAAGTTTTTCAGCTACAGTAGGTAATACGTATTAGGAAATACTACAGAAATTTAATAATCAAGTGTATAATGAAAATTGTATAATAAAAGTGCATAGTCTTCACTGTATGAATCAAATATGAACTGATTCTTATTAAAGATACAAGTGATTCAGTCAAGAGCAGTGAGTAGTTTTCTCTTTGTCTTTTGTTGTTTGATTAACATTAATGAGACAGAGTCAAGTCACCATTTATAAAGCACTTTTAACTGTATGGATTGTTTCAAAGCAGCTTTACAGTGATAATAGAAATTACCGTAACAGATTGTTTAGGCTTTACCACAGCTCTAGGATAGTTATTGTCCAGCTAAAGTTAGTCTTGATTGATTAACTTCCGTTGCGAAGATCATTAGTTATTAACTTAGGGGGCGCTAACACGACACCGTTCTAACAGAAAAACTCTTAACACGCTCCGGCCGCCCATCCGCATAAAACAGTGCCTGGTGTCTCGAGAAACACACTCCCTGAAATAGGTTCGAAGATGCAAGCGATTATCCGTTAATACAGACAGACAGCAGTTTATTATGCTGCTTTCCCTTCAAGACTGAATGCTCGGATCCAATTTACTGACACGCATTAGTTTTCTCCCAACTGTTCATGCTAATTTAAGACCTAGCCGACTATGTTAACGTGAATACTCCACACAGCGGGCATTTTGACATTATTGTGCATCTATCTGACCATTCAGGCGCAATAAGACGTGAAAGAGGACTGAATTCACGATCAGAGAAGGCTTTCTGTGTGTGCGCTTCATGTGTGCGTCAGTCAGTGCGAGCACCAACCGCTTTGAGTTCTTTTTCACAGCTTATTGCGCTTAAAAACTAATATAGTAACTCAACATCAAGCACGTCCCACTCTTTATTTTCTCATTCATGCATGTTTCATCACTCTAACATGTGACAACTTTAAATAGTACTGTGCTACGCAAATATATTTATACATATATGTATAATATATTAAATAAACAATAATAAAATATATAAATACAATTTTTATATTAAAAAAATATTATATTATTATTTTTATAAATTCTTCACAGCCTGAATACATCTTTCCAGAGACTTTTCCAGATTGAACTGTTTTTTCTCTTTTTTGGGGCCATGTTGTCCATTTTAGAACTTCATTTTGTGGATGAAATAAAATATTTGGATATTTAATCAAGAATAAAAACAATAATTAAAAAAAAAAAACCATTTACATTTACTCATATTTATTTAAAAAAAAAATTAAAAGTGCATGATCAGTCTGAAATCCTATGGTCAATCTCATGAAGCTCAAAGAGCTCAGTAAACATGCTTAGTGGTCTTCCGTTTGAATATCTGTACAAATAAATCCGCGGATTCATCTCGGGGAATACTTTCTAAAAAAGGAATAACACTTTAAAACTGCATTTATGTAAAAAACGAAAGACTATATACACATCTCTTCGTTCATTAAGAGCCATCTATCGGAAAATAATTTTGTTGCCATGGAACAACAAATTTACTTGAAAAATCAAAATAACACTGTAGCACAAAACTGTATAACAGACATTTCATATTTTATGATGCATGGCCGATTGTACACAGCAGCAGATAAATATGCCTAAAAAGCAAAGCAAAGTTTGAAGCCTGAGATGATAAATATTACACTCGTGTGGACTCTACAATACAGCTTCCCAGGATGCATTGTCTCAAAACAGTAAGAAAAAAAAAAAGGTTCGTAAAAACAAATGTTCTTCATACTATATGTAGGTAAAAACTGTTTCCGAGCTTTATCCCGTTAGCTCCACCGGCAGCTCTCGGCTACACAGCGCCTCCCACTGGCGAGCCAGGAGTGATATCAACCGCTCTCTGCTGTCCGCCCCCGGTACATAAATACACCACTGCACCTCGCCCTCGGCTCCTCCGACCCCCTGCGTCCTGTCGCCCTTCCCGTCGGCGTCCGCAAAATGGTCCATGGTAAGGTGGCACAAAAGATCCGGCCCAGGAATGTCGTCGAAAACCAGCGTGAGGGCTTGCGGGTAAGTCTGGTAGCCCATTAGCACGCGGTCCAGGTCACGAATCCGCCGGGCATCCGTGAGGCAGTACTTGTCTCTTTGCGGCGGCTCTTTCGCGAATTCGGGTAGCGGGTAACTGATGTGGTCTTCGTCCAGGAGGAAGACGTCCGTGCTGGTGAGTATAAGAGTCTTGGGCTGTAGGACAGTCTGGTTCTGGCTGGTTTGGCCTGGAATGACATGGACCTGGAACACCAGTACGTACAAAAGGATGTTGAAGGAGTGAGACTGCGCCTGCGTGCTCTTTCTGTCCGCCACGATAAAGGTGAGGTCTCCGATTTCTTCCTCATTTGGGTATACAAACTTCACCTTGCTGGAGTGGACCAGCTCGTAGTTCTCCATTTTACCTGATTTAATGAGGGAATAAAATATCATTGGTAAACATTCAGTCAAAAGGATGAGCAATATATTGGATTTTTACGCTATGTATTCGAGACATCCAAGCAGTCAAACCTGTGCTTTTGTTTCCAAACTGCGAGTAGAAATCCAGCTCAGAAGGTTCAGGAGAGGGAACTTTCTCCAGCAGGGACAAAACCATCATCAGCTGCTGGAGGAAGCGATGCGTGCCATAACCGTCACGGGTCAGACAGGAAATTATGTGATCAGCCGAGGGCCCTTTGAAAAAGGAAAGATTACACTTTTAACTGTTTTTACTCTTAGTTTCATCGCACAGTTAGTGGAGGTGCTAAATTTCTCAAATAAATATTGTTTCTTGCAAAACTGTTGTACACACGTTTTTAATTGTAAAACACACACATAATGGCGCTTGCACCTGTCTGCCGTATAAAAAAACTGATGCATTTTCCCTAGAGATAAACAGCAATGTGAAATGCTATATTAAGCAGTTCCTTGTTGCACAAATGAACCAAATGGACTTGTGAAAACACAGCTGCACTTATATTTACTGGTACTCCTTTTGATTAAGCTGATCATTACAATTGGTGTCGGTTTGATAAATATGTCATCTAATCACGTGCATTTGGACAGAAAATTGTACGAGTAGTGATCTTGGTCACAATAAACTCACCAACGACTCGGAAGTACTGATCAAACAAGCCCACGTTGACGCTCTGCAGGTCCTTCAGTTTGAGGGTGAAGCAGAACGAGATGAGGAAATCTGTGTCCTTATGCTCGGATGGTTGCCAGGTCCACATCACTGCAAGATCATTGTAATAAATCAATTTTAATGTTCTAGACTGATTACTAGAACAGAATTCAAAAATATATATGTGAAGAACTGAATAGAATAGTGTGTGAAAAAAAAATAGAACAGAATGCTTACAAAAGATAGAATACGTATGTGAAAAGATAATACAATATAATAAATAAAATAAAAAAAAAATCACAGAATGTATCTGAAGATTAACTGATTAGAATAAAATCCCAGAATATCTACAGAACGGAATACATTGGAATTGAATAGAATTAGATAGCAGAGAATATATCTGAAATACAGAATACAACAGAACTAAATACAATATAATAGCAGAATACATCTAAAGAACAGAATATAATAGCAGAATACATCTAAAGAACAGAATACAATATAACTATTTAGAATAAAATAAAACTGAAAAGAATATAATAGCAGAGAATATACCTGAAGAACAGAATACAACAGAACTGAATAGAATAAAATAACAGAATATCTGAAGAACAGAATACAGTAGAACTGAATAGAATTAAATAGCAGATAATATATCTGAAGAACAGAATGCAACCGAACTGAATAGAATAAAATCAGAATCAGAAAGAGCTTTATTGCCAAGTGTGCTTGCACACACAAGGAATTTGTTTTGGTACTGAGGCTTCCAGTGGACATATACAAATACAAATACAACAGGAAATATAATACTACAAATTATAAGAATAAAAATATAAATATATGAGTATCACAGTTGGGTTTAGTCAGAATAGACATTTTCAGATTTACAGATTATGAACTATGAACATATTTACAGTGTTTTGAATACTATAAATAAAAAATCTACATATAAGTTAACCTGAGTTGTACGATATTGCACTAAACAGTGGGAGTATTGCACTTAAAGGCATATGCCTTGTGAGGTGTGTTAACTGTTCAGAAGGGAAATGGCCTGTGGGAAGAAACTGTTCCTGTGCCGAGATGTTCTTGTGGCCAGTGATCTGAGTCTCCGTCTTGACGGTAACAGTTCAAACAGGTGGTGTCCAGGGTGAGTGGAGTCTGTGATGATTTTACCTGTTCTCTTCCTCACTCTGGAAGAGTACAGGTCCTGGAGGGTTGGCAGTGGGGCACCAATGATCCTCTCCGCCGTCCGGACTGTCCGTTGTAGTCTCCTGATGTCCGATTTGGTAGTTGAACCAAACCAGACAGTGATGGAAGTGCATAAAACAGACTCAATGACGGCTGAGTAGAACTGAATCAGCAGCTCCTGTGGCAGGTTGAACTTCCTCAGCTGGCGAAGGAAGTACAGTCTCTGCTGGGCCTTTTTCACAGTGGAGTCAATGTGATTGTCCCACTTCAGGTCCTGAGAGATGATAGTGCCCAGGAACCTGAATGACTCCACTGCTTCCACAGTGCTGTTCATGATGATGAGTGGGGGGAGTGCTGGGCTGTTCCTCCTGAAGTCCACGATCATCTCCACTGTTTTGAGCGTGTTCAGCTCAAGGTTGTTGTAACTGCACCAGACAGCCAGCTGTTCAACCTCCAGTCTGTAAGCAGACTCGTCACCGTTTCGGATGAGACCGATGACAGTGGTGTCGTCAGCAAATTTCAGGAGCTTGACAGAGGGGTCTTTAGAAGTGCAGTCATTAGTGTACAGGGAGAAGAGCAGTGGGGAGAGAACGCACCCTTGGGGGGCGCCAGTGCTGGTGGTGAGTCCTGGATGTGTGTTTCCCCAGTCTCACTCGCTGCTGCCGGTTCGTCAGGAAGCTGGTGATCCACTGACAGATCGAGGATGGTATGGAGAGCTGGGTCAGTTTGGCTGTGAGAAGACCAAGCATGATGGTATTGAAGGCCGAACTGAAGTCCACAAATAAGATCCTTGCATAAGTCCCTGGTCTGTCGAGATGTTGCAGGATATAATGCAGTCCCATGTTGACTACATCATCCACAGACCTGTTTGCTCTGTAAGCAAACTGAAAGGGATCCAGCAGGGGTCCAGTGATGTCCTTCAGGTGGGCCAACACCAGTCTTTCAAACGACTTCATGACCACAGACGTGAGAGCGACAGGTCTGTAGTCATTAAGTCCAGTGATTTTGTTTTTTTTGGGGACAGGAATGATAGTGGAGCGTTTGAAGCAGCAGGGAACTTCACACTGCTCCAATGATCTATTGAAGATCTGCGTGAAGACCGGGGCCAGTTGGTCAGCGCAGGCTTTTAAACAAGCAGATGAGATGCCGTCTGGGCCTGAGGCTTTCCTAGTCTTCTGTTTTTTGAAAACTCGGCTCACGTCCTCCACACAGACCTTAAGCTCAGGTTGGATGGCAGGAGGGGGGAGTAATGGGAGTGCAGGAGGTGATGGTGAATGTGTGAAGTGCAGGTTAGAGCCGGTGTGTGGTGTGAATGAGGGTTTTTCAAACCTGCAATAAAATGAATTTAAATCGTCAGCCAGGTGTTGATTGTCCACAGATCGGGGGGATGGTGACTTGTAGTTGGTGATGTTTCTCAGGCCATTCCAGACGGATGATGGGTCGTTGGATGAAAACTGGTTTTTCAGTTTTTCAGAGTAGCTTCTTTTAGCAAATCTGATCTCCTTTGTCAGTCTGTTTCTGGCCTGGTTATACAAGATTTTATCCCCACTTCTGTAGGCATCCTCTTTGGCATGACGAAGGTGTTTGAGTTTCCCAGTAAACCATGGTTTATCATTAGTAAATGATAAGAATGTCCTGGTAGGAATGCATGTATCCTCACAGAAACTTATATATGATGTTACAGTATCTGTGAGCTCATCCAGATCGTTGGTAGCAGCTTCAAAAACAGTCCAATCAGTGCAATCAAAGCAGGCCTGTAGATCCTGCTCTGCTTCATTAGTCCATCTTTTTACAGTTCTTATTACAGGTTTAGCTGATTTCAGTTTCTGCCTGTAGGTCGGTATGAGATGAACCAAACAGTGATCAGAGAGCCCCAAAGCTGCTCGTGAAACGGAGTGATACGCATTTTTTATTGTGGTGTAACAGTGGTCCAGTATATTACTGTCTCTGGTGGGACATGTAACGTGCTGTCTGTATTTTGGTAGTTTGCGGGAAAGATTTGCTTTGTTAAAATCCCCAAGAATGATTAAAAGAGAGTCAGGATACCTTTGTTCTGTTTCAGCTATTTGTTCAGCCAGCTGTTGTAGCGCCGCGCTCACACACGCGTCTGGAGGGATGTAAACATTCACGAGAATGAAAGAGGAAAACTCCCGAGGCGAGTAGAAGGGTTTACAGTTTATGAAATGTGCCTCTAAATTAGGAGAGCACATCTTCTTCAGTGTTGTTACATCCGAACACCAACTTTCGTTAATGTAGAAACACAATCCACCACCTCTTGTTTTCCCCGTTAGCTCCGCGATGCGATCCGCTCGGAACAGCTGGAAGCCCGGCAGATGTATTGCGTTGTCCGGTATGGCTTCACTCAGCCAGGTTTCAGTGAAGCACAGAGCAGCAGAGTTTAAAAAATCCTTGTTAGTGCGTGTGAGGAGAAGAAGTTCGTCCATTTTGTTAGGAAGGGATCGGAGGTTCGCGAGATGAATACTGGGGAGTGCAGTGCGCAGGCCGCGCTCGCGGAGTTTAACCAGCGCGCCTGCACGCTTCCCGCGTTTGCGTCTGACCGCGCGTTTGAACAACAACGCTGCCCCACCGACGAGAATGTCCAGCAAGACGTCCGAATAATCAAAAACTGTAGAAAAGTTATCTGGTGTGTGTTTCCTAATCTCTGGTGAAACTGATAGGAAAAGAATGACTAAACGCAGAACAAACGAACAAAAACAATACAATAGCAGGAGAGCGACACACCGAAGCAGCCATGCGCGGCGCCATCTTGTATGCAAAAGAACAGAATACATTAGAACTGAATAGAATAAAATAGCCAAAAATATACCCTGAAGACCAGAATACAACAGATAGGAACAGAATAGCACAGAAAAAAATTCATTACATTAAAACAATATATCAGAGAACAACTATATGAAAAAAGATTGGAATGAAAAGAACAAAGTAGCACAGAATAGAATGTATCTGAAGAACAGAATACATCAGAATGAAATGTATTTGCACAACAGAAAAAACTAAATTAAATAGAATAAAAACGATAGAAAAGAACAATAGAACTGAATAAATCAGAAGAACAGAATATAATCAAACAGAATTTATCAGATGAACAATAGAACTGAATATAGGCTATTTGAAGATCAGATTATAACAGAATTGTCATTGTAAATGTAAAGTAAGGTTTTGCTCACTTGATTGGTTAGTGAGTGAGGACGCCGTGTCGTCCAGGATGAAGTAGATGGCTTTGGTGGACAGCAGGACACAGGCTGTTGTCTCCACATCAGGAGATCTGTAAAAAAGCACTGACGTCCACAAGATGTGTTTCAGCTCCTCATTCTCCACCTGCATGCCATCAGCAAGATAAACACCCTCAGTTTTCTGTCTCTTTGTCATATAATACAGCAGTTTATTTAGTGGTGTTAGCTTAGACAAGCATAACAATTGCTCAAACTTATGGTCTGTGTTTTGTTTCTTCCATTCAGTTTGAGCAAACGAACATGAATGATACCTTGAGCCACGCTAGTTTTCATTTGATTTTTAAGAAACACTTCAAATTAAGTGTAGGGCATAAATTATTTCTGAGGGTAGCAACTGTAATCATGTCGCAAAGTTCAAATGTTAGGTGTGTTTGTTTACGGTTTGAATTCAGTCTAGAATATCCTGTAAAAACAGTGCACTGATTGCATAGGATATTTGAGAATGAGTGGAAAATAGTTCAGATAGTTGCCTTTTGAAAACAAGGCAGCTGGCCAAATGTAACAGAGTCAAAGTAAATAAATTCAGGGAGCCAAGAGCGCACACAGGAAAAGAGTGGTTGAAAGGGAGTACAAAAAGAGGAATATACAGTGTGAGGACAACACTAAAACCCAAGGGATTGTGAAGGAAACTTCCATTGGGAAAATTCTACGACATAACCATCCAGGAAATTTCCTCATATTAGATCTGAATGTGTGAGCGAACGACTTGCCTCAGCAATATTGTCGTGGAAAAAGTGAACAAGCTGGTCTCCCTTGAGAGATGAGATGAGGAGTAATGAAGAGGAGAGTGAGAGGTGCGAGGGACATAGGTTGTCCTCCATCAGCTGCTGAATGAGAGATTTGGATGGATACAGCAGAGACAGGGTCAGATGGGGCCTTGGAACTTCCTGAGGGACGCTGTGAAAAAAACAGTGCAGTACATCTACTGTGAAAACAGCTAAGAAGAACCATTAAAGTTTTACTAATTAACAAATGCTGCCTTAGGAAAAGTGAGTAGTCATTTAGTAGATGTGTTTTATCACCTCTTTTGCATTACTGTTATCCATTAAAAAGCATTTCAAAGGTTTGGCACTTCATCTGTAAAATTAGGATTAGGGATATGATTGAGCTGGGATTACTTTTCTAGTCCAAAGAACATCTGGTTTAGAGTTACATAATTCTTTGTGTAAAAATTATGTTACTTGAATTTCTGGCATCCTTGCAATTTAGGCTTGGTCATGGACATAAGTTGAAAGTTGCACATATAAGGTTAGAAAACAAGTTTATCACATTAACCTCATGCTAATCGCTATGGCTATGATTTCAAAACATTATGAATAATTATATTTCCCAACCCATTTCACTTGTAAAGTTAGGATTAGGATTTAAGGGCTGTACACACCGGGACGAATATCGGCGCGCGTTATTCGCCAGCGTTTTTCAACGCGTTTTTTGTGTTCACACCCAAGCGATTTTCGCTGACGATGAGCCGAGTGAACATGCAAATTTATTCCCTGACATTAGATGGCGCTTTTTCTTATATATGCATCTCGCAGGCTTTTCCATTTCTGTTTTACCTCCTCCACTACAGCACACAAACGATGGCAATTGTCAAACGTTTGTTGGAAAAAGTTACAAGCCTATGTACATGAAAGACAATTAAGTGAAATGAAACTCACCATCAAGGCCCATTTGCTCTGCAATACCACTCCATAACAGTTCTCTTTTATGAATATTTTTGTAGTCGCTGTCGCGTTTGTCATACAGTTCCTTATGTTCCGACACCAACGAGACCAGCAGCTCTACATTTATCTTGGCTTGCATCTTCCTCGTCTTCTTCCCGGCAGTGTGTAGACGCTACTTGGCGTATATCATCTTCGCCGTTACATATGTGTGCTCGGCAAGACCGTTTTGTGTTTTACTGTAACTTCAGAAGCTCCAGACACGTGAGCAAAAGCGCCAATCTCATTGGTCGGATAGTTTTTGACGCAGCGCGTCAAACCAAAAAAACGAACCCGAGGCGTTTTTTAAAAAAAAATGACGCTTTTACGCGTGGCGTTTTTCGCGTCGGTGTGCACACTCACATTGGCGCCCTTTGTTTAACCACGAGGCGTTAAACGTCCCGGTGTGAACAGGCCTTTAGAGATAGGTAAAGTTAGTTATTGTCCTTTCTTTTCTAGAAACTTCTTTTTAAGTTACCGACATAATTCTTATGCTAACAGCTAAGGATATAATACACAAATAAACAAATGAGCAATCGCACAAATAAATACAACTGAAGAAAGACTGAAAATACGATTTAAATAAACAGTGAAAGATTTTCAAAAAGATGCGGAAGAGAACTCAGTTCAGTATCGCGCACTATTTAGTATGAGAGGTGGGGTTTTTTGTGCTCGTTTTGGATGTGTGCGCAACAAAGAAAACAGTCCACAAGTCTTCTTGCGCTTGAATGGTTTCGATACACAAGGAATCGATGCACAAAAGAATCGCATTTTTAATTTTATAGCAAGTATCTGATTCCTGATCTTTAGTAACCGATTCCAGAATTGGAATCGATTATTAATTCCCAACCCTAGGAATATTCTTGCTGAAAGTGTCTTGCCAAAAGACACAAATGTTGAAAACCTTTGCAGAGTTTGAGCCTACAACCTTTCAGTTACATCCCAGGCTACAGCTTAGGTCTGGGGCTAAAATGACATCCATGCTAACATAGCTTTAGACATAGCTCCTTTACCTGCTGGTAGGTATTCTTTTGGTGGTTGTAGCCAGAGCAGGATAACTGTGGACTCTCAAGTGTCCTTTCTTGGTGCGCTGCAGGGCGATGGTCTTAATTTCCCGCAGATTGGATCGAAGCCGCATGAACTCTCTCAGGAAGGTGAACTTGTCTTGTGGAAGGGCGAAAACAATAGTCAGACGCACGTGACCCGCCATCAGTTCTACAACATGGTTATCATAGAAACGGCGAGAGTTTGAGACGGCCCTACACGAACAACAGCTCTGCTTTGGGTCAAGTAGCGTGAACGAGAGCGGGATACGGGTTACTTTGGAGCAGCTCCGCATCACACTCGCTTCCGAAGAGTCCCGGGACGACAGAGCAACAAAGTCTACCTTGAGAATGCAGAGGTGCCGAGAAGTAAGGAAGAGGATCATGGGATTGGAGGTTTGGTCCTGATCACTTTCAAACAGGCTGATTTGGGATAAAATTTCTGAGGGTACAGAGTTCTTTGGAAATTGTGGGTTGTTTGTGACATTTTTGTCGGAGGTAGATGGGTCTAGATTAAGGAAATGGATCAAGTGTCCACCTTTTACGCTGTCATTGCTTTCCTCAAAGTCCCAAGAGTTCAGAAACTGTCGGATGAACACCTGAGAGTTAGAGGAGTTCAAAATTTGCTCTTTAGTTTGGTCCACATGAGGACTAACGCAAGAATGCATTTCCTTCAGACGTTGGGCATCTGAGAAAAAGAACCATCTCGTATTGCTTGACTTCACCTTCAAAGAGACACAAACCTCTGGAATATCAAACTGAAATGTTTCAATGTTGGTGTATGGCACAACCAAGTCTATCTCAAGGTTCTCTTCTAGTTCCTCCAAGTTACTCGCAGGTTCTTCTGACCGTGTGTGGAAAACCACAAGCGAGCTGTCCGTTGCCACCAAACAACATGGGCACCGACTCAAACCTTCTCCAACACTGATGCAAAGGGACCAAGCCACCATTTTTACATGATCATCTGCAGATTCTCTGTTCACATCATCTGATCTCTTTTCCTGAACAGTAGATGAGGAGGAACAACCCATGATCTTGTTGGTATCATCTAGAGTCATCTCAAAGTACCCATCCCCAGAGTGAGGGCTGCCTTGGTCCGTGCCCTCCAGAGAAGTGGTTTTGCAAGGTATCGGGGTTGATTCTATTCTATTAGCCTGGCTGATATAAGCAGAAAGTTGGTTGGTTAACTCCTGGTTGGTGGTAGTGTAGGACAGTAAAGTAGGAGGCACAAAGAGATTCAAAAGACTTGGGGTCCAAGGTTTCCACTCCTCTTCACAACAACAGGGGCTAAAGAGAAATTAAACAACTTGTTTTAGTTTGGTTTTGAAATCTTCAATGTACAACCATAACCACTCAACCTTTAAGGATTTCAAAGCAGATCCAGGAAAAACATTCCAATCAACCAATCAGATTTGAGGGACAAGTTTACAGTTCAAGTCAAATTTAGACTTACAACCAGGGTTAGGTGCTTCTACATCAATGTTATTCACCAATCATTTCCCTCTGATTTTAGGGATAACTTATGGGTAGGGTTAGGAATATGGTTAGGACAAAATTTTCTGACAGGAATGTTGTTCCAGGATCAACAAAATATGACCAAGGAACGCATCTAACTCTGCAAAATCTGGACCACGTAACAACCTGTACTTTACTTTTCGGGACTTCCATATATGCAGATATATCAGGTAACACTTTTACTTCTACACTAAGGAATAAGCCCAGAAACACACTCTAAGCAAGAGCACAAACAAAACACAAAAGTTTGGTAAAAGCATCGCCAACACTCCACACCAGTCTCTGTTGTACATAACATATAACCATGTAACAGACCTTAGAAGTCTATCAAGGGATAAAGTTATGTTCAAATTATCTTCAAACTTTTGATCTGCAATGACAAAAGGTGACCTAAGCTGTGTCTCAATTCAAAGGCTGTATGCTTCGAAGGACTCAGACTTCAAAAGCCACGAAGGTCGGACTGAGCTTTGTTAAATGGGACTGTCTAGCCATGGAGGACTGTTGTTGGCGTCTAGCAACTGTGACAGCTGTCATTGAGGAGTGACTAACGTTTGTACTAGACTTTTTTGAAAGTTATATTAAACTGTCTGAAAACAAAACAGGGCTCAAAAACTGTCTAAATATTATTACCTTCGAATGCGGCCTTTGAAGGATGCAGCCTCTGAATTGGGACGCAGCACCAAAAGGAAAAAAATAGACTGTAGCCTCTTGATATAACGCCCCTTGTAAGCAACAATGAGAATGAAAAAACTACTTTCATTGCATTATGAATTGCACTCTGAAACATTTCAGGATGCAATTAAGCTTGAAATCTAGCTTGCGTTTGCGTAGAGTATGTTTTGGGCATAGCAGAAACAAAACAGAAGTTTATAAGAACTGACCTGCTCTCAAAGGTGACCTCCGAAGAAAAACTGGAATCAACTTGAGTTTTCACCTGCAAAAAAGGACTTGTTTTTACTGGCATCACAATATTAATTAATTAATTGAGCTATAACACAAACCCACCTGCGGGATGACCTCACAGGCTGAGCTGTAAACATCATAGCATCTCTGGGTAAGTGTAGAATCCACAGGAGTAAATATCTCTTTGGTAATAAAAGCTTTTTCTATACAAGTAGTTATATCTGAAAGGGAGATGGAAAGCAAAAAGTTATTCTTCAGTCACTTACGTTTTATTCACACAGCAAACAAATTCGATGTAGTGATGATGAAAATGGATAGTGATAATGTGATTTGTTTGTTCAGTCAATATATGGTGTATCATCATTGGTTGATACGGTAATGATGCAAGTGTCAGGATGATGCCATGAGACTTTCACATACAACATTTGACAGTAGCTGTCCACAGCTTGAAGAAAAAAAATCTAATCATTTGGAGTAAGATACCAAATACCAAAATATGAAGTAAAAACATTTAATCACACACACAAAAAATGAAAACTTATTCTAGACTACAATATTATTCCATTAAAATATATATACAGGTCCTTCTCAAAAAATTAGCATATTGTGATAAAGTTAATTATTTTCCATAATGTAATGATAAAAATTAAAATTTCATATATTTTAGATTCATTGCACACCAACTGAAATATTTCAGGTCTTTTATTGTTTTAATACTGATGATTTTGGCATACAGCTCATGAAAACCCAAAATTCCTATCTCAAAAAATTTGCATATTTCATCCGACCAATAAAAGAAGTGTTTTTAATACAAAAAAAGTCAACCTTCAAATAATTATGTTCAGTTATGCACTCAATACTTGGTCGGGAATCCTTTTGCAGAAATGACTGCTTCAATGCGGCGTGGCATGGAGGCAATCAGCCTGTGGCACTGCTGAGGTGTTATGGAGGCCCAGGATGCTTCGATAGCGGCCTTAAGCTCATCCAGAGTGTTGGGTCTTGCGTCTCTCAACTTTCTCTTCACAATATCCCACAGATTCTCTATGGGGTTCAGGTCAGTTGAGTTGGCAGGCCAATTGAGCACAGTAATATCATGGTCAGTAAACCATTTACCAGTGGTTTTGGCACTGTGAGCAGGTGCCAGGTCGTGCTGAAAAATGAAATCAGATGGAAGCATGAAGTGCTCCAAAATCTCCTGATAGCTAGCTGCATTGACCCTGCCCTTGATAAAACACAGTGGACCAACACCAGCAGCTGACATGGCACCCCAGACCATCACTGACTGTGGGTACTTGACACTGGACTTCAGGCATTTTGGCATTTCCTTCTCCCCAGTCTTCCTCCAGACTCTGGCACCTTGATTTCCGAATGACGTGCAAAACTGAGCAACAGTCCAGTGCTGCTTCTCTGTAGCCCAGGTCAGGCGCTTCTGCCGCTGTTTCTGGTTCAAAAGTGGCTTGACCTGGGGAATGCGGCACCTGTAGCCCATTTCCTGCACACGCCTGTGCACGGTGGCTCTGGATGTTTCTACTCCAGACTCAGTCCACTGCTTCTGCAGGTCCACCAAGGTCTGGAATCGGTCGTTCTCCACAATCTTCCTCAGGGACCGGTCACCTCTTCTCGTTGTGCAGCGTTTTTTGCCACACTTTTTCCTTCCCACAGACTTCCCACTGAGGTGCCTTGATACAGCACTCTGGGAACATCCTATTTGTTCAGAAATTTCTTTCTGTGTCTTACCCTCTTGCTTGAGGGTGTCAATGATGGCCTTCTGGACAGCAGTCAGGTCGGCAGTCTTACCCATGATTGCGGTTTTGAGTAATGAAACAGGCTGGGAGTTTTTAAAAGCCTCAGGAATCTTTTGCAGGTGTTTAGAGTTAATTAGTTGATTCAGATGATTAGGTTAATAGCTCGTTTAGAGACCCTTTTCATGATATGCCAATTTTTTTTAGAAGGACCTGTATATATATATATATATATATATATATATATATATATATATATATATATATATATGTTTAAATCACACTTTATAGGAGTGCATAACACTGAATATTTAGAAGTCGTCGACAGAAACGGAAAGTATCAAAAGCACCCAAGGCTGTTGCTTAGTAACTAACACTCCAGAGACAAATATGGAGATCATATGCTTTATCAATCAGGCCCAATCGGTATTAGAGCAACAACTGCAAATTAACCACCACAAAAATTCAACGTTTAGGCTAGTTTGACACTGCAAAGCAAAGAAAATGGATGCCCATTTTATTGATTTAAAGCAAAGTTATGAGAAAATCTGTGAGGAATGCTGATGAAATTTGATTTATTTTTTCTGCAGTGCAGAAATTGGCACACCAAATCTCCAAAACATAATTATGACCGGCAGAGCTGTATGCAAGTCAGTATGCAGGAGTAACTGAACAGAAATGTAAATGAAATAAGATTTAGATCACTTGTGCAAAGAAAACTGGGTTTTTGTTGAAAATAACAATTTAGTAGTTTCAGATTGATCATTTACAATCATTACGTAATGAAGAAACCATGTAAATGGAGATTGATAACAAACAGCAGAAATATTAAAAAGTATAATTATTTTGTAGGAAATTTGTGATGCCAAAACAGAGAAATAATGTCTCATGATGTTCAACGTCAGTTTTACATTATGTCATGCAATCAGAGGGACGTTTTTTAGTTTTAAATGTGAAGTGTGTAATTTTTAAAGTCAATACTATCTCCTATCACATCTTTATATGCAGTCAAAACAAGTGGGCCGGGCCGGGCCGGGACTACTTGTTAATCTGACCAATGACAGAGGGGAGTGTTTGAGAAACCAGTTTGAGATGACACACTTCACTTTTAACTCTATGTTTGTGTTTCCCCCCCTCGTCCCAGCAGCGCGATACATACATGATTACCTTGACTGGAGCAGGTGGAACGGGACAGAGAGGGGGAGGAAGAGGAGGGTGGCGCGACGAGAGAGGACGAGGAGGACTGCGGCCTGCCGGCGGCCTGCCCCGGGACGTCACTCACCTGACAACAATAACATCAGGCTTCTCTTTAGCGAAAACCAAGACCAATGGAGGTCAATGTAAAGGGTGCAAGGAATCATAAACGTCTTAACGTTTTACAACATGTCCAAACCAGAACGACAAGCGATATATCGCATTCATGTTAATCTGAGTTTTTGAGCAGCTCCACCCACACAGAAATCTCACTGGTCCAAATCCTGCTCCATATCAAACATCAAATATCTTCGGATCGAATGGGATCTGACATTTCGCTTTCAATGTGAACAACTTTGCTCAAAACGTCATTACTGGTTAGGACACTTTGTTAGCATGAAAGATTCAGCACACAGAAACATGAAGGCCTCAGAATAATACTGAGTTCATGTTATTTCGGAAATACCGTAATTAGATTTTTTTTTTCAGTTTAATTTTATAAAAGCTCTTGATTTTTTGTGACGACATATAAAAACAACCAAAAGTGCAGCTGTTCAACAGAAAAAGATAGTCAGAGGGTACACATTTTACATGCTATTTTATTATAAACAAATTTCCCTGATGTACTTTCTAAGTTCTTAAATTTAAAGAAAACAAATTTAATATTTAAATGGTTTAAAACAATATTTAAATTATTACAATTATTTAAAATTATATTTAAATTGTTTAAACTATAATTAAATTATTGTAAACAAAATAAATCCTGAGAGACAGAAGTGCCAATTCTTTACAAACACTGAACAGCTCTAATGTAATTTTAATGTCATTAAAATTACGGTAATTCCGAGACATAAGCGCAACATAATATTACAATAGCATATGCAATTGTATGCATTGACAATAACCACATTTATTTCATGTCTTTATAATATAGCAGGACTGCAGTCAAGTCTAGTGGAGATGATATCCAGTCACTATCAGAGTCTGGCCAGGCGGAGGCGCCACAACTCGTGTCTTTCTCTTCACTGGATAATTTGTGTTGTGCAATAGATGCTGACACAAAAATACATCAAAGCGAGTATATAAAGCCAGACACTGAATCATCTTTTTTCTTGAATTCTCATGACTGGATATCAAGGTTTAGCCCGATTCACTCCTAAAAAGATTTTTTGAGAATAATAATGCGTCATACTCGCACTCAGAAAGCCATCAAGCACACGCCTTAAACAATAATTACATCAGAAAACCCTTAATCTGACAGATGAAACAGTGGTTTGCATAACAGCCTATTACATAACCGTTTTATTTAGGAAAGCTTTTAGTTTCCCTTTTTAACCATCTTTCAATGTTTTTTAAAATGTTCCTAAAATGTTTGAACATCAAAACAATCTATTAATAATAAAGGCTAATAGTAATAATAATTTTATAATTATAATGAGGATAATAACAATAACATTATTATTTATTATTATTATTAAAAAGTAGTAAAAAAATAATTTTATATTTATATTTATATAAATAAAAAGCAAAACAGTCTAATAATAAATATCAAAATAATAATAAGGTAAATAGTAATAAATTATAATGTTATAATTATAATTATTATAATGAAAAAAGTACTAAAAGGAATATTACTACTAATCAAAACAGTCTAATAAATGTTAAAATAATAATAATGTTAAATAATAATAAATAATATAATACATTTAATAATAAATAATTGTTATTATCATCATGAAATAGTATTAAAATTTATTTTCCTATTAAACAAAAGCAAAACAGTCTAATAATAAATGTTAAAATAATATTAATGTTAAATAATAATGTATAAGACAATGAATAAAGCAAAACAGTCTAATAATAAATGTTAATAATAATAATAATAATAATAATAATGTTAAATAAAAATAAATGTTATAATAATTATTATTATTATGAACATGAAATAGTACTTTTCCTACTAAACAAAAGCAAAACAGTCAAATAATAATTAACATTAATAGTAAATAAAAAATAATAATAATCTGTTTAATTTATATTTACATACAAAACAAGTATAAAATACCTTTTTGTCATTGTTTGCCATTCGGTCTTTGGCCACTTTGGCTTTCTGAATGGCTTTCAGCACCTCCACGGTGTCGAGCTCTTTCTCTGTGGTGGTTGTACCGTCCAAACACACCTGCATGACAAACGTGAATTACATTTCTCGATCCTTTAAAAACAAAAATGTCCTGAAAACCACCTCATTTATGTAATATGACATTCTTCCTTCAATCCGTAACAATGCTGAACTGATGAGAAGCTCCATACCTCAGAGGCCCTGTCGCAGAACTGGGCCAGAACTTTAGTCCTGTAATCTGGGATGATGCACATGGGGTTTTCAGCCAGAGTCAGTTTCTCCAGACAGGGAAGAGTGCTGATGTGTTTAATTTCATCCAGCTACGCAAAACAGAAGAATGAGAGAATTATATCGAGCAAATAATAACATTTTGCGACAGTCAGTGCAAATAATAAACTACCTGTGCTAATTTGTTCTTGCTTAAGTCCAAGTTAACCAAGGAGTAAAGTTTACTGAGACCGGAGAGAGTCTCCAGCTGATTCCCAGCCAGATTCAAAGTCTTGACATTCCCGAGTTTAGTGTGAACGCACTCCAGGACGGTGAGTTTGTTGAAGGACAGATCCAGGTGAACCAGGTTGTACAAATGCTGCATTGAAAAATGTAGAAATAAATACATTGGCTTATTTAAACCACACAATCTTTGCATATTAAGACATTATTTTGAGAAAACACACCTGGAGGTTTTCCACGAGAGACAACTCATTATGGCTGAGGTCAAGAAATTCCACCTCAGGAATCAGTTTCTACAACAACAAAAAAGACCAGGAAAAGCTGAACTTTTATAATCAACACGGAAACAACTGGTATTTATTTCATATAAGGTAAGCCAACTCACCACAGACTCATCGATGCAGCGTATGAAGTTTCGGCTCATGTCCAGAGTGGTGAGCATCTTCCACGTGGGAATGATCGCCGTCACGGGACAGTCCGTATCCACACCCTCAGGTTCCCATTGCGCAAATTCAGACGCTTCAGGAACTAAGATTTCCTGTCGAAGGAGGAGCGTACATTGTCATTCGCACAACTTTCAGTGGCAGTAAAAAGGTTGAGAAGCTTGTTGGTTTTAAGACCTTTTTTTGGTCTTTTATAAAAGCAAAACAATTAAGGCAAAAACTAAAAACGTTGCAACCTTTTAAAGTAGGGGTGGGCGATATAACCAAATTCTTTTTTTCATGATATGAGACATTTTATTTGATGATAACAATATATATCACGATATTTTATCTTATTTCTGTTATTAAAAATAAGAAAAAAAGGAAGCAAATAACAAACAATAGGACAAATACAATATAACAAAAAAAAAATTATTAAACAAATTAAGTTTTTCAGGTACAATAGGTTTATTTAACATGTAGTTAGAATTAGTACATAAATGTATGAAACAAAATGTTAAAAAAAATTCTTTACTGTATGAATTAAATATAAATTTATTCTTATTAAAGCTAGAGCCTAAGTTTTTTCTTTCTTTTGTTTGATTGACATTAATGACACAGAGCAGAAGGTATATTAGGCTGCTGTCACTTTAAGAACCAAACGCACGGATCCATTATACTGATACACATCCAGTTTACACCCGACAGTTTACTTTCACTTGAGTTCACCCAAAAATTAGTCCATGATTTACTCATCCTGAACCCATCCTAGATGTATGTGACATTCTTCTTTCAGATAAGTACAATCAGAGTTATATTTAAAAAATGTCCTGGCTCTTCCAAGCCTTATACTGGGAGTCAATGGATATATTTTTTTAATTGTTAATTACGCTTTAAGTCCATTAAAGTGCATCCAACCGTGATAAAAGTGCTCGAAACGGCTCTGGGGGTTAATAAAGGTCTTCTGAAGTGAAGCGATGCATTCGTGTAAGAAAAAAAAACTATATTTAAAACTTCATCGACTAAAATAACTAGCTTCCAGCAGACGGCCGTACGCTAGGGATGCACCGATACCACTTTTTTCAGAACCGATCCGATACCAAAAATTCAGAGTATCGCCCGATACCGATGCCGATCCGATACCAACACAATTTTTTTTTAAATCAAGTAGAATTTATGTAACTCTTTGTGTGTTGAACTGATAAGCACTCTTTTGTGTGTAAAACACAATCTACTTAATACAGACAACTTCATTATAAAGAAAAACAAATCCCAAAAATATATGATCATAATCTATGACAAAAATGCTATTATAAACTAGATTAGTGGATGATTCAGCAGTAAAATTTAGTCTAGAAAAATCATGAGTCGACAATAATTGTATAAAATCTGAACATTTAGTGAAAAAAACAAATAAGAGACAATAAGTGTAACACTAAATCTGGTAAAACGTTACACATTGCTCTTTGTATTGTTGTAAAATACATTCATGAAAACAAGATAAAAATCAAAAAGATAAATTATTTTATATATAGCTATAGTCTACTATACAATTGAGACATGTTTTAAATGTATAGCACTGCTGTTTAATGAGGCAGCAACATATGATAGATAGAACAGAACAAGAAAGGCTATTAATAATCTTTCATTTCGTCACTGTATTATGATTATGAAAGGCTTCAATACAGTGCGGCACAAAGTGCTTATGCGCATCCCGAGCGCAGAATGATGCGCTTGAAGCAACATGGAGTCACAGCGTGCAGAGTCCGCATTGAAAAGTTCAAACCACAAACGAAAGACATATTGATGCGTAGTCTATTATACAGTATCTATCTATGGAATAGTTTATTGAGCCTTTTCTTTTAACAGTTTTAAATTTCAGTTACTGTGCGCGTGAAGAACAATTATAGTGCAGCTGACTCTAGTGTTGTGATCTAACAGACACCCGGTAGAAAGTAACAGGATTAAGTTACAGCAATAAAGTCTAGCAAGATAAAGTTGTTTTATGCGAAACCATATAGCTTTATCTACACATCAAGTATAATAATAGTAACATTGAATCATCTTGGAGAGGGTTTCATCATGTTGACTGACTCGTAACCGAACACGACGCGCTGTTGGAATGCTGAATGGAGAATGACTGAGAGCCGCAGCGGAGGGAAAAGTTTACATGATCTCGAATTTAATGACTTCAATGTTCATTTCTATCTCACATACTATAATGGCTTAAGAACACTTGTAATATAGTGCACGAAAACTTTATGGTGCTTTATAATGTTTTTGTGCCTTTTGTGGGGCTTAACAATAACACCGAATAGTATATGCACAATATCGGATTTGGATTGGCCTCGTCTGACTGATACCCGATCCGGCAAAAATGGCAGTATCGGACCCGATATCAGATACAAATATCGGATCGGAGCATCCCTACCGTACGCATCGACTTACGGCAAAAGAGTAACCCTTGAACTTGACGCACAACATAATGACAAACACGGTTGACCAGTCCTGTTTGAACCGCGAGAGGCGTCAAAGCTTACGCTACTCCTACGTCATACATCGTCAAGTGTAACTCTTGCGCCGTAAATCGATGCGTACGGCCGTCTGCGGGAAGGTAGATATTTTAGTCGAAAAAGTTTTAAATATGGATATTTTTCTTACTCTAACGCATCGCTTCACTTCAGAAGACCTTTATTAACCCCCGCAGAGTCGTTTCGAGCACTTTTATCATGGATGGATGCACTTTGATGGACTTAAAGCGCTATTAACAATTAAAAAATATATATCCATTGACTCCCAGTATAAGGCTTGGAAGAGCCAGGTCATTTTTAAAATAACTCCGATTGTATTCGTTTTGTTACTAGAGAAACTCTACTGCATTTTGAGATTCAAAAACCTAAGTTATAATCTAACACAACAACAGAAGCATCTAAAGTACCGTCATACTGCCGGCTGAGAGGTGTACGCTGAGCGTGGCCAGCGTGGGCTTGAGGGAAGGCAGACCTTTTATCTGTCCAGCATCGCAATCACTGATCTGAAAATAAAATATTTAAAAAAAAATGTGTTAGAAACATCGTCCTTCACAGACTCTCGATTTAACACAAAACGAACTCAAACGTGAGTGTCTTCACCTCGATCTGGAGCAGCGCTTTAAAGATGGACAGGTCAAACGGAAGGCTCTGCTCCTCGATGTTACTCGTCCCCACAGCTTTTTTCATTCCAGGGACCTGCATTTGGAGATTTTATGTATAGCTTTTAGTTATTCTTGTAATGTGCAAAAAATAAATAAGGTGATTCGATACATTTATACAGTTATACTTTTCTTTAACTTTACTTTGCTTAAAATGACATGCCCAAGTGTGCCGCACACCTCCTGAAAAGTGAAGCCAAATCCTTTTGATCGCCCCCTGGTGGCTGGCTGCAGTATAGGTCATAAACCTATTCATTTTCCTCTCCATATGTTCAAATGGGACACGAGCCACACTAAAAAATCCGATTACACTTCAAATAATTTTTTCCCAAAGATGTTTCCTGTTTTTTAGGTAGTTCTTATTACACTAGCATATGTTCAAGTTTGTTTTTCTAATAAGTTTGGTCAGAGAATGTCTAATAGAAGAGACTTGGCACTGTCTGGTTACTTCCGGTTTCTGGACTGGCTGCAGTAACACGTCTCTGTCCATGCGGAGGCGCTCGCAGGCGAGTGCAGAATGAATGGGAGTCTATGGGGTTTCACCCCCAGAAATCCACTTTTCTCATGATGTAATTTTTTGTCAAGTAATTTGAAAGTTGCATTCATGGGGGGGGGGGGGGGGGGGGGTAATACACACAGCTGAAAATTGCATTTTTATGTTCACTTATCTGTTCTAAAAATCCGTTCAAAAATGTGATGACGTCACATAATAGCAGAATGCTAGCGTGTTCCGGCCAACAACGACTTAACCTGTAAGAAATCGAAAGGACATAAGTACTCGTTCATTCGACTTTCGGACTATAATCTACATTGAACTTGCGGAATCAACAATAAAATCTACGTTGATTCAACGACAAGCAGGAGAAAGGGATACATTTAGCCGTCTAGCCCCATAGACTCCCATTCATTATGCACTCGCCCACGATCACCTCCAGTGGAATTTTAATGGAACTGCAACCAAGATGATATACAATGGGGCTAATAGGAAGTGCCAAGGCTGGTTTGGTTTTAGTTAGTTATTTGATGCTATAAAAATGCGGTGTGGGCAGGACCTTAATACCGCAGGGCTCTAAATGACATAATCGGCAATGACCATTTCTGGGATATTTTGGCTTCATTTTTCTAGAGTGGAAGGAAGCAGAGATGGGCCATCCATCTGTTTTACAGTCTATGGTCATGCATGATTAGGACACGCTGTTAGTAAAGATTCAGCACACACAGGAACACGAAGGCCTCAAAATAATACGCCATTCCTGTTATTTCAGAAACACTGTAAATTACAATTTTTCTGTATAATAAAAAAAAAGCTCTTTTCCTCACTTTTCCTAATTGAAAGTGATAAAATAACCCAAACTGCAGTGGTTCAACAGTTCAAACAAGTCAGAAAGTTATATATATATATATATATATATATATATATATATATATATATATATATATATATATATATATATATGCATGTATAAAATTTTATCAATAATAATAATAATAAATGTGTGTATACTGTATATAAAATGTATATTATAAATTAATTGACATAATTATTTATCAATTTACAGATTCAAAAAAATTACTAACATCAGCGAATCGATACTGACATATCGGGTACCAACGTGTCATACTTTCAGTAAAGTGACAAACTCCGACCTTGAGGTACTTGAGGCGGCAGGTGAAGTCCAGGATGTGCCCGAGGTCGGCCTTGACATCTCCGTTGGCACAGGTGGGCTTGGCGAGTTTCAGCTGCTGTGTGACGGCGTACAGCTGGAGGGGTCTGAGAAAAAACACCTCGCCTGCTGCCAACAACTGCTCACCTGGGAGAAGAGACACAACCACCACATTTAATAGAGAATACTGGAGTGCATACATGATGATAAAACTGATCATATTATGTGTAAATAAATATTTAAAAATGGGATTTGTTGAACATGCATTTAGTAATTTATCAGCTACTATGCGCCAATATAGTCTCTTTTTTTGCATTTCATCATCATCGGTAGAAAATGTGTAATATGATAATAAGGTTGTATTTTTTCCAATTAAAAAGCATTTTTTTCTAAACCAGGTTGCAAGACTATAGATGTCGAATGCAAAAGTCTCATTTGGAGCTTTATTATAAAATTACAGATTTTAAATACAGCCAATTATATCGCTTATCAGTCAATACATTTAATTTTGTACATTTCAAGCATGTAATAACTGGCTATTGATATAAAGTAACAGACCGTTATGAAAGAGCTCTTCAGCCAGGGCAGCAGCGATTCCATTGATTTCCTGAAAATAAGGATGTTTTTGTCAACATTCTAATGAAATCTAATGTCACGTCATTGAGCTTTTATGACCGGCATGTGCTTCTCCAACTCATTTCCTGAAAGATCTCGCCGGAGGAATGCAGAAACCACTTAAATTTCCTCCTTACAGCTTGTTTTTTTTTTTTTTGGTCTTCTAAATATTCTGAGAAAATGCCTTGAAACACTTTTATGTGGACAAATAAGGGTTATTATAGTTAACTAAAATAATAATAATAATTTTTGTTACATTAAATATAATGAACATTATCTGAAATTAAAATTTAAAAAACCTTAAACTTACTTTATTTCAGGTATTTGCCAAGGCAACATTTTTAATTTTCATTTAGTTTGATATTCTAAATCGATATACTAAAACAACATAATATAAATCTGAAATAAAAATTATATAAAAGGCTAATAAAACAGACAAAACACCACAAGATTACTAAAAATTCAACTAAAATTAAAACAAAAACACAAAATAAAACCTATTTTGAAATATTAATAACACTATAATATTATCTGAACACAACAGTATGGAAGCTTGTTTACGCCACAGAATCAAAAAAATTAAAAATTGTGAAAAATTAAAAAAGTCAGAATTCTGAGATAATATAATATACTAATACTAATAAACTCACCAAATATTGTGAGTTTATATGGTGCAATTCTAACTTTTTCAGAACTGCCGGTTTATGCAGCAATTATGGCTTTTTTCTCTCAGAATTGTGACATATCAACACACAATAGTGTGGGGGGAAAAAAACTAAATTGTGAGATTTCAACTTTTTTATTTTTTCATTCCATTAAGGAAAACAAGCTTCCATAGAATAATGCTAAAATAACTCAGGCACAAATCCAACAAAAGTGCCAATCGAGAACAGATGCATTTCTCCTCTCCAAAACAACTCAGTCCGGTCATATGCCTCTTCCAGACAAAAGCCATTCAGAGATCAATATCAATACAACTACTGTCAGCGGGAAAACATCGCTTACGGCCAGATCACAGGCCCTGCTGTTCTGAGAACCATTTATACGGCTGAGACGAGAGAATGCAGAGATTCATCTTTACTGGATGTGAAGACAACAGAGCAAGGGTTGCATCCAATTGTTTTGGATGGATTACACACAAACTCCAGTTAATATTTAACCGGCATGTGACAGATATGAAGCACAGGAATCTTCTGTTTACAATCTTGTAATCACATTAACGCAATCTCTCGCTTCTTAAGACAAAGCACATAAAAACTTACATAGAAGTGAAAATGCAAGAAGTTAGACAAGACTTTGGGAGTTGCCGCAGGGAATCTGCTGAGGAGTGTTTGGAGATAAACTTCCAGCTCCTTTTGTCGCTTCTCAACGAGGCTTTTGGAGTTTTTGCCGATGATCTTCTTGGGCGGCAGCAGATGTTTATCGATCTTCTTCTCCACAGTGAGCTGAAGTCAACAACATTTAATCAGTTTTATCAGTCACTCCCTGTGAACTATGAACACAATGTCAATATCTGAGGTCTGATCTATGGTTTTAGGAACGTTACTGCATAACTCACTTTTTCGTGCAAATCGTGAAAGTTGCTGTAACGATGTTTGACAGACCAACTGTGATCTCCAACCTTCACTTCTATAATGTAAACCTGAGGGGGTTGAGAAAATACATTTGTATTTGTTTTACATAAAACTAAATTGTTAATTAATACTGCTCATTAATATGTTTTAAACGCTGCAAACCAACCAACGCCTCTCCAGCTGGTCAAAGATTCATATATAACTCATATTGTGTTTTATGCAAATGAGCATGCAAATCCTTAAAGTGGCCTTTGACACTGTGTGGACCGCTATTTTTATTTATAATGAACATTGCCCATTAACAATTAAACACAGGGTTTCTCTAACCATTGATAAATTATTCCTATAATCATATAATGGCCTCTTATGCAAATCATCAAGTGTTTAAAAAACATCCGGTCTTATGCAACACACATTGTTTTCTTAAACGCCTCTTGTATTTTATACGTTATACAAATCTAATTTTAATCTTAACTAAATATACTTGTATCCAACAAAACTTATTTTATCTTATCACTTATTTTATTCGCAAATCGTCATCATAATCATGAATATGCACTGAACAGCCGACCCAAATAAAACCCTTCATACGGACCGTGTAATTCTCCACCAGCTCGGATCCCACGATGCGGACGCGTTTCTCCGGGCTCTGCTCTGACAGATGCGGCGCGTCCATCTTCACTTCAGCGCGAGTTTGAGCGCGGCGCGATTAAAAATGCAAGCCTAGCTGTCATTTAGCGCCTCCATCTTTGTTGTGGTTTAACCGAAACAAAGCTCCTCCTAATTTTTTTTCTCACAGGCCGCGGCGCTCGCACACAAAGAGAGCTTTATCGCCCCTATCGCATGAGGCTGTTACTGCTAAAACTATGCATTACATCGTCAGCAGAACTCAAATCATAAATATCAATACTATGACTCTATGACTATGTGAATTCAATGAGATTCCTCTAGATTTACTCTACGATGTACCCACTGACATATGAAGTAATGGGCTAATCTTTAATACATACAAAGAACAATACATTTATGCGTTTTTTTGTAGCTTATTTGATATCAGAGTAAAGTAATATTTTGATAGATATTAATATCAACCTCTATTCTTCTAAATATACGTTTAAATGTATATAAAACATACGGTCATGTGACTAGAGTTACTATAACAATCCCAAAAACCCTGCAATTTCATTATGAACCCCTAGGGGTTTCAGAGACAAGGAATAAGGTTGTGGTTGCAACCAATAATACATAAAAAAAAATCTATAAATAATAATAAATAATCATAAAGAACACCTATAGAATAAATTGTAAGAACTCTGTTACAATTCTGTTAATCAAATAATTTGATTGATTCCTTATATTTATGTATATACATTTATTTTAAAAAATGGCAAAGTATTATATTTAATAATTTTAAATATAACAATATACAATTTATAATAAAATAGCATTAATAGTTTAGCTAACATTATTTCAAGAAAGAAAACTAACACAATCACTGTTGCACAAATTATTTATTATTACTATAAAACTTATTATAACATAGGCCTATATAAATACATTTTATTTACTTATTAAAGGTATTCAGCTCACACATGGAAATCCAGCAACAAAGAAGCGTTGATGGAATTTTTGGTTCCCAGAACGTTCTTATTTGGTTCCCAAAAAAAAAAAAGGGAACCATTTGGAAACGTTATGTGTTTGTTGGGATGGTTTACTCACCACAAGTTAAAATATAAACTGATATAGCCTACTTCCTATCTCTCTCTGTCTCTATTTGTCTATATTTTCCCTTTTCTGTCTGTCTGTCTATCCTAGTTAAAATAAACTAATATAGGTATACTTCATACGTACCTCTGTTTCTATCTATCTATCTATCTATCTATCTATCTATCTATCTATCTATCTATCTATCTATCTATCTATCTATCTATCTATCTATCTATAATAAACTAACATATACTACTCCTATCTCCGTTTCATTCATCCATCCGGCTGTCTGTCTGTCTTTTCATCCAGGAGTTCATTTACTCACTCACTCACTCACTCGTGTCATCACTGATGCATTGAATGCATTCACTCCTTCATTTATTTATTTATTCATGTCAGGCTGAAGGCAACCATCTTTTTCTCGGTTCGTCGAGCTCAATGAGGGTTTAATACAGAAAATCAGTGCTTTAATCCTCCGCTAACGTTTAAGGAAGTGCCTTTTCCTCTTTGTTTGTTTTTCAAAGGTTTGACGAGGCTGGTCGAATGGAAGAAGAAAAGTGTGTGTTTGTAGCCTATGCGCCGTTAGGTCATAAACTAAGCATTTTAGTGACTGTCCCTACTACAAAATAGTAAGTAGGCTAATTGTTTAGGCGGTTCACTCATTTTAGACTCTCGATTAAACAATAAATGCCACATCGATGGAAAATCTTAGTCATATGGATAAATAAACAGAAAATGTGTTCATATGCATACATATAGTGTATTTAATATCCTAATAAGGATAAAGAGAGAGCGTTTTCGTGTATAGCCTAAAAGGGAACGGAGAAACAAACATAACGACTAAAAAGAGAACTGCTCGTTCATACGACAGCCATTAGTTTGTTGTCCTCACATCTTTCACATACATCACGTATACGCTCTCTTTGTCGTTATGACGTTTCTCAACTGATCTAGGGGCAGATTAGCGTTCTTGTCCATATATGAAAAAGACGCGGATTGACAGCAAAAACTGATCCTGGAACAGCAGCTGCGAAGACGCCCAGAGAAGGAACAAACCATTCAGATCGTGGAGGGGGAACATTTTCGGAATACGAAATAACGGCGTTGTCGGCACTCTTGATGTTGTTGTTTTAAAATATTTAAAATATAAGTATAAAGTAGCATATATAGGATGTTGTTAAATACAATTATAGGCATATTTGAAATACTTTACCTCAAGAAAGAATGAAACGCCCCTATGCCTTCAATGGGGTTTGAAGCGCCCCAACACTATAAATATCACACCAGAAGCTGATTTCTGTAGATGTCAACTGTCATATCGAGACAAGAGCTAGTCAGGTACGGGCAGAAAGAGTAGTTTGTTGGCATTTAACCAAAAGTAAAACAAACTACAAACATATTTTTTACACTCTTCAGACATTTAAACAACGCATTTGCTTTTAATCTGAGGCAAAAAGACACTGGTTACTCGGAAAAGCTGAGGAGGGGTGTGACTGATCTCAGATCAGAGCCACACGCGAGTCAAGCTGCCTATACAGAGGGCACTGCGCCAGGCTATGTGCCATCTAAAGCCAGTGACAAAGAAAAAATCGGAAAAGATAGTAAAAAGGTAGACGACTGAGGGGGTGAATCGTGTAGAAAGGCACGAGTAACCAAAACCCCTAATCAAGGAGAAGAAACAGCCTTTGTTGCCCTCTAGATTATGTGAGAGCGCCCTACAGCTGATGCTAGACACTGAGAAAATGTGTGGAAGGGGCATGATATGCCAATGGGAGGTCTACGGCAACAGACCTTCCATCAAGGAGACGGAAAAACACAAGAGCGACTCGAGGAGAAACAACGGCGGTGGTAAACACAAGTGGCACAAATGGGGAAGGAGGCCAGGAAGAAAGGCGCACTGTCCAGAAATGCGCAGAAATCGTGCGAGACCGTCTCGGTGGTCTAACGTTACCACTGTGGTCTCATTGCGTCCTGCCAATGTTCAAGGCAACCGAGCGCCTGGCATGAGGGCGCCCAGGAACACCAACCAGTTCCTCATGCATGAGAAATATCAGATGATGCATATGCGATCGGACTCAGTTGGCATAGACAGCGGGTCCGACTGCGAAATGGACTTTGCGGATATGGACTCGTACCTTGGTGTGCTGGAAAACGCTAGAGGCGCACTGTTGGACAGTCCAGATCTGTCTTCACCACCCACATTTTACGCACGTCAGATGAAGCAATGCCAGCCGTTTCCCTTCTTCGGCTTCGATCAAGAGGAAAGCATGCAGTATTTCCCATCAGAAGACGATGTGTTGCAAAGCGAAGGCTTCATGCAAAGGGACTTCAAAGAATTCTGTGACACTGTGGCACCATGTATTTAGACACCTGCCACAGGTAACACGTTTACATCATCACTACGGTGGTTTCTGAACTGTTTTTCACAACTAAATCTGTCGATTGCAATGTGACAAGACATTGTTTTGTTTGTTTGTTCTGTGATGTATTAAGACTGGTCTGTTTAGGGGGGGAGAAAAGGGTCCAAAGTAGGAGTGTGACCAGCCAGCCAATCACCATCAAGATCATTTGATCACTCATGACAAACATAGCAGCTGTTTGTACTGCAAAACTAAACCATATGTGAATGTTTTTTCATAATAAATTGTCATTTTGCTATACACATTGTCTATATTTTTTTATTCACTGTTTATATTTTGGATACGTTTTGCTCAATGAATAATAACCTGCAAATATCAGATTGACTTGTCAAAGATAATCATTCACAACCTTTGCATCATTTACAGTTGCATTGTTGAAACCGAACAACATTTTACAGAATGGCATTATCCAAATATTTTGGGGTCATGAAAGGAGACGCATGACAGAAATATGATGCCTGCGTAACATTTAGGAAGCACCTTTTCTTCTTTCCAGCATACACATATACACACCCTTCTTGTACATCAGTGCTGGCTCTTGAAGATCTGACACAAGAACAATAGCAATGCTCATGAGACAAGGTGTGTGTGCAAAAGAGCCTCTATATAACGTATAATCTGTGTCACTAATTGGGTTTCCGTTCTGAAGCACACAATGAGACCTATTATCATCTTTAGTCTTGTGTATGATGTGTTAAGGAAATTTAAAGCCCTGCTAGTCAATAAAAATGCAAAAAAGTGTTCAATAAAAAGGCTGAGATGAAATCTTTCTCATGAATAGACCCCGAGAGTTTTGATCAACAGCGGTTCGGCCCCTTTCCTGCACAGCTTGCCAACTGCACGTCAGATAATCGTAGTGGAACTTGTTCCAGCCAAACCTATAGGATTGTATGTTCAATCCCCCGACTCCATTTCTAGCCCTTTAACTGCCGATAAAAGAAATAAACACTTCACTAAGATGGGAAAAGAGACTTTCAAATGGATTTTAGGAGTGTGGTAGTTGACATGGCAGGAGTGTCTTGAATCTAAAACCATTTTTAAATAATTTATTTTACTTGCAATATTTATGACCTCATCATTTGAAAGAATACATAATATTTTATAAAAATATATATTATATATTTTAAAATAAGTATATTTTGCATAAAGGAAATTGAGGATCATGAAGAGTTTTTTTTTAATATATTTTGTTATTTTCATGACAAACATGTTTTTTAACATGTTGCTATTTTTTTGTCATTTAATTTAAATGAAAAATGAATATGCCTACATTGGTTTTATTTCAATTTGCATAAATAAAAGACAGTATAACAAATACTATATGAAAATATGTATACATACTATATAAAAAATATGTATACATAACTATCGTGAAAATGCAAAAAAAAAAAAAAATGAACGGTCCTAGAACAGGCTGCATCTTCCTTAAGCAAAATATAACTTTGTTTTTGTGACAAAATGTGGCATGGGCATGTTTTTGACAGGTTTCCACAGATTTACTCTTGTCAATAAAAATGGAAATTTAATGACAGTTACAGCTTCTAAAAATGCACGCTTAAACATTAATATCAATTTGAATCTAAACCTTGATGAAAGAAAACTTTCTCAGAGCATAAAATAAAACTTTTAAATCTATTGTTCTATTCAAATACACGCAGATTAAAATTGCCTTATGCCAGGAACAAGATTTCAGGGGCTTACATGTGTTGAATGAGGCAAAGCTGTCCCTTTGACCAGAGCTTAAGGTGTTCAGATCAAATGTGTCTTGTGGTTCATCAAGGTTGGCTGAGGAGTTAATCAGTAAACAAAATGGTTTAACATCAAACTCATTTTGTCAAATAAATATGATATAACATTTAGATAAGTGTTAGAAAGGACGCTCCCACACTGTAAACGGACAGGTTACATGCCTCGGCAGTGTCCTGCATAATCTTTATAATTTGTGTATAATTGTTATGACCTCATATTGGTTTTATGACCTCATACTGATCAAGAAACTACATGGAATACTTTTAAAAGTTAATGAAAAAAGAGAATTATTTCAGGCCATAAACATTGTCAATGCCATTTTTGATAACCGTTCTAAAAAGGAAGTATAGAATTCTGGTATTGAAATCAAATTGAAACTCTGAAATAAGGAAGAATTTGGATTCAACTTCCAAAGAAGCAGAAGATCTTGATCATGTGATAATGAGGGTATAGGAGGAGGGGAAAGACAGGATAATGACTGCTAACAGTCAAGCAAGAACTTCAGTAAGCATATGTGATGTCAAACCTAGCCCTCCATGCATGCCTTGTTCTCCTTTTATTTATCTTTCATAAAAGTATTTCATATTCATATAGTGAAATATATGCAATATAAACAGTTAGTTGTCTCTAAACCCCTCCTCCCGAAAGCCTACTCTGCGATTGGTCAGATGGCCCAGTCCGTTGTGATTGGTCTACTCTGCTCTGATTGGTCAGATGGCCCAGTCCGTTGTGATTGGTCTACTCTGCTCTGATTGGTCAGATGGCCCAGTCTGTTGTGATTGGTCTACTCTGCTCTGACTGGTCAGACGCAGAGGTGTCAATTCCAGGGGTCAGAAAGTAAAAGTCCTGCCATATGTTTATTCCACCCATTAACTCATTAACATTAACAGCTGATTTCACTAATTAGTTCTATCTCCTGGCTGAAAAACTGTGCTAATTAGCAAATCCAGGTGATTGGAACAAAATACTGAGGAGGAATTTTACTTTCTGAACCTGGACTTGACACCTCTGGTCAGACGGCCCAGTCTGTTGTGTTTGGTCTACTCTGCTCTGATTGGTCAGACAGCCCAGTCTGTTGAGATTGGTCGATTGGTCTTACAGCAGGTGTCGGAAACGAAACGCCATTACATACCTGAATTTCAGCAATTGTGCAGTGAACAGTAACGATGGCATCGGTTTTTCCGTTTCAATTCCAGCTTAAGTTCTCCTCCTTTTGAAGTGCAGCAAAGTGGATTCACAGCACTGAAAACAGAGTCTTCTCGACATGTTGACAACACAAATCAAACTCTTACCGGCCTCAGCTACAACTACAGAGTTGTTGTAGCTGAGGCCAACAAAGTAGATGTTGTTCATGGGCAAGCCAATGAAAACCATAGGCTGGCATTATTTAAAAAAAAAAATTATATTATTACATAGGTATGTAACAGGAACTGAGACTGGAATTGATGAGGACTCATTTCGGCAGTTCAGAATCAATTCTTTCTTTTAGAACACAATAATTTGTACGGGAGGCCCGCAAGAGACGAGGCGATCTCCAATACCAAGGGTCGCCGATACACATTTACGAAGACTACACACCGGAGGTCCTCGAGCAACATGCTAAGTACCGTGACGCCATGTCAACGCTATACAACCTGGGCCTCAGACCGTCTCTCAGACTGTCTCTCCTATTCCCAGCCCGCTTACAGATTACGCTACCCAATGGAGCTAAGAAGAAGCTAGCTTTGCCCGAGGAGGTTTCGACCTTTGCGGCTAACTACCAGCAGAGACCAGACATGGAGGTCGACTAACTGACTTAGTCAGCTGACGGCTGGCTGCACTAGCTGTGTTGACTAGCTTTTTCCTGAGGCAGATCTACTCCGCTTTACTGCGGGTTATGGACCCTGAGCCCGGACTAAATTGAGACAATGTACAGCAGGTGAGCCCCCAGCTAGTTTTTGAGCTAAATGGCAGCTAATTAGCAGGCTAAAGGTCTGTGGCCCTGTGGATGACACTCCATAACTTTTGAGGGGTGAAACATTGAAGATGCTGGACCAGAGACACAGTAAACTGAGTCTGTAGTGCACTCGGATGCTGTATGTTGTTAAGAATACAATAACTTTGTCTTTGATCTTTAAAACTTTGCAGACTTTTATATTCGCAAACAGCACACTGCATCATTCGCTTCCAGTTCTGTTAGTTATACAAAACAGTCCTTTATGCTATTTGTTATCATATTATTTAATCCATTGTCATAATTATAAACACACTGGTTAGTAGTGCAAATAGTTTTACTGCACTTTGCATGTCTCATTGAAATCTATATACATTTATCTGACATTTGTCACTGGCAAAATATATAGTTTGTGTTTAAAATCATTGGGGCAAAAAACATTAAAATCAAAATAAGCCACTGTAGAAACTGATGCCAGTAAATCCTTATTAATTGTACTTTGGTTGCTAATGTTAATTACAGATAATTCCATCAGTGGTTTGGACAGGGGAATGCAAAAAAATCTGTATAGGCAAATACTACAGTGAAAACTGAAAAACTTTACATGGATTCTTACATCCAAAATAAATGTGAGCTATACCTTTAAATTTCCAAGAGCCTGATTACAGTTGAGGGCTGGTGTGGATGTGTGTTTTGTGGGGGATGGGTTCCTCTCAAAGGCCTTTGCTATAGAAACAAATCTGTGACTTGTGTTGAAAACTTTAGGTGCAAGTGGGGCACAATTATGCCCACTGTAAAAAAAACATGTTCTTACTTAGTATTTTGTCTGGTTTTTCTATTGCACTTATCTAAGAAAAATTACTAACTAATTAGACTGAAAATATACTGAGTTAGAAAATCCTTTGTTGCAGTGTCCTCTTCTTATGACGTCATGACATGCAAGACCAAAAGGCATGTCAGCTTGACTCACAACTGTTTGACCTGCTGAGCAAGTTATCAATACTTCACACAACTAGCATATTGTCAGGCTGTGGAGTGTTTTAACCACGACCAAAATTTGTCAGCCTGAAACATCCTGGGTGCACAAAGCACTTAAGCAAGAAGGTTAGCAAGTTTAGCTACAGTAGCTAGACTTATTTTCTGAGTAAATTACTATATGGTTGTGTAGAGATGAAAAGTTCTTGATTTAGGCAATAAGGTAGCCTACATATTTATGGATAAAGAGTGTAGCTAGCAACTCTTTTAGCAGTGATTATGATCACAATGTAGCATAGCCTCAAATGCTATAGCGCTAACTGGTAAAAATGTATCTCGAATGCATTGTGGTCACACTAAGATAGAAGTGTCTGTCAAATACATGTATGTAGCTGTAAATGTGAATTATTTTAGCTCAACAACATTCACGCAGCGCAAACCAAGATCTGATTTTCTAAAATAGCAACAAAAGCAGCATTGAGCAAACAGCAGATAAGGTGAAGGCACGACCCACAGACTGTGAATGCGAGTCCGTTCCCTTCCCCCGCTGCTAAAGACACTGCGATCAGGATTATTCAGCGAGATAATTATATAAGAGAGCACTCAATCCCAATCGACTCTCTCCCTCCCGCTGACTAGCTCTCTTCCTCTTGCACGTAGCTTAATCTCCTAACAGGCCCAAAGGCTGCACTTCATGTTTTACGCCCCCTCCCTTTCCCTCTATCCTCTCTTCTCCTTCACAGACGTCTCTAACAATAAAGGGCCTCCTACATCCAATATAGAGCAAATCATGCACCACAAACGGCCTGGTTTCATGCAGATGATCCGTCTCTGTCAGCCTGGAGTGGGTTGAGCACTGGGGTTTGATCAACAGGACTGTTTTTGCCAAAATGCAGCAGCTCTTGAAAGCAAAATGTGGTTTTTCATTGTCAAAGATGAAGAAATTTGGGAACCTTTGGGCATCCTCTCTTAAAAATTAGAGTAATGGTTTAGGATGAATACTGATTAAGAAATATATGACTTCTGATAAAACATGTATCCAAGAACATATCCTTTATACATTACAACAGGACTGGTTTTCCTGATGCATTATTTATACACTCCAAGAAAAAAATCTGTGGAAAACGTCCTGTCAGAAAATTACCACCTAGTACTTTATGGACATTTCCTTCAACCTTAAAACCCAGCCTGGAGTGAACCCAGCCAACAAATCCATATACTGATAAAATAACTGTGAAAAAAATCAATACGGAAAATTTCTTCATTATAACTGTACCTGGGTTGTATTTTTTAGAATGTATACTATTATAGTATTTTTTTATTTTTTGGAGTTAGCTTTTACTTTTATATTTTCATTTTAATTGTAGTAAATTTGGTGTTTGTCATTTTATTACTTTTTTATTTCAGTTTTAGTAATATTAACTAAACTTCTAATTTATTTCAGTTACTTTTTTACATTTTTAAATTTTATTTAAATAGAATTTTTATTTTGTTTCAGTTACCGAAACAATTACTTTAACAATGAGTAACACTGCCTTGAAGGCAACGCTGCCATTTTGGATTCTCCCTCTGTGATTTTCTACCCAGCTGCAGTTACAGTTGACGTCATTTTATGGATATTGTGATTCTCACTTCTATAAATTAACCGGTATGATTCCAAGGAAACAATCTGACGGCATGAACAGAATGTTAGGTGAATCCTCAATATTTCAAGGTGTTTTCCTATAGACAGTGTTAAATGAAGCATCACTGGTTCTCATATTTAGTTTGATTTACTCTAAACCCTATCTAGATATATTGTAGTGCACATTACTGCTCACTAACTGGTTTTAATGTAAATAGTTTCACTATAGGTGTTTGTGTGGTTCCTGGATATTTAAGGCATTTTCTAAATGACTCATCTGTAATTTCTCCAACAGGAAACAGATGCTTTATGATGATCATCATAATTATTTAAAGTCAGACAAAAGAGTAAAAATTATGATGGTGTCTGCACAGTAAATTGGCATAAAAAAGGTGCATTTTAAATGCTCACAAACCAGCTCGTTATAATGTGTACAGTAAAAGTTTACAACTCACACATAACCAAAGACTGAAGCTTTAAACTAACATTTTCAGCTTTTCTGTTAGTGTGCAACAAGTTCCACCACACATGCGACACACCCCTTAACTAACTATAAGCGCTTGAGTAAATAAACCTCAGCTTGCTGCAACAAGCATATTGGAATGCTGCTAATTTTAGTGCCAGTCGACACCATCCACTTTCCCTCTTTTTATACATTCCCCCCCCCCCCCATTTCATTTTTGTGCCAAAATGGTTTGTGTAAAACTAAGGAGCGATTTTGATTTCTCTCAGTGCAAAAACAGACTGTGTACATTCTTGCTGTCACACACTAACATGATTAGCTACAGCAACAGCCAATCAGAGAGCAAGTAGCCTTTGAAATGGCCGTTGAAGATATTAGCCCCATCCTATCATGGAAGACGCTGATATTATCTGAGCCCCTACGCTGGTTGTGAACAGTAATAGTTATAGATCCAAACAAGTCCTCTTTGAGAAGTTGGTGGGCAGGATGGGGTGGGATTTGAGGAACAGAGGGAGGAGTGTTTGGGGGGAGAACACACAAGACCGTAAAGTATGGAAAAATACAGACTTTTGAGAGTTTTTTCTCATAGTAAATGCACGGGGATTCATTGCAAAGTGTTGCGCAATAGCATCTGTTGCTGCATACTGCAGCTAAACTCAATACTTTCATTCAAGAAAGGCTAAAGCTAACATTTTAGGGGTTTTACCTGTAAGAAATTCAGACATCTACTTAATTGCATGTTTATATAAAACAATGTCCAAAGCAGCTCAATGTATGTGTAAACCTTTACACTTGCAGGCATGTGTGTCTGTGTGTCATTTGGGGGAAGGGCTGTTATTCTAGTCAGGCGCAGGCTAGTCACATGACTGTCTTTTTGAGCTGGCTAGCGCACTGTAACCGTGGAAGTTATTCGCACTATGATTGGAATTTACAAAGTAAAGTGTAAATATTTCAAACCATCGCACATTCTGGTTCCTTCCCACTCTGAAATAAGCCTCCCTTTGTAATTAAAACTTCCAACATTCATTCATCTCAGTCAAACAGCTTGCTAATCTTTTCTAACAGAAGTTAACTGGTGAGAAAACAAGAAAGGGACTTTAAAATGAACTTGACTGTGTTGAATTAATGTTTAAATGGAGAATGAATTGGCTAACAGCTGTTGGTTTACCACCCCTTCATTCACATATTAGCATTTACAGTTAGCAACCCAAAGTGCCTGGGACTATAAATGTGAGATCAGATCTTAAAAATATAGAACCAAAAAAAAAAAAACATTTTACAGCCTGATGTCATTGGAGAATGATTTTAACTTACACAAAGAACTGTATTTGCTAGCTCTTTAGAAAACCATCTATTAGGCTCCTGCTGCTTTAAATGACACAGAAAGCAAAATGCTTATCAGTGGAACCTGTATGTGACATCAAGAACTTGACAATCTCCACAGAATCATACAGCAACTCAAGAACCTTATATTTTCATACAGTCATGAAAGATTTTTCAAATCATGTGTTTTGTTGAGGAGAGATGTGCTACTTTATAACGGGTTAAAAAATATTCCCACAAACATACATTGAAGAATGAAATCAAGCAATAATTAGACACCAGAAAATCACAGACTTTTGGGCTCTTTTGAAACACACTGGCAACATGCTAACTAGCAAATTCAACATCTTAGCATTAACAACATGCTAAAAATCACTCAAACATCGGTAACACTTTACACAGGTCCCATTTGCTAGCATTAGTTAATGCATTAACTAACATAAAATAACAATGAGCAGTATATTTTTAGCATTTATTTACCTTTGTTAAAAATAGGTAATAAACTCTGGATCTTAAAGTGTTAGTAAATTGAGATTACCATTAACTAAGATTAATAATACAAAAATTAACCATGGTTTTACTACAAAAAAAAAAAACATGGTTATTGTAGTTAAACCATGGTAATGTCAAATTAACCATGGTTTTGCTTCACTAACCATAGTTAAACCATGGTATTTGTAGTAAAACTGGATAAACAAAAGGTAAACAGTCAGCCAAAAAAACATCATGGTTAATTTTTGTAAGTATTACTCTTTCTTAGTTTATTTAACTAATGATAATAACATGAAAGCTTTTTGTAAAGTGTTACCAAAACATCTTGGCGTCATGACAGTACCACTTTATTTTTTCTCTAGAAAGTCCCCAAGTTAATACGTGTTATAACGATTGATGGCCAAAAAAAGGACATAGTTCTTTAGCAAAACAAAATGGCAGTTTCAGGGGACTTATGTCACTGCAGAACAGCTGCTCCATTCCTTCATGAGCTATAGACACCAGCTGTGATGTCACAGTGAAATTGGAAACCGCAGCGTCCTGTTTATGCACTGAACACAGTGTTCATGTCTATAGTTCAGACCTACGGATGTGCCACAATGCCTATAGAGATCAAAACCACTGTCAATCAAACACAAAGTCAATGGAACAATGATATTCGTGAATACACACACACTAGCTGGACAGAGCCAAACGGTTCCTCTAGATTTATTAAGGGTTTCATCAGCAGACGAAAATAACAGTGTGAGATGTTTGCACTTGAATGTTTAATTCTTGGCCTTCGCACAGACTGACGTTAAACATCTTCCAGTGCCAACTGACCTGAACTTGTGTAACTAAAGAGTGTGACAAGCTACAATCCACCCACAAACACTATTCTAATTTAAATTAACTGCAATACAGCAAAATAAAAGTGATTACAAACGGAAAAAAAGTGACCGTTTGCAACACCTACAGTTATATATATATATATATATATATATATACAGGTCCTTCTCAAAAAATTAGCATATTGTTTTCCATAAAACAAAATTAGTTCATTATTTTCCATAATGTAATGATAAAAATTAAACTTTCATATATTTTAGATTCATTGCACACCAACTGAAATATTTCAGGTCTTTTATTGTTTTAATGCTGATGATTTTGGCATACAGCTCATGAAAACCCAAAATTCCTATCTCAAAAAATTAGCATATCATGAAAAGGTTCTCTAAACGAGCTATTAACCTAATCATCTGAATCAACTAATTAACTCTAAACACCTGCAAAAGATTCCTGAGGCTTTTAAAAACTCCCAGCCTGTTTCATTACTCAAAACCGCAATCATGGGTAAGACTGCCGACCTGACTGCTGTCCAGAAGGCCATCATTGACACCCTCAAGCAAGAGGGTAAGACACAGAAAGAAATTTCTGAGCAAATAGGCTGTTCCCAGAGTGCTGTATCAAGGCACCTCAGTGGGAAGTCTGTGGGAAGGAAATAGTGTGGCAAAAAAACGCTGCACAACGAGAAGAGGTGACTGGACCCTGAGGAAGATTGTGGAGAAGGACCGATTCCAGACCTTGGGGGACCTGCGGAAGCAGTGGACTGAGTCTGGAGTAGAAACATCCAGAGCCACCGTGCACAGGCGTGTGCAGAAAATGGGCTACAGGTGCCGCATTCCCCAGGTCAAGCCACTTTTGAACCAGAAACAGCGGCAGAAGCGCCTGACCTGGGCTACAGAGAAGCAGCACTGGACTGTTGCTCAGTTTTGCATGTCATTCGGAAATCAAGGTGCCAGAGTCTGGAGGAAGACTGGGGAGAAGGAAATGCCAAAATGCCTGAAGTCCAGTGTCAAGTACCCACAGTCAGTGATGGTCTGGGGTGCCATGTCAGCTGCTGTGTTTTATCAAGTCCAGGGTCAATGCAGCTAGCTATCAGGAGATTTTGGAGCACTTCATGCTTCCATCTGCTGAAAAGCTTTATGGAGATGAAGATTTAATTTTTCAGCACGACCTGGCACCTGCTCACAGTGCCAAAACCACTGGTAAATGGTTTACTGACCATGGTATTACTGTGCTCAATTGGCCTGCCAACTCTCCTGACCTGAACCCCATAGAGAATCTGTGGGATATTGTGAAGAGAAAGTTTAGAGACGCAAGACCCAACACTCTGGATGAGCTTAAGGCCGCTATCGAAGCATCCTGGGCCTCCATAACACCTCAGAAGTGCCACAGGCTGATTGCCTCCATGCCACGCCGCAATTTCTTTCTGTGTCTTACCCTCTTGCTTGAGGGTGTCAATGATGGCCTTCTGGACAGCAGTCAGGTCGGCAGTCTTACCCATGATTGCGGTTTTGAGTAATGAAACAGGCTGGGAGTTTTTAAAAGCCTCAGGAATCTTTTGCAGGTGTTTAGAGTTAATTAGGGGATTCAGATGATTAGGTTAATAGCTCGTTTAGAGACCCTTTTCATGATATGCAAATTTTTTGAGATAGGAATTTTGGGTTTTCATGAGCTGTATGCCAAAATCATCAGTATTAAAACAGTAAAAGACCTGAAATATTTCAGTTGGTGTGCAATGAATCTAAAATATATGAAAGTTTAATTTTTATCATTACATTATGGAAAATAATGAACTTTATCACAATATGCTAATTTTTTGAGAAGGACCTGTATATATTTTACTTGTACACTTATGCAAATTTTAACCCAAATTATTACAATTAAAGAATCCTTTAAATCAAATAAAGAAATCTTAAAGGCCCTTTTGCACAAGTTAGTGGAAACTGCTTGAGTCTGCAGATAAGGGTAAGAATAAACACTAGTGGTCAAATATCACTATCATTAGACAAGGCCGAAGAGTTTTCTCAATCACCTTCACACATACAATTACACATTTTCCCCACATGTAAAATGCAGCTAAAAAACAATACTTCCTGAGAAACTAGATGCAAGAATGGCTTTAACCACAAAAAAGTTTCCTATCATTTCATGAAACATTTGTATGATCTTCTGGGCAGAGCATACTAAATGATCTTGCGGCACGAGCAAACATGAAAAGCACAAAAGTTGGTTTTTGACAAAACAACTCTGTGTGCTGATTCTGTGGTTTGGAGAAAGTGAGTGAGGAATGAAAATAAACACTGAAGCCTGCTGTAACAGTCATGAAAGTATCATCACACCACCCTCTAGTGGTGCAAACCAACATTTATTCAATCAAAAACATGTTTCAATCATACAAAGGGAATATGCATTAGATGCTGTTATTTGAAGAATAAATTACAGCTATTAAACAGAATATGAATGGGTGCAACAATTTCTCTGAAAACCTGTTTTCCGTAAGAATTGTTCAGGTCTTCAGCGATGGCCTCTGGCGTCTTTTGGCATCTCTGTGTTTCTTGCGACACTCCTGTTGGGGGGAAAAACAGCTGTAACTTCATGTCATAAATAAAAACTGCACAACAAATATCAATACTTTCAAATGTCAAACAACTATTTTAAAATATGGTAAACTAGGAGTCCACAATCTTTTTCGAGCCAAGAGACTGCGCATAAAATGTTGCATTTTAATAATATGCACATATTATTAATAATAACAATATGTACATACTATATTCTAATAGTAGTTAGTACATAGTTTAATGTGGGAGGGGACAAGGACGCATTTAGCTTTGTTTGAAGTGAAATTAATATTTTAATATTATTTTTTTCCATATAAATAATTATACAAATCAAGTACATCTCTGAGTGACGTCCTCTTCTCTTCCCAGGCTTCCCTCTGGTCTCCAAGTTTTCCTCTTCGACAGAACATTCCTGGCCCCTCTGATGAAAAAATCAAAAAGATTTCATATGCAGATCATTTTAAAGGCACAAAAGGTAGATCAATTTTAAAAAACATAAAAATCCATTTTAATTTACCCCCCCACACACAGGCATGAATAATCCATCCAATATGCTGCTGTTATAGTTTGTTTGTGAACATTTTTATTTAATCATGAACATCTTAAGTTGTCAGGATTATAAATGAACCCTATAATGAAGAAAAACAGTTTAAATCTCACCTTTTAACCGTTCGTCATCTTGATAGAAAAAGAAAAACCTCTTTTTTGATGGTGTTGGTTCCCTGCACAAAATATTACACTTTAATCGAAAATATCGATATTTTGTTATATAAATATACTGTATGAAAACCTTTGCTTTTTTCTTGTTTGATTAGAGGCCTTGAAAGAGAGTGAGATCTTCTATATTTGTACTTCATTTAATGTTCAAGTATTTGATGTTGTAGTTCTACAAGGAACATATTTGAAAAGATTAACAAATAGATTCAAATTTAAATCATAATATAATTACTGTGTGATTTTGCTGGAAGCGGATTGGTCCTCCTCAACCTCGTCCACGCCTTCCTCGTCTGAACTGCTGTCCTGGAAACGAGGGTCCACTTGCCAAGAGAACTTGGCTCCTTTTAATGTCTCTATTTTGTACCCGTCTGATTGTCCAAAAAATACAGTAATTTTATACTTGAACATAAAACTGTTAAATGTGGTATAATGTAAAAGTGATTTCAGAACAATAAAATAAAAATAAGCTGCATAAATAAACACAAACAGCAATCCTGAATGAAAACGATTAATAAACCAATGGCGAAAACCAATATCCAATGATCTTGCTATAATAAAAATAGATGAATTCGATGTAAATGATTGATTCACCTGTGTTAGTGGTCGTCTGCGCAGCGGAGTCCTCGCCAAAGAAGGAGAACTTGAATCCGGCTGATGTGTCTTCATAGGCTTCAACATTAGAAGTGAAGGAAACTTCCATTGGCGTCATTATATCTTCAGTCTCTTCTGCCTCTTTGTCCCATGAAACCGTCTCCTTCTCATCCTGGTTTTCTTTGGACATCCCAAAGACCTCCTTCAAATCCGCCGCCACCTCAAAGTAAATGTCCTTAGACACCTCGGGGAGTTTTTCAGCCTCTTCACGTTTCTTTCGTCTTGCCGCTTTGCTGTACGACACCAAAAACGCAAATGTTAAATGGCGCCATGAGGAGCAAAGTTAACTAAAATAGAGTTCATAATATAATACCTTTCTTTCTTCGGCTGCTCGATCTTGGACTCAAAAGCAGCGTGTTCCTCTTGTGTTGGGTCGTAATGCAGGCTCGAAACATCTCTGCAAAGACAAACAAGGTACATAAACTCTTTTTAAAAAACATATGAAGAAAAAAGATGTGTGCGGAAAGAACATCTGAATGCAAAGTCATACTTGAATGTCTTGGTCTTTTTGGTGTTTTGAGGCTGTATGCTTGTTTTTAAAATGCTCTGGAGGATGTCTAGACTTTTCTTTTTCTCTTCAAGAAGTTGTTTTTCTTCATTTTCTGGAGCCGCGTCATCTGAAGTTTAAAAGATTGAAACCGTTGAATAATTCTTGCATCAACCACATTTAGGTCCAAGAACAGACTCAAATAAATCACAAATCACAAGTTACCTTTTTCTTCAGTCTCATCGTCGCTTTCCAGAAATCTTGAATCGATCTGGAATCTCGAATCTGTTCCGAATCTAGCCTGCAACTTCATGAGCTGAAAACAAATGAAGAAAGATGAATGAGAATTTAAACGAACTAAACATAATCTCTATCTTGAAAGATAGTCTTAATTCAAACCTTCTGTCCAGCTTTGCCCTCAAACTGAGGCTTTATCTGGAAACGATCATCCTCAGCACCATCATCCTCATCTTCACTGTTGAACAGCTTGTTGCAACCTGGCTTTTTGTTCTCCTGTAGAATTATGATGAAAATAAACACAAAGAGCATGAAGAACAACTCAAAGAGTTCAATTTCGAATTCCAATCTTGGTCCATATTTGCCTTTTCTTTTGATGTGGACACTTGTTGATCATCGTGTTCAGAATCATCCTCAAAAAGGCTTTTTTTCTGGCTTGTTGGTTGCTCTTCTGGTTTGTTTGTGGTTGTGTCCTCTTCTTCATCAGAATCAAACACAATGTGTTTGCCTCTGTTCGCTTCCACCTTGTCCTGAAAAAGATCAAGTTGGAGTAAGTGGCACTGGTATCGTGAAAGGTGCGTGAGCTGGAGGCGCTGCCCACGAAGCTATCTGCTAAATTAAAAAAATATTTCAATTTTAAAATAGCCCAATTACCAATATGGCACAGATGCATAGTGAATCCCTTAAAATTCAGCCTTTTCCTCATATAAACCATATTCAGACGATGTAGAGTTGTACAATAGTTCTACTCACCACGCTGGAAAGAGCCCCCTGAATGAGTTTCTTCTGCTGTTCGGTCTCTTTCTGTCGTTGCTCCAGCGCCGCAAGACGTTTTTGGTTGTCCTTCTGTTGTTTCTGAGCGTCTATGACAGTTAAGTGAAGAACTGTTGGAAGCGACTCAACTTTCTTTGAATCAACTGGTTTGGAATCCTTTGGCTGAGGTCTGGACTTCTCCTCATCATCACTAGTCTCCGATTCCTCACTAGAAGAGTCACTACTGCAGGATCTGGAGGGATTCGTCTTCTTGGGTTTGATTTGGGTGTTTGAGTTAGAGCTAACAGTCTTCAGTTTGGTTTCAGGGTTGTTTCTTATCGATTGTGTCACTGAGGACGTTTTAGAAGTGATGACTTCAGAACTATCTTCATTATCTTCCTCGCTGCTCTCTGAATCACTACTGGAAGATCTGGAGATCTTCGTCTGCTTGGGTTTGATTGGGGTGTTTGAGTTGTTAGAGCTAACAGTCTTCAGTTTGGTTTCAGGGATGGTACCTACTGACTGTGTCGCTGGAGATGTTTTAAAAGTGACGACTTTAGCACTTTCGCCGCCTTCTTCACTGGTTTCCGATTCTTCACTAGAAGAATCATCTTCCGATGATTGGTTCTCAAGTTTCTTTGAGGTTGAGTGTACCTTTAAATTTGACAGCTTCTGTTGAGATGGACGGGTTGAAGACGGTGGTTGACTTGTATCTTCTGAAACGCTTCGTTCTTTCAAATTCAGGTCTTGTTTGAGTCTTTTAGGAGATTCACAGTCAATACTCTGAGCGACCCTTTTCAAGATGGGCTCTGGACCTCCAAAGAGATCCTTTGTTCCAATGAATGCTGGAAGAGATACTTTGGTCACCTGATTCTTACTTTCTTTGTCAGGGGTGTAGCCTTTAAAAAGCGAAGCTAGAATATCTTCAGGGTTAATATCTCTTCTTTTGAGTGGTGCACTTGGGATCTTGATTTCTTCTATGGGTTCTTCTACACTTTCATCATCTGAAATCACCTTTGTGTTTTTAGCTAGCTGCTCCAAGTCTGCTAGAGAGAGCTCTAAGCGGCAGCATTTCCCCATCATGGCTTCATATTCAGAATCTATGCTAACATCATCATCAGATACCTCATCGCTACCACCATCAGATTCAGATGAAGATTTGTTTTTACTGGATTTTGTTGGGGAATCTTGGTCAACTTGTGTTTTTTGGGTCTTTCTCTTGGTTAGTATTTCATCGGTGTCCGCTGAATCGTAATCCTCATCCTCTTTTGAAATAGTTAGTAGCGATTTTTCACCATCTTGTACCGTTTTGCCCCAGAAAGCATTAGATTTAACAACAAAATCATCTCCCACCACCTCCAGGTTGTCATCGTCATCCTCTGGAGAGGTTTGTTTTGGGTTCTTTGAATGTTCTTGAGAAACCAAGATCTTGATTTCGTCTTCAGAGTCAGCATCACTGTTCAAAACACAAACTGGCTTTTTAACAACAGTTCTTTGTTTTCCTGAGAGTCCGTTTTGTTGGATCACTGTTTTGTTCTCGTTTCCAATGGCAGCCGCATTAATTCTATTGCTCTGAGCCACATTGCTAAGAAATGAACTCAAGTCTACTTTAGATCTTTTGGGACACGGTTTCTGCTTTGGAAACTCTCCTCTCCTTTTCTTACTGATTTCATCATCTCCACCTTCCATCTCCCATGTCAGCTTGGACACTGATGTGATGTCGTCCACAGTCTCCAGTCTCTTGATGTTATGGCAGTGTTTGGATGGATCATACTTGAAGATGTACTCAAGAGTTAAGAGAAGATTATGAACTATTCGGAAACCATGACATTTTGTTCTGTATTATGATCCCAGACCTACAACTTTGAAAAAAAGATGACACTGCACTAAAAAAAACAATATGAGCAGACAACAAAAAGTGAAGATGACATAAAAAATAATAATTCACTTTTCATGCAGAAATGTAGCTTGAAAATTGCAGCTGCTGTTTATAGATTATGGACTTCAAAATAAGTTTTTAGCAAGCAAAACAAGCAACAAGCAAAAGGGCACTTCTACACAAGCAAGCATATCTGCAGTTTTTAAGTAAATATTCCTTAAAACCAATAGAATAGTAACACAAAGGATATTTTGCTTTTTCCTTTACATTTGAGATTCAGGACAGGAAGGACTCTCCCAAATTTACTCACAACCCAATCCTGGAAGAGTGGAGAAACACAAAACCAATGTTAAATCAGCATCGGGCCATTTTTACAACTTGACAAATGTTCCTAGCTAAAACAAAATTATGGACACAGACCTTATGCCCAGGAATTTCGGTCCCTGGAACAGCAGCTTTCATGTGGAAATTTTCAACACCGGCTGCTTTAAGTGAGTCTACTAATTTCTCCTGAGGGATGATCTTTGGGGTATTGGTCTTTTCAACCATTTGCTGTCGTTCTTCAGCAAGTCTGACAAAAAAAAAAAGTAGATTTAAAGTCTGTGATTGGATCATTATTGCATTTAGGACTATGTTTCTAGTATGTTTTATGTTTGGGATCAGTTCTTCCAACCCTAAGTGACGGAGTGTGTAGCTTTTAATTTCTTAAACAACCATGTAGGAAGAAACATCATTGCCATATTCCAGGATGACAATGTCAAGATTCATCAGGCTCAAATTGTGAAAGAATGGTTTGAAGGGAGCATAAAGAGTAATTTTCACACATGAAATGGCACCTCTGAGTCCAGACCTTAAATGTTGGGATGTTATTTCCATCAAGAGGTGCATCAGTTTTTGGTCAAGATCTTGTATTTACAATGCAAGAGTCGAGCACTCTGTAAAGTCTCCTCCAGCACATCCCAAAGACTTTCAATGAATTTAAGGTCTAGACTCAATTCATGCGTGAAAGTGATTCTTCATGCTCCCTCGCAACCATTCTTTCACATATTGAGCCTGATGCATCTTGACATTGTCATCCTGGAATATAGCCATGATGTGTCTTCCTACAAGGTTGTTTAAGAAATTAAAAGCTACACACTCCATCAATTATAGTTAGAAGAGCTGTTCCCAAACATATAACATGCCAGAAACTGCAATAATGATCCAATCATAGACTCTTAAGCATCCGCCTATTTAAATCCAAACAGGATTGCAGTGCATAGCAAATCAGAAATATATATTATAGCAAAATTTACACACACACACACACACACACACACTTACGTATGTAGAAAACTTTCCTTTGCCAGCTGAATGAGCAAAGTTCCACCTTTCCATGTGGATTTATTTAAGACACCTATACCTGTATAAAAAACAAATGCACAGATTGAATTTCTGCATGACACAGCAACACTCTTTAAGTAAAATTGAATGTTAAATAAATTCATGTACATCTTTTGTATTCAGCATCTGTGATGTTTATGTTGATGTAGCCAAATGTCTTCAGAGGAGATCCTGCAAACAGATCACAACGATAACGCACAAATCCTGAATAATATTGAATGGGTACCCAGTGAATGTAAAAAAAGAAATAAATTCAAAATCAGTTCATTTGGTTTTCATCAGAATTCCTACCTTGCTCGTCTTTCCTTCTGATAATTTCCACATCTGACACATCCCCAAATTTTCCAAATCTGTCTTTGAGGTCCTTCTCAGACACAGTGTGGCCGAGACCTCCAATGTACAATCGCTTCATGGCCAGATGTCACGCAACCAAACCCTTTTGTAAATTATCAAAACACACATAACTAAACAGAAGTCTCCATCCCAGGCAGACTTTAAAAGATACATGCATACCGGTAGTATACAGTTATTACAATCTACAAGACTTGACAGTAACAAAGCTGGATTCAATTTCATATAACCATTGTGGGAAAAAAACTGAAATGTGCGGCTAGCAGAGCATGCTGGGAGGCATAAGAACTACCTGGATTTTTGTCAGGAACAATGAACAGCTTTACTGCAGACAATTAAAATTATCACAAAATGTTACAAATAATAATTGTTGCTCAAGGAGGCATCGCAAAACTTGGTTATCCATACCACTTTAAAGATTCTATAATTACAATTATTCAATATTATGAATAAATTATTCAATATAATTTTTATATAATATCCACCTTGTAAGGTTATAACTAAATAGAACTAAATGTATATCAGCATAAAATTTACTATTTGCCTTGTACACAAACGTAAGCAGATTTTTTTTCAATGAAAAGAAAATATTTGAACTGCATAGCAAAAAAATACAACTACAACAATTTTAGAATTATGTAAATTATGTTCAAAAACATGAGACACATGAACATATGATTATTACAGAAGTACAAACTGTATGCTCTTAATTTCCCCAATGCCATACTTTAACATACATAGTTAAAGAGTTCCTAAAATATTCCCCGAGGTAGAATATAGTATTAATGTAAACTCAAAACACACTTACGATCATGCCAAAGATTCACATGTACATTCTGATGTTACACTGTAACTGTTCCGCTGTGACACCATGGACGTGTCTTTGGTTCCGTTTGGAAATGTAACGCAACGTTATGGAAAGTTCCATTTGCTAAATATACTCACTGAATAAAGATTATCAGTATTTGACAAATGTCCAATATCCCCTATACAAAATTAGTTATACGCAGTAATAAATGGGTTTATAACAAATTAACCTCATAATAATGCTATTTAGATGAATATGCAAATGTTTTAGGCTGTTTTTGGACATGGTTTACCCATCCACTTCTCATTTGGTATGTTCCGCGTTGACGCGGGATACAGTTGAATCCGTCAGAATCATAAAGTCGAGCTGTTTACCTTCAGGAGTATATTAAAGTAAGTTTATTCCTTTAAACATTCGGTTTTAAGATTGATTTGTAGTTCTACATGAGGTATTAAGTCCATATAAGGCATAACAAACTGATTTGTACCATCGCGGAAATCTCTTCTGATTGATGGTTATGTTTTATTGTCAAATTGAGCTAACGTTAACTTACTATACTGTCATCTGATTTACAACAAAACATCGTTATGAAACTATATAAAGGTTCATAATTAACATATAGATGTAGGATTATTTGTCCGTTTGTAATTAAATAAAAGCGTTTTTGACTTGGACTGCTGTGAAATTAATTTCCGGATGTTATATTATGTTGAAATATGTTATTACTATTAATTAGTTAAATTAAATTTCAAGGTTTGTGTCTTGAGCCGATTAATTATAACCTTTGCATCATAATAAAAATACTGGCATGCAAATGTTTACATAATGTTATTATATAAATTATGACGTTATTGTGTATCATGTAATTACTCTAACTTTCTCTCCATGTATTTTCATAAATTGCTTTTTAGTAGATTGAGGAAGATCATGGAGCAGAAATATGAGGAAGAGATCCAGATGCTCCAGCAGGAAATTGAAATGCTGGAGGCTGAACAGGAGGAGACTTTACGGTCCATTTTCATACAGCATGGAGATCGACTACAAGAGGAACTGTTAGCACCTTTCTTTGGATTTTGTTTAGTATCATATAGCAGCGTAAACTGTAAAATGGACAAACAATAAACACCCTGTATGCCTGTGGTGTGAAAATCTTTGTTGGAGAACCTCAATGAAAATGGTTCACTTGAGGATTGGACTAAATTAATTACATTGAAGTTTCAACACTTTTTTTTCTCTTTCAGAAAGTCGGTCTGTGAGGAAAGAGGAGGTGGAGGAGCACATAAACGTGCTCTTTCGAAACTCCACACGGAAGTCAAAGAACTGGAGAAAGACCTCAGACGACAGACGGAAATAAACGGGATTGCTCTCAATGAGTGTTTTGTGAAGATGTTACACAAAAGTGAGATTAACTTGTCAGACCTGCAGGCATATTTAGAAATTGTGCTCTTAAATACAAAATAATTTATAACAATTTTATCATTTTAATTTATAAAAAAGCAATTAAGTGTTATTAATTCTGTTGTCTCTTCAGGTGAAAGAAAACTTGTACAGCAGCTCAGACTTGCAGGTCACTGCAGTGTACTGTTGTTCCAGGTTGAATTTGCTGTGACTGAGATTCAGGTACAAAGAAATCACTAAGTATTTATGCCTGCACTTAATAGTATTAACACAAGTATTATTTATTAAATAAAATGCACTTTCAAAATGCATGCAAAATGAATAACTCTTCACAAAGCTGGGTATTTGAAATCCTCCTGTCAGATGAGTGCATAATGATTGCATACTTTAGGACTTGAGACATGCACAGCCCTGCATCCGTTTGAAAATCACTAGTGATCATTTGTTTAAAAAAAAATTTTTTTTTGGGGGGGGGGTTGCAACAAGGCTCTGGCCATAACACTTACAAAGTACATTTTAAAATGCTGTATATCAGTTACTATTTGGTATTATTCTCTAATTATTAGTGGCGCTTTCCTAAAGCTCATACTTATGGTTAAAGGTTTAAACAAACCCACAACCCAAATTTCACATGTCTGTATGATGCCTCAAATCATGTGGCTTGTTGAGAAGTGAGGTAAGTGATCAGCATCATAACGTTTTGTATTGGCAAGCACCATTACATTTTTCTTCAGAAAACGTGGTTAAGTACTGAGATTCTCACGTAACACCTACAAACATTAAACTCCATCCACTTCATGGTTAGATTATTACAACCAGTGAAGTCTGTACCTTTTTATTTTCTTTTACTCAACACTAGAGGGCAGCTCGCCTCCATTTTGACCATGACTTTATTTCAACATCAGAGATTTATGCAGTAGGTCTTAAAATGTCTCTTATGGATTAGACTCAGCATTTATAGTTTTTTCATAGTTCTTCTTGCTTGCTTCTCTAAAATCTTCATTACAAGCTAAATACATCTCTTTGAGGCACCTCCTTGGAGCAAACATTTACACCGGTGCATTCAATCAGTTAGAACAGAATTGTTGGTTGGTGATTGATGGCACTCTTAAAAATTGTGATTTTAAACTGGCAGCCTGTGGGAAGATCAAGATGTGTCTCTGAAGATGGTGGTTTTATTTGTGTTTGAACTAAATATAGAGTCTCAGTAAAATTTAAGTTTTATTTAAATTTCATCCTTACCATGAGAATAGTGGAGAATAAACTTGACCCGTTGTTTAAAGCATAAAAAGATGTAAAGCAGATTCGTGTTACAGTCTTAACAACAAAGAAGATTTTTCTGGGAGAGAGTCACAGAAATCCCGATAGCCCTCAGTCTCATGACAGGTAAATGAATAAATGTGTAAATGCAGACCTGACCAAGTGAAGGCTAGAGATTATTTCTGATCTTGTTTAACTCTCAGTATTTTTTTACAGGAGGATGATGCTCTTCTCAGGAGAGTTACAGAGCTCAATATTGTTGTGGATGGTGTTGAATTTAAAGATTTCTCTGCGTTTGTGTCCAGGTAAAGTGATGATTAGTAAATGCTTAAAGACACAATATGTATGTAAGATGTTTGGATTAAAAAATCTAAAAAAATTTAACCAGTGTAACGGCCTATGTAATTGCTTCACCTGTCAGTGACGTCATATCAATCTAGATTACTTTAGAGTAACGTAACATAAACACACTCAAATGTATTTTTAGTATGATTGTTTTGACCAAGTAAAACAGCGTGTGTTACCTCACAATTTTAATTCGTTAAATAAAGTGACTGCATGAGTAGAAATACAGCACTTGTGGCAGTTTTATTAGAGTGAAATAAAATAATGTAAATTTCAAGTTCAGGGAAGAAGGAAGTGGAACCGGAGAACGTTAAACGCAACTTTCATCGTAAAATAAACACAAAACAACTAAACGAAAGGATCGGCAGCAGCCGACAGCGGCATATAGGCATAATTAAAGCTCTGGAGCTCCTCATGGGACTCGAGACCAGTGTGTCGCTCTGGTGTCTCATTAGCATTCGTTCCACTCCCACGGATCTCTGCCTCGCCCTGCTTCATACCTTTGTAACATTAATAAAACTTTACTCCGATTGGTTTACATCGGCTGTTGAGGTGAAGATGACAACTCCCATGATTCCACTCTCATTCACGGTGTCATCAAGCTACGCTTTTGTTATTGCTTTTAATAAGCAAACCTCTAGCGGCGAACCTACATATTGTGCCTTTTAATATCTTTGGTGTATTTGTATTTTATTTAATGTAATTATTTTTAACATTTGTTTTTAAAGGTAAGCGGATTCCATGGATAATTTTTACCCTTCACACAATGTTGGATCTTGCTCGTTTGCATGATTGAATCAACAGAAATCCCATTTGGAGAAAATCCAAGTTGCATAATAGGTTACACAACATAAAACCTACAGTGTAAGTAAACATCAGACAAGTGAATTCCCAGACATCATAGAAGAGCGTTCTGCTTTATGTTAGTCTTGTAAAAAGATACAAATCCAAACACAACTCCATACAAGGGAAATAAATGTATCCAGGTGGCTCATTAGCAGGATGCTGAGTGAACACTAACCAGCTGTTGTTAACACAATGTGGGAAAGGTACCGCAGAGATCTGATTTTCTCATTTAGGACTGATTGACAAGTGTTGCAAGATCAGGTTTGGTCCTGCTTTCGGCAGATTGACTGACGGCGATGTACTCTTGAGAATCTTACATATGAGGCAGCATTCAAGCAAAATATTACATTTTTATTAGAGAAAAATATATTCCATCGTTAGACAAATAAGGGCATTGTTTATGTGTTTGAGGGGTTTTTGTTATACTTGCAGCTGAAGGATTTGTTTATACGTGGTCCAGACCAAATTAACAAATAAACGTCTCTGGTCATTTGGCATGTGGTCCGTATGTGTGTTAGCTCCATCTTTCTTCCATTATGGAAGATTTAATTTTATTCTGTTCTGTTGAATTTTCTTTTTTGTTCTGTTCTTATCTATTCTATTCTGTACTGTTGTGTTCTGCTGATTCCTTTGTGTTCTATTCTTCTAATTTTTGTTGTTTATTTTGTTATATTCTATGTAATGTTTAATGTTCTGTTGTATTTTATTGTAGTGTGTTCTATTTTTCTCTATTTTGATTTTATTCTGGTCTGTTGTTACTACTGCTCTGTTGTTTTTTTCTGCTCTATTCTATTCTCTGCTCTGTATTCTGATGTGTTTTGGTCTTTTCTGCTTTGTTCTATTGCATTCTGTTGTGTTCTATTCTCATTATGCTCTGTTATGATCTGTTCTGCTCTTTTCAGTTCTATTGTATTTTATTTTTCCTGTCCTGCTTTGTTCTATTCTATTGTCTTATGTTGCTGTATTCTTTTATGTTCTTTTCTCTTATGCTCTGCTGAATTCCGTTCTTCTGTATTATATTCTGTATTATATTTTCTGTTCCATTCAATTCCCTACTTTTCTGTTCTGTTTCAATTGTTTTGTTGTTCTATTTTTGTGGTAAAGCTCCTACAGGGCAGCTTCAAGGCAGGATTAGTTTTTTATGTTGGTGGAGTAATCTTTCTTTCTAAACTGTAGTCGGCTACTCTGCTGGTGCTATAATGAGGTTCAGTCATTTGAGTTCAGAAGAACGCTGCACCCAACATAATGATGTGTGGCTTTAATGTTTAAAAGTGCTGTGTTGACGGTCCGTAACATGTCCCACTCATTAAACTGTCAGCAAATGGCACCAGCAAGTCAATGACAGCCAGCAGCACCCCACAGTGTGTGTACTGTAAAAAGTTATGTGGACCACCTCTAGACCGTGTGAGGCAGGACAGTCTGTACAGACAATTCCAGCAAAGACCTGAAAGTGATTGTTGTCCTTGGTAAATTTAGTTGGTTTTTTAGTGTTAAACATCACTGTGGTCTGAGGTACAGTTCTGGCTTCTATTATTACTTGGACGATTACAGCACAACACTTGCCATTAAAATAACACCTTTTGATGTTTATGTATCCAGCCTTTCACAAAGAATACAGCTGGGATAATTAAAAGGTTAAGTTATTTAGATTGTGTTGTACATCATACTTGCAAAATACTGGAAAAGAGAGGTTTGAACCTGAAGCTTCCAATAGGGAACATTCATGTTTGTGGTCAACTTTAATAACAAGTTTATCCTTTCATGTCTTATCTGTAGCTTCATGCTACTTGGTAGTTGTTAATTCAAACTCTTTTTTTTAAACCAACAACCCTCTGGTTACAACTGTAGATCCCTTTATCTTCATAATATTATTCGATAAAAATGCGTTACACTTAAACATTTAAATTACCAGTGAATTTGATTCCATTTAAGAGTTTTGTTTTCTAAAGACATGACTATAGGATCTCCTACAGTTGTTCCACTTGGTCACAAGATTTTATTTATTTATTTTTATTTCGCTGAGATGACAAATTACAGTTTGAAGTAATGCTGCTGTTTTGGCGGCGGTTTGTTTGGGTCCTTTTCTAAAGTGCAGCTAGCTTCCTGGTCGCTGAATGTACATCTGGATCATATTGTCTGGTCTGAGAGTCTGTCCTGGCATGAAAGAGTCGGAAAAATACTGGAGATAATGATTCTCGCATAAGTCTGAGCTGTCTCTGCGTCTCAGGAAGACGCATTTTATAACCATTATGGCCCATGTAAACTAAAGAAGAATTTTTTGAGCACTCTTGTGGTCAGGTACATAAGTGGATTCAGGCATGTCTGTGGAGAGAGTTTTAGAGTGCTTAAAACTTATTTTTTGTATTATCATTACGGTATCCTCTATAGCTGTGTTTGCTGTTGTTGTTTGTTCTATTGTTGATGTTTTGATTTTTGACAACTGCGTTAAGTGTGAAGTTTGAAATGAAGCACAGCCTCACTGATAAACATTATAAATTTGCTAATTTGGAACCTATACAACTAATGTATTACGTATTCTTGTACTTAGTACAAGATTTCATGGCAAAGGGCCTTGGCAGGAAAATGAGAAAAACTAAAGGGACAACTTTAGAGAAATTATCCAAAGGAGCCAAACATTGATTTGTCGTTAATTGGTCTGTAGAGTGATTCTGGCATTCATTATGTTTAGTCTGTCAAACTTAAAAGGTTAGCATTCTAGGAAAGCTTAAAAATTACTTTTTCAGATTCAGGGTCCCCAATCAACAAATCTGAAATCGTATATGATGGAAATTGGCCATGGTACAAAATGAGATCTGCTGGCGAGGGTGATTTGTCTGTGGTTTCTTTTGACCAGTGTTAGATGTCAATCAAACCAGTTGTCTGATTAATGTTTATAAACTTTTAGCTAACCCAGATCCAAAAACTGTAAGGCGTACATTAATTGTCTGGTTTTTAGATATTCTCAGGGAGCTTTTTCTCTAACTCCTGCCATTAAGCTGCTGTCTTTTACTCTTGGAGTGGATCCATTTAGTTTTGAGAGACTTACCATTTTTCCATCACTCATTACAACATCAGCTTTTCACAGACAAGACTTGAGAGTCATGGAAAGTTGTGTCCTGTGCCACAGTTTTTGGGCCCCTGGTAAATCTATGGAAAATCTCAAAATGTCTCGTAACGTCATCCTGTGAAGGGGATTAAACACAAATACACAGTTTATCCTTCTATATTGTATGCTGAACTTTACAAGGAGGTCTTTTTCCTGTCAAGTTTTTCATCAAATACTTAAAGACAGTCTAAATCTTTAATTAAAATGTATAATTTACCAAAGTGAGCATTACAATGTTAGGCGTTCTGGGGTATTAATGTTACAATACTGTCTTGTTTGCAGAGTGGAGGACACAAAAGATCTTCTCTTGTTCTTCAGGACCTTAAGGACGTTCTCTGAGAGATGTGAGGAAAGGCGTCAAACGTTTCAGCACTTTCAGGTAACCAGCATTAGAAGCAGTGAATAAATTGGTCAATCAACTAGGGATAGACATCAATACTTAAGTACTGAGAAATGGCAGCAATGTTTGATCATGAAAGTAATTCAAAACTCCAGTGACAGCTACACAAACTCAATTTAAATTTATCTGGTCGTGGGGTCAATTTTCCTATTGATTGTGGCATAGTATTCAGACTTTTGGTGTTGTTATGCAGATAATACAATTTTGTATTAAATTTAAGCATTTAATTTTTTTTGGACTACACTGTAATTGCAGACAGGGTTCCTACGCAGTTTGGAAAAGTATAGAATTTGATTTGAGTAATTTCAAGGTCTGGATAAATATGGAAAAAAGAAAACAGAATAGAAACATAGTTGTGTTTCCAGACTATAGCCCCTATTCTTTTTTTCTAAAATATAAAATTAAAATTTCTAAAAATAAATGTATCATACAAGCAGAGTGTTTTCACAGCAAAAGTTTAGCAATCCTTTAGTGATTGTCAAACACGACTGAATGAATTCAAGGCACACATTTTCATTATGCAAAACTGTTTGTCTTTACCATAAGCAGGTCTCTTTTAAACTTCTCTAAAACAATGTGCAACATCAAACCACATTTAAAGTATCAAACCGATGTATCAGAGGTTATTATTATGCAGGTTATAAAGTGTTTTAGGTTTCTTTTCATTATGTAAGCGCATGTTATCACTTCGAGAAAACCAATGAAAAAAAATATATATTTACAGATGACTGTACTATATACCAAACACACAAGGAAAATGTATAGAAACCCTGGGTATAAATATTAACAATATATTAAGTTATAGAAAGAATATGATTATTTGCATCAATATCTATACAATACAATTACCTGATTTCTTAGATTTATTTACCTCCTTTGAGGAAAATATATCATAGATTCTACCTGGAATAACAAAGTTTTCCACTTTTATTAGTCTTCTTGTGATGCTTTCTTTTGTAGTTGAACTTACTCCGCTGTCTCTAATGTGTACAGGTATATATCATAAGACTTTCTTAAGAATGATAAAAGATTGCTGAGATTGCTGAATGCCAGATTGGGAACAAATTCCAAGACTCGATGGCAGTGCAAGTTTGGGAATGAAGCCTCTAAGGCAGTATGAAAACCATTCCATTATTTGCTGGGACCATTGTGCTATAATGGCTGCCAATTTGGCAAGTAAAATGGAACAATATTACCCCACTTTTTCCAGAACCTTCTGTGTGCACAATCTTTGGGTTTGATTGGTTTGAAGTTCACAGACAGTTTTTTGTTTTTTTGAGCTGCACATTTTTTTTGTGTTAACTGCAGTCTGGCATAGCTGTTATAAAAAATGAAAGCAAACTAGTCACAAGTTTTTAGAAAAAAGTGTATTTGAACAACTAAAGTGAACATATGTTGATTTCATACAATGTTTTACTGTACATACTATTTATGTTTAATTCACACATAGGTAGTAATTACAAATTTAGCATATAAATAATATTCAAACAATTAATGAAAAGATCAGTTGAGAAAGACCAGCGTCTTGGAACTTGGTATGGGTTCCTCGCCCCCTAATTAACTTAGCAGGCATCTTAATTTCAGCCAAAGTAAGACTTTTTAACAGTACTAGAAAGTGTCAGAAATTCACAGAGTTCTGAGGAATACTAGAAGCTTGACTGCTGCTTTTCATGATCTCACATTTTACTAAGCAGTAGCCTCCAGTGGTTATTTACAAGGGATATAAAGTTATTCTTTCAAAGACTTGAGTTTCAGGTTCATCTACAAAGTCAATATCAAGAGGAAATCTAAGTTTTTGGGCAGCTGTTACATAATTAGATATATAGTACAGATTCTCTTGGTATTAACCTTTTGTACACTCAATTGTGCACAGGCACCAGGAGATTGAATGACTTTTCCTTCTCGGTTTTAGTCATCATCATTGGCTATCCAAGGACTTCTCGCAGCATTGTACCTTTGATTCTGTTTTTATTGGTATCGCCCAATTGGCAGAGACTGCAGGCATGTGAAACTGTTGGGGAACTGGCTGAGGATGACAGGATTTCCATCCATACGGATCTCGTTTATGTTGGGGCGGATGTAGTAAGTGTCGTTACCTTTGCAGAAGGTGTCCACAGTCACAGAGGAAATGTTATTGTTCTGTAAACAAAGCAACAGAAAAGGCAACAGTTCTTTCAAGACATTCTTGGGGTTTTTATATTTACGTTTTGTAATTTTTTTAACAAAAAAATTGTTTTTATGATTTGTGTGCAGAAGACTTGTTAGCGTGCAAAACATGTTCAACTTTATTACCTGAAGGTGAAGTGTGCGGACAGTCTCTGGAATGAAAGGAACGGCCTCCAGTTCATTGTGAGCAAGATACAGATGTATTAGTTTGTTTAATTTCTGGAAGCAAAGAAGATCAAATGTTTTGTTCAGAAGTTGAGTGCAAAATGGTAAAACCAACAGATATGGCTGTTTTTGTCTTGCTCCAAGTAATTTGGTTGGGTATTTTTTCTAGAAATTAGTTTATCCCTTTAAGGAAGACATTTCAGAATATTTAGAAAAGTGGCAAACACAAAAACAACAGGTTGTATATGTTGGTAGTTTTCAAACAGGTAGTTTACTAGGTAGTTTGGAACAATGTTGAACATGTAATTGAAATAGGCTTATGTGTAATTTGTGGCTCTTTACCTTGAAAGCATTGGCCTTGATTCCTTTGGTTCTCAGCTTGTTGTGATTAGCATTAAATGAGATTAATTTTGTTGGTAGCACTGGTAGCTTGACCAGCTGGTTTTCGCCTAGCGAGAGCTCTTCTAGCATGGTGAGCTTAGCAAACGCGCCATCTTCAATCTCAGAAATGATGTTTCCAGTGAAGTCGATTCTCTTTAGAGTCACTACAGTAGATGAATGGAAATGGAAAGAAGAGCATTAAATTAATAACTTGAGTGTTAAGCATCACGTTAGAAACCTAGAAAATTTGACTCTGAAATTAGACTCTATCATCCATATGGTTACTTTTTGCATACTTACTGCAATTTTTGTTTTGTAAAATCTTTTTTTTTTTTGTCCTGTCAAAAGTCACCCTATTAATGAGGGTTTAATTAGCATCCACTATGCTTATCCTATATATGTAACAAATTATCTTAAAAACTTTGGAAATAGAGGATTGCACAAGTCTGTTTGTTAGCAAAGGTGGTTTTCTGGTGATTTTGGTTTATGGGCTGATATTATAGTGTTTTGAAAGCCTTTGATGCATGGGGTCCCCAAAAGCGCTTTAAACACTGACTGCTCCCTTTAGCTAACTTTTTTATACCCATGATGCACTTCTGCAAACAGAAGTTTACCACATGTCCAAGTTTTTGTCAATACACATTCTTTGCAGAACATTGTGGTTCAGAAATGTGATCGATGTCTTTATGCTACGGAATAGCTTACAATCTCTTGCGATCACATTGCAGTTCATATATCGTGTCCCTTAACATTTGGAAATCTTTTGGATGAAATGGACTTATTTCTGAAAAGTAGCTGTTTGTCTCCTGCTCTCCTTGAGGGTAATCCCTTATCCTGTCCAGAAGAATTGTATTTGTTCTCCCATTAGTAAAAGGCTTTTAAGGAGAATGCCAGAGCAAATCAAGTCAGGAATAACTCACCGATATCTCCGAAATCTTTGGCTGTTATCTTTTTTATCTTGTTGTACCGAGCGTAGAGGTAGTTTGTCTCCTTGGGCAGAGCAGGCACTGATGTCATATCTGGGTCGATCTCCTCACAGTAGACAGATCCAGTTAGACACACACACAGTAGACAAGTTGGAAGGTCTGGAACATGTACAAGTTTTTATTCAAAACAGGCAAGTTAATGAAACTGGATGGGCAAACACACATTGCTTCTTTCCTTTACCACTTCCCACTCACACAGACATAGCTCATGAACAAATAAACCTACATTAAGGGCTCTTGTGAGCAACATGTGGTCTTTTAAAAAGAGCCCATTACTCATTCCTTTCAGACAGTTGACCAGGATTCATTCGTTCATTACCTGAAGGGTCTCCCACAGGCGCCATTGGACTGGAATCATCTGGGGTGTCGGCTGTCGCTCTCTGTAAAATGGCTTTATTAGTTGGTACATATTGTTGTTTTACAGATTCCACATTCAGGTTAAACAGCAATAATTAATGTCTTTACATAATAAATGTTTTTAGGAGCTTCCCAGCCTTTGCATTTGATGTTAAAGGAAAAGTTTGCTCAAAAATTAGTTCTGTTGTCATATCATTTCAAACCTGTATATCTTTCTTCTGTAGAACACAAAAGGAGAAAGTCATGTGCATTCAGTTACAATGAAGGGTAACTAAAGACTTCATGCTTCGAAAAACCTTAAGTCCACATGACTTTATTCCAAGTCTTCTGAAGCCCTTTTGAAAGCTTATGTTATTTACTGAAAATATTCTTCTCCAGTGAACAATTGCAACCAGATTATTAAATCAGTGAGTACTCAAAATGACTGAGGTGGTCATTTATGCAATTTATGCATGATTCTGGATAAATTGAGAATCATGATTATTTGTTTTTAAAATAGAGACCACAATTCTCCCACCATTATGAAAAGACAACTAAACAAAATAGCATGTAATTTGTTAATTGCTGCAGACGATTTAAAAAATATTTATTTTGAATTAATTATTTAAAAAAAAATTGGTTTGATGAATGATTCAGTGACTTACTCATAAAGACTTCACTTGTTTCATTACTGGATGAATCAGCGTTTTTGAACGAATCTATTTTAAATAGATATTTTAAACTAAATAATTTTTTAAAGGGCACTTGTTGCCACCTACTGATGTAACGGTGTAATTTATACAATCTTTGTTTGAAGCATCAAGTTACTTTCAAAAGGTGAGTTACTATTTTTTGATCGCTACCGTTGACATCAGTGTTTATATACGAACTATAAACTTTTATTCCAGTACTTCTGTGATCATTTGAATTATTTCAAACCTTTTCAAAGGTTTAATTGACATAGCCTAATTGTTGTCATTTAGGAATAAGATCGCGTGGGTGTTTGAATTGAGATTGCGATCTTTTAATGATTAACTGTGCAGCTCTACATGAGGATAAGTAAATTATGACAACTTAATTTTGGGTAAACCTCTTCTTTTACATTCTGTTCATGATAAACTGTTGTCTCCTTTGGATTTGTGGACAATGCTCTTGGATACGAGTGTCTGTCTGGACCTGTTTGCCCTCAGGCGCCTGTTAAATCACCCTGACAGTGTCTGAACCCATGAGTTAGCGTGAAGCTGTGGGTGGGAGAATTTGAGCCTGAAGGAACTCCTGCAGAACAGATTGCTGACTAATCAGAAAGCTTCCACACAGTGCCTGGCAGCTGTTGAGACCATCTCTGATTCGGAGCGAACTCTCAGCTAATTTTATTTATTTATTTTAATGGACTGGTTTTAAAACCATCAGTGTATGTAAGTAATCTGACTTAATGGTGGAAATTTAACAGATGAATCCATGTAAATGTGCGGTATCATTTAGTTAATCTAAATAAAAAATAAAACATTTTAAAAGTGACTTACCTTAATGGAAAGGTGAATAAAAGTGTTATTTTAAATTGTTATTTATATAGTAGAATATCAATTAAAGCAAGAACTATTGAAAATCCTTTACAGTGCTTTAAATTCATTAATAATCTTAATTAGTGATCTGTTGTATAAATATATTGGTTAGTTTATTAGTGTTTAAATAATTGTATATTCATTTTATATTTATTCTCATTTTTATATGTAGCTCAAGAATGTGTGTGTATATATACAGTGATCTATTAATCAGCTGTAAATATATTGGGCAGCTTAAAACATTATAGGTGAAACATTTATTGTAGCTAATATTTAATTATATTATAAATTTATACTAGTTTATATTTAATATATCACATTACATTTAATGTGTGCTATATGATTTAAATGTATAATGGTTCAGTGGGAACAAGCAAACTCATTTAAACTGAACCAATAAAATGCATATATAAATTGGAAAAGCAGTAGACAAAAGCAAACCCATCTCTAAATATTCTGTTCTGTCAATCTATGCAGAAGATAACGATTAATCATAAAATAAAAACACAGTTTACCTTATTCCTCTGTGCTCTTATATCGATTCCCTCAGTAAGTGCTACATCCTCCAGTCTGTGATGCCTGTGATTGTGGTAGTGTGCACCAGATGCTGAGAGCACACATGATGCCAATATGACTGCTGAAATAAGCATTCTCAGCCTTGTCCCCATTGTATCTGAAGACTGGGATGTGTTCTGCCACGTTAAAGAGCAGAAGCGCAGTGCAGGCAATGTTTGGCTATTTTCTTGGTGCCTGTGAGTAAAATGTGATCTGTCAAATCAGGATTTTAAGCCCCACCACAGACTGCCAGAGGAGATCCTTAAGTGGGAGTTTATGGAACAGACCTTAACCCTTCGCATTCCCATCTGTGCTGATCAGGCCACTGTGTTGCCTGCAGGGTTTGGCCATGTTTGTGGTCTGCTGGAAAAAAAAAACTTTGTTAAAGAGAGCAGAAGGCAGTGAAAAGGAATGTTAGTTTTTACTTTGGAGATTTGTAGCTCAGAATTTTATGTATGCTGATCTCTAGGAATATTGAAGCTCGTTTGGCTCTTCTTAGCTCTGTACCTAATTAATCTTTTCATTTCTCAGAGAAGCAAGAAAATGAAGTGGGAAGACAATGGTAACACAAAAATGTGTCTGGATATTAGGATAGATCAGTTCTAAATTTCCAAATTCTTTGATTATAGTTGTGCATTCTCAATAGCTTTGCTACATTGTTCATTTTTATTTAGCTTGATATGGGATCTTAAGACATTTTTCTAGTTTCGATAGCATTTTACAGTCAATTTGTCAGAAAAAAAATAGCTTAATTAGATTTGCAGGAATTTGCAACAAGACAATAGAGGAACATTAGGATAGATCTGCTATGCGTCTCAACTGTGATTAAACATTTTCAGTCTGTTTTGTGTAATTTACAGGTTTGCCTAAATACATTTAATTAAAAACATAAAATAGATTAGAGAAACTGAGCTCCTTTATAAAACAGACACTTGAAGATCAAGGTAAAGAAAAACATGTTTAATAGAAAACATGGGACTGTTTTACACCTTAAGACAAGACGGAAGGCGCCTCAGCCCTTCGGAATAAACATATATGGAAATTGAGAGAAAGAGATGGAAATTGAGAAGGAATAACATTACAGGTGTGTTAGCAATTATACCAACCTGTAAAAGTTTACTGTACTGGGAAAGGGGCCAAATACTTAGAAATGGTTTCACAGTGCTGATCCTCTGTGGTACATTTCTCCGTCTGGGTGTTTTTTTCACCACATGACTTGATTTGGAGGATTCAAAATATTTAAACGTAACCCCTCCACACTAAGAACTGGAGTGTAAGAATGTGCAAAACTACATATTTTCATTATTGATTGGTCAGTGGGTTGTGAACAGTAGTCGGTCATGGAAGCTCTGTATAATTAGTAGAGATTGACCAATAAGTTATTTGACCAATGATTTTGATTAATAATAATTTTTGATATTTACACTTAATCACTTATCGTTTTTTAATATCTATCATCTACCAATAAATGTTTGCTGCTTCAGTATTTGTAGATGATTTTTTCACATGCTTCTATAGCTATGTTTAGATGGACACTTTTTGTTTCAATCAGAATAAAATCATTCTGATTAATGAATCTGAACATAGTGCTTACATGAATGCTGAGGTGATCGGGTTGATTTGTGCATTTATGTCATGCACACACTGCTTGAATATACACGAGTTTCCTGCTGTCTGCACACACTAGCATCCTCCTACCATTGCTTCTTTTCTTTGTTTTAAAAAACAGACTTAATTATCTATTACGGGTCCTGATTAGGAGACAACGAGTACATGATGCTTTATTGCTGTGATGCTTATATTTATCAAGCAGTAAAAAGGATGTTTTCATGGCTAAAACAAGGCATCTGTGTATGAGAGTCCGAAGCAAGGACTGGTGGAACGTTGTCCTGCACCACTTCACAGACGATGAGTGAAAGGAGAATTTAAAATGACACTACAGTCATGACACTTCAACAACAACAGCTCGTTCTGTGCGTTATACGCCATTACGGCATTTCTACGTCATTGCACATGCACCAAACTTTCCAGTTTCAGTTTTCAATTTCCAGTATGTTACCACCCCTTTCAAGCCAAATGAAATTTAAATTGGATTTAGCCAATTTATTCCTATTTACATGGTTACATGTGACTTTTTTTTTATTCCGACTATGCTTACTAATCCGGTTACAAACGGATTATTAGGGTCCATGTAAACGCAGCTTATGGTATACTGAAAAACAATAAGCATTTCATAAGTTTAAAGGCTTTTATTGGCAAAAACATTAAATATATGCATATAGTCAATATTTACAGTGTTGACCCTTCTTCTTCATAACCTCTGCAATTTGCTCGGCCATGCTGGATATCAGCTTCTGGGACAAATCCTGACTAATGGCAATCCAATCGGTCTGCTTTTATAATCCAGTCAGAATGACAGAGTGATTTTACTGGACTAGTACTTGTTCACACTTTCCCATGAGCTGATGATAGGATTAGTGAAATTATGTTTGGTCATCATTTTGTGCCAGGGTCGAAAAACAGTGAAATGTGGGTTTTTGTAATAATTATTTTTGTAATAATTATTGTGTATAATTATAAACAATTATTTCAAATGCATCTGATCTGTATTGTTTTCCTTTTTTGTTGCTTTTTGCTTTATGCTGGATCCTATACTTTTCAGTTTCAAAAGCATCTTAAAGTAATTTCATCAGAAAAAGACTAGCTTTGTTGTTTATTATATTTACATGCATTGCAGCGCAATTTACTAATGTAGATACATGCTTTTTACTGTATTAATGGAGAGAAAAGTGACATTGTGCAAAACAAAGGAAACTTTGAATCAGAACTTTCCGTAAATAGCAATTAAGATTTTGGACACATTTTATGCTAATTAAGATGCATCAAAGCATACACATGCATGCAGAAAATCATATAGAACGTTCAAGCAGCAAGGAATGGAATGTTCAAAGTTACTAATATATGTATGTTTAATCATATTTAAATCATAAATCCTGTTTTTTTCTTATACTTTGAATAATGAATAGTTTGGTTTGTTGAACTATGTATGACGCATCTCAAAAATCTTTGTAAATAGCCTTGTTGCCCCCAGGCCTTTTTGTTTTTTCATATTTTTTTGGTTCAGAGTCATCTTCATCGTCCTTCCTCTGGTTTCCGTAAAATATCATCATCAGCCTTGGGAAACATCTGTAAGCATAGTAGTCCACTGGTCCTCTTAGCTTATTGTTGTCGAGACGAATGAAGGTCAGCATGTTAGGGTTGCCAAAGTCCGGTGATGGACACATTAAAGAGATATTCAGATCTGCAAAGTAATTTTAGCATATGTGGTTATTAGAATGATATTTGATAAAGGGTTGGAGAACACTGCAGTGGATCAGTTCAATCAATTTCTAATGTGTTTTTAGAATAGGATCATCTCTTGAAGAGACTATCATGCTTTATTCTACATTTGTACCTTTAGATTGTAACCTACCTTTAAAGTCATTGTGATTTAGATACAGATGTTCCAAGGTCCTGGGAATAAAAAACGGTTTGGAGAGCTGGTTATGCCCCAAATGGAGCTCCATCAGTTTGGACAAGTTGAAGGCAATGTATTCAACGGATTTTAGTTTATTGTGTGACATGCGTAGGGACAAGAGATTGGGAGTTTTCTTAAAGTAGCTCTCGGGTATGGTGGATATTAAGTTGTTTTCCAGTGATATCTGCTGAATTGATTCTGGAAGGTCTGTTGGCATGGACTTGAGCTTATTGTTGCACATGTTGATTTGCATGAGGCTCCTCATGCCAGATAGGATCTTTCCTTTAATACCTGCATCTGTTAGTCTGTTGCTGCACAAATCCAGCACTGTAAGTTTTGTAAGCTCTCGTGTAGCTTCAGCCGGTACTTTTGAAATTTTATTGAAGCCCAAATTAAGTCTTTTAAGAGCTTTTGGCAAAGGAGAAGGAACGTCTTCCAGATTATTTTGCTCAAGGTGTAACTGAATGAGTTCTTTGAGTATATTAAAGACATCTTTATCCACCTTAGATGACTGGAGCTTATTGTAGCTGAGGTTGATTTCCCTCAGGGATGTGGCATTAATGAAAGGCTTTGAAGTTATCTCTTCTATGTCGTTATGCTGAATGTACAAGTGGCGGACATGTCTTGGGATGTTGGGAATCACCTTGAGTTTTCGGTGGTCGCAATACATGGCAAATGGATAGGATGAGGGGCAGAAACACTCGCTGGCACATTCGTACGAATACATTATTTGGGCATCGTAATCAGGTTGAGTTACAGATTGTTGAGGAACTTCGGGCGAAGAGTTGTCATCTATGTCGTAATCGATATAGTCAAGCTCTTGAGAAAGTACCAGAGCTCCAGAGAGCAAAGACAGACATAGTATTTTCAAGATCCGTGATGATGTCATGGTTTAGTTTGCTTGTCCCTGCTATCTGTTTGGAAAGGTCACAAAAAAAGAATTGTATTTTGAAAATTAGAACAAGGTTATTAGGACTTTGATTGTACTGAAATCATCAATATAATAATGATCATCATCAATAATATGTTACAATAATATTTAAGTGTGCTAGGTTCCACAAAAAACAGTGTGAATTGAAAGTGACATAAAATAGACCACAATGAGATTTTGAGACTGAGTTAAACAAGAAATGGGGTTTTATTCACTTTTTTGGTCTACTTAAAGCGGTTTGGTACTTTTACAGAAGACTAAACACCCCTAATTGCACATACTTTGGGCAATATGACATTTTTCTGAAATGTTGATATTTGTTTAGTGTTCTCTTCTGTTGTGATGTCTGGGATTAATTATCTCAGCAGGGTTTTTACTGTGCGTGTTGAAGGTAAAGCCTATGACTCAGTTGTTGACTGACCTAGTATTAATTGGTATTTATTTATTTTAATTTTTTTTACTTCTAAACACAACCATTTTGGAAAGGCAAACACTCCCTTGTAATATAGGAAAGAACTCTTCTTGGATTATTGTTTATATTTGATGTAATATTCTCCTACACTTAAAATATCTAGTTTAGTCATAGTACTATAGTACTAATTTGAGCTGGCAAAGCAGCTAGATAAAGTGATCCAAAAAAGTCAGTGAGTAGTTAATCTAATTTAACTACTGTAACTGCTCAGTGCGACAGTCTCTCAAAAGTAATTTTCTTGTCTTCTGCAGAACTTTGACGTGTTGGTATGTTGGCTATGATTTTAATGTTGCTCAGTTAAATAATGACTTATTCTTTAAATTTGAAGCTCTTTTTCATTAATCAATCATAGAAATATTTTTCATTGTTGAAAACTGCATATGGAGGAATGTTTCAATTTTAATTGTCCCTTTAACTTGTTTGTCTTGATAAGCACATTTTTAAAATTCAGAAAATATCTTTTATGTTTATAATTCCTTAACTGCTGATACTAAATTTTAGATATAAAAAGGTTTTAGAAGCATTGCCATTAAGACTTTTGCATGTGGGTTGCTAAAATGTAAGAGGAATAGGAATATACCTCTTTTTATTGTCATGCTCAAAGCAATTCTTTTTGCAGACATCAATGTGAATGATGTATATGCTTGCAAAAATCTCACACAAATTAGTACAAAATTATTTCATTACTAAGCATTATATACTGTACTATCTTTAAAATCATGATATCATCATACCTGTGGTGTCGTTTTTCTCTCTGTGGGAGGCCAAGTGAAATCGTGAACACGGAGTGCCCAAGATGAAACGCAGCAGCCCCTTTAGCATGAACGATGTTGCCTAAAACAGGGAATGTTTTTTCTCCTGGGACGAGCGTGAAAGATTACCTCTGTGGTTTTCCCCACAGCAGCATTAGACGTTTTGGGAGAGATTGTGATCTGCCTCTTTTCCTTTGCGTTTGGTTGCATGTGTTCGGTGACCTCAGTAAAGCCTCGTGGTCTCATCTGATTCTTCTTTTCCCCTTTTGTTGAGTTGAGGTGAGGTTGAAGTTTCCAGACATAGTTCTGGAAGGAATGGCCTAGTATCCAGTCCACATTATTGTATGTGGACAGTAAAAAATTTAACCCACAAAATTAAAGGGGTGGTAAAACACATTTTTTCGAATGCTTGTGTTTGTGGGGTGCACTGTAACATATGTTCATGCTTCGTTTTTAAAAAATTGCATTATTTTTCTATATTTTACCTTTAATCTACACTGCTCTGTCCCTCCTTGTAAAAACGGTCTGATGGTTTCCGGGTTCTATGAAGCCAGTCCCTCAAAAATACACAATGGGCTCAGATTGGTTAGCTGGCCCAGTGTGTTGTGATTCGCTAACGCTTAGTGCACGTTTTTCGGAAACGTCACACCCCTTACCTTTACCGGTAGTTTGTGCTTTGGTGTATTATAAACAATGGCATCAATCGGACCCAGAGAATGTTAGTGAAGATGATCGAGCAGAACCTGTTCAAGAACGGCTGTTAAACAACGTTTCAGAAAGGTTTATTTTTTGTTGTTGTTTCTGTCTCATTACTTTTTAGATACGCTGTAATTAAATTGTACTAATTATTATAGTATTACAAAAAATAAGCTTCATATTCATAAACAAGAATTTCATATAATCGTTCTAACAAATTATACTACAGTCCTCAAAGGGATTTTTTTGAGTAAAGACTGTGGATCTAGTGATCGTTACTGACTGTATGGCACCGTTACTTTTGTATTTTTAGAACGATTGTAGCCAAATATCTGTCGCCAGAACTATTAACCCAAAACGAACACTAAACATTGGCTTTAACGTTACTACAGTAAGTTAGCCAAATCAAACACAGAACCATGTTTAGCATGCCTGTAGATAAACAAGCATGTAGATAAACAATACATAAAAGCTCTAATCAAAGAATAATTTACACTAATTCCAAGTTTGCTGTTTTGTTGCAGTTTGTAACGTTAAGTATGAATGAGCATTTAACAAGCTGGTTTGCAGAGCCAAACAGCGTTGTCATTTGTTTACTTCCTTGCTGCAACGTACAATTAACAATACGAACTATTGCAGGAAAACACATAGACGAAAAATAAATCATACTTACAGGTTGTGGCCCGTAAACAAAAGCTTCTGTACTTAAAGTTGGAACTGCTCCATCTTTCAGGACAAGCCGTTGTGTGAATCCTGCATTGAACTCGCGAAGATTGTGGAAGCTTTCCTCCGTAAAATGTGCAGCACAGAGAGCGAGATTTGGGTAATAACTATGAGGGACCGAGTTAAAAATACATTTTAACCTTTGATCCCTAACTCCCCCGACCCTTGGAAGGCTGAACAAAGTGGACCTGCAATCCGGATGAAAATAACAGCGTTTCGACGGCATTGCGGGGCAACAACAGCCTACTAACGTTATACCACAACAACTCTTCTCCAAAGCAAAAATGACCTCGCCCCTCTTATTTAGTATTCTCGGAGGAGGGGTTTAGTGGGGTTAGTGATGTCAGCAACCCTGGAGGAATGTCGTGTAGTCCCTACCGGCCGTTTGCTGTAGTCCTTAGAAATTGATTTCTTTAAAAGCAAATATCTCCCTTTGCTTTGAACTTTGAGCGCTGTAACTTTGCAGATGTTGTTTATGCTCAAACATTACACACTAGCTAAAGTTAGAAAAGTGAAATCATGTTTTACCACCCCTTTAAGGCCAGACTCATAACAGGTGTTGCACTAGTGCAGCTAATGTTATGCAAAAAGATTTAAAGCTATTGAAGGGAGTGGATTCTGGATTCTTTAGCCCGACCAAATCCAACCTTGAAGAAGCTGTGTGTCTGTGTGTGTGTTAGTATTCTTGGTTACAGGCTAAGGAACAAGTGGCATTATTGGAGATTGACTGACTTGTTTTCTTCGACATGCTGGCGCATAGTCACACAGTTTTGTGACCTCGGAGGGCCACTCGTAACTAATTCAGGGTCCTGGTGGCAGCCGTACAGACTGGAGATGTGCTACTGCCCATCAGTCCATGTGTGGAAATTTACTATGTTTATCTATTTCTTAGCCAATCAGAATCATTCAACCTGAAGTAATGACGTAGCTTAGACCTTGGTGGAGGGTATAATTGCTGTGATTTTTTTAAATGTAAAGGAAGTGGCCTAAGAACTCTTTGTGAGTCTTAAAGCTGACTTGCTGCCTGATGAAACTGCAAACTATCTTCAGTAAAAAAGGTCTTTCATTTATTATAATTCTGACTCTTGTCTTAAATTGACTGCACTTCTAACTCCTGGTGTTAATTAATCATATATGGTCATCGGGTCTTTAACTGTAAATTCCCTAACACTATATACTAATATAATACTAATCATATTTTTATTATTTTATATTTTATTAGAATTAGGGTGATATCAGCTAAATTGGGCCACTTTTTGGTAAATCGTTTGGGACAATAATACAATACCATATATGCCTTTTCCATGTGTTTTTATGATTAATAATGACTGTTTTTGATAATTTTGTGTTGAAATTATGTAATAAAATATAATTATTTAGGCCCTACATTTCTTGAAACATCAGCTGTGCCAACTTTTTTTGCATGAGCAGTTTCAGGTAAAATGGGCCAGTCAAACTGCAAAGGGAAATAGTAGGCTAATTTATCCTCAATTTTAATTTTGAAACACAATTGCTTATACAGCCACATAACATTTAAACTGCATTAAACAAACATATTCATATGCGCCATTAAAAAAAAATGTTGGGTGCAAACCCACATATTCAAATGTGCAATTAAAAAAGTCCATTTTGGAACAGCATTAGTAAACTGATGTCGGTGGTGTGTGTGAGTGTGTGTGTGTGTGTACATGTGTGTGTATGCTTGCGCACACACACATGTCTGGTTCGCTATCTTTGTGGGGACTCTCCATAGGCATAATGGTTTTTATACTGTACAAACTGTATATTCTGTCCCCTTACACTAACCCTACCCCTAAACCTGCCCATCACAGAAAACGTTATCCATTTTTACATTTTCAAAATTCAAAGTTTAATTGAGCGTCAGCATCAGTTCTGGCAGGTCAAGTAGTAAAGATGCTGCTAACGCTATTGGCCATCACGGTCTCATCAGCGATCTGCTCAGCGGATCTGCATCAGCTGTTCATCTCCCCTCGCTGCTAATGACTACGCTCAAATCAGGGCGCCCTATTTAAACAGATTCAGTTCGCTCCTAACTGCTTGCTGCTCGCTCTCTGCAACCCACCACCTCCCCAGCTCCTCCTGGTCGTGTATAACGTGGCATTTGCTATTCTGTCATCGTTGCTGCTCTGTTCATATGGGGGAATAGTTCTGCTCTCCCAGTGCTAAACTGTGAGCGTTCCCTAATGCTGCTGCTGTCCTCTGACTCTCTGCTATTTCATGGTGCTCATGAAAGGTCAGAGGACTCCCTGAACAGAGCCATACCGCCAAATTTCAATTATCAACTGAATTGCAATTTATTCAATACAATTTCCTAATCATTTCTATTGTCTTGTGTGTTCTTGACTTAAATGGACCTGACAGAAGTATATTAATTAAACCATTTCCCTCGTGGGGACTGCTGGCTGGTCCACACAATGTAGGTGATCTAAGGTTTTACTATCCTTGTGGGGACATTTGGTCCCCGCAATGTAATATAAACACAGGCAGGCAGACACACACACACACACACACACACACACACACACACACACACAGATGATGGCCCATTTTAGCTGAAACCATGTGCCCATTTTACCTTAGTGGGTTAAGGTAAATTGAGCCACCAAGAAAAACATCACTTTTCCAAAAAATATGTTCATATACTAAACTAACAACATTATTTCTGATTGATGCCATCAAGACAGACATTATGCATATTTTTTTAATGTGCATGTTTGTTTTTTTATAGATTTATCATCCTTATAATATTAAGTTAGATTTGGTATGCCAGGCTACTTACCATGCAGCTTTCTGGTGCAGTCTTGATTTGAATGATTCCCCCGCCCACCATATCAACCATAAACTAATCAAATCACCTGTTACTTGTCAAGCACAGTTATGACAACAGTTTGAAATCATTTGCAGTCATTGGCTCTAAATTCCAGAGGAGCTGGAACCCCCAAACCTTAAATGGCCCATTTTACCTGATGGCCCATTTTACCTGATATAACCCTAAATGTATACTATTCTATATATGTACAGTAAATTAAAACAAAACTTCAGCCAGTGTTCATCCAAAGTTTTTCTTAGTGAGAAGGAAGAATACAGTTGTCAAATTTGGCTTAAAATGCATTGCAATAATTAAGTGGGTTCAATTTAATTGGTTTTAGACATTTCTAGCTCACTATATGGAGGCCTTTTCCAGTGCTTGTACTGTATCAGAGTAAAACCACAGACGGTCTTTCATGACCCGTCTACAGAGTGTCGTTTTTTTTATTTTTCTGTTTTTTCAGAGTTGGCTAGACAGACCCCTCAGCACTCATTCTGTCAACTGGAAGATTTGTTTTTGCTGCTGCCCACATGGCAGACGCTGAGAAGTCTCCACAGCATGAACGCTACTGCGGGTTGAAAAAAAAAACCCTGTCAAAATTGTGATCCCAAGAGGTTCTATTGGAGCATTTTTTTGTAAGGAAGTGGGTGAAAACTTGGCAAGCTGTATTTTTTGGTCTTTGAATTAACTTCAGCCTGGCTTTTTTGTGATGGATATGTGACGTTACAATAATATTTAGGCTTGGGAAAGATGAGCAGTTGCATGCAATCTGCACATGAGCAATGCTCTTTAATAATATTAACATTAAGAGGACTATCGATCATGCAAATGCCCATATGCTTTGCATTTTAATTCTTACACTTTGTGCTTTTACAACTGGGAAACACGAATGGACTTTTGTAGTCCCATTTGGATTTTGAATGCGATATGCTTCTATACTCATTTATCATGATGACAGTTAGTTTATTGTTCAGTGCTTCTTAAAGACAAATTAGATGACCAATTATTTATATTCAAAGTAAGCTTATAAAGTTAGGGGAGTGAAGATAGAGACTGTTTATTGTCTTAGGTTTGACATTGTGAATATGGAATATTTTTTCCAGTTAAATAAAGGGTTAACTGTTGACCAACACAAAAGTCTTGATGTAAACACCATTGGTCTACAATTTGATTCTTTAAAACATGATTCCACAAACGTGTATCTGAACAAAACAGTGTTTTAGAGACTTTATGGAAAATGCTCCGGGAAGGGAAGTGGTCTGGTGGCTCTCTTGAAAGGAGCTGATAAAAACAACCTGGGTGGTTGTTTTCTGTCTTAGTTCAAAGGTATTTACTTTGGAGGGAAATTGGATGGGGAAAATGATGAGGTGTGTGCTGTGCAAGAAAGATTTAAACTAGACCTAGAATCAGTTTTTCTAAGCTCTGCTCTCAAATTTTACACAAGTTTACTTATTTGGATTCACAAGAGTTAAACCTTATGTTCTGTTTGTGATCCAAGAGACCCGAAGGCTATTTAATGGCTAAAAAAAACCCTGAAATTAACCAGATGCATAAAGGTACATTAATATCTGATCATTTCAGATATTTAATAATGATTGATTCGTCATACAAGTGGAAAAAATACTGTACAGGATTGTTCACATATAAGGGTTTACACTGAATATGAGAAGGAAACGTATTGGTGTATCTTTAAACAATATTTGTGTCTGAATCCCTCAGGTGTTTTCTGGGGCTCAAAGATCCTAAATGATCCAAACCTGTTGTGAGTTTTTTTTGGAGACGCCGGTATGCAAGACGTGGCAGAAGCAGATCAGGCCAACCTGAAGATTTGTTCCATATGTTTCCTGAGCAGAGCCTCTCTCTCTAGCCACCACCCCTCTGTGTTGTTTTTCCCCCCATTTAACCCGTTCAGACCCAAATTATATTACAGGGACACAAAATGAGCTGATTGATCGAAATCTAGCTGTTTTGCTGTAGTAAACAATGAGACCCACTATCCACAAATTTTACAATACATATTAAATAATACAAATAATACAAATAGTAAAATTATTTTATCGCTCCACTTGTCTGTGCATCAGAGGTGGGGATTTATTTTACACTGTTACACCAGTAGGTGGCAGCAAGTGACTGTCTTTATGAGTGATTTGTACAGTTACAATTTTTGTGTAATCAAGCCACCGCTTTAATCTCTCTTTAATCTCACAGTGTGGAATAGAATAACTGATATGGAGTGGTAGGATACTACCACTGGTGTTGCATTTGCTGCACATCCTCTCTGTCTTTTGGAGCAATGCTCAAACCAGAGTCCAATTGTAGTCTGATTAAAGTGTATATACATGCTATGCGAAGCCAAACTGCAATTGCATTATCCAGGACTGGTACAATTTTTGTGGGACTAAAGCATTTACCAGGTTGCCATGCTTCATTCCGAAGAATTTCCCCCCCGGAAAGCATCAATCATAACTGAATTGGCTGCATCCAGTAATCCAAAAATGTGGGAAAAGGTAGTAAAAAAGTGAAGTGAAAGTGACATGTGAAGGCCAAGTATGGTAACCCTAAATTTGTCCCCTGCATTTAACCCATCCAAGTTAGTGCACACACATTAGGAGTAGTGAGTAATGAACACATACTGCAAACCGTGGACACACACTCAGGAGCAGTGGGCAGCCATTTTTGCTGTGGTGCCCGGAGAGTGATTGGGGGTTGAGCCTTGCTCAAGTGCACCTCAGTCATTTCCTGCCGGTATTGAGAAATGACCCGCAACCTTCGAGTTACCAGTCTGACTCTAACCATTAGGCCACGACTGCCCCAAAGGATGAGTAAATCTTGTAAAACAGCAGTAAAGCATGAGTAGAGCAACATCCAGTTAACCATAAATGGGGAAAAGTTTTTTAGTTTGCAAGAATATGCTTTGGAATGGCCATTAGCTCAAATTTATTTGAATGGCATACAATACCGTTATAATAAATTCACCTGATTTAAAAAAAACATGACTATTTCCTATTAAACACAAAATCTTCTATCCACATGAATAACTACTTATCTCCTGAAGAACAGGTCCAATCCTACACTGAAGTCTCCATCTGCTGGTATTTTGTTTTATTGCAGGACAGATGTACACATTTTGAAACCAACGAGATTTACTCTTTCATTTTTCTTTATTTTTCTAAAGAAACAACAATATCTGAATTGGAAACAAATAACACAGCACTGCTGACTAAGAAAACACTGGTTGGAATTACAGTTAACTGTTGTGTAAACTGCAACCAACCAGGTGGTCCATACAGATAAATTTTTCAGTATTTCTGTGACCTGACAAGAATGTCCTAGTCCAATATTTTGGAGAAAACACTGGCAATGAATAAAACGTTGTATAATGAAAATTTAGCATGCAATATAATTTTTTGTTATCACTAAAATGATTAATAAGCACCAATGAGTAATGCCCATTCTCTAAAATACAAGTAGAACAATGAACGAACTGGCCTTGTCAATTTTATTTATTTTTCTTTGAGTCTAGACAGTCGTTCCTTTTAAGCTAAAACGTATTTGTTGACCTTCAATACATAAGGGAAAGATTTACTTAGCACCTGATCTTAAAAAACTGTTCTCTGGCTTTTATAAAGTCGAAAAGATTTCAATGTAAACATTAACTATGAAAACCTATGTAACTATTGCACACATTGTAGTTGATTCTGTCTTTACTGGAATTCAAAGTCTTCGAAATCCTCTCCAAATTCAAGTAATGAGTCTGTAGCCTCTGCGGATGCTCTTGGATTTTGGACAAGTTATGTTCTGTACATCACTATGAGGACATGAAATGATAATTTATAAAATTAGAATGAAGTTCATGACTAACTATAATTCTGCCCTGCAGTGGCAGATGGTACACATTGGTACCGTTTCGCTCACTTTCTGTTGTTACCCAGTTGCACCGAGTTGTGGCTGGATACGCACCGAAAAGTGGGTGGCTGAATCTCCCAGTATTTCACTGGGTTGGCATATAAACTGATCCTAGTGTAGAGGGTTTTCTTAACCCGGGTTCTCGAAGGGCAAAAGTCATTTACTCCAACGTAAGTGATGCTGTTGGAGTGTAAGTACATCACCTTAAAGAAGAAACAGAGTGGATTAGATCTCTGTACACATCATGTCTTATTCATGTTTCTATTGCATGTGTATTTGTGTTTTACCTGCAAATATTTCAGGTTGTTTAAGCCTGGAGGAACTTTCTTCAGTTTATTGTTGTCCAAATGAATTTCTCTGACTTTGGGAATGCCAGCGAAACTTCCGTTCTCCACATACTTGATTTGATTGAAGTCAAGCCACAACCTGTGAAAGACAAATTAATGTTGTGTTCTGTTTTATCCACAAGAGGGAGTTGGTTTACCTTACCTCTGTAGACTTTTTAATCTCAAAAAATCCTCTGACTCCACTTTGGCGATCTTGTTGTAGTCCAAGTGAAGTTCGGTGAGGGAAGATGGGAGATCTGTGGTATTTAGATGAATAATTTGTAAACACTTTGTCTTTCGATACCCACGTCATCTTTTAGACTTTCTTTCACGTGTAATAGTCTCTTGACTTTCATTAAAAAAAAGATAATTCTTACCTTTAGGAACAGCTGTAAGCTTTGCTTCAGCTATTCTCAAGTAGAGAGTCGCCATGTTGTCAAAAGTTCCGGGTTCAATCCCGCTATTTGCAATTGGATTTGCACTCAGTTCTAGAGATCAAAGAAAAGGAAAAACATCTTGTTGTTTTTTTCTTCTAAATAAGCATTCATTTACATGCAGAAAAATGTGACACAAAGACTCATGGATCACACCTTGTTGGATTTGAACCAGCAACCTTTTGGTTGCAGCCCTATTTTTAACTACAACACCACAGTATCATCATAATTCTCAGTTGTTTCTGCCAAATTTATTGAAATTAAATCTGTAAATGCAGATCTTAATGTAGACACTATGGGGGCAGAGTTTTTTTTTTTTAACTGTACATTACCTGAGAACCATGGAGGTCAGTTGATTGAAGTGAGCTTGTTGTGTCAGAAACAAAGAGTGTAAGAACATGTATCTGATTTTATAACAAGGTTTAATGAGGTCATGATGGAGAGAACAGGGGAATGGAATCAGGAAATTATGCAAGTCATAAAGCTCAACGTGTTGAAGCAAATGTACTAACTGCTTAAGCATGACTCTGACCGTGTTTATTTAAGAGCGTCACTTAGGAGACCTACCTAAAACATTTAAGCTTTGCATTCCCCTAAATGCTCCTTTTGGAAGTCTGCTGATCTTGTTGTCATGCAGTCGCAATGCCTGAATATTCTTGGGAAGATTCTCGGGGACTTGTGTCAGCAAGTTGTATGACAGGTGGAGAATCTTGAGTTTGTCCATGTTGCGAAAGGCCTTTGGGTGAATTTTTGATATCTGATTGTTGAGCAGAAACAGGGCCTGCAAATACAGAAGGAGAAATAATAAAGGTACAGTGTCCATGGCTCTAGATAGTCATTATCATTATTTATCACAATTCACTTTTAAAAATGGCATTTTACAGCTTCCATACATTTCGTGAAATTTTGGTAATTTTTAAAAAATCTAAATAGAACTTTGTGTTGTTGTTTTCAAGATGTGGGCTGTTTCTATTTTTTTAATGCCCTTGGTAGATTATTCCCTTTCTTGCACAGCAAGAACTTTTAACCATTTTACCACTAATCATAAGCAAATATTTACCACAAGTATGAAACAGTCCACAGTAAATTCAAATATCAGTAACACTCAAATATGTGTCCAGAATTCCACATAATTCTGCTACCACTGCATGTCTCCAGATGTCCTTGTGTAAACACAACTCTTAAAATGCCCTAAAAGCATTTAAGGGGAAAGAAATTACTACTTACATAGAGATCATCCAAGCCTTTGAAATCATCTTCCTTGATTTCCGTGATGTCATTGTTTTGGAGATCGACAAGCAACGTGTTTGCAGGAATGTCCTTTGGCACCTTGGTCAGACCTACAAAGACAACATAAATGTGAGATTTTATCGACTAGAATGTTCAAAGCTGCACATTTTAGTGGGTTGCCTGAAAGACTAGTTGACAAATTAGTCTTAAAGAAACCCTAAATAATTATTACCCTGATCAGTTGCGTTTCTAAGACGTGATCTTGCATTCAATAACAGCTTGATGGAACACAATGGAAAAAAACAGAATGATGCATTTTTGAAAAGTGAGAGATGGCTTTATGTGTGTGCTCTGGGGATGAGCTCACAGAAAACCATCTCTCAGAGAGAGCGAGAGTACTACTGAATTTTTTTAAATCACTTGAATGTTTAAATTGACAAGTACTGCTGCATGCAGCTCACTTGTACAGGTGATGTGGTGCTGTGAAGCCATGTGTGCATTTTGAAAGAGAGAGAAGACGCGATACCGTTGAATCACTCTCGTTTGTGAAATTATTTCTCACATAAAGTTTTCAAATTACTGATTTGATCTGATAATCTGTGTGGATTCATTTGCTTATTCAACCAACGAGCTAATTGAATAAATGTTTGTGGGAATTTTCTGCTTTATAAGTGCGAAACCTGCGGGAATGAGTAATATTATATGCAATTCCCGTAATCTCAGGCCAAAATTTGAGCCATGGAAATAGTTTAAAGTTGTATAATGCAGTGCTTACCCTGATCTGAACACTGGAGAACTTTCTTTGAGCACCGACACCATTCGGGACAGTCCGAAACAAAGTTATCATCATAATCGTCGTAATCATCATCGTCGTCATCATAATCACCCGCATCTTGTTGCATGATGTCATGATGCTTGACGAAATCCATGACATTGATAGGCATGTATGGTTTTGCGTGACATAACGTCAGTAGGGTGAGTAGTAAAAGTACCTTCATGGTGCAGCTTTTGTTTGGATCTTTAGTCATGAATGGTTAGCCCTGTGAACATGAACACAAGCAGTTGTTTAACCTGCACTTTGTCAAATTGAATATGTTACATTGCTTTGTATTATAACACACAGAATTGTTTCATAGAATGAAAGAGAAAATCATGTGAATTGGATCCCAAGGATCCTGGTTGGTTTATTAGTTAGCATCACAATGAAATGAGCCAATGGGAACTGATCACAGGTTAAAGAGACATTCTTATTGAATGACTTTCATAGCACTTTACTGTAAAATACAGATGCTCCTGAAATATCACGTCTCTCAATATTTTTGTGGTGATTTGATTTATTTTGTTTTTTGCTTTTCTTTAGCTGCACAAATTTTTAACCAGATTCAATTCAGTAGCATTAATGAAATAATTGTGAGGTGAAAAGGTAAAAAATTGCTGTAATTGTTTGTGAAAGAAGTTAAAATGAACCAGCTGTACTTAAGCAATTGTTTATGGAGCAATCTTGTTTATGGAAACCTTAGTCATTGTATGAAAAGATGGCTCACAGTTTATAGACCTTTAAGAATTGTTAATGGTGACCTTTTTTCTGACGCTGCCCACATGACATTTAATGGTAAATCTAACTCATCATTTGGTATGATTGTATTTTGTTTGATTTTTGCAAAAACGTTTAGTTTAAATGAAGCTGTTAAGAATTCACCTGCGGTAAGTAATAAATATTACAACTTTAATATTAATGCTTTAAAACATACTCTTTATATAATTTATTCAATTTATACTCTTCCGATTTATATAATAAAAATGTTGTCTGGTTTATTCAGCTGTTTGTTTAAATTCATATGTCTACTAATCTAAGAAACAGAGCTTCAGACAAACTTACTATGGTGGAATCAATTATCTCAAGTCTAGGGACAGATGAAGACAACATACCTGATGAATCTGTGTAATCCTTGTTCAAGTAAGCCTCCAGGGATGAGATCAATATTGCCGTCTGGATTTGTTGAGACACAGGTCCTTAAATGCAGCATGCACGAAAGCCCGAAAGGTGGAGATCACGCTCATCAAAGCATGAGATCCTTGAATGAATGGGGATGGAAAAGATACTGCTGGTTCAAGGAGCAGATTCGGAATAAGGGGTAGGAACTGCACGCAGCTCTGCTGGATGCTTAACTAGCACTGAACACTCATTGTTACCAGCCGTATGTTTCTCATCAGCACTTGAAACTTGGCCAATTTTGTGTGCCTAAATTTTCAATGGCCAGTCTGGGATACTCTCATTCTTTACATTGCCAATGGGTGGTCTCTACTTATTTGACTTTTGAAGTATTGAAATATTTCAGAGTTCACAAATTAATGCATATTGCATAATTTGTAGGGCTATTTCTGGGCTTCTATTTTTAGATCAAACGCTAATTTTTGTAATTTAATGTCTGATAGTAATATGAAATAGTTTTTTTCACTTTATATTAGAAAATATAAATAAAAAACATAAAATTAAACTCAAATTGTTAGACATTTGTAAATCTTTCTGCTTGACCCAAGTCAGACCATTTAGAATGATTTATTTGACATCCGCTAGAACTGGCATCAATTTACTAATAAAATCATTGACTTTAGTCAAGTAAATGCATGTTTTGCGTTTTGGGATTAAATCATTTTTCGAATGAATGTTCATGGGGCAAAATATTGTAAGTCCCAATCCATGGGGGACCTTTAATAAAACGTAAATGTTGGATAATAACTTTTCCAGACTTTACAGTGCTGTTTGCTTACAGCAGCACAAAACGCGACCCCTCTCTATTCACAGGGCAGTACTGATGGCGCCACATATGCTTGGGTTTGGCTGGGGGTTTTGAGATGATGGAAGTTCCTATGTCTCATGGTTTCTCCGTTCATTCTCCTGAGTCTCACTGGCCAGCATTCCTTCCGAAATGATAACCAACCTCAAACCAATAAAGGTTTGTGGTATGTCGAGTTGGTGACATAAATTAAAAGGATGTAGATACTATTACAGACACAACATGAGGGTGAACTGGTTCTGGAAAGGTAGAAATGTGTAGATGTGCTTAGATTATTCAGAAAGTACCAGTAATTTCCCTCAAACATTTTAGAATTCTTTTGTATTTCACACCCTCAATCTTATTTGTTGAAATGTTGTGACGTGCAGAACCATGTTGGAAATGTCTCGACCTTGCAAACACTAGCGCAGCCTTGAGATATATTGGCAAATTTCCACAGCTTTGCTTGTCCTCTAAATATAGGACAAGATTTAACTGTACCCAGACACTAGGAGGGGGTGGTTCAGCTGTTGATTATTTACCCCCCAAAATAAAAGTAAATAAAAGCCATGTGACTAGTATGTGAGTCATTGAATCATGGAAAACTTCATATAAAGCTTCTGAGATGGTCCCCCTTCCAGGCATTTTTTTGTTTATTCTTTCCTCTCATTTTAGTTGTAGTCTGAAATCAGTGAAACCCCAATTCAACCTCAGGCGTTTTTTCAGTAATCGTCCACATTTCACTGGCTATGATGTAGTGGGAAACTCGGAATCTTAGAAGAATCTTAGGAGCAGCGGAAGACTATGATGTCATAGTCAGATCATTTACAGGGGTCATTAATCTGTTGAACGTTTATAGATCGCAGATGTTTCATACTGAGATATTTTAGGAAAGAAGTACAATAGACATTTTAGGAAATATTTTTATGTGATAGCTTAATTCAACTCACACTTTTGGATAAAATTAATGTAAAATACATTGGAAAATGTGTTTTTATTGAAGCTGTATTGATTTTCCCACTGAATTCTAAACTAAGCAAATACAAATCTGTGCTCACTTAAATGACTTGATTCATGTTGATATCTTTCAATTATGGATCAGTTCTCTCAGTAATAAACATCCTTATTGGTCCTGTCTTAGTAGAAAAATGCATTAAGCAGGTTTATTTTGGCTGCCTTCTTTTATAAACACTTAAGAAAAGCCATGCACCCTGTTTTTCTTCACTACGACAGACAAACTTAATACTGTTATGACAAGAATAAGATGCATCTCAACATAGAATACAAAGTTATATTCTGCTACTTTTGTCCTCTTGAAGTATTTTACAGTTGATCCATGCATCCTACAAAGACACGTCTAGACAGGCGCGAACAACGGCAGCATTCTGCCATGATCCTTGAGGCTGTGATCATGTCTTATCTTGACTAATAAATGGAAGCTTATAAAAACCTAATAAAACAAGACAGAAAATAAACATGGCAAACAGATATTCAATGCAAGAATTGTCTCTGTTAGCAATTTTTGGGGTAAAAAAAAAAGTTATATTTTCACGAAACTACGTTTCACAGGAATCAAATTAGTTTTATGTTCATGGCCTTTAGTGGTTTATAATAATAGTTGACAAGATTACAGTTACTTAATCCTCTGAGGCTTTAAAACAACACTTGAGTAGGAGCGGACGCAGGAGAAAGCCGTGGGTGGGATTTTCCGTGGGTCAAGGAAATTGTTCTCGAGGCGAAGGGCAACTAGATGAGAGTCATCGTCATTCAAGGGGTCGCAAATGGCGTCTTCTGAAACATGCCTGTTGGAGGAAGAATTTAACATGATCTCAAAGTTCTCCATGTTCTATGTTGCAAAAAAAATCATTTTTTCAATATGTCTGGAATAATTATTTTTTTAATATCTTATATAAATTGATCTTGTGTTTTGTTGTGTATCTATGTGTCCCAGGAAATGATGACAAACTAGACATGTTAATCTTTGCAGGAGGCTAGCACTATACCTTATTTTGTTGTTGTTAAGTCGTAGGAAATGTAACGTTGTCATCTCATTAATTCCCATTGGAATAGACGTAAGCTGGTTATGGTCTAGACAGAGTTCAGTCATACTGTTGAAGGTGCCAAGAAATGACTCTGGCTCCACAGCGTCACCGTCCAGCTTGTTGTAAGAGAGGTAGAGGTACTCAAGGCCAGGCTCCATGTGTGCGAACACGTATCCTGGAATGCGTTCAATCTGATTCCCGACCAAAACTAGATGAACCAGTGACTTTGGCAGGAAGGATGGAACCAGGTAGAAGTTGTTGTGCGAGAGATCTATAGATTCCAGGTTCCTTTTAGATATAGCGGGAAAAGTAGAATTAGAGTTCATGCGTTTAAAAAAAAACAGGAAAAACCCAGAAAAGTTTTTTCACTTCTAGATACTTTTCCATTTTTCAGTTCTAGTATTGGTTTGATTGTTAACCTTGTTGAAGACACACACCTGTGATTGATCCAGGTGAAAGGTGCAATACTTGACTCATCTAATTTATTGTGTCGTAGCACAACGACGTTGATGTTTGTGGTGTGGTTGAATGCTGTTTCAGAGATGTCTTCAATCAGATTGTTTTCAAGGTACAACTCCTAAACATCAAAGAGAATATGAAGTAACTTATACAGATTGCTTCATTGAATAAATAAACAGAAACAGTTACTTGACAATGCAATTAAGTTTGACTTGAGCACCTTTGAATTACTCTGTGGTAAAGTTTTGGTTTTGGTTTGCCATAATTACTGTTTTAGTGCCACTGGTTTCCCACAGGTACTGTTAAACCAATGCTGATTTGAAGCCCACAAATATGTGTGAAATTAAATGAACAAAATTGTTTGACTAAGTCATGCTTTCTATATTTCTTGATGTTCCTTGACTGCAGAATAGTTCTCCATTTTCAAAACTTACCAGTAGAGATGCAGGTAGGCCCTGAGGAATGGTACGGAAATGGTTTCTGCTTAACCGAAGGTAAGTCAGCTCTTTGAGGGGCTTAAAGGCCTGTGGATTCACATGACCTTCACTGAGCAAGTTCCCTTCCATTTCCAAAGTAACCAGACTGCTGAGACCTTCCAGGAATTATCAAGCAATTTGTGAAAATATTGTGTTTTCTTTGTACAACATTAGGTAAGGAACATTTCATGCTAGTATTAGCTGATTAAATGTCAGCATTTTTATAGATGATATAATTATGCTAACCTTTATACATAGCAATTTTGCGTAACTGTTTTACCTTCAAAGCTGTTTTCCTCAATTTCTTTTAGATTGTTCTCATTTATCTTAAGCTCCTGGAGTGTTGATGGGAGCTCAGAGGGAATTTGTTCCAGAAGGTTTCCATCCATATACAGGCGAGACAGGAATTTAAGACCCTTAAAAGAAAGTTACATAAAAATCACGTCATTAATCTTTAGGTGCGAAAAAAATAAAGGTCATATACAATATACTTTCGAAATCCTTCAGTGAAAGTTTTCCACTTTGGTTTTCTCGCAATGCTTTGGATACTTATTAGTTATGCTGACGTGTATGTTTTTGTTTGACACATATGTTTTCATAGTTATCAGTCCCTAAGCTAACTAAACAACCAGTTGTTTGGACGCCATATGCCATTTCGCTATCATATACTGTATTTCTGATTGTAACACCAAGCTTTCTGATGAATTGAGACAGTCTGGGTACTGTATATATACTATATAGTATATACAAACTTCACTATTTGTTTCAGATGAAGGGCATATTTCTACTGGTTAGAACCCAGTGAAAATAGGAAAGACTAGCGTAGCATACCCTCTGTTGTTTCACTTGAACATGTGCCATGGAATTTTGTTTTTATTTGAAAGGCTGTGCAAAAAAAAGCATGGCTACAAGTGTCAAGTACTGTACTAGTGGGTATATTGTTTGTATAAGAGCAAGATTTGTGAAACTTCTGTAAAAGCCTTATGGTTATGAACAGAGCAAAACATTGGGGAAAAGTGTAGTTCAGCACTGTCAGGTTTGCAGATTTTACTGTTTTTGCACGGCTTTAAACCATTATGGAAGAAACATTTGCTTCTCTAATTCAACTGAAGTTGAGCTGGAAGACATGAAGAAATGTTCATATGAATTTCTGAACTAGAGGCAGCAATGGAAAGGAACATTATCTCAATTGCCAGAATGCTGTATGATCCTAAAAAAAACAATATATGTACATGTCAGTCTAGACATAACGGTTTTCATGTCAACAGTCCGATTATTTACACTTTTTATTTTCTGTCTCTCTCTACATTGAGCAGACTTTTAAGATTTCAACAACATTATGTGAGATTAGCCATTTCTTTGCAGCCTTGGTCAAATGCCTTGCAGATTGCCAAGATTACATTATTGGCACATACATTATTGGCAACAGACAAGGCTTTTTTGGTCTGATGCAATTAAATGGCTTGAACATGCACAATATTTGCACAATTTTTTTAACCACAGCTATTCAGTCTTGTAACAAATGTGTGGCGTTAACATGTGAAACATGAATGTTTTGTCATCCAAACAACTGCAAATATGGCAAGGCAAGAACATTGCAGTTGGATTTTTTTCAGAGATCAAAATGTTTTTCTCACCAAAAGAAAAAGATTGTGTTTATTGCTGATGCAGTACGCAGTAAAATTTTATTTTTAACTTACTTTAAAAGCTTGTGGGTCTATGCCAGAGGACAAGATCTTGTTTTTCCCCAGGTCAATCCATTCTAGGTTAGGAATGCCATTGAATGCTCCAGCAGGGATGGTTTTGATTTCATTGCCTGTAATTTCATAATGCATGACAAGTTATCAAAATCAGCCTTACTGGGATCTGTATACATGGACTGTGTAAACACTGGCATATGTTCTGATTTAGGCTTAATTTCTTGCATGTGTCTTAGGTAATGATCTAAGTTCAATTTCAGTGCCTGTATCTCGTTACGACCTGTAAAGGGGTTATGTGGAGATGTGGCCTTCCTCACCCTGTAGGCTGAGTGATTTGAGCTCAGGAATGGACAGTGGAGGAATACCCATCAGTTTAGCATTTTCACAGGAGATGGTGACATCAGAGATCGAACAACCTTGTGGCAGCAATGTGGTTACCATCTCAGACTCCTCCTCGACTACTTCTGGTTCCTCATCGCCTGGTTCAGTGTCCTCCTCGTCTGGTTCGGTTGGCTCTTGGAGAGCTAAGAGAGGAGGACCTGCTGCTCTCGTTGGTGGCACGGGTGGCATTTGAAAAACGTCTCCCCTCAACCAGACCACGTCCTCATCTTCAGTGGCCTCGTCCCCACGGAGTCCTTCCTGGGCACGTTCGGCTGCTTCCTCTAGAGCTCTCATCATCTCTTTTTGCTCCATCTCTTGCCTATGAGCCCTGTCCTCCTCGGCCTTCCGCTGTTCTTCCATCCTTCTCTTCCTCTCCTCTGCCGCCGCTCTCTCCTCTTCCTCCTCTCGTAGCCTCCTTTGCTGCTCCTCTTTTTCTCTGGCATCTTTAACTTCTTTTAACTTTTTCTGTCTCTCGGCTTCCTCTTTCTTCTGCTTCTTTCTCTGCTTGCGATCAGCATCTTTTTTGCGAATTCTTTCTTGTTCATCCTTTTTTTGTCTGTCTTTCTGGCTTTGTGATATTCCGGTAAAGGGCTCGGCGAGATCGTTGGGAACGGGAGAGTCACCTGAATACTCTGGGGCGTTGTCAACTGAGACCGTAGCAATAGTTCATTTATAAGACAAGGAAAGATCAAATACAACAATTAAAATATAAAATATGCTGGCAGGCAGTGCAAATGCCATGCTTTATCCAAACCTGGGTCAATGCAAATAGGGCAGCACTCTCCAATTCGTTGAAATTTAAGTTGGCACTGTAGGGCGGGACACAGTATTTGGTCGCAGACCACCTCACCGCTGGAACACAGGCAATTCACGCATGACTTCGGCGACCACACAGTTTTATCATACATGGTGATGCCTCGAAATACACAGTGCTCTGATTTTCCTGGAATAATTGTATAAACAAGAAAGAAACTTAGAAATGTGATTGATTGCCAAATTCTGCAGTGAAATAATTGCAAAGAATCCGTTCAAAACAAAAAATCTCTTATGAATCAGTCTGATTCATTTTAATTTTGGTTTTCCTAAGGTACCTTGAAAATGTTCAAGGCTGTCACTTTTATCGTGTTGATTTGATTAATTATTTATTTAAAATGTGATTAATAAAAATATAATTCACTTAAAAAATTTCAATGGTTAGACGATTTTGGATGCTAACACGCCTGTTAAGGCCCATCTGGCCCAATGTTTTCATCCAATGCATATAATCTGGCTGTAAAATGGCTATATATAGCAGTCTATCGCAACACTGTTTTCCACATGGCAAATGGCTATCTACCATCTCATGTACAGAGATCTTCGCAGTTTAAAATGGTGCACACATGCTAGCAATACAGTAGTAAAATGTGTCTACTGGGAAGTAGTGTTTTTTTTCTGTTTTTTTAATGGAGTCTTACTGACCACATTTGTGCTGTTTTTATTTTTTATTTACAGATCTGTTATTTAGATTAATGCTAAAGACACTTACAATGTGTGTTGGTGGTATTATCCACGCTTTTACTTCTAAGGCGCAAACGGATGTTTGTGTTTTGCTAATTACAGGGTCACACTGTCACATGTCGCCAATGTATAATCATGTGGTCAGTGTTCAGTCCTGACCATTACCACCCTGGGCAAAATGGTCATGTACTAAACTATGTAAACTAACCACTCTGTTCCAAAACCCTGTAGGGCAAATTAAAGTTTTTTTATGGCTTTTCTGAACCTGTCAAAGGAACGGATATGCATTCACAACATTAACTTTATCTAAAAAATAACCATATTTCACTGTTTTAACGTGGCCATCTGGTTACTTTTATTTGCTTACCATAAACTTACCGCAATTTCATAATTTTCCCATGGTACTGTAGCCAAGTTTATGGTTTGTTTAAGAACAGTAAAAGTTGGCATCAGCTATCAAAGTTAAGTTATATACAGCACATCTGTATATGAGGAAAACGACTGTCTTAATTATCTAATTTAAATGACGAGTAGTTTATAGCTTGACAAACTACAGTCTCAAACTAGCTTTCCCAACACTGACCTGCAGTCGCTTCATAGTCTGGCTTTGGCTCTTTTGTGTTCTTGTAAGATTCAATAAAAATAGATCCATCTTGTCCATTGCTTTCTGGCAATCTTCCCTGCTGCAAGGTGGTAATAGACGTCTGTTTTCTTGCTCGTTTTGGTCCAACACCTCGTCTTCTACCTCCTGCCAAGGGATGACTCTGATCTTTTGCGAGGCTGAAGGTCATGCAGACGAAGAGTGACAGTGCCAGAATCAGTTTTAACCTCATGGCTGAAACCTGTGGGATAAAACACAGGTATCTCAGCCCTACGTGTTCCTCATATAACTCTGTTAATGTATACTGTCTGCGTACACATTTCCATAATGATAAGTTACGGCATCACAGGTGATCCAGCCTCTTAACAGTTTGACCCTGGAAAGCCAGACAGCTTTGAAGGAATAGTAGCCTTTAACACCTTTACTGTAAAAGAGTAAAACTGTTATTTAGGTGTGAGATGAGTGGTGTTTAGAGAACTGCAAGGGGTTTTAAGTATTATGTTCAAATGTAACAATCATAGCACAGATTTTAAGTAAGAACAGACTTGGTCTCGATGACACTCATACTCTCAGGTTGTAGTTATAGGAAGTACGACTCATTTACGCAGATTGTTTCTTTCGATAAATTTGTATAAATTATGTCATCACGTTAGTGGCTCCAGATATTCCAATGTGCCATATTAAATTATCTAAAATGTTCCAGTAAAGCCATATGTGCGAACATATTGCTATTTATTATGATTTTCAAGTTTTATTAATAGTTTTTATGCTCAATTCAATCAGTTCAGTTTGTTGCTGCCTCAATTCAGCTCATTAAAATGGTCTTTTAGAACCTAAATAGGATTTGCATGAAATATACACACGTTTATATATAGAGAGAGTAATTGCTAGTAAATTTTACAAAGAATTTCAAAGAAATAACTAGTAACTACTTTTTTCAGTATATATGTATGTGTGTGTATATATGTAAAATGATTAGCAGAATGGTAATGGAATGGATATTAGTTTAAATTTAAATTTATTAGAGAAATGGAAACTCTTTACATTTTAAATCGAGTAGCAATTAGCAATTTCGGCATGGCGAACAAATTATTAGTTTAAAATGGATTATTTCAGTGGTTGCGTCATTTCAAAAGACTAAAACTAACATTTTATTAATAGTGAATATGGTTAATTCAGTCACTTTCTTTTTTACTGATTTTTAGTTTTATTTTTTTTTACAAATCTGTCACTTGCATGTCTCAAAGTTCGAAGTGCTTGCAGAAGAAAAGCCAAGCCAGAAAAGGAAAAGATGACGACACAGATTACCCAGACTTACAGTAATGGGAAACAAGAATAAAATCAACAGCTGAGCAATGCTGATATGTGTGCAGAGGGCGTCTACGAACGTCAATCCGACCCTCAGGCAAAGTCATACGGTTAGCATTAAATCAGAGCTGCGGTGAGATGGAGGAAAAAAGAAATGTAGGGGGATGAGAGGGAAAAGTGTTTTAATTAAGCTCTTTGGGATGACCAGGCTCAGATGGAAAGAATCTATAAAACCTACAGCTTAGACAGAGAACGAAAGGGGCGAAATATACTGCCATGAGTAAAAACATCCTGAGGGGCGTGCATGATACTGGGTCCCCCTCTCTCAACGCTGTAATGAAAACCAGGTACAGTAAAGCTATAAGTTTTTTTACAGTCCTGCAGCTGTCTTTGTGCTTCAGCGATGAGACAGACTTATTTCACAAGACGTTTGTCGTCACTCCAGATGCAAACCTCTCAATGTTTAGTGGAGATGTTCCAAACTGCATGCAAAGAAAAGTTTTCATCTATAAACCCATATAAATGTGACATGCACCCCGCAGACGGAAGAAGAAAACAATTAGTGTTCAACAAAAAGTGTTTTACGACATTACTGAGGGTGAGAGCTGAAAGAGAGGAGAGAGTCGTTTGTACGTTACCACTGGTTTCGGGCGGTTTTGTGAGGCCAAATATTTCCGCTCTTTCCCCAAAAGCTGTGGGATTTGCCAGCAACGCAAGAAGTGTGTGTGCGCCTGCTCCGCAGCAAGAAGGCTGATAAATGTCAAAAACAGACAGGGGCTGCTCTAGCGTTTAGTCGGGACTCGCTCGGGCAGAACTTCTCCAGTTGTGTCTCTGAAAGATTCAGCAAAATGAGGGTCGTGACAAGATACTGCCTCTCTCAGGCGAAAGAACTTGGTGATTTTGTGTGTCCTAATTACTAGGCTTGTACGGGTACTGTACTCAAACAGAGAGGTGGCATCTGGCTTGTCATTATCACCTCTGTAAGAGCATTGTGTGAGTGCAGAAAATGGGCTAAACATTTTAGCTTGAATGAGTTGATCAGAGGGTGTCTGGACTGGTTTTCAGGCGTCTTTGGACGGGTTTTCAAGCTGTATTGGTCGACCCCCTACTGCCCAATGAGACCGTCCCATCTCATGTTTCAGAGGGTGGGTACACTGAGCTGAAAACAAAGATCTCAACTTTCCTTCCAGTTTTGTACACGGAGGGTCATGGTCAAGCAGTTGTGTGCTATAATTAGATTGGAGCTCAAACATTTCCCTGTGAATAACATCTAATGTCCATTATTTCATTTATATGCCTCAAAAGGATATATTAAGACAGTATCTTTAGAATGTATCATAAAGATTAATATGGCTGCGCAGTATGGCTGTGATTCACACAAGAAGCTGTTATCAAATATTTTAGACCAAATTTGGCCATGATTGTTTGTATATCTTTTGTCTGCCAATGAAAGCTAATCAAGCTTTGCGTGTCACTAACTAACTGTTGTATAATAAGATTAATGAATATAAAATGTATTTGGCAGACTGTGTTCTGGACTACTTAGTGTAGTTGCACTGTTAGAAATATTAAACTCAAAACAGGTACACCATTGTTCTTTATAAATCATTTTAGTCATTTATCACAACATTTTATATTCAAGATCTTTTGCCTTTAAACAAAGATAATGCAATTTTAAATAGTAAAAAATGCTGTTCGTTTGCTGTGACTAAAAGATTAGGTTCATCTGTAGACAAATAAATAACATCTTTTGTACACATCTTGTGTAGTTTAATAGCAATTCATTGTGAAGATAATGCCTGTAGGTTTGGAAAATCAGACAGCTGATTAATTTTGATCTGATTTTTGTAACATTTATGTAAAAGGTTGTGCAAAACACTCTTTATGCTTCGACATTTTTGTAAAGAACTTTGCAGGAACTCCGTATTAACCTTTAATGAGTGGAAATTACGAAGTACTTTTTTTTTCAGGTCAAGTGCTATCAAACTAGCAGATAGACTTTAACAAAAAGCAAAGTTTGAGACATTATGCCAGAGCTTTCAGAATAGAACAATTATCAGAAATGCTATGCTGTTAGGTTTTTTTTTTTTTTTTTTTTTTATCTCATGAGAATCTAAATTGAAAACATATCCAACCGTAGATTGAAGCTGATATCACTCTTACATGATCAAATGCTTTGTCGTTCCTTGCAACATCTCATCCAAAAGATTAGGGTTATAAGGGATCTAAGAGTTGTAAAAGTATGTGGGATCATTTTGAACAATATACAAATGTGCTTTTACAGTATAGTCTTCATAGATCCTACGTAGATGAGTTTTAAGAGATGTAGATCAAAAGAGTGTTTAACTGTAGTGTGAAATTAACGGTGTAAGATGTTTCAGCACTTTAGGATGTTTTGACTTGCCATCAGGTAATGGCCGGAGATTTGTGACTCAACCAACTGGAATGAACAGCTGCGACTGTTCACTGTTCGTAACAACTCTGCATGTACTTCCTTTGCATGTTCCTGGTCTCAATTGTGAATTATTCATTGGCGTACATGATTCCAAAGGAAAAAGATCATCTTTAATACTTTTTAATCAAAATAAACTCAGTTGCTCCACCTCTGAAATGGCTTTTGTTTTTCAGCTTACGTCAACTAGTACTCTTATTTTTCAATTCCATCCCTTGAAAATATATATCCTACCGAAACCACTTTTCGGCATCAAGTCCCTCCCCTCATTTTCTTTCAATATCCTTTTTCATCATGGAAGTAAAATGGTTTGTGAATGCTACTTCATGTTGGATTCCTCATGCATTGCCGCACTTACTGTTCACATCTTAAGTTATGAGGGTTGGACATTCTTCTAGTTCTGTTTGGATGTTGACTCAACCAACATGGCGCTCTTTTCTTGAAGCAGCTCACTAGAGGATGTTAAATTTGTCTTTAAAAAAAATCCCTCTTTCCACTAGAGAATTCCATTGGTTAGAATGGGCTGTATAATGTCACGGACCATTTGAAATGTACTTTGAGACCCAGAAGACTCTTTCACACACACATGCCTAGCACCATGATAATGTCTGTCAAAAGGTTGGACTGTATTTTTTGCATTCAGACGTCTTTTTCCACTGTGGTAATGTCGGTTTGCTTCAGCATCTGGTTCACTATATTTCCTTATGGAACTTTTAACATAATGGAATATTTTAGGTTATGCCAGAGAGCTTAAGTACTGAGCAGTGGCATGTGTGTAGTCAGCGGTTTTATGTTTCTTTCCTTTTAGCTGGGTACCTCAATCGCCCTTGAGGCACTCAGATTAACGTTTCAGTTTTGGGTCATCCACTCTTAACAAACCTTGGTGGAAATGAAATAATGTTTTGTGTTTCTAAAACTAAACCTGCTGAAAATTCACTTGCAAGAATCTCACAATGAAGGTCTCCGATGGAATCCCAAAATTTCAGATTTTCTGATTTCTCAGGTCAATTTTTTAAACAGTTAATGGGTAGAATATCCCAAACATCCAGTAAGTATTGGCTTCTGAACAAACCCAGAGACTCTGGTTGTTCTGTCTGGTGTTTTAATAACTGTTGACAGGGATCCGTGGGGAGTATAACATGTCGTTCAAGGATCAGACAATAGAGGTATAGAGTTCAAATAATGGTTGGGTTGTTTAAAGGATGCTAAATTAATGGCTTAGTTCAAGGAAGCCTTGAAGCCTTTGGTCAGACCTGTGTCACATTTACCGAAAACAGTGATGTGTTTTTGAATAATTGTTGAACTTTTTAAGTTGACAACTAGACTGAAATTTTTTCATGAAGTTATTAAAATATTTATGGGGAGGTAAAAGTCTTGGCAAGATGATATTCTAGTTAAACGCTAGTTTACCAAATAGATTCAAAATCTTTAATGTAAGAAATAAAATGTATAAGAAAAAAAAACATTGCATATCAGAGTAAGATTTGTAAAAGCATACACCAATTTGTAAGTTTAAAAAAATATTTGCATAATTTTAATGTTTTCCATAAGTACTGTTAAATCTTTAACTCCATATTTTAACTAAATAAATTTGATATATATTCTTCCAGATTTGCATACTTTTGTTGGTTTTAAAGTTTGTTAACAGTGATTTGCAAAGAAAGGGTGCAATGACTTACATAACTCATTGACTGACCAAAGTCAATATGTACGTGTAAAAATAAACATTTGCAAAAATTGTAAATAGCTTGCTTTGAGAACGTAACGGTATTTAGTCTCTTCACAGTCTTCACAATCACAAATTTAGACAGGTTTCAAGATACTTGTTAGAGAAAGTCTTAGTGTTTACCAGAGGAAACATCAAGTTAATGGTGTAACTGACAGCATTTCCCAACTGTGTAATGTGGGAATTGGGAAAAAATTCTGGAAAGTTTTGATGTCTAATGGGAAAGTCTGATGGATTTGTTTAAGGGATTTGTGATGCTCATGTCGGTTGATGCGCTTGGCTGGTTATGGGAATTATCATGTGTTTTTAATGAGCTAGTTGAAATACGGCCAAATGAGGGGTTAAATTTAAGAGTAGTTTAATAAGATGTCTTAATTACTTATTAAAGCTGTTTCTCCATGTGTTTTAATACATAATTAAGTGTAAGTAAGGCTATAATTTCTAACTGTATTTAGTGGTTTCTGCAAAAGACAGAGATGGAAACATTTTTCTTTTCTTTTATTATTTACTGTCAGCATTAAATGGTTCTGTGTATTCGATTTTCTCTTCTGTGGTTCAAAGTCCTGAAGGCATGACTATTAAATGCCTTCAACTCACTCTATTTATTAAAAAACACTTGGAATATTAAAGGGATAGTTAACCTAAAAAGAAAAATGTTATATGCTCACCCTCATTTAATTCCAAACATGTGTAACTTTATTCTGTGAAATATTCTAGACTCTTTTTTAATTGAGTACGATCTTTGCAATGCATCAGTGGATCCAGTTTACAAAATGATGATTCGATGATGAATGATTCATTAATGAATTAGGCTGATCCGGTTCTCAAGTTACTGTCTCAATGATCTAGTTACAACAGTTTACAGCTCCCTGCAGTGAAAAATTATCAATGAATAATATTTTTTGTGGTCTTTTTTTTAAAGGATCATATGCAGGGCTTGACCTCAACTTTTTTGCTCACCATCCACTGTGGCTGGCTAGTGGTTTTCCGAAGTTACTAGCCACTCAGCATTTTCACTGGCCACAATTTTGATATCGATACCATGGGGAAAAACTGCCGTATATATATATTGTTTTTTTTATATTATCTCATAATTTGGCAGCAGGTATATTAGGTTGCTGTCACTTTAAGACCTGATGCACAGATCCATTTTACTGTTACACATCCGTTTTCTTTCTCAACATAACTGATTGTGTTTACTGGCATTTTGACAATATTTTTTGTGTATTTGACTGTTTAAGCGCAATAAGCAGCAAAAAAGAACTGAATTTAGAGGCGGGTTTGTGTGTCACCAGCTGTCGGAGAGAGAGCGAGAAAGCAGAGCTGGTATTGTGTATCTGAGGAAAATTAGTATTGAAAGCATTTCAGATATTTCAGGATCAATATTTATTGAAACATTTTTGACAGCACTACATTGCGCTTAGTTTATTATTTCAGATGCCTTTTTAAAAGACTATAATTGAAAAAATGTATAAATTATATAATATTCAACCTGCCCAAGTGGCTAGTAGGAGTGACTGCGTTACACGGCGGGTGTTAATGTCAAGCCCTGATTGTATGACTTCAGAAGACTTTGATATATAGCACTCAAATCGTAGGGAGCAATTTTGTGGTGCTTTTTGGTCATTTTAGAGTATGTCCTAGTCCTAAATTTTAATATTTAATTAAACAGTAGTCAGGACATTCTTAAAAATGTACATTTTGTGTTGTAAACAAGCTAGAAAAAAGGCCAAATTGGTTTGGGGAGTAAATAATGACAGTTTTGGTCGATCTATTTCTTTAAAAAAATCAACATTTTGTCCTCAATGCAGAAAGTCTCAGACTGTGACATGATGTAATCTTGCCTTGTTATGGAGCAAATGCCGTAATTCAACTTACAATTACGTAATCCAACTTACAATTACGTAATCCTTTAATATGTAAATTTCTTTGTATTTTGTTCGTATCCGTTTTGTTATCGGCCAGTGTTTTGAAACCAGGTTGCTGTGGGTTAGATGGAATCTGTCAGGACTTTTAATTCCTTAAACACATTAACTTTTTTTTTTTTTGGCAGGACAAGTACCCAGACGTGGTCAGCCTTCCAGAGGGATGCAGATCAGAGCTCATGATTATACGAAGTCCTCAACTTCCCGGGTAGGTTGCATCAGCTGAGAAAATTAAATGGAAACTGCTGTCCTTAACTTTAGCTGTTTGCCTTCAGTTAGCAGCACGTGGCATCAAGCGACTACAAGGTTCATGCACATTTATATGGTTACCATGACTGATATCTCCAGATTACATGCTTGAAATATGGTAAATCAATGGCCTTATGTTTTTCAGGATCTCCGTGATCATATTCTGGAAGATTGATGTGTCTAAGCAAGGAGTGGTAAAACCAACGCTTGAGCTCTTGCTGAAAATGCCAGATCAGGGTAAGACGAGTGAAATATAGATTAAGGGATAATGTTGTGTCAGGGTTGACTATCTAAATTGATATTATTCTTCTTATTAAACAGATTAAAAGTCTTCATTTTCACTAGTCTAAAACTAGCCATTTTGATTATCAAGATGTCTCCAATAAGCTATTCTTGCATTTTTGGAATAAAAAAGAAACTTGAAAATACTCATGGACAACGGTCAAATAAACATTTCTGCGGTTGTTACACAAAAATATTTGACTGCTACATGGTGCAGTGGATCAGAATCAACTATTTTCTTATTTTATACTTGTACAATTCATAATTCCTACTAAATATTTTAATTTTGTTTTCATCTGAACAGCTCGAGAGTTGGACACCAAAAAAGTGATGGAAAACGGCTCGGATTACTTTCAGAGCCTGCTGCGGATTCTCGGGGTAGAAGCGTCAATTGAGGCCTTGATAAGAACCATGTGTTTGTGAGAAGTCATAAAACACAAGCCAACATTCATGTCATCAGAACTTCATATCTAATAATTTTATTTTATATAAACACCTGTACAGTCACCCGTTAGGAACTACATATTGATGCCATCTGTAAGTGTCAATCATTTTTACGCATGATATGCCCACACTGTACGGAAATATACATCATTAGACAAGAGCTAGAAAAATAAATAATTTTAAATACAAAATGTCTGACAGCAAAATCCACTTTGTATTTTCAAATAGTTAAATTTTAACATTAGATTCCATCACAGAAACTGTGATATTCCTTTCTCTTCTTGCTTATTAACAGAATTAATGTTCATTCCTACCTACATAGTGATTATAGATCTTTATTTCATTAGAATAACACAATGTCACCACCTCAGACTCATAATATCTCTGGTTCATTGGTTCATAAGGGAAAAGATGGTTTTATAACTAAGGCAAAAACAGCAATGTCTGGTATGGAGAAACTGCACTTAATCAGATACATCATACACACATTAAAACTGAGCAACATGACAGTCAAACAAATGCCATTGGTTGGACAACGAAAGCGTGTTCGCTCACAGGTAAGGCGTATAATACTTCTCTTGACACCAGTTCACATTAAGACAAAAGGGAGTGTCAACACAGTTTGGCAATGTTGAATGTTCATCCATGTAAAACTCAAACACTATTCACCTGATGAGAACTGCATTGATGGCTTTGAGTTGAGCAAGCCGACGCAGTCAACATCACAGTAAAAGAGGTAAACAGAGGCATGAGTATCACTCACACCACAGTATTTTGTAACAGTAATATTTCCCATGACAAGAAAATGGCAACCTTGAGGTGCCATCTTTAGTGTTGAAGTCGCACAGTAAAATTTGCATCAACCGTCATTGGTTTTTCGGTAAAAGGCGCTAAACTTGCACACAATGTTAAATCAACACTGCCATTTCTGTGGCACAATATACTGCTATTCTGAGAAACTGCTGGATCAACTTACTTCTGTATTGTGCTAACAATAACTGCCATGCTGTCCATCTTTGGCTGACTTATGAAATTTGTCTTGCTCTGCAAACAATTACAGCCAATAAAACTCAGGCCAAACGTAGCTGTAGTAGTGTTTAAGCTGCTGGGAATGAATTCCTCTAGTTGTTTTCTAGTCTGCAATTTCAAAACAGATGACTAAGTGTTATTATGTCGAACTCAAAGACAGAGCAGTTGTAGATGGACAGGCACAGTCGATTTAGCATTTTACAGCAGTTTTTCCGGAGGGGAAGGAAAGTGGCGTTTGAGATGATAGACTAGCTTTAAAGAAGTAGTTTATCCAAAAATGAAAATTCAATCATTATTTACACACCTTCATGTCGGTATATTCAGGTTTTTCCACATATTTGAAGGTCCAATAAAAAGCACCATAAATGTAGTCCATACAACTTAAATTTTAAGTGTGTTCTTCACTCAAAACTTTAGTTATTCACTGATGATCTTGCGTTCAAAAATAAAAATATTGTTCATTCATTCACTTACTACATGCTCAACACCCAGTAGCGTTTTGTCCAATTGGGACAAAATGCCTGGTTAGAATGAACTGCCGAACTACATAAAAATTCTTCAGCCATTTTGATTAGATTTGCAATTACATGAGGGTGAGTAAACAATGGCTAAATGTTTGTAGTGCAAACTATTCCTTAATAAGACACTTTGATTTGTATATGGCGGTAGACTGTTACGCCAGGCAAGCGTGCGTTATAAAAAATACACTTTCATTAGAGAGTATTATCATTAGCCTTATCTTCAAATTCATAAAATCTAATTATGGATAGTGACAGTGTTAGCGCAACCTCATTCGCTAGCATGCAACAGGTCTGTGCTTGTCAGTATAACTTCTGCTACTGTAGCTCGCTGTGGTTCAGTGGTTTGAGGAGCTCTAGGGATGTAGTCTTGCTAAACTCAAGTAATTGTCTGCTTTTGAACTCCAAACTGCCTGTGCAGCGACTGCTGACACGGCCAAGTTGATGCATGGTAAAACGTTCATTAGGGAAAATCGCTGTAAGCCACTTTTTGGCACTTGGAAACCACAGTAGCGCTGCTGCGTGAGAGAAACACCCAACAGCACGGCGCAAAAACGCACACACACAACCTCCTTGTCCTCCTTTTTTATAGCCAATGACTGACTCGTTCAGGTATTCTGTGCTTTAGGAGACCAGCCCCAATGAGAACATCACCCTCTAAAAGAAAAACAAAAGGTCGTCCCAGCAACAGCCCACAAATGCCGCCGTCGCTGCCAACTTCACGCCACAGAACATGCTGGGAGGGCAAACAGCTGGACAGAATAGCAAACAAAAATAACAAAACTATATCACTATTTCAATTTCACTTCTACGCATTTCCCAAGCAGCACTTGTGGAGGTGTCTCATACAGCATGGAAGAGCAGCGTGCACTCCTGCCTTTCCTTATATAGGCTGGAGGGGGGCGGAGCTAGTGTGCTCCGCAGGTAGTAGTTGACAATTTTGGTGTCCAGCTTGTACTGGTGAGGGATGCCTTCATACGGTTTGGGGTCCAGATCCAGGATGGAAACAGAATACGTAAAACGAGGCTTCTCCAAATTCAACTGGTGTCTGTAAACGCAAAGCAAGTGGAAGGTAAAACTACCGCAAACGTCGAGGTGAATCTTTAATTAAAAAGTGAAAACAAACTTACTCCTCGTCTTCTTCGCAAGGTGCAAACGTGATCATGATTGAGCAGTCTTTGGCGGTCATTGCAACTCTATACTGATGAACCTGGAAAGATGCAAAAATCCATATTTTACCTCTGAGAATGAATCTCACTTAGAAATTTGTCCTAAAATATTATTTATAATACTATTAGTTTTATATACAAATCTACCCATTTTAATTCAATACCAAAACATTTTTTTTTTTAATGCCCAATTTTGGGGTGAAATACAACCTGTGAATGTCTTGAGATTCACACCTAAACTGTGAAGCATCACATGCTCACAATCTTACCTTCCCAACAGCATATTCTACAGACCCGTCATCCTCAGTAGGACAGTTTTTAACTGTGTCCATGAAACTCTCATTATAAGGCCCATCTATCTGCAGTCGGTTTCTGGGGATACAAACAAGTGTTGATTAGATGTTTAAGTGCTTTTCAGCATGTTTATTCATAAAGATGATGTGGCTTTGCATGGAAATCACCAATGACCACATTACACAGGACCACCATGTGGCCACAGTGCCTCATTACAAGATAAAGTACCACATCCACACAGTCTTTTGCACCACCTAGTGTTTTCATCATAATGTCTTCCAGGAGACCGCAATAAGAAAATAAAGTATATTATTCTTATAATAGTAAAACTCATATAACAAGTTGCGATTCAGCAACTGTACTGCATTTTTACATAAAATTATGCCAGTACAGGTGAACACTGCACAGATAAGGTATGGCCTGAAATATCCACCCAATAGAAACTTTGCTCAGCGTAGAACAAACCGTTCTTGCACTGGAATATTGATCTGATAGATCAGTAACGAAGCACTCAATATCCCAGCTTAAACATTTACCTTTCTTTCGGGAACTCCTCTAGATACTGCTCTACACGTTTGTACAGAGGGTAGATTCCTTCAATATCCAGGTTATCCAGCATCTGTACTTGGAGGATTTTTGAAAGGACGCTGTCTTTAGGGAGGCCATGGTTACCTGTGAAGATATGAAAATGAGCTCAACATGTACTCCTGGACTTGCATAACAGATTTACGATTACCGTCATATATATGCAGCAATAATCCGGTCTTTTACACGCCCCTTAATGTTCCTTTTAAAATGCGCAATACGTTTCGTTCCAGTTATATTGTAACTCAACAGTAAAGTCATTTCTATTGGAACTAATATGAGGGTTTAACAATATTTTGCTCAAACAAACCATTATTTGCCCATACAAATATTCATTAGTTAGCAGTTGGTAAAGGCCTCACCGTTGCGGAGCAGGTCTCTTGGGAAGGGACTGGCTTCACAGTGTGGCCTGCTTTCGGACAGGTGCATCTTCCTGGGCTCCCCCGAGCGATTCGAGTCCCCGCTGCTGAGCAGGGAGGAGCAGATCACCTGAATGAACTCGGTGAGGACGGCTTTGCCAGGTTGGTGGCCGTTATAGTGGCCGTTACTATGGGGGAAATAAGGCCAAAGTTGCTGAATGAGATCATTCAAGTCGGGTTGTTGCTTGGCGTCGTCTTTACAGCTAAATATCAACTCTCCGCCCTGAAAAAAAGATGGGAGAAAAAATAAATTAATGCAACTTTTCTTTTATAACCCTTTTCTAATGAATTAACCCAATTTACAAACAGTAGCTATATTTTTAAGCTTGTTCGCTGATCTTAGGTGGTTTAAGCTAGTCACACATCTGGACCTATATGATGATCAGCAAGCTAGTTTTCCAGTTAAAAAGTGGCTAAATTTCATCTAAAACAACTTGTCTCCTAGCCAAATCTGGCTAAGACCAGTAAACCAGTTTAAGCTGTTTTTGGTAGTACTACCAAGTTCCAGGATAACTTAAAGTATTAGTTCACTTTTAAAAAAACTTTTGCTGATAAGAAGCCTTAATAAGGGTCTTATCTAGTGAAACGATCGGTCATTTCAAAAATAAATAAAAAAGTTTAAGTTTTATAAGCACAAATGCTCGCCTTGCTCTGTTCTGTGATGCGCGTTCGTGACGTCACGTAATACGCAATTACGTTGAAACGAACGCGCATCACAGAACAGAGCAAGGTGAGCATTTGTGCTTATAAAACTTAAACTTTTTTATTTATTTTTGAAATGACCGATCGTTTCGCAAGATAAGACCCTTATGCATCGTCTGGTATCGTTTAAAGCCCTTTGAAGCTGCACTGAAACTGTCATTTGGACCTTGAACCGTTTGGGTCCCATTGAAGTCCATTATATGAAGAAAAATCCTGGAATGTTTTTATCAAAAACCTTAATTTCTTTTCGACTGAAAAAAGAAAGACATGGACATCTTGGATGACATGGGGGGTGGGGGGGGGGGGGGGGAGTAAATTATCAGCAAAAGTTTTTTTTAAAAGTGAACTAATCCTTTAAGATTTACTCAGTAATAAAACTGAAACCTACTGCAAATCAGAATGCATGACATCATCGCTGACTGTCACTTTTCGAATGCTGAACATTCTATAAATGGAAGTCGAAGGAAAGTTTTAAAACTTTACTCTGAAGTATAAAAATCCGAAAATAGACCTTATTCAGAGCAGCGCCATATCAGGTATGAAAGCGAGGCTGTGAAGGATAGACTTACTGTGTAAAAAGCTGTATAAAGCTCCTAGATCAACTTCATATTGTCAGAAGTTTTTTGTCTAATAAAATTTCTTGGAAAGATATTTTTTGCAGTGTCTCATCAGCAGAACAATCCAAAAACAAATTAAATAACAGCTCAACCCACCGAAGAGATTCCCGTTAAAAATCAAAGATGGCACTGATGTGAATAAGGTCTATAGACAGCAGGCTGAAATTAACTACAAAATAAAGTTTGTTTGGAGAAGTTAAACGGTTCGAGACTGAATCAATTACAGAAGTTTATATTTACCTTAAAGATTTTCAAGTTGTTTTGTGGTTCCTCTAACAGATTCTTCAATGCAATGTACATTCGCTGTTTGCTCCTGGAATACAAGTTATTCAATAACATTCAGGTTAGTAAAATAAGATACATTTTTGCAAACAATGAAGGAAAGTTTAGGGAGAAAAAAAATGATTTGCCATGACAAGAATTAACATGTTAAGGGATTATATGGATTGTCACATCTGATTCTAAACCTTTTTGAAGAAAGCCGTTTTCTTTAGTGTCAAGTAGCATTATAAAGGCTTCATGCATGATAGGTTATGGGGCTGGTTTCACAGTGGAAAGGTGAGTCACAAAAAAAAAAGGTGAAGTCAGTTGGCTTTAGTGAATCTCTTTGCCGCAGTCAGTTAGATTTGTTAACAATGCTGGCTAAAGGTCATACCATCAGCGAAAGATATAAATCCAGCTCTGATTTCCTGCACTGAGTGACTGAAGCGGTGACTCACCCTGAAAAGAGATCCAGGGGGCAATATCTGCTCAATCGCTTCCACTTCCCATTGGCTAACTGCAAGAGAATCATGTTAGGAATTTTACTGTAAACTTTGCTAAAAGCGTTTCGGTCAACTTCAGTGAGTCACTTGATACACTCTCCAGTTTCTGGACTGAAACTGATTTTTGTACATCTTCTGCAGCCAAACCCCCAAAGGACTGATTGTATGATAGCGCACAGTACAGACAGCAGGATGTTTACACTACACTGAACCATCCTCTTTTTTTTTTGTTAAAGCAGAAGCTCACGTTTAGAAATCTGGCTTCACTTCAATGAACCATGAGCTACTTTTGTAACGACAAGGCCTTTGTAAGATTCTTAACTGGTACTTACCTTGTAATGCTGATGCATGCAGAATCTGCAAACTTTGCGTTTGCATTCCTTAGTTATGTGTCTTGAAAAGGGTAGAAATCCACATTTTGGCTGGAGGGGAAAAAATTCTAATATGTAGTTATATCTCTGCCTCTCGAGTTACACAATGAAGTTTTGTGAACAAGCTTAATGCGAAGAAGGTTTTGTTGTTTTTATGAACACACAAACGGGCCTTTCAGATCGGATTCACGCCACCTTCCCCTGTTTGTTTGACTGACCATGTGATTAAATTCCACACAAATAGATTCAATGAGTCATTCAGCTACTGTGGTTTACTTCCCCAGGAACAGACATTTATAATAAACTGACCCCTGAAAAAAACTAGTTCTTGTTTTATATGAGATTCAAAGCTTTCAATTTAAAAACAGAGAGTGCCACCCTAATGGCATGAAGATATAGAAAACCCCATTAACAACTGTCAGCAAGTTCAATGACCGGACGTGATAAGACATGCGTCACTAAATCAACACATTAAACGCGAGGTTTTTAGCCCACTTTTACGTACAGTCTCGAAATGTGGGTATAAAAATGATATCAGTGTCATTTTGAGTGCAAATTCCCCCTTTGAAGTAAACACAAACATAACGGTAGTGAGTGACGTGTTGTGGCTATGCCAAGCTGAAGGTGGAGTTCACCTTGATTTCGACGCATATTGGAGGTCTGTGGTCTCTGAGGTGGTGGAGGGGGAGTTGGGTCAGGTTAGGAAGGCATAAACCACACCCGCTGAATGTGTCCATGACCTTGTCACAGCGCAGTTCTGCATGAAGACATCAAAACATCAAATCCAGTCTACAAAAGTGACTGCATCTCACATGCATATGTTTCCAATGAAGAACAAACTCAATTTTTTTGTGGGTGAAACTCCAGAAAACATTCAAGCCGGATTTTACACCAAAAGCTTGAAAATTATGCTTATTTTAGGACCATTTCATTATGTCAGCATATTTTCCTCTAAATTGTCATTACCGTAATGGACCAAAATGTTTTACTTTGAAGTATACAGTAATGCCCATTAATCTCAAGGATTTTGCAATTAAAATACAACAAATACTAACATAAAGTATAAATACTACACTGTTGGTTTAGGGGGCCATTACAGCAATGACACCTTTTTTTTTTTTTTTTTTTTTTTTGCATTACGGGAATGAAAAATTGAGGAAATGTGTGTAATTGTTATAAGCAATTTTTTAACAAAACATTTTTAAATTTATTTTTATGTATTATTTTTTGTGGAAATGTGATAAGAATGTGTTCTGGATTGATTTTTATAATATTCACCAAATGTTTAAAAGAAAAATTTAAAGTTTGGTCATTCATACCAGGTCGTTCTTGTTGGACCTTCAGCGACAGCTGTCTCACAAAGTCCAGCGGTAGTTTGACAACCTCCTGTAAACAATCAAACCATTATTTTCATCTTATTCGCTACATCACGGCTTGTGTTAAAGCAACATGATGTATTAATGTACACAAACTTCTTGAACTGTAACTTACTCCACTGTGAACGTATTTCTCCCCCAACAAAGGCTTCATGACATATTTACTATAATCCACAATGTTGAGGATGTGTCGAAAAGCTTGTTCTGCGGTCTGTTAGGAAAGATGTAGGACAAATGAGCTGATACTACACTGTATGACAATGCAAACAGACCATGACCAAACACTTATTGCATATTTACATTGTTGCAGATGCCCTTAGTACCAAAAGAGACACTTTACTTACAATACAGTGCAAGAAAACACAAACAACTATTGTAAACTCAAATGTGACTATTTACAAGTTTGATGAACAATTTACCATCACATTAATATTGTATGAAAAGGCAATACTACGGTGGCAGAGAGAGAGCTCAACGCACTTCAACTGAATGAGTATTTGCAGCACATTTCTGTATTTGGTTGCATTGTGAGTATTTGTAGCGGGTTTCTATATTCTGTTGCGTTGTGAGTATTTGCAGCGTGTTTCTGTATTTGGTTGCGTTGTGAGTATTCGCAGTGTGTTTATGTATTTGGTTGAGTCGGTGTTTCTGCATTTGGTTGCATTGTGAGTATTTGCAGCACATGTTGTCAAACTAATGACAATGTTTTTTTAATTTGCTGGTGTTTTTTCTATTTGCATGCGTTTTCTTCAGTTTCAATGCATTGAGCTCTCTCAGCCACCATACAATTCTGCTTTATGGTGCATATATGAGAAGTACTACTGTTTAGTAATATCAATTTGGGGAAGTTTTACCTGTCGTGTATGCGCGGAATCTTCAGAGGGAAACTTTAACAGACGGAGAACTCGACAGTGCTGTAAGGAGAAGTAACGTGTTTGAAAAAAATGTAGCATTCAACTTATTTCACAAAGACTTTGACCACTGTAAGTATCCTAGTGAGCAAACTGTCTTATTTTAGGTTGGGGAAAAAAGAAGGGAATCCTATGAAACAGGTTTGCTTGTGACTGTACTTGTGTAAACAACAAATACTCCATCCAGTCATTACATTTTTCCCAGAATGTAAAAAGGTCCACAAAGGTAAAGGTGACATCATCGCATTGACGATAAACTCACTGCCTGGCGGTTTGTTTTATGGACTGATGGGCACTTAAACGCAAATGCAGTTTCTAAACACACTTGCTCAACGACGTTACAAAACCTACTTCTGCCTCATTCAATGTCATGAAGAAATGATGTATAATTCACTTCAAAATAAAAATAAAAGATGGTCAAATTTTCATAACAGTAGAGAACAATTTCTTAAACTGTCATCAACATAATAAAAAAAAACGTAATTCTCATTACTGTGATACAATGAAAATAATCCTATCCAGACACAATTCTTTTTTTTTGTAATAATGAGTATTATTAAAAATTAATATGAATTAAAATTTCATTACAGCAATGAGAATTTCTTCTATTCTAATGAGACTTTTTTGGGGGGAAAGGCATTTAATTGTCATGAAATTAATGTCATATAGTAAAAACATTGATAAACCAAACAATTGTCTGTTTTTTTCTTCTGAAATTTACCCCAAAATGTTGTTTAAAATCACACATCTTATTTCAATGTGCAACTGAGATGCCTTTAAAAATCTTAATAATCTCACTCAACCTTTCAGACAAGAGGATGCGGTTCAGCTCCTATTCCAAGAATTTAAAACAGGCCAGCCAACATGACAAAAAAACACACAAGAGTGTGGGCACATGAAAGAATGTCTGTAAACAGCAAATAGATATGGACAAGCCCTTGCAGGACTCCAGGAGTACTTGGAAATCTGCATCAAAGTGTCACCCGTTTTCTCCACACCCAGTTTAACATGATTGCAATAACATATTGGCCAATGTTGTCTCGGGCTGCTGCCTGTGATTGGATACACACTCTTGCGTTGTAATCTTTAATACAAATCCAACCAGTTTATGACTCCCGAACGTTTGATCCAGTGTTTTTTAAGTTTATTTGTCGTTTAAGAGTACAGACGCACAAATGAGCTGAAAAATCAGGCAACGGTTAAGCTGTTCCTGTTTCCAAAACAGGGCCTTGATATTGCAATCCTAGTGAAAAAAGGAGTCAACTACATGCTAAAAGGAACTGATAAATGAATCATTTACATAAAGTTTTCATAACTTTTTCATTAGTCATATTAAGACAAATCGCAAATTTATTCATTTCAATCCGTTGTCCAAATAAAGAGGGTTCTGGTTGTTACATGCCACAAAATAACCCAAGTAATATCTTACTTAAAACAATATAACATTGCTGGAAATTTATGTGGGTGAGATTTTAGTAATCTTTAAATGTACTTTGGCCAATGCCTAAATACAAAAAGTGATCAACATCAATGTTCCCACCCATCCTAATCAATATTCATACCCATCATCCTGGTTTAAAATCGGTCTAGCTCCTCATTATCTTTCACTTTAAACTGTTAAAAGGTTTCCTATCTGAACTTTGAATCCTGGATGGGGAAAATATGAAATGTATATTATCTTATCTCTAATACTTCCCATTTAAGAGCCATGTCAGATGCGCAAAAGCACCCTCACACTATAAGATCACCACTGACCATTCCTTCAAACGGCCACAGCATTAAGTATCCTACATTAAATGTGCCACTGAAATGGATTCAAGAAACTTTATAATCTCATAAAGAGGGTGTGGCATGGATAACACACGTGTCACATGTTGTGCATTCACTTTATCAATGAATCCTGATTTAGCCTGCTAGGTGGCTTTAGCTTTAAACCCCTCACAAGACCCCTTTAAGATAAAGAAAGAGTTCATTTCCGTCTAATGGTGGTGTAAAAGTGCCAAACTTAAAGTCTAGGTCCTTTCCAAACAGTTTGAATTGATCTTCCATTGACTGAATCAGATTTGATCGAGTTTTTATGAATTATGGCTAAGCTAAAAGCTAGTAACTATTGAACACCAACCTGCAAATGAGACACGACCAGGCTTTTGTTCCCCTCCCCGTGATATTTCCAGTCGTTTTCGTCCATTTTATCCAGTTCCATAACCCAGAACAACCGTAAACTGATGGAGTTTTGGCGCAGATTTGATACTCTGGGCGAGATGATCGGGGTCAGCCGCAAAACTTCTGGTGGATCCGCGTCTGACACACCGACGGGTGTAGCCCTACTACCGCTTTCGCGAGGCCGCGCCTCCTCTGCACTCTCATTGGCCAGACGCAGAGGTTGAGGGGTTTTCATTGGCCAAAAGTGTTAGACATTGTTAAATGCCTGCGCTGATTGGATGCTAAAAATGACAATCAAATGTTCGCCCGCTTCTGAATGCAATTTATGGACTGTGTCTATAAAATGATGTCATGAACGCATGACTTTTTTCTTTCCCTTTTCTGTTTGAAACAGAAAAACAAGTGAAAAATCACAAAAGGCTCAATGAAGTTTATAAATAAGGCAAGTATATAGTATAATACAGTGTGTGTGTGTGTATATATATATTTATATATATATATATATATATATATATATATATATATATATATATATATATATATAAATTGTATAAATATAATTTGAATAGCTGAATTTGCTATGTTTTAAGCAGTTGGACATTCAGGGGTGTTCTGTTTTGTATAGCATTAGAAAATATCTAATTGATAAAAAAAATGATACTAAAACAATAATATGCAAGATACTTTTGAAGGTTGAGGTTTGTCTAGTCATACCATTAAAACATTTTTAAATAATTAAGCATTCACTAACTTTTCGAAATTTAAGCCAACTATGTAAATACTTGATGGCCTAATGAATGCAATTAAATATGTAAATATTTAAAATACACACAAAATGAAAGAAATGTCCTTTAAGATCACACATATAAAGTTTTAACTCAGAAAAAAATTATAAATATTGCTGCCATTTTTTTTGACATATCAAGATTATTTTCAAAATGTATTTATCAAGTAATTTTGTTCAGAATTCTTTTCATTAACTGAAGAACATCTTTTTTTCCAACTTGCTTTTAAGATGTAATGCAATGGCTGCTATTATATTTAAATGTTTTTAATGTCAGTTGTTTAATTAGCCATTTCCTACAGGCAAATTCCAAATAAACAAATATAAGTTTAGGAAGAGTAAATCATTACATCAATATGATAAGAAGAAAGGATTAGTTTATGTAGTTACATGGAATAACCACAAAATACTTTTTTTAGAAATTCATAGAAAACCTTTTTAATAGAAATTTTAAAAAAACATATTCAACATGACTGTACAGGGAGCTTAAAACATACATTTAATCAAAATACATTTGTTTTCACCATGAGGTCAATAGGATGAAGATTTCACCATTGATTTAAAAAAAAAAAAAAAAAAAACAAGATTTAAAAAGAAATCAAATGTGAGCAATGCCTGATTTAATGCTCACACATAGCTCATTAGACAGAATCATTCTTCAGCTAGAGCAAGTCATCATCCCGAATGATTTGGACGGACTCGACTGTCCGATTCTCAGTTTGTCTTTGCAGCTGTCCTTCTGATTTGTGTCTGGCGGTGGTGTGGACTCGTAGAGGACACATATGGACCCGTCCTCTCCAATCCGGTAGGACACTTCAAACGGGTCGACCCACATGGTGAGTTCACTTGGAAGCAGTGAAAAGAGTCGCTCTTTTGTGAGTCCGATCGTACAGGCCGCTTTGCCTATCAAAGGGTCCATCTTGTGGTTGATCCGGATGCACCTGTAACCCGAACCTCGGCAAGGTGCGTTTGGGAACCAATGGTGTTGATAATGATCTACAATGAAAGAACAAAGTTAGGCCTTGGCACAATCAAACACGACCTTTGATTAGCATTACTTGCCAGAGTTTTTGGGCTTGGTGCTTTAAGGCAGATTGGGGGTTAAAATGGTGCAAGTTTCAATGAATGGACTTTGGTGCTGCAATAAACTGAATCTGATCTTCGGCTGGTTTTGTTTGTAACAATACATTTTTATTACAATATATATAATTTGAACTATGGTTTACTTGGATTTACTTGAAACCATGTAAAGATCGTGTCCAATCCCGTCTTACCCCCTAAAGATTCTTCCAAAGAGAATCTGAATTGTTGCAGCTGTTCTTCTGAAAGCAGTCCCGTTCCCCTCAACAGACGTGTGACAAAGTTAGCAGCAGTAGATACCTCGGTTTTCATCATGAAGTTTTTGCATGAGCTGAAAGGGAAAACGAGGTAAAACTGTGACACACCATTAAATGTGAGCACGAACATGTTTTTTAAGATCGATCAGCTCGAGTACATCTGAACTCAACAGGCCTGGACAATGTCTTTGGCATATTCCTTTGTTCGAAACAACACGAAAAATCGCGCCTTAAACGCTACTGACCTGCTCCAGTGATTCGGTATAGGGATACAGAGAGTTTCCACAGCTGTTGCGAGCGTTTTTATTAACGAAGTTGTAAAAACGGACAAATAATTTTCTCTTTTTGACCGCGAACTTCCTCCTTCGGTGGTGGGTTGAGTACGTGCAGCTCCAGTTCTGAGCTCAGATGGTAAACACTCTGCAGCCACGCGCCTCCGCAAATCAGAGAGCGAGTTCGAGGTGACGTCACAAACGAGCTATTCTATAAACAAACTTGTAAATTGTAGTTGTTATTATGAGTACTTTTATATTCTTATTTATAATGTATGGTGCATGTAATTTATTAAATGCGTTATTTTTTTCCTCTGTTTCTCTCAGTGATTTTTTTCGTATTAAACAATTTCACGTACACAACTTTGCATGTATTGTGAAAGTTTTATGATAAAAAAAAACAGTGTCTTCACTCTTCACACCGAAAAAATGCTGCTTGGTAGTTTTTAGTAGATTCAATTGTATTGCAGTCCACAACTTTAAAGCAACAAAAACGATTTGTGTCAATGTTAATAGTGTTTTGTTGTGAACCTACCTATAGCATTTGTAATAGCCTTCGATGTTAAGTAGCCTATATTTAATACAGCAATTACATTTATATACAGTAGGCTAAGTAAAAACAGACTAACGTTACATGCTGGTTTTCATGTCTACGAACATTAAAAAAAGGAAACAAACGTTTTCCAACGCACCGTCATACACGTTAAGATAACTTTTTATTTAATTGTTTTAAAAAATAAAAAATGTTTTATTACGTGTTTTCTAAATGGGGGGGGGGGTCAAATCGTTCATGTTCATAACGCGTTTGTGCATAACACTTGTCTCATGCATGTTACCGTAGTACGTTCGTTGGTCAATGGACCAATCATAGCGCACCGTACGACACTGGGGCCACGCTTTAGCCAATCAGGTGAGGTTTTACTACCACATGCGTTTTCGTCTGGACGCATGATCCTCCTCCAGTCCACACCGAATGAGAGGCAGAGCTCAGAAATGCTTTCAGCTTTAAAAGTTTTCTGTTATTTTGTTTGTTTAGTCATTTAGGTTTATGTTAACAGCTCAGAGTTGCGCTTTATTAGTGTTTTGTCCAGCATGGTGTGTGTTTGACGAGTCGTAGCAGGTTAATGCAGGAGTCTGAGAGGGACACTGAAGCAGGTAACTGATAAACCTGAGCACTTTACCACAGTTTTACCATAATAAACCCAGTATGTGACTCTACAAGACTATTGTATATAGGTTAGGTATTATTTTCCGCCTTTGGATGGAAAATAACTGGATTATTTACTCTGAACATCTAGTATTTACGATTGTAAATTACATTCAACTGTTTTTTAGTTTGCACTGCTGACATTAATGACATTTTACAACATGTACAAACTGTTATATCGGAAAAGGCACTTTGCCGCTCAAATTGAATAGTGTGTGTATTATATATTTTTATATATATATATATACATATATATATATATATATATATATGTGTGTGTGTGTGTGTGTGTGTGTATATGTATGTATGTATGTGTCTACGTATATATACAGTCCTGTCAAAAGTTTAGACGCCTAACGTTACTGATTTTTTTTATTTTGACTGTTTTCATCATTGATCATCAATGAATAATAATTATGATTTTTTTGATTTCCCAAAAGCATCTCATTGTCATGGACTTCCCTCCAAGCAAGAGACTGAAAGGTCATCAGGTGTCAGCCGGACCCGACCCGTTTGATGATGACATCGATTTCACCCAGGATGACCTGGACCAGATTGACATCATCGCATCCCAGGCCGTCACAGGAGACGTCCAGAACAGTGGGTCAAAGAGAACGTTTGGTTCTGTGTTCGCTTGCACTGATGAGCAAAGCAAAGCACCTGTGAGATCAGGCCGAAAAACATTTGCCATCGGAGACGGCTGCAGCAGTAGCACATATAACAACAAAGAACCTCCAAGAAAAGATGTGTTTGGTTAGTATAAGATGTCTTGGATACACATTCCACAAGTTTCCCAAATTGTTGAAAAATTGTTTCCCAAATACGCCCTCTTTCTGCTTTTGGACTGAGAATTTTGTCTTATTCCCTAAAGTTCTTTGCATAGCTCATTTTTGCATTATATTATGGACTCTGGATATGATATTTTGTGTTTCACAGAGCAGATTTATACTAATAACAACAGCAGCTAATGATAATTTATTATTTTATTTATTTATTAATTAATAAGGTTTAATTTAATACAACAATCTAATACTATAATATATAATGATATTTAGAGTTTTTATTATACATTTTTTTTATTTAATTAAATGATTTGAAATCAAATTTATTAAGTATTATTATTATTATTGAATATTTGAAATATTTTTTTTTACATTGTATAAAAAATGCAATAACACTATTATTATTATTATTATTATTGATGTATTTTAAGTATAAATAATAACAAATCTAAATATTATTATATTCATATATAATTGGATTTTTACAAAATGCAAAATAATATTTATTTATTAATTAATAAGATTTAATTTAATACAATAATCTAATACTATAATATATAATGATATTTAGAGTTATTATTATAATTAAAAAAAAATTATTAAATGATTTGAAATCAAATTTAAGTATTATTATTATTGAATATTTGAAATATTTTTTAAAATTTTACATTTTTTGCATTGTATAAAAATGCAATATAACACTATTATTATAATAAAATAATAGAGAATCTAAATAATATTATATTCATATATAATTGGAGTTTTACATAATGCAAAAAATAACTAGGAAAAATACTGTGAGACTTATAAAATATTTCAAAAAGAATAATATAATAATACATTTAATAAGATTAATATAATAATGATTACTTAATTTAATAACCAAATAATTAAACTATTATGTTATATTGGATTTTAACAATGCAAACATTAACTAAGCAAAAGACTGTGGGTATTAGTCTTTTAAAATATTTCAATAATAATAATGTTAATAATACTCATTAAATTTAATAACAAAAAAATCGAATTGTTATATTGGATTTTTTACGAAGCAAAAATTAATATTAAACGATTATTATTAAATCTGATTATCATTAATGATAATTATTTTTATTATTACTGAATATTTATTTACAAATATAACATTAAAAAATATTTTTTAATTAAATTTAATAAATATGTTTATGTTAATTATTATACAATTAAATGTATTGTTATCATATTATTTTGAAATATTTTATAACTCTTTTTCCCACAGTTCTTTGCACAGAATTTTATGTATGGGATAATCTAGAAATGTAACCAGTTTGTGTCTCACACAGCAGAAGGTCATTCCAGTAAAGATGGAGAAGATCTGTACTACAAGCAATTAGAGGAACAGCAAGCAGACCTGAAGAAAAAGGTGTGTTCTTCATTTGGTCGGTTGTAGTTAATAGAAAATCACTTTATTTGCTCTCAGAGACCCCTTTTTTCCTGAACTCCACTTTTTAGACAAGGCTTTTTACACCAAAACAGCCATCATTTAGTTTCTCCTGATTTAGGATTTAAAAACCAGTTCAATGTGTCTGCATTTCTGTTCACACTCAGCTGAAGGAGGTAGAGGAGGAGATCCTGATGAAGAACGGAGAGATCCGAGTCTTGCGGGACTCCCTGAAACTGGCCAATCAGGAGAAGGAGCAGCAGCGGCAGACCCAACTCGCCCTGGAGAAAGAGAAAGCTCAGGCTCAGAGCGAACGGGAGAAGGAGCTGTCCAGGAAGGTACGGCACACAAGCTTGACTGATGATGAAACGTTTTGTGTGAACTCATGGAAATGCTGGATTTACCGCAGGTGCAGTCGCTACAGTCGGAGTTGCACTTTAAAGAAGCCGAGATGAATGAAATGAAAGGGAAACTTCGGAGCGTTGAGCGTGGAGGAAAGCAGCCCGGCACACCTGCGCGAAACATGTAAATACAACTTAGGTTTTTGTGTGTCTTCCAGAGGAAATGGTAATGAGAAACAATTGTTCTGTTGTCTGCACTGTTAAAGCATTTACAGCATTTTTTTTTTTTTTTTTCCTTTTCTTTGTTCACATAAGCATGTCTCTTTACATGCACTCCACTCCAGTGTATCATATGTTATACTGGGTTTTTTGTTATTAAATTAAATTGGTAACGCTTTATAATAAGGTCCAATTTGTTAGCATTAGTTAATGCGTAAATGAACATAAACTACTACCAATGAACAATATATTTTTCAGCATTTATTAACCTTTGTTAGGGAACTCAAGTTCGTTTCCCCCTTTGGTGCGGATCTTTTGGCCAGGTGTAAATACAGCAATCGCACTCTGGTGCGGACCAAACAACCGTACCGAGACCCAGCTGAAGAGATAGTCTCGATCCAGTTCCAAACCAACTCTGGTACGGTTCGTTTAAGGTGTGAACATGACCCGACCCAATTGCACAATGCACTGCGCCTTTTTTTGTCAGGGTCAGATTTTGACTATGTAACACGGTTCGGCACACGTGATTCGCGGATTAACTACTAAATTTAACCATCATAGAGTGAAAGTTTATAATTTGGAAGTGTTTTGCCACATTCAAACAATTTTAAACACAGAAGAAGAGGCGAAAATCAGGACTCGCGCGTTATCTGTGCGCACAGCTGCACACGCGCAGAGAGAGAGAGAGGAGCGTTTCAGACAGTGCTCGAAAACCGAATTGATTCCTCTTTTGCGTTTCCTTGCCCTTGAATGGACACATGCACACAAAATTATGTTAAAAAAACTCGTCTAAATCCCGTCTCGGCAAGTATTCTCTCGGTTATGTCACGGTTGAGAAAGAAACCTTAGGTCTGTGCATTTGGTCTTAAAGTGACAGCAGACACCTAATATTCCTACTGTTGTCATTAATTTTAATAAATCAACAAAATACAGCTTTAACAAAGATGCAACTATATTTCATTTCTACAGTGAACAAATAGTGTTATTTTACATTTAGTCTTAATTATTATTTCTGTACCTGAATACTACTGTTAGACTTTGTAACTTTGTTATTTAGTATTCATCTCTGCTTGTAATTTGTTCTTATTGTATTACTGACTGTTCACTTGTTTTAATAATGTTTGAACTTTATCAGTTAGGAGCATGCTCTCGTCATGCACATCTTCGTTGTGCACATCATTGTTGCGAAGGCAAAATCCTAATTATAACATCGTATAGATGACATCATATGATGCTCATTAGTTTCTTGATATTGTGTTAGTAGCTGATAACACCAAATCAGTAAAATAATAAAAAATTGCACTACGAAAGATCTCCATAAATTGCCTGTTTTTGCACTTCCTGCTTTTCCCTGCTTGAGAATTTCTGTCCAATGAATGGATGACTTTAGCACACGTGTGGTTTTGTTTGACTTTTAATAATTTAATGTCTTTTTAATAATATGTATTAGTTGTAGTATTAAAGAATATAATGAAATAATATAATAAAAATATCACTTACTTTTTAATAAAAATTAATTGTTAATGTTATTATTGTTATAAGTATTGCTGTTAAATAATATATTTATTTATTTAATATTTGTATTGGTGATCATTGTTATTATTATAATTAATTAATTATAAATAACATTTGTTTTGTATTAAAAGGTCAGAATGTTTCCTGAAAACCGCTCTAGACAAATAGTTGATTTGTGTTTTGTCGTGTTAATACAGTATTCACTCTCCTGTGAGTCGAGCGTTCATGTCTAAGGAAAACTTTGCAGCCGAGCTCTCCAAGAATAGGTCTCCTATCAAAAAAGACCATCTATTAGAGGGTATGGATTAATTCACATTTTATGCACATTTCCTTTTCTGAGGTCTTTCCGTTGTCATTCAATCCTCAACATCACATTTTCAAACTCTTATCAGATGGGAAACCAGCGCAGCCCAAATGTTTCCTCACAGAAGAGCCGCAGTCAGACCAAACCCTCAGATCTGACCATCGACAGGAAGGTACCGGCTGGTCAGATCTGTAGCATTTATCTTCAGTCTGTTCTCTCGGTGTGTTTGCTGTGAGTTTGTGTTTGTGATGCTGTAGGCTGTGTGTTGTTGAACCTCCTGCTGCAACAACCGTTGGATCCGAGCACTTTGGGTCTGTGTCACCTGCTGTCCATCAGTCCTGCCGCTCTACCAAACGTCCTGTCACAGAACGGCTACGTCAGCTCGTGAGTATCAACAAGACATCCCATACAACACACTTAACACCGTCTCCATGTGTTTGTGTGTCTGAAATGTCCTGAAACCTAAGAAATAAACTGTAAACATTGGCTTTTACTACATACAACTGTTTGTTTTGGGAAATCATTGGCCCACTTTCACAACATTAATCATAAAGAATGGAAATTTCCATTGCAACATTTGTAGATGGTGGTATTTTCCATTGGAACATTTGAACAATGTCAACATAGGAAACGATGTTCTAATTTTTTTTTTTTGAGTCACATGATCAGTGATATTTTTGGTTCATAAAGCGCAGTATACAGAACACTTCACTTCACGTTCATTCCAGAGAAAAAAAAGTACATCATGACATTTGCTGGTTTGGCTGGATTTTATTTATTTATTTATTGAATTATTGAATGTATTCATAATAATATATAGAATTAAGAATTTTGTGTAATGTATCTTATCATTAATAATAATATTTTTTACATTTATTATTAAATTAAATATAATAAAAAATATAATAATTATTATTATTGCTAGTATTAGTAGTATTCATTTTTACACCATGATATATTTTTTTTTACATTTTAAAAACATTGTTGTATTTTATTAAATTAATTAAATTAAACAGAATATTGTATTAATTACAACAATTACAATTATTATTGTTGTTGTTACTAGTAGTATTTATATTTACACCATGACATTTGCTTTTTTATTTTAAAGCATAATTGTTCAAATAATATTTGTTGAATTTTAGTATTTATTACTAAATTAAATATTATAGAATAATGTATCCATAATAATAACAAATTATTCCTTTTTTGAAAGTAGAAAATATGGTGAAAACCTTGATTTTTGTTTTGTTTTTTAAGCCTGGAAAACTTGTGGAAATGTGATAGTTATTTGTGGAAATAGTATACATGTATGAACAAATAACTATTAGCATTATGCCTATTAGTATTAGTAACTGTTTGTTAAATGTTTACTTTCTATTGCATCTTTAAACTTCCGTGTTAAAGATTAGACTGTTGTGAATTGTTTTCCCCCTTCGCTTCAGGGGATCATTGACGACTTCCAGCTCGTCCTCCACAGAATTCCAATCGCTTCATCGTCCTCAAGCTCGATTCCACCAGCTGCAGAGTCTCGCTATGTCCGCTCTCACCGCATTAACTCTCCAGCCCTCCACGAGTGTCCTACCTAACCCAGATGCTGCTCTCCAAACCTGCCCGGCCGCGGTGCACTTCCTCCCCCTGCTCACCTTCCACATCAGCACGTACTGTCAGTCGCTGGAGTCCGTCGAGAGCTCTGCGAAAGCCTCGCTCCATGGCAGCTCCCTGTCGGGATCTTCCGACTCCAGCCTGGCCTCGAGTCTGGAGGAATCTCTCAGCGGTCAGGAGGAGTTCGCCCTGGCTGCCATGCAAGCTCTCTATCACATAGTGTGTTACAGCTGTGAGGCTTTGGAGATGGTTCTGTGCCATCAGGACGGAGAGATTTGTCTTAACCGGCCGCAGTGTTCAAAGAATCTCCTCAGCGCCTCTGAGCATCTCACCGGGGAGGTGCAAACCCAGCTGCCTCTTCTCAGAAGACTCCTACAGTTGGCCGATCCAGCATTCATTGCCGCCGCTGGCCAGAGGGAGGCGCTAGTGAACACTAGTTTGAAGACTCTTAGCATGCTGGCCGAGAGAGCGCAGGAGAACCAGCTCTTGAGGTATAGTATATGTGTCTACATGAGTGTCATGTTCTTTTCCCATTTCATAGTCTGATTCTGCCTCTTACTTTACATTTAGATGACTTTACATTTAGAAGTGAAAAGAAATACTGTGGCAACATCTTAACCCTGTAAAGCCTGACATATGATATCATGGTCACACTTTACTTTAGTCACACTTTAGAGAATTGGACACTTTAGTCCAATTCTCACTATTAACTAACTACTAACTATGACTTTTGCCTCCAATAAACTCCTAATAACTGCTTATTAATAGTTAGTTTGGTAGTTAAGTTTAGATATTGTGTAGGATTAATGGATGGAGAATATGGTCATACAGAAAAAGGGCTGGTTCACACCGAACACATTTTTGCTGTTAGGCCGTGTTTCCACCAAATGTTTTTTTCCCAAGGCTAGCATATTTTTCCAACTGTTTTCAATGGGAGTGCCTCGTTTTTAAAAACGGCAGCAGCGTGACTAGGAGCTGTGCGTCTATTTCACACAGAGTGCTAAGCGGTGGACTAGTATTTCATTTCACAGATAGTTTTTCCATATAAAAATTACCGTTGTCCAAACAGGATGTGGCGGTTGGTCATTGTGGTATTTGTCCCGCCCCTCCTCTACTGTGATTGGTAAAAAGTGACCACACTATACAGAACACTTCATATACATTCCAGGACATTTTTTTAAAACGATTGAGTGCTAAATTTTACCTAAAGTTGAACATTCTTCAACTCTCGGCAACCGGTAAAAAATGCTTCGCTCTTAGCGTGAAATACACATTCAGCTCCTCGTCACGCTGCTGGCATTTTAAAAAGCGGAGCTCCCATTGAAAACAATTGGAAAAATTGCTAGCCATGGAGCAAAAAAAAGTGCAAGGTCTAGAAAAGCGTTTTTCATAAGCCCTTATTTTAACTTGAGCGTCGCGTTTTAGAATGCTGTGTCACGGTGCATTCACACGGGGCATCGGCCTTGACGCTTTTTATTTACTTTGATTCGCTGACGTCATGCATTGCCAAACAGAATTGTGGGTTTCCTTGCGTCACGTCACTGGTGTTGCTTGCGGCAGAAGTTGAAAAGTTTTCAACTTTTCAAGCGCCAGCACAGGCATCAGCCAATCAGATCGCTTATGCAAATACCCTGGAAAAGTAATGTGATTGGCTGTTGTCACTGTGACGGTCGAGTCAGCAGTGTTTCAGCAAGTTTCAGACATGCCCTCCGTCAAGCGTCGACGCCCCGATAAATGCAGGGTCACACTTGAGACGCTGCAAAAGAGACGCAAGACGATCGCGCAACAGTTTAAGACGTCCGTCAAGCATGTGTTTACGATGGAAAAACACATTCTGTGTGAATGCACCAAGACATTAATATGTGCTTTATAAGTACTAATAAACAGCCAATAGCCTACTAATATGCTTGCTAATAAGCAACTAGTTAATAGTGAGAACTGGACCCTAAACTAAAGTGTTACTGAAAACATAGAACAATCTGCTTTTTAAAAAAACATTTTATCAAAACTTTAGGCAGATTAAAAAAAGTTTGCATGCAGGATTTTTTTGTTGTTTGTTTTTTGAGAAAGAAAATCACCTCAACTTTAGACTTCCAGACTGAGCAAAAATATGCAGTTTGGTGAAGTTTCTGATATTTATATGACCAGAGAGTAAAATGACATAGCTTGTAATGTAAATAAGCATATTATTATAATCATCCTCATTTTCTTTTATTTACCAATTAAACTGTTGTCTGATTTCTCAAATGTAGACTCCAGGTTGTCATGTCGAGTCAAGTGTTGTCCAAATGCATGACTCTGGAGACGTCCAACAGAATAGTCCATCTGTCTGTGAGATTTCTGTCGTTTATCATCTATAATGAAGAGATGGCCACAAAACTCTGCTCGCATGAATGTAAGTGTCTTTTAGCATTTCATAAAGTGTCCTTTTATTGGATTGAGTTAAAGGACAAGTTCGGTATTTTACACTTAAAGCCCTGTTTTAAGATCATTTCTGATTAAATAGAATGGTTAAGATTGAAATTTGGACAAATGGTGCTGTCCCGAGAATTTTCAGTTTCTGTGTTAGCACCCGGCCCCTCCCCCCCTCGACAATGGTTTCATAGGGGCACTGGAAGAATCATTTATAAAACGCATTAAACTGTAGTTCACAAAGACATGAAACTCACCGAGTGGTCTGGGGTGTTCACTGATATGCTCACACAAAAATCGCTGCAAAAGATGCTTTCCAACAGGTTTTATCGTAGTTTTTGTCCAACTCCATTGACTTGTATTGGATGTTCTGTGAGGTACGGTATTACTCCGCCGCCGGAAACGGAAATGGGGTTGTTTGTATTCTTTCTGTAGTTATGCAGTCGCGGTATCGTAGGCTACGCTATCCAAACATTGGCAAAGGTGCATTATCGCCACCAACTGGGCTGGAGTGTCTATTATTCAAGCTCTCAACGGAAGAATGACCGGTTGTGAGGCGTTTGGAAAAATATGTCCACAGTTTTACAACGAATGGTAAAACACCTGTTGGAAAGCATCTTTTGCAGCGATTTTTGTGTGAGCATATCAGTGAACACCCCAGACCACTCGGTGAGTTTCACGTCTTTCTAAACTAATGCGTTTTATGAATGATATTGTTCCAGTGCCCCTATGAAACCATTGTGGAGGTGGGGGGGGTGCTAACACAGAAACCTAAAATTCTCGGGACAGCAGCATTTGTCCAAATTTCAATCTTAACCATTCTATTTCATCAGAAACTATCTTAAACAGGGTGGGAAATTAGCACTGGCCACCAGCCAACGGCTGGTACTTTTTCAAAGTGGCGGGTGACTTTGCCTTGTATACCAGCCACAGTGGCGGTAAAATGCTGTTGCTAAGTAACAATAATGCACTTTTGTGGAGTAACTAATTTGATTAGTTTTCAGCGGACTATGACACATATAGCTGAGCTGAGGTACAGACGAAAGGAAAACTAAAAAAATGTGGCGACATATACCCGGTGTCAAAGTCGGCATGAAATCAAATTTGACAAATCTTCTTTTTATATGTATATTGTAGTGTTCATTATAAATGATTTATCTGTGCACTTCATTATTTTTTTTAAAAATTAATGTACCCTTATCATCTTTAATCAAATACATTACCCTTCCCTCCCCCCTCGAAACGACCTCTCTACTCTTCTGGTCACATGCCATGGCGAAAGGGTGCGGCCAGAGCCGATGAGGGTGCGGCTATCGGTGCACCGCCTCTCAGAGAACCTGTCACTCATCTTGGTTCGCGGGAGGATCGTATAAATATGGGCTGATTCCTGCCTGAAAATTTAGCTGCTCGTCCTCGTTCTCGTCGCCGGGCTCCTCAATAAAAAATCCTTCATGGAAGGGTAACGGTGGTGAGTCCGGTGGAGAGAAATCCTCCACAACTGAATGTAAACTGGCATTCAAATCTGCCTCCAATTTGTTTGCAACGCCCAACCTCTAACGATCCAATCAATTCCCGAAATACTAAATCAAGCCCCGCCCTACATTTTTTCTAATTTTAGAAGCCGTTTCACTCGGATATACGTCACAACAAGGAAAAAATGACAATCTCAACTTCCGTTTCATGCCGACTTTAAAAGGCCCGCCGCGAAGTCAGCAGTAACTATGAATGTACAAACTGTTGAGGGCGAAGTAAATAAAAAGAGAAGGTACTTTTCGAACAAGTGGCGCATTAATGACGAAGGGAAAACGAGGGAATGTTTAGCCTACCTTCCCGTCGAACAGTCCATGCACTGTACTTACTGTCTATAATAATACTTTATAAATTTGAATTCCGGGAAAAGTGGCTGGTTAAAAATATAAGTGGCTGGTAAAATTGGGCATCCACCAGCCACTGTGGCTGGTGGGCAAAAAAGTTAATTTCCCACCCTGATCTTAAAACAGGGCTTTAAGTGTAAAATACCGAACTTGTCCTTTAACACAAACCCTCTGTCTTCCCTCAGATCCATGTCCTTTTCTCAAAATATTCCAGTACGTCACCTCTAGACCGCAGAAATCCGCCTCAGAAGATATGTGGAGTCGTTTTGAACTTGAGGTGATTTATCTTGCAGTAGTTTGTTTTGAAATCCATTGTATTAAACTGTAATTTTAAAAATCCGATTCTTCTGTGAACAGGTCATCCGGTTTTTAACCAAACTGTTCACACAGAAGGCAGAAACATGGACAGCTTTTTGTGGATCATCCTGCCAGTGTATTAATGAGGTTTGATTCAGACAAAAACTAAAACTTTTCACCCTCCATATCTGTATCTTTTATAAGTTGGACAAAATGACTACAGAAGCAAAATGGAAATGATCATTGTTCTTGAGTCTTTCATAACTGTAGAGAAAAATGCAACAAAATGGTCTGGAACTGACCATAATGCATTTTATTCATCTTCAGGTGGTGCGGACGATCGTTGTGCTTTTACACAGGCAGTGGCTGAAAACAAAAGGCAGAGGAAGTCAGACTCTGAGGAATCGGACCTGGACTGGTCCTGGATTACAGGTACTGCGAGAAGCTCTGATGTTACTACACTGGCTGCTGTTGAAGGACTCGTCCTTTTCCGAACACTGCCTGGACGTCCTGCACATGTACGATCAGGTCATTCCCGCCATCAGAGACACGTTCCGTCTGGTCCCAGATCTGTCCGAGAGCGAAGGTGGGTTCACATATCTATATTCAGTAAGTTATAGTAATTAATGCCAACATCATTTTGATTGGCTAACTGACTTCTGAGTAACATCTGATGTATAACATTTACTGTCCTTAAAGATATTTGTTTTAAAATTGGTCCACTGTGATTCATTAAATGGTATTATATTGTTGTTTCACTCCAGAACTGGCTCTGGAGGAGATCTGCAGATCTGAAACGGAGTACGTTGAAGACATGGATATGGAGACGGGGTCATAATGATCTAATATAAAGTCAAGATTTGTAATGAAAAATGTTCAGTGTGTCCCCTCAAAAACATTGTTTGTCTCTTGTCCTCAGATTTTGTCATTCTTTTTAAGACTAAGCACTAATGACCCGAATTAAAGAATTAATTCTATGTCACTGAGGTATTTTAATTCTTTATGAATTACAGTTTTTATAAACCAAATATTTTTTTTGTGATAATTAACAACAAGTGACACTTGCTATAAATAGAGTAATATTTATTGGGGTTCAGCTTTGAGGCAAGGGATAGGCTTTGTCGAACGTCACATGAACAAACGGTCGGAGAAAGTGTTAACAGCATGAACCGACTGCAATATATGGACTTTGGTGGCTAGTTATTTTTTATTGCCAGCTCTACAGTATATTTAACAAAGTACATACAAAAGACCAGAATCAGAAGCGATGCACGCTGTTTTACAGAATACACCCCCATTATACACGTGTATGATTATTTTGCTTTAATGACCAGCTTACATTATCTTGCTTATAATGCTGCTACTCACTGAAATGTAATTTTGATTTGAGTTAAAGGGATCGTTCACCCAAACATTTTGTCATTATTTACCCTCAAGTTGTTCCAAACATTTATGGGTTTATTCTGTTGAACACAAAGGAAGATATTTTAAAGAATGTTGGTAACCAGTTGACTTTAATAGTAAGATTTTTCAATGGGTCCGTCAACTGTCTGGTTACTAACATTCATTAAAATATCTTCTTTTGTGTTTAACAGACGAAAAAAATCATACAGGTTTGCAACAACATGAGGGTGAGTAAGTAATGACAATTTTTGGGTGAACTATCCCTTTAAAATAATAATATCGGTTGTATATAATCCCCAAATTTACGCCAGGAAAAAAAGTAGTACATTATTATAATGTACAAAACAATTGGGATAGCAACAAAATAAACAACAATATTACTGTAAAGTCCTTTGAGATAAGTTACACTATCGACGAATAATGCGCAAAATGGCGGCAGTTTGTAAAACGAGAGTGCGAGTTCGCGGACTTGCGCGCGGAAAGTAGCGGCGGTTTTACTTAACTCGGATGAGCGTTGTTATTGACTACGGTGAATATGAGGAAATATCTCACAGCTGATTCAGAAACCTGCATGATAAAATAAGCCACATGTACGTTAACAGTATGTGACGAAGTATTTCCAGATGTTATTTACGACATGGAATGGTATGTACTTTTCCATCACAACTAAAGTGTGTATTTTTTGCAGTTAGCTTAAATTATTTTTATTTGACATTAGTCAACACATGAGTGAGCTCACTTCCTGTACACCATTTAACTTGCCCTGTGTAGGTTTTGAAAAATGGAAAATCTAAAATTAGATAATGTTTGTAGGCAGAGAATTTGACTTTAACAGTGATTCCAGCTCAATTTATTTTTATTTGCAGTTGCAAACATGGAGATGCTTAAGTATAAACATTTGAACATAAAACACTAATTAGTTGAACATTAATACAGTTAATAACCAAAAATATGACCCCGACACACCAAACAGGAATTAGTGGAATATTGTGGAGAGAAATTATCAAATATGAGCTAACTTCATAACACGGAAGAGCCTGTTGGAAGAATTTACAGATAACTAGACACCAGTCAAACATCTTACATTTTCACCCTCTTTCTGACCTTGAGTGACTTGTTATTAATTGTTAAAAAAAAATAATTTCAAGTCAATTAGTTCAAGGAAAGAGGAAATGTATAAAATGTGTTGACTCCATGAATGCAGAATTTCTGCAACATACAGAACCCAAGATCCATAAAATTCTCCAAACACACGGTGAGAATGTAGTAGTTAAAGTGTCCACGTGTAATTTGCTGCATAAGCTGCATAAATAAGGCATATTCTGGATCTCTGTGCATGAGAACACTGTTACAAACATTCACAGATGCTTAAACCTGAATGGTACAAAAATTGTGAAAACATTTAAACAGCATGCTACCGTGATTCCAATTCACCAACTGATAAAATGTCAGTATTTTGTGCAAATTCCCAGGATAGAATGAATCTGACGATCTTAAAGGCGTGTAACGGCATTTCAAGATGAAAAACAAAGATATTCCCTTTTGCACAAACAAACAAAGTGAAAAAGTAATATGGCTTGGAATCACAGAAGATAAAATATATATTTATATAAAATGAAGTGTAAAAGGCGAGTGTAAGGAAAACAATGCTGGCAGGCAAGAAGACCTTAAAGCAATCATGATAAACACCAATCATTTTATTCCCGATTGGAATATGCCGTCCACAGTAGCTGTACAATGCACAATTGTAGGAGACCAGGTCATAAGCATCAACAATCCAGCTTGTGGTTTTTAGTAAGCGGTCTTTGGTGGCTCCACGTAGGCGGGGTTGAAAGCTGGTTGGGTCGAGCTGTAGTTTGCCGGTGGAGGTGGTTGAGCGAAACCAGGCTGAGCTGGTGGTTGTATGGGATACGCGGCCTGTCCACCGTCATACGCAGCCTGGCTGTAGGGAGCAGGATAACCTGGGCCTCCTGCAAACAAACACACACAGAATTACAGATCCTCTCTGAGTCACTGAGACCCCTTCCCAACACTCTGTTGGCACTTTTTTTTTTTTTGGTTTGATGCAAATTAATTGTAGCAAGCTAATTTAACCCTAACTTATTAGGGCTGAGTAAATACAAACTGTTCAAAAGTTTGGAGTCTGTAAGATATAAATAATTATTACTTTTATTCAGCAAGGGTGAATTAAATGGATCAAAAGTGACAAATAAATGCTGTCCTTTTGAACTTTCTATTCATCTTAGAATCCTGAAAAAAATAAACTGTACCACAGCCTCCACAAAAATAATAAGCTGCATTTTCAACATTGATGATAATAAATGTTTCTTGATCATCAAATCAGCATGTTAGAATGATTTCTGAAGGATCATGTGACACTGAAGACTGGAGTAATGATGCTGAAAGTACAGCTTTGCCATTGCAGGAATACATTACATTTTACAAGATATTAAAATGGAAAATAGTTATTTTAAATTGTCAAAATATTTCACATTATTGTTGTTTTACTGTATTTTCTGATCAAATTAATGCAGCCTTGGTGAGCATAAGAGACTTCTTTCAAAAGCATTTTAAAAAAATTGTACATACCCCAAACTTTTAAACAGCAGTATATCTAAAAACACAACATTTGTATTGCTTTTGGCGATATGAGAAATCTTAAATATGTGCTCTGAAATAGTTTAAAAATAAGTTCTTTTCAATTCATCCAGCCGTTGTAGCCAAATAGATAAAAAAATCTTTAATGCAAGAACTAAAAGTAAACAGTTTATTAAACAAAGTTATAATCTAAAACTAATCTGTTTTAACAGCAATAAATACTGAGAATTTATTTTCCCTAAAACACTTTTTGAGTGAAAATGCAAACAAATAATTCTAAATCGATTCACTAAAACATTCTGAACTGATGCAAAATAATCAATCATTTTTGCTACAGACGCTTTTAAACATCTGCCTTGCCTTTCATACTCATGACTCATGCCAGTCATGAGACAAGAAAGTATTGCAAAACTATGCATGATGAAACGCCACTGGGCTGAAACTTCACCATTTTATGTGAGAACATAAAATAACCTTTACTTCCCTTTTATTTTCTTTTTTTTTTTTTTTGTGGTTGAGCACCTCATTGTGCTTTTTTTTGCCGGTTATAATGTGCGCACTTTGTGTTCAATCTTTGCAAAACAACATAATGACACATAAAAAAAGCACATTCAAATTTCGACATTCACACAACATTTACCAGCAATATTCATACTTATCGCCCAGCCCTACAACTCAGGCTGGCTGGACTTTTTGCTGTTCAAGCTCATTATCTTACCAGCCTCCTGATATGGAGGAGGGGGTCCCGCTACGTATGGCGGTCCCTGATATGGTGCAGTGGGCATAGGCTGCCCTCCATATCCTGGTGCCCCGCTGTACCCAAACTGAGGTGGTTTCGCTGGCTGGTACGGAGGGTACTGACTTCCGTGGACAACAGGCTGTTGAGGGTATTGTGTGGATACCACTGTAGTTGTTGTTGCTCCTATAACAGCTGTTGAACAAATCAAAAGAAAAACAACATGAATAATAGATAGTTGATGGAGGACTCGGCATATACATACATATATGTATAGGTCTGTCACAACTTCTCTGGAACCTTTCTGTCCTCAATATTATAAATGTGCGTCTCAAAGCCAACTTTAAAACACTATTTTATTTTTAAACTAAATTAATAAGGACAGCCTGATAATGGCTGCAACCGCAGACAGCTGCAATTCCTTTATGGCGCGATTAAATGGCTAAATTTAAGATGCACTAGATAGTAACTTCCTGCTGTGTCTTAATCAGGCTGTTTAAAACCTTTAAAAATCAGGATTAATCAACCAACCATATGTTTTAATTTTAAATATATATTGTGTAAATATGTTTTTCAGTTTCTACAAAATTGGCATGCAAATCATTTGAGATTATTTAATTGCATTACCTAAATATCATAATTATATTGGCAACCCTGCTCTACAGATATCAGCATCGACCACATCAGCTATCTGTGAAAAATGGTCAATTAGATCTCAATTATACAAATAACTAATAATAACAAAAACACAACAAAATTACTAAACCTTAAAAATTCAAATATAAAAATGAATTAAAATAAATAAAATAAAAGTATCTGTTAAGGTCTAATTCTGTTTTGGTATCGGTTTCATTCATTGCATGTTCCAGTTTGTGTCCATAGTTACTCATGAGTTTCACACCTGTTCTAAGTTCCGTTGACTATTCTGTCTGTATTTAAGCACTAGCCTCGTTCAGACCTCGTTCGATTTTTGTGCATATCCGATTAAAAATCCAATCAGATTTAGCAAGTATGAATGTCAAAAGAATCGAAAGAAATGCAAATTTTACAAATCCGTTTCGAGCTACATGCATGTTTGAAATCCTATTCAAATTGTATTTATGGAAATCCGTTTCAGTCTGACCACTCTAATCAGATTTTGGGCTAAATCAGATCAGAATTTCTCACGCGACGTAAAACGTAAACGTCAGATAGGTTGTTATAGGAAACATTTTGCAGCAGAAACAAGGTTGGGTTGTTGCAAAGTGCCAGACGAGCAGAATATGACAATATGACGGAGACATGTTTTGAGACCAGCAGAGACAGCAGCACAGAATAAAGCCACACATGTCAGCCTCCTTGTGCACTCAAAAATTTTAATTCGGGAGAGCTATGGTTTTTAGGACGCACTGTCGCTTTAAGAAGGGCACTACATTCCCAGTTCCCAGAGAGGGAAGCCAAATCTATACTTTTGAAACAAATGTTACACACTGCAGCTGTCTATGAGTGTCTTGTGACAATGGTTCATGCATGGGCGTAGATTACGCGGGGGACCCCCCCCACTTTTTATAAAATGTAAATTCATCCCCCGCACTTTTTCATAGGGCAAATGTGTCTATGACAAGCTGAGGTTTTCGGGGGTGTGTATAGCCTGCCCTACATCGAGATTTAAAATCCAAAGAGTCAAGGATAGTCTATCTACATACGTGACTTTCACGCTTCCATGGTAATCAGTCAATCGTGCATTAGCTTACGACACGCCCATGCTCGCACCCGCGCCGAATCCATCAGTTTCATAGAGTTCAAAACGGCAAAAAAACTCTTCATTCTTTTTTCACGAAAAAGTCAAGCACTGTAAGTAAGTTTTCATGTGGTATCTGAATTGTGTTGCACAATGATGAATAACTCTGCCTATTTCTCTTGTTGAATAATTAACAAGGTTTGTTGTAAATTGAAAATATTCACTATACCCGCACAAACGTGCACTATTTTCAATCTTTTTTTATTCGTAATGAATTTATTTTCACAGATATGTTATCAAAGCCCTTACTAGAAAGTTTGAAGTATTTTTTAAAAGCTTGACATTTTAAGGTTTTCAATTGGAAAGTTTTATTTTAGTAAGACAGACTTTAGGCTATTAAGGAAATGTTATTTTGCCAAAAGAAGAACTTTTATTTTAAGTAAATGTTATTTTTAAATCAGCCTACTTCAGTGTGATATTTAACCATATTATCATGCTTAACAGTAATACTGATAATTTGAATAATTGTAATGCGATGATCAGATATCTAAATCAGAGAATATCATATGTTTGGGCAGTTGACGGGTGGATTATTTATTTTTAACAGTGGATTCGGGGGACTCAAAGTGCACCAGATTAATGAATTTATCTTTAAAATGTACAAAATTTTCTTACGGGGGGGCATGCCCCCGGACCCCCCTAGAAGTACCGAGATCCACGCGTGTGAAATATAAAGTACTGAACATCTGCATTTCTTTCTTTCTGTTTTATTGCTTTAAAAATAAATTGCATATTAAGCCAATTAACCTGTCAATAAAAGTCTGAAAAAAAATGGTATTACACTTGACATTCTGTCCCCCTCACTTTAGAAATGATGACTACGCCCCTGGGTTCATGTCTTTCTGTAGCACAAGGGCGCTCACTCTTCCTGTTTGTGGTTGAGTCAGACTGGGCGGGGAATCCCAGAGTGAACCTGTATTCAGTTTTTCCACTCTCAAATGTCACATTCCACCATTTGTATCACAGGCTACAAGGTCAGAGAAAGTCTAAACTTGTGGAAAAAGTTAAAACATTTCTGCCATTTTTACACACGGGCCAGTCTTACGAAAACACGTCCAGGTCGTCCATATTTTGGACCAAAGTTAAACTTTGAGTGAAATTAATGTATTTTGCATAAAAAACTATTCATTATTATAATACATCTAGACTTTGACTTGTTTTTTCTATATTATTATATTTCTATATTATAACAGGTTATTTAATGAAAACAATATTTTTTATAACAGACTATTTTGTTATAGTCTAACTAGTATAGTATACTAGACTAACTAATATAATATAACTGACTATATTATGATCGTGATTTTTTTTACTGTATTTTAGTAAAAAAATCATACTGAAGAACATTCATGTAAATCAGCATAAAAAGGCAATTCAACAACAACTACCATGATGTGTAAACTTTCATGGACATTATGTCACAATAAATATGTCTGTGATGAGTTTCAGCTTGAGAAATTGCCAAATTTATTTTTACTGGCTTCACATTTGAATGTAGAATATGATGCCCATCAAAATATTTGGCAAGAAAGACATATCTCAAATTGGAAACAGAAACAAGAATGGATACAATTATTTAAAAATATGCAAGTGTAGACACTTACGTCTGGGATTTCTGCACATTTTGTAGATGCAGCAGCAGGGGCAGACGCAGCAGACGATGAACATAATGATGAGGATCACAAGCCCCGCTACGGTCACGCCGACAGCGACATACGTGCTATCGTGGCTTTAGGAGAGATTATGAAAAATAATCACATTAGAAACACACTTTATTATGTCGAATATGACTGGTTGCCGTTAGAATGTTAAAATGTAAATACAACAAATCTGTGGCATGGCTATCTGTTTAAACAAAAATAGGGATTGTATTTGGGAAGTAATTTTCAAAACATTGTTTTGGGGATGCTAATGGCACAGAAAGAGTTGTAAATGTGAAGCTGGTGTGCTGATATCTGAATAAAACTATGAAAGCCATTATTTTTCATGAGACAAATAAGACTGCTCACAAAATGCAGTCCTCTTGTGCATCCTCGGATAACTTCCTCAATGGATTGATGCAGCAGTCTCTGTCAGTACACGTCCCACAGCAGAATGTAAAACCCCTGCATTCAATGGATGGCTTCCACACACCACTGCTGGTCAAGTAGCCCATGCAGTCATCATCAGCTAGACAAAAGCAAAAAATATGTTTTATATTTCTCATCTTGGCACATACATAGTTGAAAACCTCACACAAAAGAAAACCTTGGTATCTTTTACTCAACCTCAGGTCGCCCAAAACCAAGTAATTTGATCGCTACGGCAAAAGCAACCGAAGCTATCGTATGCCTTCAGAAGACTTAGAATATAATGTCCATTTTATGTCTTTTTTAGAGTTCGAATAATAGGGATGTTTCGAGCCAATCTCAAAAATCGGTATGAGATATCGTTATTCTTTTTTTTAACTGATCTATAACGGCTATCTTAAAGCTCCAGTAGGTAGCTTTTGTAAACAAATATTTGTTAAAACTGTCATTATGTCCTCACAGTAGAATATGAGACAGATAATCTGTGGGAAAAATCGAGCTCCTCTGGCTCCTCCCTGTGGTCATATTGCCATTTGCAGAAATACACCGCTCCCGGTCAGAAACAACCAATCAGAGCCAGGAGGAATGTCTTAGCAGTGTCAATCACGCTCGTGTACGCGCTGATCACCCCTCTCTTGCACCGCGCGAGCGCGTACCGTCGTTCGTGACTCTCCTGTTCGAACGCGTTCATCCAAATGAACGAATCTTTTTTCCGAGTCATTTCGTTCATTCAACGAACGAAATGACTCGCAAAAAGATTTGTTCATTTCGAACGAGTCTATTTCGGAGTCATTTCGTTCATTCAACGAACGAAATGATTCGAAAAAGATTTGTTCATTTTGATGAACGAGTTAAAACAGGAGAGTCACGAACGTGCATCACAGAACAGAGCAAGGCGAGCATTTGTGCTTATAAAACTTCAAGTTTTTTATTTATTTTTGAAATGACCGATCGTTTCGCTAGGTAAGACCCTTATTCATCGTCTGGTATCGTTTAAAGCCCTTTGAAGCTGCATTGAAACTGTCATTTGGTCCTTGAAACGTTTGTGTCCTATTGAAGTCCATTATATGGAGAAAAAGCCTGGAATGTTTTCATCAAAAACCTTAATTTCTTTTCGACTGAAGAAAGAAAGACATGGACATCTTGGATGACATGGGGGTGAGTAAATTATCAGCAAAAGTTTTTTTTAAAAGTGAACTAATCCTTTAACGTTATCTTACTAGCTATTTATAACTTATAGAAAGAGTGCAACGTTATAAAGTTACATGTATTGCAAAATTTGAGGACCAAGTTTGTGGTCAAAGTATGGGCAGGCCATAGTCAATGTAAAGCATATCGTTGATGTTTCGTCCCTATTAGTGAATGTTCCATAACTGTTTATAATCTGCCGTCATCGGTGGTCCTGTTTACTAGTCTGCGCGTTCACGGCAGGCTGCGCTGTGGGGGAGGAGCTGTGGAGGGAGGGCTGTAGCGCAGCAGAGAGCAAGGGGGTTGGACCTGGAAGTTGTGCTTGTTCAAATTTTCAGGCTAAGTCAACATTTTCTCAAAACTCCCTACTGCAACTTTAAGCCCGATCCTTTATTTTACGCCAGCTACCACGCAGGTATCGTGCAGTAGGTGGCGTTATGCACCTTCAAGCGGGTTTGCCAACCGCCATCAAAAGGAAAAGAAGCTCAAGTATGCACGCGAGAACCAATGAGATCTGTTCTAGCACCTCACACACAATGCGCATATTTGATGCGCACTTTTGTAACGAATCATCCAAAAGTTATTTATTTACTGTTTATCTGCCGTCATACTGCCTGAGACGTTATTGCCATACTGTGTTGAGTTGCGTCTTGCTTCGCAATTGACTGACAGATTGGCTTTCTGACACTGAAAGCTTCATGCTTGCTAACCTTTACTCCACTTTTTTTGTTTCAATTATTCTGCTTATTGAATATAGATAAAATATAGGCTAACTATATATCAGTAATCCCATATTCATACATGTGACCACTATCATTTTAACAGGTGTGTGTGTATGTGAGAGAATCTTATTGGAATTTATATATATATATATATATATATATATATATATATATATATATATATATATATATATATATATATACATATATATATATATACACACACACACACACGTGAGCCCCTGAGAAACTCTCTGTACACATTGGATTGACTTTAATGTACTTGAAATGGGAAAATAAGTATCGGATTGGGACTCGGTATCGGCAGATACTCAATAATATTCTATGACTATGGGGCGCAAAAACTTGACCAGGACATCCAACATCCTTTTTTCTTGTATGTAAAAGAGCAACACAGACTTTCTTCCTAATGTCTCCTCAAGTGTTTAATGGAAGAAAAGAATATTCATTGGAACAACATGACTTGTTGTGAGCAGATTTTAGACCCTATGGGGAAATACATCACTGTTAAGATGTTTTCAAATCTCTGAAAACATGTTGATCAAACATTCAACTAACAAAATAGTTCCAAAATATTAGATAATTAGGTTAGGTTAAAAATAACAAATTCTTTTTCTTTTTTTTTTCTTTTTTTTTTTTGACTTTACACAATATTTGCGAAGACAAAAAAAGGAAAACAACAACTACAAGTAGCCCACACTTGAAACCATTAAACAAAATGACGGGCGGGAAATCACACATAAAAAAGATAAATGATTCAGTTTACAGATACATCGCGATAGTTAATATAATTAAATTGTTGACATATATGTCGTTTGTTTGTCAGGGCTGATCCAGCTGTATACTTGACAGACATCGGTTTACCCGGGCAAACCGTAGACAAGAACCAAGCTTAAAGGTTAAGAAGCCTTTTCGTTAGGTATTTAATACACTCACCGACTGTCGCCGTGAATATTCCCGCAAACAGGAGCAGAAGAACCGAGACGGTGGACGCCATTCCCATTCAATAGCGTGTTTAGTGCGGATGTTGTAATTTGAGAAGACGCCTAGGCAGCCCTCGATCCTGCCTTGGGTAAAGGAAGGAAAAAAACCTAGTCCAGCTAAACTTTCAGGTTTAACTCTAAACCAGGACACTGCTGACGCCTAAGACTATAAACACGGGGTAAAAGATTAACGTTTTCCTGAAAACCATAGGTACACAACACAACACAACACACCACACAGAAGATGTTGGACCTACAGCAATGGGAATCAATGGGCGAATAACAGACCGGATTTGTGTCACAGCGTGGGTCTCATAATCCATAAAATGGCCCTCCCAAACGGGATCCTTTTTGTAAAAAACGAAAACGAAACGAAGTTTAGAAGGTCTGGTAATATGCTGGTTTTGGGAACATGAATGATAGTTGGTCAAAATACCTTTTTTATTTTTCAAAACAGCTGGGGCCTAAAATCCCTTATGTATGTATGTGTATATATAGCCTATATATATATATATATATATATATATATATATATATATATATATATATATATATATATATATATATATATATATTATTTTTTACCCCACTAGCCTATGTTTATTTTCTTTATTGAATATTTCAGGACTATTATTGTCAAGTCACCTTTACCTTTTTAGACTACATGGCGCTACAATACAGATTGTTTCAAAGCAGCGTTACAGTGATACAGCTGTTGTTCAGCTGAAGTCAGTTCAGTGTTGATCAGATCCGCTGTAAAGATCATCAATTATTAAATTAGTTCATTTCATCTGTAAAGCAGCTCATCGTCCAATGATGCTCAATGAATGATGTCATCGTCCAGCGCAGTCCAGTTCTCATATAGCAGCGTCAGTAGCTACAGTCAGATCAATAATATTGTTGAATATAGTGTATGCTGTCTGCTGACCCTCCTGCCAAACAGTGCGATTGCTAACACATTTTAGTCCATTACAGATTCCAAATTACCAGGCTTGTGCACAATTGAGAATGACTCCTGAATTCCAATTCAATTCTTGAATTTGAATTGATGTCAAAAACAGGATCTAGAATTACAATTCGAATTTGAATTAAAGGAAGCAGAATTGCAATTCAATAAAAATTCAAAGAAATTCATATTTTAAGTGAAGTGTTTAACAATGAAGCTTTACAGTATACGTCAGATATGATTGCATTACATATTCTATAAATGATATTAGTTTGAACTACTTGTACAGATTACATTAACAGGAAATGTTTCCCCCCAGCAATGAAAGTTAAAAGCTCTAGTCAGAACAAATAATGAACTTTTATTTATTGTAATTGTAATTTTGTGGAACATGATGGAACATGACTCCATTTCCCAGAATGCTTTACTTTAACCAAGTAATTAAAATGGTTGCCAAACAATTTGAGGTGGACATTTGTTTGAAAGCTTCTTTCCTACACAATTTGATGGTCAACACTGGACTTTTTAAGTTTCAGAAGTCCCTTACAACTTCAGATTACAAACGTTTATAGATTTGACACCTGTAATAACAGCGACATGGAAAATAATAGCAGGCCTAAAAGGTCATCTGCACTAGTTCATTTTGAAGAACCAATTCCAACAAGAACACCTGGAAACCACAGAGTCATCTGCAAGCATTGCAGTGCTCCAGTCTGTGGCTCCATCAAGGCTACTTCAAATTTCAAAAGGCATCTACAAGTAAGTTAAAAGACAGACAGTCTTCTATTTTGAAAACCATCTCTTGATGGTATTATGCTACTGATATTTGATATCATCAGTGTTCGGATCACTACTCAAGAACGTGTAATACACGTTATTCACTTAAAAAAAACATAATCCATTACCTTACTTGTTATTCTCGATGGATAGTAACTCATTACTCTACTCATTACATTACTGTAGCGCAACACAGCAAGAGCCTGGCATATTGCTCATAAAGGGCTTAAACACACCTTCAACTCACAACACAACAGTAACATTAATGTGTTACTTGACTCAGTTACAGCCAAATGTGAATATATTATGGCAATACTTCGTAAGGAGTTTCCCCCAACACTGGATATGTGTTTAAAAGCATGCAAGCACACTTTTTACTTAATACTTATTGTAAATCAAGAAAACAATTCTTGTCAATTGTGGACTTAATAGAAATATTTGTTCTCTTAAAGAGTGATCTACATTGAGGGACTTTTTTCCTACATGGAAAGTCAATCATCTGCCATGCCAGCTGACACAGTCCCACATGAGGTCCTGTGTACTTGAGCAGAGCTGGGTAGTCCAGGGTTCAGAAAGTAAAAGTCCTGCCATAAGTTTATTCCACCCATGAACTCAGTCAGCTGATTTCACAAATTAGTTCTATCTCCTGTCTGAATTAGCAAATCCACGTGATTGGAACAAAATACTGAGGAGGACTTTTACTTTCTGAACCTGGACTTTACACCTCTGTACTTGAGTACCCCTTGTCTTACCGAGGATACTGATCCTTTTGGTCTATTGGAGATAAAACCAAAGCCGTTTTCCTGCCCTAGCTTAACTTGCATGTAAATATCTTGCCATACCAGCTTCCTCTGCACCTGTTGAGAGAATCTTTACTGTTACAGGAAAAATATTCAGACCAGAACGGTGCAGACTCGATGATAAAACATTTGAGGAGCTATTGAGAATTAGATGCAACAGTGTTGCTCAGTGAGTTTTGCATTGGAATAAATGATAACTGCGTTTACAACGACTTTGTGTTATTTGATTACTTAACATTGGAACAAAACTAATTAACATTGAGGGGGTAATTTATTTCAAGAATTGTATCATTATCTATATTTTAGAACAAAATATATGTAGGGTTGAGAAGTGACTAGTTCCGTGTAATGAAATTGTTATTATAATGAAATTATGTTATTAAATAACAAAATGAATGTAATTGTATTTAGTTGTATTACTGAGGTAAAATTAGTGATTCAATTAGTTACTAATCAAATTAAAATGAAATTGCTTTGCATTGATAAAGTAATCCAAATAAAGTAATCCAAACCACATTTATAATGGGTAACTTATAACAGTAAGCAATTACATTTCCAAAGTAACCTTCCTAACACTGAATGTATGTGAGATTCAACACATTCTTTCTGTTGTGTGACTGTGTGGAATTTCTTTGAATTGTAATGAATTTAATTCCACATTCAAATTCAACTTCCTGTGGGGCGGTGTCAATTCAATTCAAATTCATGAATTGAATGGAGGCCAAGTCTGACATTCAGAATTTTGCACAAGCTACATGACAAAAAAATTAGTTAGTAAGTTCATCCATTACACATTTTATGTGATATAATTATTACTTTTTACCTCATTTATCACATTAAATTGAATAGGATAATGTTGTACCATATTGATATATCTATTTTTATAACATAATATAATCTAATTACAAGTACTTGTTTTTTTGGAATCTGATTACGTAATCAGTAACTACCCAGCACTGATGCCAAACTTTAAAACTTAAGTTACAGAAGAAAAGATGTCACTACTTCTTTTACATCACAGCTTTAATTCATTGCCTTAATTCTTAAAGTATTCCAGTTAATATTCATCTTTTCTTCTCAAGCCTGCTGAATCTGCTGAGTGACCCAATGAGAATTTCATTGTCTGATGATCATGCCTTCATTGCGAAATAGCGTTGCATCCTTATGGCCATTTCATAATTTTGGACTTTTCAGGGTCAGTTAAATCTCTTTTTTTGGCCCTGCATTTTACACATAGAAAAAACTGCCTAATAAGCTGAATATAAGGCGTTTTTCACTGTAAGACACATTCCTCATCAAAAAAATACAATCTTAATAGTAATTATTAAGATTGATGTGGTTTGGAATTGGTAAAATAACTGATTTATTAAATATCAAATAGCATACAAAAACAGGAATAATATAGCCTACTCAATATAGTTTAATATATCCAGTATATTTTAATATATTCAGCATCATATTCAAAACAGTAAAAAAAAATCTTGCTACTAATATGATAAAATAAGGTTAAAAGGATATACACTGAATTTAGTGTAAAAGTGTAAAATATTTATTTCCTTTTTTTTCACCAGTAGGAGGTCCCATAAACATTCAAGTGTGGTAACTTCACCAAACATGGCATGAAAGTCCAAAATCTTTGCAAAAACCACGCAAAAAAAGTATTTTTGTCCAGCAGGTTTGCTGTCCGTTGTCGACTTTGTTGACATTTTTTATGTTCTCCTGTAGACCTTTCTTTAAATTCCCTTTTTTTTTAAAGAGACAGTAAGATATTTATTTGAACAATAAAGCTTTTCACATTTCTCACACAAATAGAAATATATAAAACAGCAGTTTACCATTTACAAAATCTATAACAGTTAAAAAAATAGGTTCCATCTCAAAAAACAATGTAATCCGGAACAACATAATCTAAAAAAAGGAACTGTAAAAGACTGTACAAACATGTGGTTTCCTAATGCTTTAACAAAGGTTCCTTTAATAAAATACCTTTTCAACTGGTCAAAACAAGTCGATGAGGCTTGTGACAAAATTCAGCATCACTCATTGTTATTCAAATATGACCCTCATTTTACACCCTCAAACGAAAAACTCAAAATGGAAAACATTGACACTTTCTTAAAATAGAATCACAGATCCAGCTAGTTGAAATGAAAATTGAAGACATTCATGTTTCTGTGAGCGTTGTGCTGTTAATGAAAACGAAACAAAAATACAAAAGCAAAATTGCAAAAACAGACTAAACTTAAAATGACCACGTTTTATTTTAGATTTTTGTTTTTTTAGTATATCAAATTGTATCAAAACGAATTACTATAATACTAGAATAATTAACACTGAAAGCTAAAACTAGTTACAAACAATTTACACTCGTAAATCGCTAGTAAAAAATTCACAATTAATTACATAGAAATGTCAAATAGAGTTAAACTGGAAATTTTGAAAATAAGAAAGACTGAAATGGTATTTTCTTTTAAAACTCACTTCAATAATCTTTGTTTTATTAAAATCTTTTCTTTTACAGTGTGTCGCAGGGCGAAACCTAAACTGAAAGGACTGATTGAAAATAAAACAGAAATAACTCTGACTATAACTAAGACATGCACTCTATGTATAATCTGCATAGAATCCGGGGCACTCTTACTGCCGTGCTCAACCTCCACAATCCAACAGTGACTGATGTTACAGACGCTTGTGGTTTAGTATCCGGTCTTCGGTGGCTGCATGTAGGCGGGGTTATAGGCCGGCTGATCGAATGTCTGAGGGGGCGGATAAGCGAGACCGGGCTGGGCAGGGGGCATCATGGGGTACGTGGCCTGACTTCCGTCATATGGAGCCTGACTGCTGGGATATCCAGGGTTTACTGGAAATGCAAAAAGACACTAATTATTTTCAAGGAACATATCAGCACATTGTCTCAATCTGTCTAGTACTAGCCTAGGCAGGGGTTGCATGACTACTGATTTCTCCTAGTCAAAACAATAGTTATTTGAGTACCTGTGGTAAAAAAAAAGACAAAAAATAAGTGCCAACAAGTGTTTATTATTTGACAGCCCAACAAAAATGTCTGTCTTGTATTGTAAAAAGATGGCACACTTCATTTTCACTTACAGTCTTGTGGACTTACAATGGCCTTTGCTGCTGATATGCAAAAGTGCGAACTCGTAGGAAGACTGCGAGTGTTAATGGTGCCATTTGGGACAGGGCCATTATAAACTTAGCTTAAACTTAGCTTCGAGCTTTGATGTCAAACAATAGTACATACATATTAACTAAATTAATTTTCGCATCCTCATATAACATTTCACAGGTCTACAACAGTAAAAACTAACTACTCACATCATTTAGATCTTTACTCAAAAGGTTCAATAGAGTTTATAATAGAATGGCAAAATGTATGTAGTCTATTTGCTGTCATCCTCCTGTCACATACTGGCGGCGTCTTAAATCGCATACTAGATACTTATTTTGAATAAGTACCTATAAAAGTATGTTCTGTATAGTATGAATATGTGTAGTATGAATGTAATCTGGACGTATTACATTCGCCATGTTGTCATTATGCAGTCGTGGCCTAATGGTTAGAGAGTCAGACTCAGGTTACGGGTTTGAGTCTCAGTACCAGCAGGAAATGACTGAAGTGCCCTTGAGCAAGGTACCTAACCCCCAATCGCTCCCCGGGACGCCTCAGCAAAAATGGCTGCTCTGGGTGTGTGTGTCCACGGTTCACAGTGTGTGTGTGTTTACTACTATAAGATAATGATGTGGACGAAGATCTCAAAAATTAAGTTTATTACAGCATAGCAGCGGCAAGGCACCTTGGGTTCACCGGCGTCAGAATGAACCCAGAACATCCAAATCTCAAACCTTTTATCCTGTTACAGTTTACCACTCTTAATGTAAATGAAGTTGCTCCTGTTATAACAGTTGTGGTCTGTATGTTAGTGAAGTCGAGACACCCCATTGTCTGAGAAGGTTCTCTGTGTCCCACACCCATTCCCATTCTACAGTTGATGATTACCATTTGCTCATGATGTGATCAACCCAAATAGTGAAGAAACAATATAACTTTACTTCCATCATCTCTATGATAATTAAGCCATTTTGGGGATGAGCTCATTCTAAAATATATCTTGAAGTGGAATCTGGGTCGAGGCAGACTACAATTTCTTACACTACTCACTACTCCTAATGTGAGTGTGCGCTAACTTAAATGGGGTTAAATGGAGAGGACATATTCTGAGTATAGGTCTCATACTTCACATGTCACTTTCATTCACTTCATTATCATGTGATCTACCCTGTTTTTCACGAATCCTCTCCCATGGCCTTATGGGATAGTAAAGTGTCCATCGTATTCACACTTCAGAATCTCACTGGAAGTAGAAGGTCATCCGGGTACGGTTTGCCTACTCTTTTATGAGTACTGTGAATTCGGACATACTTCTTTTGTCACATACTGTTTTCTGCTTACTATGGAAGTAAGAGATTTCGGACACAGTAACTCTCTTTGGTCGCATTCATGGCTTGCTGGTTTGCTTTTAGTGAATAAAAACAAGCGTTATGGTTATATATGTGGTTAATAGCGTTAAATCATTATGGTTGTACGCTCGAGTACTCAATGGCTTCCGACAGCTGCGACTACTGGTGAAAGTATTCGACTACCCAACCAACCAGTGAATGCAATCTCGAGTACATGGGTGCAAACTCAGCTGTATGCTGCGTGCACGCCATGTCGTAATGACCATAAATAAAGCTCTGTATGCTTTCGAATCTCGCTGTATTTTGATGTCATACACCGATCGGTCTGCACACCGCCACTTCAAGTCGAACACACCTTAAATCTGCAGTGGTCAGGTGGTACAGCGGCCACATGCTACAAGTCGTAGCTCTGAGAAAATGACCAGTTTACACGTTGTAATTACAAGTTCTAGATGTACGTGAAGGCATTTTAGAGTTCAGAATCTTTACGGTAATTACGACATGGCGTGAACGCACCTTTAGCTTCAACCCTTTAGGTTTAATTTGAAAACTAGTGTTGAAACTAAACTGAAACAAAATAAGTTTTTCTCTCCTGCTCTAGTGCTAGGTCTTCTTACCGGCCATGTTATATGAGGGTGGGGGTCCTGGTGCGTATGGCTGTCCCGGATATGGTCCCGTCTGCATAGGCTGAGCGCCGTAACCCGGTTGAGTCGGCACAGGCTGGTATGCTGGATACAGAACTGGCTGTATGACAGGCTGCTGCTGCTGCTGCTGCTGAATGGATTGTGTATTCACGACTGTGGTTATATGCGTTGCTGCCACAGCTGTGGGAAAAACAAGACAGAAAAAAATATATAATTCTTATAATTTTACTACCAGCCTAAATAATGTAACATTGTAACGTTCTATTGATACTAAAACACTTACGTCTGGGTTCTCTGCACATATTATACATACAGCAGCAGGGGCAGCAGCAGCAGCAGCAGATGATGATGATCACAACGCATGTGACCACAGTCCCTATTACTCCTGAAACAATGGTGGAGCCATCACTGCTTCGGCTGTAGGACAGCCTATGACAAAATATGAAGCAACAGGCATTATAAATCTCTAAAATCGTATTTATATATGATCATTTTATTTTTAATAATCGTTTTGTTTATTTAAATATTAATTATTTTCCTATGTATCTGCAGTTAGTTTGGAGACTGCCCATTCAAATTCACTTCTACACTCTCTACGATTAACTTAGCTCACGATACTTTTGAGAAACAAAGCCCTGGATAGTTGCATTGTGCTTGGATAATTAAAAATTTACAATATCAAATTTGCAAACTGGCACAAATATATTTATTAACTAAAACATTTGTTTATATAACAAACTTTTATATAAACAAATGTTCTTTGGTCTCGCCTTTTCTTGCCTTGGACACCCTGGTAATCCCCTCAACAAAAAATGTTTAATGTTGCATCATGCTCCTTCTCTCTTGCCTCATTTGTCTTTCAGTTGACTTTGTAAATGTGAACGCTACAGCTTCCGCAACCAAAAACTTAATTCTTTATTCTTTAAATATCAAGCAAAGCATTTTCCCTCTTGCACTACACAAAGTGGCAGTTAAAATTGTATCGTGTCAATTCTGGGGGATGCGTCTTGCAAACTGCTGTTTGTTAAAAACGACCACAAGAAACGATGGGCGGAACGACACGGCAAGACAAAACCTACTTTTGATTAGGTTGCAGATTTGAGATTAACCTCATCAATTAGATACACACCAAACATTTCAGAAGAAATCAATATGGACTTCAGAGTTCACTGATTTATCACTATACCGGTAGTTAATAGTTACAGATCATGAGGGAGAAATTAAAGCAATAGCTGACCAAAAAAAAAAAAAAGATGGTTTTTAAAAATACTTCAAATTTGTTCTCCTTTTGTGGAAAAAGAATTTTGGGTCTAAAAGACATTTGAATTAAGACAGAATCGAATTAAAATGTCTTACATATTGCACAAGTCTTGATCGGTTAACTTCGAAGAAGCACTGTAGCAGCAGTATCTGTTATCGCAAGTCCCACAGCAGTGCTGCCCATAATCGCATTTTATAAACGACTTGTACTCGTTTCTGCTGGTGGTGTAGCTTCTACAGTCATCCCCAAAACCTTAAAGAACAGGGGAAATGTGACACATTTTATACAAAACAAACAACCGATAAATTCTAAAGTATCAGAATTTATCTATTTATTGTCTGTAAACCACCCAAAAACAAGTTTAAAGTGTTTCTTTAGATTTTTGTAACACCCCGTCAACTTACCGACTGTGAATAAACCCGCAGACAGGAGCAGAAGAAACACGACGGTGGAGGCCATAGCTCTTCTTCTGATGAAACCTGCAGCATTAACAAATCCAACTGAGGCTCGTGAATATTAATTAAGTATGTGGGCGTATAAGGACTTCATCAACTGCAACGGTGAAACGAAAGCGAAAGAAGAAGAAAAAACTTGTGAAACTTATCTGAATGTGTAAATCTAAAAATCACAAAGAATTCAAATTAATGTTTTTTGTTGTTGTTCACATTTAAGAACAGAAATGTTACATGAATACGGATTCGAATTAATAGGCTACGTCTAATTTGGAGCGCCTTATGTCATCCAGTGTCTGATTTGATACAGGGTGATTCTCAATTCTTATTTGTGCATCCTCGTTTCCTTTCCTTGCTTCCTTTCCTCGCATCTCAGCTCCACCCCCTGTAGGTTGTGAGGGTAGGACGCAAGGAAAGAAAACGAGGACGGAGAAATCAAATGAAAGCTTTTTTTATACATTGGAATACTTGATCACTCGAGCGTCACTTCATAACGTCATCAGCAGCGCTCAAAGGATCTGCCCTCATGTTGTTGAAGTTTGTTTATTTAAGAAATTCTCAATAAATAATAATAAAGCAAGATACCCTGTTGAAATATGTGAGATGTGTGGTTTATATAAACTGCAAAGCTAAAGTATAAATTGAACATTTGTGACCGATGTGAAGGGGGAGGAGAATATGTGCGTCACGTTTAGTCGATAAAACACTTCCGCATAGGATATACACCTGTGTAGCCCTATGGTGTATCCTCGCTCATGACTCCTCTGAAAGCCTCCTCACTCCTCGATCCTCGCCTCCACACGGTGCAATTAGAGAATTGAGATGTCCGGCTTCAAGATGGCTGAGCTCGATCGGTTTTCGGGTCATAGGATGGAGGACGGAGGAGAGAGGAGACTAGGAGGGATATTGAGAAGCACCCACAGAGTAACGTTCAAAACGTAGGCTTAGATCATTTTTTTAAGAAGGGTAAATATATTTTTCCCATACGTGGAGATGTTATAATAACTTATAGAACATAAATCAGTTTAGTTTAAGATGTATGCACTTTATTGACCAATAAACAAAAGGCCATAAAATACATGTCAAAACAATGGGTCTCATTCACTAATAATTGCGTGGATTATTTCGTATTTGTAAGCACACAGGAGCATTTTTTAAGGATTTTAACTTCTCACGAAAAAATCCCCCCCTAATACACAGCACGTACGTACGCACATGTATTTGTTATTTGATCTCGTTCTGAATTTGGAGTTTTTTTCATTTGCATAAAACACGTCCAATCTCCATATAGGGCCTAATGGTTTTCCGCACAACCTTTCCTTTGAAGGGGAACTGAAACGAAATAGGAAGTAAAGTTGATATAACAGATGTGTTATCATTGTTATTTGTGGTAGGACACTTAAAACTACTAAAATAGTTACAAGGGGGGGAAACAGTGATGTTAGTTTGTTACTAGGGCGCAGCCATCTTAAACTTTAACGGTCCGTGACGTAACTGGCATTGTAGGCTACCTTGACAGCTCAAGCAAAATAGCATCTCAAGAGCATAACAGATCGGGGGGGACGGGACGGGGGTCTTATTGCATTGTGATCTGTCCAACAAGTGAATATAACACCTCCGATGCCATCAAGGACCGATTAACCTGTTTGCAAAATTACTGTGGCATAAATGTGACTATGTGGCCATACGTCCGGATTTTGGCCGGACAGTCTGGATTTTCAGCCCCCTGTCCGGCGTCCGGCGCAGCCTCAAGAATCACACTATAGCTAATACATTTAAATTGTTACTATTATATAAAAGTAAATATGATGAACAAGACCGACTGATTGAAGAAGCCCGGCATATGTCATCAGAGAGACATTTTGTGTGAACATTATGATGTCAAAGAAAATTAAAAAAGTGAAACATAGCCTACATGTAAAAAATTGTTCACTCAACTTAACTTTTTGTTATGTGGGTGGCGGATGAACCCAGGCGCAGACAGTATGCAAACACAGAAAACAGGGAAAACAAAACCCACGAGGGAGCAAAACAGGACTGGAACAGGAATGACTAAACTAGACTAAGACTTGACAAACTAGACAATAAACTAACAACAGGAACAGTAATACACTAAACAAAACTCACAGGTAAGTTAGCAATGACTCACACAACGTATGACAAAGTCAAACAATGAACCGACACAGGACAGCAAACACAAGGGGATTATAAAGGGAACACTAATGACAAGGACAGGTGAAACTGACTAGACAATAATGACGAAACGAGGATAACAAGGGGGCGGGGTAATGAAACGAGACAACACAAGCACATGGCCCAAACAACAGACCATGCGCTTGTACATAAAACATGGGTCTGTCATGATCCTGCCACAATACTAGAAGAAAACAAGGACATGATGGCAGAATCATGACACTTTTGAGTTATTTTTTTGCTTTGATTTAAGTTTTATGTACTTAGAATATTAAGTATTTCAACTTAAGTATTTCAAGTTTTGTTGGCATAACTAAATAATTGACCCAAATACTTATTTCAAGTAAACTGTATTTAAAAATTTGAGTTTAAATATTAAGTTGTCTGTACTAAATACATATAAACAACTTTAAACAGGGGGGGGGGGGGTGGGGGGGAAAGCAGGTCTCTTTTTGTCTAATAAAATTACATTTAATTGCTCAGTGTTTAAAGGTGATAATGTACTTAAAACAATGAAAAAGGATCAAAATGGACGTTACATTTGGTACTTCAGAGACTTCTTAGAACAACGACTTCTTCCAATACGAGGGCTACATCACTGCAGTCGCATTTAACCGCCACTCTTTCTCAGGTTGGGAAAAGAGGAGGAATCAGTTGCAGGAATAACTGATTTATTGAATATCAAAATCAAATCAAATCAAATTTTATTTATAAAACACATTTAAAATCAACCTTGGTTGGCCAAAATGCTGTACAAGAAAGAAAAACAGAAAAGGCAAAAATGGATAGAAAAATTTAAATGATATAAAAATTAAGACAAGAAACGCAGTAGAATTACAAAGAATTGAAAGCACAAGAGAAAAGATGAATTTTAAGCATGGATTTAAATTCAGCAAATGTAGAAGCATTCAGGCATAATGGCAGGTTATTTAACAACTTAGGGCCAGCCACTGCAAAACCTCGATCACCTCTGCATTTTAAGCGAGATCGAGGGACAGACATCTATGTATCAAAAGGCATACAAAAGCAGGAACACAAGGAGGAATAATATATTTAATATTTTTTAATCTATTCAGTATATGTGAATATATTCAGCATCATATTCAAAACAGTAAAAAAAAAAAAATCTCTCTACTAATCTGTAAAAATCAGGTTAAAAATTACAAACACAGAATTAAAAAATATCTAAATACATGAAAAATACTCTATAACAATTAGATGAATACAAGCACTAGATTGTTTCTCTTTTATTTCACCAGTAGGGGGTCCCATAAACGTTGAAGTGGTGTAACTTCACCAAACATTGCATAAAAAAAAAAACAGTCCAAAATCTTCTCCAGCAGGTTTGCTGTCCGTTGTCGACTTTGAGTTTGACAATTTTGATGTTCTCCTGTAGAACTTTCTTTAAATTCCCTTTTTTAAAAATAGATATTTATTTTAACAATCAAGCTTTCTACATTTCTCACACATATGAAATATAAAACAACAGTTTAACATTTACAAAATCTATAACAGTTTTAAAAAAAAACAGGCTCCTTAAAAAAAAAAAAAAAAAAGTAATCCGAAACAATATAATCTGAAAGGGAACTGTGAAAGACTGTACAAAAAACATGTGGTTTCCTAATGTTTTAACAAAGTGTTCCTTTAATAAAATACATTTTCAACTGGTCAAAACAAGTCGTGAGACTCATGACAAAATTATGGAAATTCAGCACCACTCACTGTTATTATATAAAGCTTGCAGACACAGGTCCATATAACACATAAATACATACATGCATAAAAAATCCATATTAGCCTATAGGATATACAGGCTATTGCACCAATGTTGTCTTAACCTAGAAGTGTATCTATAACAGCTTTTCAGAGGACTGACTAGGGCTTCAATTATATGGTTCACCGACTTGTCCAGGCGACATATAAAACTAAACATCAGTTGTCTTAAGAGTGCCTCACAAGTTGGCACTCTAGTAGACACAAACAAATGACTGGCACTATGCCACCTAGGGACACGAAGCAGCAGCCTCATTGCATCATTGTATGCTACCTTAAGCCTCTGCATAATCTTTTTCTTATACACAAATCCGGCGAAACACGGCAGTAAAGCAGCGCCGCCATTACTGCGTGCCTTGCTAAGGAAGTAGCGTTGGTCCCATATGCGGCTGTAGCAGATGTTAGCTGTACGTTTTTTAGTAAGTATGCTGTCCAGTAATGCCGGGAAGAGCGTGTTGTGTGGTTGGCTGTTTTAACAACAAATAAAACCGTTTGTGAAATTCACAAACCTTTGTTGCGCATTGACTGCCCATGTTTACGGCCATATGGATTACACAGAGTTCCTGGTGCGGGCGGTAATGAACTCACTCTGTGTGTGCGGGAGAACAGGGGCGTAGCACAAGATCCCGGGCCCTATGTATAGTCAGTCCTGATGGGCCCCTATGTTCCAAATAAAATACTTTTTGGATTGTTGACGGGGGGGGGGTTGGATTGCGCACGCGCTATGTATGTTATGCGCACAGATGTTCTGTCTCGCATTCGCCTTCTAGATTCCGGGAGATTTTAACTAATTTGCGGGCATCAGTGAGACGCTATCAAACTTCCGGGAGAATTGGGATGTCTGTATTCCAGACTTTTCAAGGGCCCTTCATCCCCTTGGGGCCCTGGTAATCAGTACTGGTTTTACCCCCAGTCCGACGCCCCTGCGGGAGAATAAAACGATTCGCGGGACTCCCGCAAACTAGAAATATCTATGAAGAAAACATATAAAAACTAATCAATTTTTATTTATCTGTTGCAGAAAAGCAACTTTTTAGGCATTATTAAGGGAGCGCACGCACTTTGCGCGCATTCAGTCATACCATGCACGCAGTAGCCTAGCTGCTTGCTTTTATGTTATAACAGTGTGGTTTGTGTGTTAATGCTTTAATAACAAATAATTTATCAGGAGCATTTATGCTGATGTGTATGGTGGCGACACGTAGGCTAACTAGAAGCTATCGTGCGGGCGGGAGAAGGTAACATAGAAAGCAGTTGCAGAGCTCTCAAGAGTCACGCATTGAGCGTGACAGTCACTCATTTCGGTCTTTTGTCACGCTCTCCCGCCACACATTGTATTTCTCACGCTGAAAAACTATTTATATATAATGTAATATGCCGCAGCGCCCAAAATTTCTCTGGCCGCGCCGCTCTCACTGTGGAACCGGCAGGAATCAAGCGCGTCTCGAGGAAGTTCATGCAGTCGTGTCCTCATATAGGCAAATAAACAGCTCGAGCGTCACACGTGCTTGTGAGTGTTAAATTAAACTGCGCGTCGACTGCACCATTCATTCACACAGAACACGTAGGATTCGTATTTAAATAGTATTATTGCGGGGTATAGTATTATTACAAAACAATGGTAGGGGAAACACTTGAGTTGCAACTTGTGAAGCTTGTGAACATATTAGCAACACAGCTAGTAATGACAGCGTGTTGTCATTAATTAATACACGTCTTAGATTACATTACATTTGGCTGATGCATTTTTACATCATGTTGTCAATAAATTACCTTTATCAGTAAGTTTTGGCCACTACCTGACATCATCTACCCAATGTTCCCTTTCACCAGACATTTTCTTTCACGAGCAGGATCCGCTTTCATTGAAATGTCATTAGAGGGCACCGGCAAGTGTCACATCGTCACCCTTTGCAGGCACGCAGTAATGGCGGCAGGCAAGATGGCGGCGCCCATAGAGTTCGCGGCGAGACCACAATTGACCTATTGCAAAGCCACGCCCCAAACGCGATGAGCCAATCACAGTGCGCATAGCTCTCAATACACTCGGACATTCTCTGCTTCCACGTCCATTGAAATACATTGCAGTTAATCACTTTTCATTCGTTTTTATATGTTTTTTCTTGTACATCATGTCACTTAGCTTCATTAACGTATCTGTAAATAACCGAGATAACAAATGTTAGCAATGTTGTGCTGAATGATTCATGTAAATACTGTAGCACCAAACTAACGGAGAGGTAGCCTACTCTTGGTAAAGATGGTAAAAAGGCTTGTCCTGGAAACGTATGCAACTTAGACCTGTACATATTTAATTTGATCATGAACCATTAATTACATATTAAAGCATAACATTTTAGACAACTTTCTACCAAAACTGGGGAACGTTTTTTTTTTAGCAAAACATGTAGCCTTTTCACTCCTCTTCAACAGAACTAAATATAGCGCCCGTCACCGAATGTTGACTGTTTGTCTGGGTGAGTCGAGGGGGCGTGGCTTAGCCATAGGTCAATGAGCATATAGCGATGTGATGTAGGTTCTAAACAGAGAGCACTTCACAAAGTCAGAACACATAGAAAACCTCCTGATAAGCATGTTACCTTGAGAATAATAGCACTGACGGTATAGGTCTTTGTCATCCGTCCAGTCATTGGATATGACATGACCTAAATATTTAACTTCCTCACACAGCAAGAGGGCTATATGACAAATAAAAGGTCGGGAAAGTTGATTTCCTGTCCTCATCACTTCTAACTATCATTATGTGGCTTTTCTTAGCGTTATACTTTGTCATAATCAAGGCCATACTGAGAGCACACCTTCAGCATCTGCTGCAGCCCAGCACTATATGGACAGAGCAGGACCAGATCGTCTGCATACATAAGATGATTAACAATAGTGTTGCCCACAAGACAGCCAGTTTTTAACCTATTTAGCTGGTTTGATAATTCATCCATATAAACATTAAATAAAATAGGAGACATAATTCCTCCTTGTCGCACTCCATTACTAACATGGAAAGGAGCAGATACAACATTGTCCCATTTAACTAGAAACGTTTGTTGGGCATACCAAAACACTAAAATTCTCACTAAAAATTTAGGGGCACCTCTATCTAACAATTTTACAAACAATCGTTCATGATTAATTCTATCAAATGCCTTTGACGCATCAAAAAAAAAAAAAAAAAAAAACATGAAAATAGATGTATTCAGGCTTGTGTACCTGGACACAATATCTTTAAGAGCATAGATACACAGGTCAGTTCCATTCTTTCTTTTGAACCCAAACTGATTGTCAGTAGTTAGGACATACATTTCTAGCTTTGTTAACAGTATTCTCTCCAGTACTTTAGACAAGATACTGGCTAATACAATAGGTAGATAATTGTCAATATTGTTGAGCTTACCAGCCTTGTCTTTAAGCACAGGCAGTACATCACAGACATGATAGCATTTGGCAGGACACCATGGACCAAACAACCATTAAAACACATGGACAGGAAAGGACAGAACTTATGGCTGGCATATTTTAAAATTTCTGCAGTAATATAGTCCATTCCACAGGCCTTGTTGTTCTCCAACATATCAATGGCACCATGAATATCTGCTGCCCTAACAATCATATCTGCTGAGAAATCAATATGTTCATGATTGATTCTAACTGGGCTACTGTTAACACAATTAAACAGGTCCCGGTAGTGCTCACGCCAAAGCTCAGCTATTTTTTCTGGGCCACTAATACCTTCAATATCCGCCGGTAAGGATGTTTTATTGGAATTCACTTTGACCTCTTGCCAAAAGTCAGAAAGGTTATTATTCTGTAGCTTTCTGGCTAGCGAGTCTGCTCTCATTGTGTTTTCATTTTTCTTAATATAATGGAGTGCATACTTAACTCTAGCATTTGTCCGTTTTTTCATAGCTAGCAATACCCCATGTCTAGGCTTACCTGCCTCTAACCAAAGTCCTCATGCTCATATAATTCATACGGTGTATAAACATTTAAAACAGTACATTTCTTTTCATTAAAATTAATCACTAGCCCTATGGCCCAGTCAACATTTAAGGCGCACCACATTCACCATTGAGTCATATTTAATGTTCCACAGTAGCTACACCACCAGCTATCCTACCTCTAACCAGCCTTGTACTGAGGTCGATAGTGGACTCTCCAGCCCCATGGAAATTCACGTGTATAGTGTTCAACTTATCCAGATCTTGTTTCGCCAGCCAGGTTTCTTGCAGGCACATAATGTGACACTCCTCCAGCATTGTATCCACAACTAGACGTTTTGATCTATCAGTAGTAGTATGTCCTACTCGCAACCCGCGGGTGTTGTACAAGACTGCATTTTATTCAAATATGACTGCATTTTAGACCCTCAAATGAAAGAATTTAAAATGGAAAACGAAGACATTCATGTTTCTGTGAGCATTGTACTGGTAACGAAAACGAAAATACAAAAGCAAAATTGCAAAAATAAACTAAACTACAACTTAAAAATTTGTACTGCTAACCACGTTTTATTTTAGATTTTACTTTTTTTAGTATATCAAATTGCATCAAAAGATATGCAATATATTATACAGTTCAATATTTGTGTAATACTTGAATAATTAACACAGAAAATTTTGTACAAACAATTTCACTTGTAAAATCGCTAGTAAAACTTTCACAATTAATTACAAAGAAATGTCAAATTGAGTTTAATTTTGAAAAGTAGAAAGTTTCGAATGGTATTTTCTTTTAAAACTTACTTCAATAATTTTTGTTTTATTAAAATCTTTACTTTTACTGTGTGTCGCAGAGCGAAACCTAAACTGAAGGACTGATTGAAAAAAAAAAAAGAAATAACTGACTATAACACATCCTCTAGTCTTGCATAGAATCCGGGGCACTCTTACTGCCGTACTCAACCTCCACAATCCAACAGTGACGGATGTGACAGACGCTTGTGGTTTAGTATCCGGTCTTCGGTGGCTGCATGTAGGCAGGGTTATAAGGAGGGCTGATCGAATGTCTCAGGGGGATGAGCACTACCGGGCTGGGCAGGGGCCGGATAAGCGATACCAGGCTCGGCAGGGGGCATCATGGGGGCATCACTTCCGTCATATGGAGCCTGACTGCTGTGATATCCAGGGTTTGCTGGAAATGCAAAAAGACACAAATTATTTTCAAGGAAAATATCAGTACATTGTCTCAATCTGTCTAGTACTAGGTAGGGTTTGCATGACTACTGATTTCTCCTAGTCAAAACAATAGTTACTTGAGTACCTGTGGTAAAAAAAGACACAAAATAAGTGCCAACAAGTGTTTATTAACTGACAGCCCAACAATTATGTCTGCCTTGTATTGTAAAAAGATGGCACTTTTCATTTGCACTTACGGTCTTGTGGACTTACAATGGCCGCCACAAGTGTTTAGTCGAGAAGACCGTAGGATGTCCCATTTGTCATTCTAGGTTTCAGAAGGGTGCTTTACAAACACCCCCTTTGCTGCTGATATGCACCTTTAATGCACACTTTAGCCGAGTCCCCACTGAAGTGAGCTCCAGAAGACAGTCATAGCTAGGGTTGGGTATCGGTTGGGTTTTATCCGATACCAGTACCTACTCTGTATTTTTTAAACGGTTCCGGTGCTTAAACGGTTCTTGAAACGGTACTTAAGAAAACGAAACCGCACACACTTTGTCAAAAAATAATACCCTTTTATTTACAGAGCCAAACTGGACACAATATTAACTTAAATCTTTAAAAATATAAATACAAGTAACATATGGTAATAATAAATAAACCAATATAAAATAAAAATTTACATTTACATATCAAATAAAACAATATTGTATCAAACAATGTAATAATACTGGAGATTAATAGAGATTACTACCAGGGTCATCTGATATCGACATGGCTCCAGGTTCCCATGTTTTGTCTGCTTGATCCAGTCATGTAAGTTATCTGGCCATTGCACTAGTTACGGCAGCGCTTAGCTTGGCGAGTTTGGTATTTCGTTCCCACTGCGTCTTGCTACGCAGCTTTGAGAGAACCTATGAAAGAGAGCGTCTCTGGTTACTGGTGTAGCCTATGTTCTCTGAATAGGGAACGAGACGCTGCGTTCGCTGCCAAGCTCCTCACGCTGCCGACAAGCTTCCTTTTTCGGCAGAGAAATCTGAGGAGCAGATGATGCGATATAATATGAGGAGATATGAGGAAAGTACACGAAGCATCTTGGGTTCAGCGGCGTCAGACTGAACCCAGAACATCCAAATAATAATAATAATAATAATAACTTGGACTTATATAGCGCCTTTCATAGTACCCAAGGTCGATTAACAAAAGTGTGTGTGTGTGGGGCTGGGGGAGGAATTAAGGGTCAAAAGACTTTGTGAAAAGAAATGTTTTAAGGTGCATTTTGAACATGGGCAGGGATGGGGCAGAGCGGACGTGGAACGGTAGACTGTTCCAAAGTGTAGGAGCAATTGCACAGAAAGCCCTGTCCCCAAAAGTCCGCAACCTGGTGCGGGGGATGACCAGCAGGTCCTTGTCAGAGGACCGCAGGGAATGAGACTGTGTGTAGGGATGGAGGAGGTCACTGAGGTATTCTGGTGAGAGTCCATGGAGAGATTTGTAAGTGAGCAGAAGGATCTTGTAGGTGATGCGTGACTTGACTGGCAACCAGTGTAGCTGTTGGATGATAGGAGTGATATGCTGCCAGGGCTTTGTGTGGGTTAGAACCCTGGCAGCAGAGTTCTGTACATACTGCAGTCTGCTAAGGGCCTTGGTGGGCAGTCCTGACAGGACACCATTGCAGTAATCCAGATGGGAGGTGATAAAGGCATGAATGAGTGTCTCAGTTACTGAATCTGTGAGTGAAGGCCGGAGTCATGAGATGTTTCTGAGGTGGAAGAAGGCCACCTTGGTGATGTTGTTAATATGGGACAGGAAAGATAGAGTGGCGTCCAGAATGACGCCCAGGTTGCGCACCTCGGGAGAAGGGGAAATGCCGCAGCCATCCACAACCAGGGCCAGGTCACCAACTTTCCTGAGCAGTGGTGCAGGGGCCACCACCATGAGTTCTGACTTCTCAAACCTTTTATCCTGTTACAGTTTACCTCTCTTAATGTAAATGAAGTTGCTCCTGTTATAACAGTTGTGGTCTGTATGTTAGTGAAGTCGAGACACCCCATTGTCTGAGAAGGTTCTCTGTGTCCCACACACATTCTCATTCTACAGTTGATGATTACCATTTGCTCTGGATGTGATCAACCCATTCACTATTTAGTGAAGAAACAATATAACTTCACTTCCATCATCTCTATGATAATTAAGCCATTTTGGGGATGAGCTCATTCTAAAATATATCTTGAAGTGGAATCTGGGTCGAGGCAGACTACAATTTCTTACACTACTCACTACTCCTAATGTGAGTGTGCGCTAACTTAAATGGGGTTAAATGGAGAGGACATATTCTGAGTATAGGTCTCATACTTCACATGTCACTTTCACTCACTTCACTATCATGTGATCTACCCTGCCATTCACAAATCCTCTCCCATGGCCTCATGGGATAGTAAAGTGTCCATCGTATTCACACTTCAGAATCTCACTGGAAGTAGAAGGTCATCCGGGTACATTTTGCCTATTCTTTTAAGAGTACTGTGAATTCGGACATACTTCTTTTGTCACATACTGTTTTCTGCTTACTATGGAAGTAAGAGATTTCGGACACAGTAACTCTCTTTGGTCGCATTCATGGCTTGCTGGTTTGCTTTTAGTGAATAAAAACAAGCGCATCATTATGGTTGTTGTACGCTCGAGTACTCGATGGCTTCCGACAGCTGCGACTACTGTTTGAAGTATTTAACTACCCAACCAACCAGTGAATGCAATCTCGAGTACATAGGTGCAAACTCAGCTCTATGCTGCGTGCACGGCTGCACACCATGTCGTAATGACCATAAATAAAGTTCTGTATGCTTTTGAATCTCGCTGTATTTTGATGTCATACGCCGATCGGTCTGCACAGCGCCACTTCAAGTCGAACACACCTTAAATCTGCAGTGGTCAGGTGGTACAGCGGCCACATGCTACAAGTCGTAGCTCTGAGAAAATGACCAGTTTACACGTTGTACGTGAAGGCTTTTTACAGGTCAGAATCATTACGGTAATTATGACATGGCGTGAACGCACCTTTAGCTTCAACCCTTCAGGCTTATTTTGAAAACTAGTGTTGGAACTAAACTGAAAAAAAAAGAAAAAAGTTTTTCTCCCCTGCTCTAGTGCTAGGTCTTCTTACCGGCCATGTTATATGAGGGTGGGGGTCCTGGTGCGTATGGCTGTCCCGGATATGGTCCCGTCTGCATAGGCTGAGCGCCGTAACCCGGTTGAGTCGGCACAGGCTGGTATGCTGGATACAGAACTGGCTGTATGACAGGCTGCTGCTGCTGCTGCTGAATGGATTGTGTATTCACGACTGTGGTTATATTCGTTCCTGCCACAGCTGTGGGAAAAACAAGACAGAAAGAAAAATATATAATTCTTATAATTTTACTACCAGCCTAAATAATGTAACATTGTAACGTTCTATTGACACTTAAACACTTACTTCTGGATTCTCTGCAGATAGTATACATCCGGCAGCAGCGGCAGCAGCAGATGATGATGATCACAATGCATGTGACCACAGGCCCTATTACTCCTAAAACAATGGTGGAGCCACCACTGATTCGGCTGTTGGACAGACTATGACAAAATATGAAGCAACAAGCATTATAAATCTCTAAAATCGTATTTATATATAATCATTTTATTTTTAATGATCATTTTGTTTATTTAAATATTAATTATTTTCCTATGTATCTGTAGTTAGTTTGGAGACTGGCCATTAAAATTCACTTCTACACTCTCTACAATTAACTTAGCTCATGATACTTTTGAGAAACAAAGCCCTGGATAGCTGCATTGTGCTTGGATTAAAAATGTACAATATCAAATTTGCAAACTGGCACAAATATATATATCAGGGTTTCTATAGGTATCTTCAAATTAAATTTAATGCCTTTTTAATGCCTTTTTAATGCCATTTTAAAATGTTTTAATGCCATATACGACCCATGACTAACCACGTATATATATATATATATATATATATATATATATATATATATATATAAAATGTTTTTTTTTTTTCTGGAACACATAGGTGTAATTTGCGGGTGGGACATGTCGATTGTCCCCACCATTTTTTAAACACCTCGCAGCATATAGGATGGGTCATAGGAATGGTGGTGTTTCATTAGTAATATTATTATTAGTGTTTTTGTTGTTATAATTGCTCAAACTTGCAAAAGAGAAGATGGCACATGGCACTGACAATTCAACCAAATACAAAGTATTTATTCTCTTCCTCTTCTACCGGCACCGTCTCCTCCTCTAATGGGCCCTTTTCGCCACCTTCCCTGGGCCGGCATCCTCTAACCTGGCCTTTTTAGGGGACTTTCCTCTCAGGGCGAACGAGAGGAGGCTTAATTGTTTTTTACCTGACATCTTTGAAAGACAGATCCAATTATTAAAGGCACACTGTGGAACTTTTCAACCTTTATAATATATTACCAAAACCCATTGAGATGGTACATCGACTTACAATAGGTTGAATGACACGTCTGCCGAAGCCTGAAGGTGTCTGTATTGCTTTTACTAGCACTATGTAACTTCGGGTTTCGGGTAGGAACCCGAGCACAAAAAGAACTACAAAATTCGACCGCTTTACGGCATACGTCACTTCCCCCACCACCCCAACTTCCTCAAATTCTAACGTGAGAGCTCAACTCGTGTTTGATTGCCGGGCGTCTGTATGTTGTCGTCATGGCTGAATCAACAGCTACTCGGAAGAAAGCGAAGAAAGCAAAGATTTTGTCAGAGGAGACCAAAAAAAGAAAAAGGGAGAGTGATAAACTAAAAGCAAGGACGAGGATAAACATTGGTCAAGCGTTCCCTCGCTGGCATGCGATAAAGGAGGATGAGGGATTCCCGACGGATGCTGACCTGGCCGTCATGCTTTTGGACTAGTAAGTTAAATATATTGCTTGCACAATATCTCTATTTTTTCAAATTTGTTCTCTGCCTGGCCATGTTACTGATTCTATATTGTCCTCCATTTAACTTAATGTAACAAGGAATGCTAGTAGAGTAAGTTAGCGAATTATTAATCTAGTAGCTAAATGTTAGTACGAATATAAATTTTATAAATATTGGGAAAGGTTTGAATTCAGCAGACACTTTATCCTCTGATTTTTAAATGAAACAGGGCTGCAACTTAACAACTAGCTACAGGCTTTGTTTAATTTGTATGCAATTCATCTGGTAGCATTAACGTTAGAAACGTTAGAAGAGTTAGTACACAAAGCTAACAGGCAAAGAAGTCAAGCCTTTATATTGAATAAAAGGTACACTTATTTTAATTTTCTAACAAACTACCGATTCAATGAAATGGCAAAACTTTAAATTATAGGCATAATTTTGTCATTTTTTTTTTTTTTTTTTGCCGTATACAAATGTAAATGTGTTTTTTTTTTTAGCTCATATATGTTTGTATTTGTGTAAAAGGAAAAACAAACTGAAGACTACAAATAACGGAAATATGTAGTGAGTTATATCAGTTTTGTTACACACGATTTCCCGACTACTCGATTTCATCTCCAACCCATTGCAAAGAGATCCTGAAGAAGTTAATTGTTTGCTTCAGGTGTGTTTGATTAGGGTTGGAGATGAACTGTGCAGGACAGACGATCGGCAGGAGCAGGATTGGGCAACCCTTGTCAATGCGACTTACCTGATCAGACATTGTTTTCTGCGTATGTTACTTTTATTCAATTTGTTTTCTTTATAGGATTTATATTATTAATTTTATATTTATATTATTATTTTGGTCAGTAGTGAATCGATTAACTTTCTCCAACATACAAATCAAATGCCGTCTGCACACATATAAAGACACGGGAGGTTGACCGGTTGACTGTTTGTTGACTTTTGCGACAATGCTGCGGCGCTTGTGGCCTCTAGGGGCACTAGACGTGAAAATTACAGGTCGAGCGCACCCTAGTGGCCAAAAATTCCACAGTGTGCCTTTAATGCATCCATGGCCCGGATATAATTATAAAATATGACATGATTTTAAAAGTGACCTATAACATCGACTATGCAATACACTTTAATTTATAAAATAGTTTCTTTAACAGCAATCAAGTTGCCATTGTTTGTGTCAAACAAGTTCTGAATTTTTTGTAACATTAAAACAGGAGATCATGACTTATCTTGAATCTTACTCAGATACAATAGTGCTATTTTCTAATTGGCTAATGTGTAGACCCTTTTTTTTTTTTTTTTGATTGGCTGATAAGTGGCAGGCTCGACTAGTAAGAACTGCAGGGGAGACGCGCTTAAATCCTGTTGGTTCCATAGTGATAGCGGCGCGGCCAGAGACATTTGGGGCGCTGCGGCATATTCAATATATTACAAATAGGTTTTCAGCGTGAGAAATACAATGTGTGGCGGGAGTGACTGTCACGCTCAATGCGTGACACTTGAGAGCCCTGCGTCAAAGAGTATAGAAGAACAATATACGTTCTTTGCCTGCGTTCTGTTGTGGCTCGTGCACAACACTTCTTCTCTCGGACTCTCTTTCGGTTACGGTGAAATTACAAAACATATTGCATACAAACATGTCAGTGCTTGATATACAACCACTAATAAACAATCGGTTTTGATGAGAAAAAAAATATATACTTCTTACTGCGGATTAGAACTAGGGTTGCCACCTTCAATACAAAAAAATAAGGGACGCCTGCCGGCGGCCGCAGCGGGGGCCAAAGCCCTCGGGGCCACAATGACCACAGGCCCGACGGTATGCCAATGGTGGTATATCATAACTCAAAACATATTTTCAGGAAAGTAATAAGATCAGTACCAATGGACATTATAATAAGCTATCTGCTATTGAAATCAGTGTGAATATATGCAATCACTCTCTATCACAAACAACGTTAACAAAGTGTGACAATGAGACCAAAAAAAATTTGCCTTTCGTCTGAGTTGTATGTGAGATGTTAACCATACTTTATTAACTTATTAAATTAACAGATCCATAACTTATTCACTATAAATTAAACAAATGCGTTGATACTCAAACAAATACTAAATTTGATTGGAAAAAACTTTGACTTTAGCAAAGGATGTTGAACATCAAAAACATCATTAGACCAGTAGTACTGTGCAGTATTGGACTATGTTAGGCGTTAAGTGTACTTCTTCTCACTCCGTGCAGCACTGAGTAGCTGTTTCTTTCAAACATGTAACACCATCCAAACAGTGATACCACACATAAATAACCTATAATCTACAAACATTTCTAAATCTAATTATAACACTATTTTTATTATTGGTAAGAAAATCTATTTATGTATTTATTTATATATGTATTTAGACCTATTGTTAATTATATAGTATTAAAGGATGAAATTCTCTAGATTTGTTAAGCATAAGTAATTTTCTTCACACATTCACATTTTTATTATTAAATATGTATTAAATATATCTCTCTCTTATTTAAAAAATGCATGTGTCTGACTGTGTACCTTAACCATAATAAACAAATCATACCATAATGTATGGATATAATTCATTTACATTGTAACATTATTTCTTAACAAATGGGCATAGGTAGCATATGAAAACGTAATCAATCAGAACATTATTGAGCTGATTAAAAAACTGTCATTAGGCTACACTATCTGATTCGGGAGATGCTTGAGGTATGAAGAACTGTGAGACGGTGCTTTGATTTCTCTGAGCTATAGCATTGCTATCAACTCTCTGCCAAAAGACCCGCCCTCCTCTGACTCTGATTGGCCCTGAACCTGATGGTATTAAACAAACCAATCAAACCAACAATGGCAGCGAGTATTACCCAATCAAGGGTAGAATAGGACGAGTCTTCACAGAATGCGGGTGGAATGATTTTGGATGATGCGTTTAAGACAACTCGGAAATACGGGAAAAACCGCGTCCCGTATTGATTCAAAACGGGACGCGCTGTTTATTTCACAAATACGGGACGATTCCGTATTTTAAGGGACGGGTGGCAACCCTAATTAGAACCCAAAACCTCTGACACGCTTGGCAAAAGTTCTGCTACTGGACCATTAAAGTGCATGTGTGTAACAGTCGGGTATTCTCGCTACTAGCAACATATATTAGATCTCATTAAACAACAAATTAACACAATGTACGTACTATTTAAATCTAACGCCGATTTGTGGTCGTCACACTGCATGGGATTATACGGCGCTGATTCCCATTGTCCCCGACTTTAAATGCTTTTTTACAAACACCGCAAAATCCTTCATCATTTTTACCACTAACGGGCTGCAACCATGTCTTAAAAGTTTTGTTTTCCAGCCACTTTGGCTGGAATTTGCACTTTCCCATTTTTCCAAGGTTCAGACCTGTCCACCGCTGTACAACAGACCCGCGTCACCTCCGCATCACGGCACTTTTGCTCCGGCCGGAAGCAATTACCAAACTGGTTCCGCATATTTATCACACGAACGTACATATTTTGCGACAGCAAATACAAATTATTAATTATGAAGGCTATATTCAAATAAATTGATATAAAATTCTCTCCAAAACTAGAAAAATTTAATGCCTGCGAGAATCAAATTTAATGCTTTTTAATGCCTTTTAAGGCCTTAATTTTCGCAAAATCCATTTAAGGACTTTTAATGATTTTTAATGCCCCGCGGAAACCCTGATATATATATATATCTATCAAACTTTTATATGAACAAATTTTCTTTGGTCCCGCCTTTTCTTGCCTTGGACACTCTGGTAATCCCCTCAACAAAAAATGTTTAATGTTGCGTCATGCTCCTTAACTCTTCTTGCCTCATTTGTCTTTCAGTCAGTGTTGCCAGACGTACGATAATTATCGTATTTATACGATAATTTTGACCTCTGTACGATGTACGATCAATAATGATAAAAATCCCATAATGTACGTTAATTTCTGAATTTTGTGACAGTTCAAATGATGGTCATTGTAATCATAGGGATTCTGTACTCATTGATCTACAAGTGGATTCTACGTCTACCGTCATGATTGTGAGGAGAACTGTGAGAGAGGGAGCGAGAGACCTTGCGTGTGTGTGCCTCTTGAAGCGCATGTAACCCCCCCTCCCGTCAACAAATCCGAATAATCCACCATACAACCCACCATACAACATACTTTTGAGTGTGTAGCAAAAGAGTAGGCAAACTTTGGGACATACTATCGTCATCTTTAATGGACAGATCTGTTGCGTGCATCCTGTCACCGTAAACTGCCCTGTCAATCATCTTGTCTCAGTTAAAATCCTCCATTCAATCTAATTTGATTTCCTACCGTTTCAGTGAGCATGTTCATCTGCCAGTCTTGGGTCTTTCATGCGGAGACTCTCCTCATGTGTTTGCAATTTGAATATAATGATGCATTTAAAAGGTAGGCCTAATGGCTTAACATATCTTTACAAAAGTTCACAATGCTGCTGCAGATGCAATATAATGTAGACAACGTTGAATAAATACATTTTCGTCAGGTTAATTACTGGTCGTCGTACTGCTAATTAATCACGTCAAATTGTTGCCATTGTTGTTTTGTATGGTTTTGCGGGCTATGTGACGTCAGAGCTTGTAACTGGGAGTACATCGAGTTCACGGGTGGGAAGTCACGGGTTTGACTGCCGTTCCAGTGCACTTTCACGGGTATCGACCAAGCGGCAACCTCCCTGTCTCCCTCTTGAAACCAACACGGAAGTGAATTAAACTGCAATTCATTGACTGGCCGCTTGAGGCTGACTGCAAAAGTGAGCCAAATCTGTATCTCTCCCATGTTAAAATGCCAAACTTTACAGCCGAAAAAAATATGTTTACAGCCTGGTGCCTTAAGTTGTTTTGGTCTATACAGCTAATTTTGCCCTTCATGACAATTGTGAGGGGGGTGAATTTTTTTTAGAACTCATCCGTTTAAATTATATTAAGCCTTAAAATGCTGCATAATCAAGGGCGTGGCCACTTGAGTGACAGGTGGATTGCCGCTGCTGTTACTAGCCGTTTGTCTACTCTCTGTTAGCCATCATGTCATCTCAGCTGATTCCAGCTGCTGAACTTGCCATCTCTGCCGTGTTTGTACTTTTTTCGTGATTATTTCATACAGTTTATTACACGCCGCCCTTATACCTTCGCCCACGCCGTTGAATTCCGTCGTTGTCGAGTGTCAAGAGAACAACCAGCGCTGTTCTTCAGTGGTTTTCCTCTGTGAAAATGCACTCATGGATGTCTGACAATATCGTTGCTTTTTGGAGTTTTAAAAACGTCTAAGATCTAACGTTAGAGGCCACACTCGTTCTGTTGTACCGTTGATCTCACGGAGCAGATTAGACTATAATATGCTTATTTAACTTTTTAGTGTTCAATAAAAAGTACCGTCAGATGAAATACTGCAGGTGTCAGTGCTTTCTCTTCGTCCCTTAAATGAGCGCGGATTTCTAGTGCATTACTTGAACTTAGGTAATATCTATCAGAATTGAAAATGGACTGAATAAAGCTCTCTACGAACTTGACGTGCGATGCCGCGCTGACTGACATGTACGCGCATGAATCACTGTCACACTCACACACACGCTCAGAGCAAATATTGTATGTTACTGCATGAGAATAATAATGCATCACAATACACATAGTCTCACGGTTAGTTATGTCTTTTAAATATAATAGTATTTCAAAGGGCAAAAACATGAACTTTAACTATTGGCTTTAGGTAGCCAGTAGCACATTAGCTTAGCCTGAGCAAACTCGATCAGGTCGAGCTAGGCGGGCGTAGTTTCAGCATCCAGGCACCTCAACTCCACCCACGTCCCGCCTTTTTGCCCATTTTCGTTTATCCGGGAGTGACGCGCTTCCAAGATGGCGACGAGCGACGCCGCCCACTTTAGGCTTCAAAAACGCTCTTCAGAAACCTACGGGTGACGTCATGGACACTACGTCCATATTTTTTTACAGTCTATAGGCTTGTTCGACTTCATGCAGCTCTGCGCAGACCGATCGGCGGCAGACTTGAAGCAGTGCATGCTGGTTAGAAATTTTGTCCGACTTGATACAGCGCCGACGCCACGTGACTGTGACGTATGCCATTAAAGTACCGCGAGAGCGATTCGAGAGTAGCCGGAGCACTCAGCCAGCGCAGCTTCTGAAGAGCGGCTGCTCTGGGCTGCACGAGCTCTGATGACGACACAGCTGTTCCACGATTGGCCGGATTCACCGCATGACAACGATCACGTGCGTTTCGTGTTTATTCGGTTTATTCTCACACCTTTAGTTCCACTAAAGCTCACAAATCAGTTTTTTTTATAACAGTAAACACTCTTTTCATGTAGTCGCGATGTATTGTGTTATGTTTATCAAAATAAAACTGATTAAATAACGTTGATTCCACTTCATTGATAGTAGCTGTAGGCTTAATGTTGAACTTTATTCTTGTTCAAACAAACGCTGTATGAAGCAGTTCATAAATAGGCCTGTTTAACAAATTTTGCTGGATGATAAATTGTCCAAGAAATTATTGCGATAAACGATAATATTGATGATAAACGATAATATTGTCGTTCTGAGACCATTTTCATCTAAAATAATGATAATGGCATAATAATGCAGGTACACTTTTTCAAAGATCAATAAATCTGCGCGAATGCGCTATGGCGCTCTGCAATCAAATACGATTTTAAATAGGCTCAGTAAAAAAAATAATAATAATAAATAAATAAAAACACATTCGAAAATCAACGTGTGGCAGAGAGTTGTCATCCAGTCTCTTTGGTAGAGAGAGAGAGAGAGAGACGAGGAAAACAAACAAGCATGCAAATGGAAATTATCGCGGCCGGAAAAATTATCGAGCTCATTTTTTTAATCGTGCGATTAATTGATTTATTGATTATCGCGACAGGCCTATACATAAAGTAGCCTATTGAATGAAAATGTCTCTGAAACATCTGTGTATTTGGCAAATATTGCATTTATTTCCCTTCAGCTGTGCTAAAGTATACAAACACCACGTGAGCGGTCACTACAGGAACCAGAAAGTGTCCGACTTCACGTCTCCGTTTGCAGCTCCTCCCCGCCTGCACGCAGCTACTCTCGCCGATCGGTTACATCCAGCCGCACCCGATGTCGAACACACCTTATGGTATAGACCCCTTTTGCGCCGACGTCACAATTACGTCACGGCGCTAGTTGGAAGCAAAACAAGGGGAAACTGGAGGCGACCAATACAAACCAGCACAGATTCGGCTACATAACAAGGAGCTTAAATTATTATTATTATTATTAAATGTCATCTTGTTGTGTTGTTGGGTGCTAGAATTAATGAAAAATGAATATGCTGTATCTGAAATTTTTATTTCTAGAAAATATTCACATCATTAAAATTGCACCGTAATGTCACTCTTTACATTGTCGTCTTCTTGGCGCTGGCTAGGCAGAACTGCGGATCGTACCACACAAGTCTTGTATGACCATTCAGCACATAGTTCTAGGCATCTAAAGATTTATATGCCCTCAGTTTCTCTTTACGCTCTGTTTCTCTATCGGATAGGTGTAGAAGTCAGGCCACTCAACCGGAGGTAGCCTACGTTAATCCTGTCAGATCGTCCATCCATTGACTGAGCGTGTATGGGTCGGCCAATCTGGTTCCGTCCGTTAAAATTAACTTTTGCAAATAACAATCGCGGTCCTGGACAGTGAGTGACCTTGCACATTAAGATAAAATCGGATTTTCTCCAGCCATTGTTAAAAAACAAGCTAACAAAACTTGCAACGTTAGTGAAGTGGCCAGAGGGATCGTTCTGCCTCCACCTAAGCTCCGCCCACATAAAAACGTCATCATGTTTACCAACTGAAAAGGGGTCTATAAAGTTGGAAAAACACGGGTTACAGGACAGGTTGCCTGGAACCAGTGTTGCCAAATGTACGATAATTATCGTATTTGTACGATATTTTTGACCTCTGTACGATGTACGATCAATAATGAAAAAAATCCCATAATGTACGATAATTTCAGAGTTTTCAGTCGTTCGTCCAAACACACATCCTACCGCTTCTCTCTCTGACCCAGAATCATTTTGCAGGCTCGCCTGCCTGCACGCAAGCACGTATACACACACACACACACACACACACACACCACACGGCGTCGCCCGGCCCGCACGTCAACACTACAACCCATCCCATCAGTCTAAATGTCTAAAAGACATTTGAATTAAGACAGAATCGAATTAAAATGTCTTACAACTTGCACAAGGTTTGATCGGTTAACTTCGAAGAAGCACTGGAGCAGCAGTATCTGTCATTGCAAGTCCCACAGCAGTGCTGCCCATAATCGCATTTTTTAAAGGACCTGTACTCGTTTCTTCTGGTGGTGTAGCTTCTACAGTCATCCCCAAAACCTTAAAGAACAGGGGAAATGACACATTTTATACAAAACAAACAACCGATAAATTTTAAAGTATCAGAATGTATATATTTATTGTCTGTAAACCACCCAAAAACAAGTTTAATGTGTTTCTTTAGATTTTTGTAACAGCCCGGCTAACTTACCGACTGTGAATAAACCCGCAGACAGGAGCAGAAGAACCGCGACGGTGGAGGCCATAGCTCTTCTTCTGATGGAACATGCAGCATTACCCCAACTGAGGCCGGCCGTTTCTCAATATGCGTTCTTGTCTGTACTTGTGTTCTTGTGAAACGTCATCAGTCGCTGCCCAAGTACTGTCTCAATTCAAATTTCACATCTAGCCAAGTCCAGTTCAAATCCCCGGATGTGTTCTTGATCCGCCCCTTTTACCGAGGATGCATCGAGAGGTGACTTGTGCGGACTTGAGACAGCCATGTATCCCAGAATGCATCTCGCACCAACCAGCAAGCGTCAATACCAGAGGAGAAAACCCGCGTAATATCAAAATACTACTGTTATTGTGTCATGAAATGAAATTTTAAGAGTGTTTCTGGCGAGAATGTAGTTGTTTAAAGCTCAAATCTGTGGTTTGTTTATAAAGATAGCACCTATTTGAAAAATTTATCTGACGCTTTCGGAGTTGTAAGATCCAGGCGATCACCGGGTGTTCAACGCTCATTAACCCCGACTGGAACAGCTTTTCCTCGGCTAGTGCTTCTGACGTGTGCCGCTGGCTCTGGTGTCTCTAGTCTAGTGGATAAACATGACGTATATTCGTCTTGTGTCGATCTTTGGTCTCACTCATTAATCTATATTTGTTCCATGGCAAATCGTTTTGGCTGAGGGCAAAGTGAAGTTTCATAACTTTATATTTTAAACTATATATTTAGGCTATTTAACTTTAACTTTGTAGCCTAATTGTTTGCTTAATTTCTCATTGTAAGTTAGCTTCTTATATCTTTTATACTGGATATTATTGATCAGTAAAAATGACATTTAACAAAAAGAGACAGGGTTGTTTATTTTATTTTATATACTTTAAAATATATATATATTTTTATATTTATTTTAACATTCTCTTCACTATATGTAAAATAAAATGACACAACCCTGTCTCTCTTTGACAAATGGCAATAAAAATCAAGAATGTTTCATATTTTTAAAGCTCCAGTCCGTAACTTTTTTGGGTTGAAAATTATCCAAAATAATAATAAAAAACACAATCAACCAGTGTTCAAAAATATCTTCTTGCCTTAGCTCGATTCAAAACTGTTAGCTTGTAATAATGATTTTAATTCCAGTGGTTCTGGTGGATTTCCGCGGGAAATTCGAGCATGTCTTTGCGTCATTACGTCACATCTGTACATAAAGAAGGTGTTTCGGCTAGTAGGCTATATTGCGTGTGAGGATGTTGGAGGTGGAAATTTTTAGCCTTTTCTCACAGCACTTTAAATAATTAAACTTATGGCGGATCCAGAAAGGTTGAAACGACAATCACCAGTGCAACTGGAGATTCACCCGTTGTAAAACCCAAAAGAATTTGGACTTCGGAGTGGTAAAAAGAGACTGCAACCGGGCCTACGCGAAAACAAGGATAAACATCGGCAGGGCTTTTGGAAGGTGGCGTGAACTCCGTGATTTGAAGGGGTTCAAAACGGACGCAGAGACGGCTTTTTTTCTGCTGGACAGGTCAGAATTTTCAATAGTTCAATCGTGTAACAGTAGCACTTGTTCACTTAATTCACACAGTTACGGAGTTTCCTTTGTTGTGGCTTTTTTCGTTTTGCTATTATGGTAAATATTAATTATTTTGTGCTAGCTATGAGAGGGAGCAATTCACTTCTACTCCAAGAAAACCAAACCCGCCTTCTCCGTTGCCAAGCATTGGAGCTGAATCGGATCGGTAAAGTGAAAATTTTCCTGTCGTAAGACGTTATGCTTTTTTCCCCCTTAGTTGATCAGAACAAAAGTGGATGTTACTTACTTGTTCAGATGACAAATTCTTATGTTGGTCATACTGTACTTCCAAAAAGTAGATTGTGTGATTCTCAATGGCAATATCCATATCCACACCGGCGGGCCGACTGACAGCAGTCTCCTCAAAACATTGTGTTCATCCGCGCTGTTTCATGCCGATGTACAACTCACGTAAAGTTTATAATTCCGCGAAAAACTGCAATTACAGATTTCGAACAGAGATGGCGACAAAGAGGAAAAGCTACGGACTGCAGCTTTAAAATAAAATAAAAAAGAAGCAGGGTTGTGTTTTAATATTTCATGTTGTTATAAATATGCAGTTTAGATAATTAATGTACACGTTGCCTGAACCACAATTGTGTGGCCATTTAAACTAATATGTTTAAGATTTTTTTTTTAATGAAAAGAGGCAGAGTGGTGTTTTCTAAAATATTTTGTTTTATTGTTGACGAAAAGAGGCAGAGTTGTAGCATATTTCGTTTGATTGTTGCCTAAAATATACAATTTCGTATGCTATTTCATCATTTAATTCACTTCTGAGAACATTTGATGCGAGAAATCAACTGTGAAGATTTTAAATATTGGCATTTTTACGAAAATGTACGGCGAGTAGTAAATGTTTGAGTTCTGTATGAGGGTATTGCGCAATACCCGCAAGAACACATCCTCTCAAACTGTCAGCAGCGTTCTGTGTGCTCGTCACCTTGCAAGTTCATTCTTCCAAGAACAACTAGCAAGAGCGTTCTCCCCAAGAACACAAGTCCGTTCTTTGCATTCTTGGTTTTGAGAAACACCCCGGGACTCGTGGATAGTAAGTAGTAAGTGAATATTAGGAACCGAAAGCGAAAGAAGAAGAAAAAACGTATTATCTGAATGTGTAAATCTAAAAAATCACAAAGAATTTAAATGAATCTTTTTTGTTGTTGTTCACATTTAAGAACAGAAATGTTACATGAATTAGGATTCGAATTAATACGTCGGATGTGGCCTTATGTCATCCAGTGTCTGATTTGATACAGAGTAACGTTCAAAACGTAGGCTTAGATAATTTTTTTAAGAGGGGGTAAATATATTTTTCCCATACGTGGAGATGTTATAATAACTTCTATAACATAAATCAGTTTAGTTTAAGATGTATGCACTTTATTGACCAATAAACAAAAGGCCACAAAATAATACGTGTCAAAACAATGGGTCTCATTCACTAATAATTGCGTGGATTATTTCGTATTTGTAAACAGGAGCATTTTTTAAGGATTTTAACTTCTCACGAAACAATCTCCCCCTAATACACAGCACGTACGTACGCACATGTAGGCCTATTTGTTATTTGATCTCATTCTGAATTTTGAGGGTTTTTTATTTTTATAAAACGCGTCCAAACTCCATAAGTGTTTTGCGCACAACCTTTCCTTTAACCTAAATCAGTGTTCAAAAAGGATAACGTTCATGGTGTTTGGGGTCTAATATATAAGGAAATATTTTTTTTTTATATGGAAAACTATATATAATTTTTTTATTTACTTCTCAACTATACATGAATGCTGTGTTTTTGTGGAAATTTGGAAGTTTTTTACCTATTTACTGCACAATTACTTAACTAGGCCATAAATTGACTCATGAAAAATTATATTTTAAAGAAAAAATCCCTTAAATGACGATCTTAATTAAATCTAAATTGTTTTAGGACATTGCTCTATGTGGTAGAGATAGAATAGCCTACTGACATCTGCAGGTTTGTTGGAAAACTTTAGAAATTATAATTAAAGCAATAAAGTGCAATGACCACATATCTCCAATAGAGGTCCATATAGGACCATATAGGACTTTTTCACTTCATTTTTCTTGATGCTTCAACTTCTCCTCACAACTTTATATATACAGGTCCTTCTCAAAAAATTAGCATATTGTGATAAAGTTAATTATTTTCCATAATGTAATGATAAAAATTAAACTTTCATATATTTTAGATTCATTGCACACCAACTGAAATATTTCAGGTCTTTTATTGTTTTAATACTGATGATTTTGGCATCCAGCTCATGAAAACCCCAAATTCCTGTCTCAAAAAATTAGCATATCATGAAAAGTGTCTCTAAACGAGCTATTAACCTAATCATCTAAATCAACTAATTAACTCTAAACACCTGCAAAAGATTCCTGAGGCTTTTAAAAACTCCCAGCCTGTTTCATTACTCAAAACCGCAATCATGGGTAAGACTGCCGACCTGACTGCTGTCCAGAAGGCCATCATTGACACCCTCAAGCAAGAGGGTAAGACACAGAAAGAAATTTCTGAACAAATAGGCTGTTCCCAGAGTGCTGTATCAAGGCACCTCAGTGGGAAGTCTGTGGGAAGGAAAAAGTGTGGCAAAAAACGCTGCACAACGAGAAGAGGTGACCGGACCCTGAGGAAGATTGTGGAGAAGGACCGATTCCAGACCTTGGGGGACCTGCGGAAGCAGTGGACTGAGTCTGGAGTAGAAACATCCAGAGCCACCGTGCACAGGCGTGTGCAGGAAATGGGCTACAGGTGCCGCATTCCCCAGGTCAAGCCACTTTTGAACCAGAAACAGCGGCAGAAGCGCCTGACCTGGGCTACAGAGAAGCAGCACTGGACTGTTGCTCAGTTTTGCATGTCATTCGGAAATCAAGGTGCCAGAGTCTGGAGGAAGACTGGGGAGAAGGAAATGCCAAAATGCCTGAAGTCCAGTGTCAAGTACCCACAGTCAGTGATGGTCTGGGGTGCCATGTCAGCTGCTGTGTTTTATCAAGTCCAGGGTCAATGCAGCTAGCTATCAGGAGATTTTGGAGCACTTCATGCTTCCATCTGCTGAAAAGCTTTATGGAGATGAAGATTTCATTTTTCAGCACGACCTGGCACCTGCTCACAGTGCCAAAACCACTGGTAAATGGTTTACTGACCATGGTATTACTGTGCTCAATTGGCCTGCCAACTCTCCTGACCTGAACCCCATAGAGAATCTGTGGGATATTGTGAAGAGAAAGTTGAGAGACGCAAGACCCAACACTCTGGATGAGCTTAAGGCCGCTATCGAAGCATCCTGGGCCTCCATAACACCTCAGCAGTGCCACAGGCTGATTGCCTCCATGCCACGCCGCATTGAAGCAGTCATTTCTGCAAAAGGATTCCCGACCAAGTATTGAGTGCATAACTGAACATAATTATTTGAAGGTTGACTTTTTTTTTTTGTATTAAAAACACTTCTTTTATTGGTCGGATGAAATATGCTAATTTTTTGAGACAGGAATTTTGGGTTTTCATGAGCTGTATGCCAAAATCATCAGTATTAAAACAATAAAAGGTCTGAAATATTTCAGTTGGTGTGCAATGAATCTAAAATATATGAAAGTTTAATTTTTATCATTACATTATGGAAAATAATGAACTTTATCACAATATGCAAATTTTTTGAGAAGGACCTGTATTTTGTGAATATATATATATTTAAAAATTCTGAAATACAAAAAAAATCTATTTTTGTCAAAGTTAGAATTTGTTGTCGTTGTCTGATATATTTAGAATTATCTGCTTTTGCAAATTATTATAGGTCTACATACATTTGCAGAAACATTACAAGTCACATTTTCCCTCTCTTTCTCTCTGTGTGTGTGTGTGTGTGTGTGTGTGAGGGAACATGCTTGTTCCATGTTGGATTTGTGAAATTTTTTCAGATTTATGCCAGTTTAGTTGATTTTAGATTTTTTGCCAATTTCTATAAAAATGCTCTCTGTTGCAGTCACATACATGTGTGTGTTTGTGTGTGTATGAGATAGAAAGTTCGTTCCACTTTGTCTTTATGCTCTAGGACCAGACCTTGATTTAAATTTAATTTTTTTTTAGATTTACGCCAGTTTTGTTTATTTTATTTGCCAATTTCTGTAAAATTGCTCTGTTGCAGTCACATACATTTGTGTGTGTGTGTGCGTATGAGATGGAAAGTTCGTTCCACTTTTTATTTATGGTCTAGGACCAGTCCTTGGTTTATATGTAGAAATTTTCAGATTTATAATGGATTTACTTTTATTTTTTGACAAACAAAATGAAAAAAGTAAAAAAAAAATCATTTTCAATTTGGGGTCATTTTTACCCCAAACACCTTAAACGGTAAAAAAAAAATGTACACACCTTTAGAACAACCAAATCAAGCCCAGTTTTTTGTGCATGTTTAGATAGATTATTTAGGAAAAGTCACAGAGTTTCATGTCCCTGAGATGAAGGTAACACTTTTAAAAAATGAAGGAAAAGTCCAGTGGGGTCCCCTGGTACCCCAAACACTCAAACAGACGATTTGACAAACAGTCGAAAGCTGTCGATTTGTTTGTGAAAAAGTTTGTTTCATTTGTAGAACATTAAAACAAAACATTAGATAAACGTCCAACAAAAAATATTCGAGCGTGGAAAAGGGTCCAGTGTTGAAAACAGTTTGATAAATATAACTCCATGTAAGCAGGGTTGTAGTAGGCTATGCAGGTTGAGGTGAGGTACACCTACAGGCTATTCTGTTGGCATGGTTTTATAGAGCCTACATGCCCAGAACTCCATATGCAGACTGGCCAAAGGGAACAGGATACAATGGACCTGCTGGAATAAAGCAAATAACATTTTTGATTGATTAATATTTATATTATCTTTTTTATCTCTTCATTTTTTTAATTTTAAGTTTCTTGTTTTGAGTTTTCAGCGTTATTCGAACTGATTGCAAAGCCATTCTCCTGGCCAATTGTTGCCACAATCCCGTTCTCAAGAACTCACACACATAGTTACGCAAGACTTTGTTCTTGACATGCACAGACAGCATTGCAGGCGTTTGTGCACAAAACAGAAAAAGAAGCAATTGAGGTGTTTTTTTCCTCACATTTTCATGGCTCATTTGTTGCATTCATTGATTTGACTGCACTGACACTATTGGATTAGAACAAAACTTAAACTGAATTGAGCTGGATGATGCCACCACTGTTTTCTGCAGAGCTGCTTTACAGCTGTTTTGACTTCATTTTATAATTGAAGACTTTTGCAGTTATTGAACTGAACTGAATCAACATTGAACTGATTTACACGACAACAATGTACTAAAAACAGAAAAAGTTTTCCTTTGCATTTTTTTGCGTACAAACGACAACATTGTCAAAACAATCCCTGTTCACACAGATCTGCGAAAGTAACTAAAATGCTGTATTATTCATGCCTGGCCAGTAGTTGGATAATCAGGGTATCTTCCGTCTATTCCAAATCCGTTTTCAATTAAAAAACAGAAAACGAAAAATGTAATCGTTTTTTAATTGATCATTTTATTGCCTTTGTTTAATATTTACTTAAAGTTATATTTTTCTATTCTGCATTTCTGCCAGACACATAATCTACTTTAAATAATGGATTTTAGAATATTGGCCTAAAAATGGAATATGACATTTAGATTTTTTAACTAAGCTGTGACCCGGAAGTTCACGCGCCGATGTGGACGAATGGAAACGGAAGAGTGCGGATGCAAGGGGGTAATCCATAGACATCATATAATGTCTATGGGGTAATCCATCAGCCGGAAACTGAAGCCTCGCGGGAGCCGCCATTGTAGCAGAACTTCACCTGCTGTTAGCATTCCATTGACTCCCATTCATTTTGGCGTCACTTTGACAGCGAATAACTTTACATAGAGGACATAGAGGCATAAAGTCAAGGGAGAAGCCCATAGATAGAGAGTCCATAAAAGCAACGGGACAAAATATTTCAACATGTTTGAGGAATTAGGTGATTCAGATTTGTCTTGGCACAGCTACTAGAAGATTTACAACTGTCAGACTGTCGTCAAGCTCAGTTTGAGCCTGCGCAGTCGCTCAGCCATCAGACAGGAAGTGCAATAATCGGGCTTCTGTCTTCTCCGTTGAAATCAATGGGGTCGCTGTGTCCATTTCTTTTACTGTCTATGTGCGGATGCCGAATTCAGTCGCGAAACTTCCTTCAAGCAGCCTTTGATTCAGTGAAGTCTTGAAGATACTTGATAGATAGTCTTGATAGATATCTTGATTGATATGTGTATCAAGTATCCTTCAAGTATCTTGGCTCTTACATCGCGTCGAGCAAAACAGACATCAGAGCATGAAAAGCTGGGATCTGTATGGTGTATGGTGTTCCAGTTAAAACGGAAGTTAAATATTTAGGGGCAGTGATAACCAGAGACAGAAAAACCATAGAAGAACAAAATACAGATCCATTAGAGGGTGTTCACGTATAGCCATTAGTTCACATTTCTTTAAATTTAACTGTAATCCAGATGCTGTAGAGAACCCCTTAAGCTTCTCAATAACGAGCGGTGAGTGGGTGGAGAGGGGTGTCTGGTCTATTTTACATTTGATGGATTCAAGTGGGAATTTTTTTAATTACAATGTATTCACTGATATATTTAATGTGAAGTGTACGAAGAAACAATTTTCAATGGTTATTAAGGCAATTCCACAGGCAATGGAGAATTTGGTTAGAGGTATGTTGCCTTATGAGGTTGTTGAAGCGCGGATGCCGGCACTTTATATAGGCGAACTGGACTTTAAGGAGAGAACATGTGCAAATAAAAGTATAAGGGGCGTCCTTACCTCTGAACTTTTCCCTTTACCATTAAAAAGAAAAAATACACTAAAAGATCATTCATCAACTGCACTTACCTCTGCTTAGCAATGAACTGGTAATCCAACTTTCGCAGCCATACAGGAGGATGGAGATGCACGCTGCTTCAAAGATGTTTAGTTTGAGTTTGATTGGAAGAGTTTTTGATAGAAATACATCCTTCATTTTCCAGAATGCTCCCCACGTTTGTCCTTTTCATGCTCTGATGTCTGTTTTGCTCGACGCGATGTAAGAGCCAAGATACTTGAAGTCTTTTGTCCATTCGTTTTTTTTGTCTGTCGAGTTCGATGAATTGATGTAAGTTGATCGGCGTCTCTGGCCCGGCAAGCTCTTGGTTGCTAAAAGCTTGCGTCTTTTTAATGTTGATCTCAAGTCCTACTCGTTTTGCCCACTTTGCTGTTGTTTTGCCCACTTCTGCTGTTTTGCTATAAGCTGCATATATTATGTAGTTTTATTGTTTCAGATTTCCGAGACAGATGATGTATGAAGTTGCAGACAACCAGTACTGTGATCTTACCATTCAATTCTTTCAGAACAGTGATGTTGCAAGCCATCCATTTTGACAGTTGTTTCAACAAGAGGTTGAAAGTGATGCATTGTTACTGTATTGCTGTAGGAATAAAGGAATATTGCATGCTGTATAGGAATATTGCATGCTGTAGGAATAAAGCCCTGCTATGCATGCATTATTAAATGTTCTTGTCAGAATTGAAAGAATCAAAGACATAGTTACATTTGATGTACACCTTTTATTAATTTGAAAGTTTACAAATACTTTGGGAATAAAATATATATATAAAATGACTTGATCATGATTATTGTTCCTGTTACATATGAAGATCATGAACTGACATGAAGCACAACATTCAGTAGCCTACAGAGAAATATGCGTCTCTTCCAGAGTTCTTTGCTTTTAAAGTATATAAATATAAGTGCTGTATAGTGCTCCTTGCATGTACAGATGCAATTTAACAGCCAGCCAAACTCCATCCATAAAGTACAGATGAGTCAGGATTCATCTTAGTCTTTGCCGTTTAATAAGATGCCAGGTACATTATGAATTAGGAGTAAAACTGTAAATAATAGCAAACAAACAATAATCAGAACAACAATACAATGACTAAAGAACATTCATGTAGTTCTGAAACTCTTATCTTAAAATACCCCAAATGAAATCAGTGTCATCAATTTACTTAAATGGAATTATCAGATAACCAAGAAATAGCAACAAAGACAGATATTGACTCATATAGTACAGAATCAACACATTAAATGCTATTTCAAAGAAAGGCTAGGCTAAAGGCTATCACAAAAAATAACATTAAGTCAAAGCTTCAAATAAACATATCACAAATATATGCAAATATATATCATCAAGCATTATGTAATGATGAATTAACTTACAGATGATGCTTTTACAAACGCAAAACAAAGGATGGCATCAAAAGATCGAGGAGAAGCTGACTGCATGAAATGTGATCACTTATATTTCTAGAGAACTACCACAGGGGGCGCCAGAACTAAAATAACTATACAAAACAATACAAGTGACAAGTAATTTGAAGCAGAACACTCCCCGCCAGACATCCTAAGGATGTCTCATTTAAGTCTTAATTTTCCTTAGGCAACAGAAGAACAACCTCTGTAATTGGTCTGAGATACTTTACTTCCTTTCCAGATCCATTTTTAGTAACTTTCAACTGAACCTTGCATACTCTCCCATCAGTGCTTGGAAATACTTTGGACACAAGAGCCATAGGCCACTTGTTACGAGGGCTCTGATTGTCGTTTAGAAGTACAAGATCTCCTTCTTGAATGTCAGGTTGAGTACTATTCCATTTGCGACGAATTTGTAGTGTTGGGAGAAATTCACGTCTCCAGCGATACCAAAAATTGTCAGCAAGACTCTGCACCTGCTTCCACTATTGTCTGAACATGTTACTACCTGAGAAGTTCCCAGGAGCTCAAGGAGCACCAACCTTCTGAGTCAGAAGCATAGCAGGGGTCAGTATAAGAGGCGAGTCAGGGTCTGAGGAGATTGGAACTAAGGGTCTTGCATTAATTATTGCAGGAATTTCAGCCATGAATGTGCATAGGACCTCATGTGAGAGGGGACGAGACCCATACTGCATCAACATTGAATCCAGAATCCTCCTCACTACACCTATCAAAGGTTCCCAAGCTCCTCCCATGTGTGAAGCCAGTAACGTGCGGTGAAATCTTGTCATGGGTAGGCTGTGACCTATCAATGTGGCATATATGTTCATATATTCATTCAGTTAATGTAGCAACCCAAGTTCATATCAGGCATCATCACATCGCTGCCTGCATACAGCAAAGTCAGTCATATGTGAGGCTAATGCACAATCAAATCTAATAATCAAATTAATGGACACATCTATCTTATGACTTATACAACAAACAAATGTTTTGTGCGGGACACTAAGAGAGGGAGGCGGCGCGTTGTCAGCGAACCGACAAGCAGCCTAATCACTCCTTCAAAACGCGCACAGACAGCCACACACACACTATTGGTCTGGTCACTCTGGTGACGGCGCACCAGGATTTGAATAGGCTACAGTCAGTAAACATTGTGTCAGCAGTACAGCTTTAAAGTACAAAAACAGCTTATTATCGCTCCTACAAACTGCGCTAGGCGCAATGACCATCTGGCGACGGCGCACCAGGATTAAAAAAAGAGAACAACAAAACAGCATTTCAAGCATTTGCAGCTGCACAGCTAACGTTAGCAAAGTGAGCGTATGGCTCGCTCATAGGCTGTGCTGCGGCAACTGCACATCCAATGGCGCGGGCGCCTCTGACGTGAATGGAGCAGAACAGACTTTCCTCCTTGGCTCTTATTTCCATTGAAAAGGAGAGACTCATGAAATTGAGAAATACACCCAACAAAGAGGACTTTTACAACAAAGTAATTAACATCTTTGTCCAGAGGGATAGACTCATGGACTTCGTCTACAACGGTTTCGGTTTCCCGTTAGCGACCACAGCTCTTTTTCTTCATAGGACGCTTCCAACGCTAGGCGCCGCTAGATGCTAAGTAGCTTGAAGCGCGGAGTGAGTGAGAGCGAGTGGATCACATGGCATGAAGGAAGCTCGGTCTCTGCCTCAATGTTGATAATTCAAGACAGCATGAGAACTGACTGCGCATGCGCAAATCTACGTAAACTACGTTCTATGGACCAAAGAGGCACTGCTAACCTCTGCCTCAATGGCCATGGCCTTGAATTTTCTGCATGACACAATGATTTTTAGGAGCAAACAATGCCAAAAGGAGTATATCGTCGCTGTCCGATGAAAACCGCGTATGTCCATTTTGCCATTTTTGAGATTTTTCGACGGATAGAATGTCCAGGTTCATTTCCGTATACAGTATGCTTCACATGTCTAAATGACCAATGAAAAGTTGTGAAATCATGTCATCTGATTTTCACGTATATCCATTTGGTGTCAAAGCTGTCAATCACGCCGTGTATCTCCCGCCCTGAGGCATCTGGCAGGTCTAAGCGTCTCTGGAAGCTCAGCATTGTATAGCCGAATAACTCTGTGAGGTAAAATATCAGCAAATGTTTGTTTTTGACAACTGTTCAAGTTTATTATATATTCGCAATATATTCACAACTGTTATTTACCGGTAAATGGTCTAGACCAGGGGTCACCAACCCTGCTCCTGGAGAGCTACTGTCCTGCAGATTTTAGCTCCAACCCCAATCAAACACACCTGGACCAGCTAATCAAGCTGTTCAGGGTTACTTGATAATTACATGCATGTGTGTTGGAACAGGGTTGGAACTGAAGTCTGCAGGACAGTAGCTCTCCAGGAGCAGGGTTGGTGATCCCTGGTCTAGACGAAGTAATTGTCACTGTTTATTGTGGAGATGTTAACGCACGGGTCTGTTAACTTAATAGTCTACTAGGTAGTCTAATATTTTTCTGACTAATAAATTACTGACACAGTAAAGGGTAGATTTAAATATAGAATAACGAATTTTAAATAAAGAAAAAACGAAAATTTTATAAAGAAAAAAAACGAAATTTAAATAAAGAAAAACGAGATTAATTTAGATTGATAAAGTTACGGGTAAAAAGGCTAATACATGTTGGGTCGGTGTACTTTTTCGTTCATTTCGGGATGAAAGATGAAATGTAAAAAAAAAAGGGTGCAGCTTGTTTTTTTGTTTAAAAGAAAAAAACAGAAATGGCTGTATTTTTTTGTAGGCTACATAGCACGCGCCGGCCCTGGGTTCAGCAATGAGTGTATTGATTCATTGTCCCTTCATAGTTTGCAAGAGACATTTAATAAACTGAGCGTATTTAATAAACTGAGACGTAGGCTATTTAATAAACTGAGCGTAGCCTATTCATCTGTCAATATGAAACGCGACTTGGCCATTCTAATTAATGATCGGAAGAACGCGTATCGACCACCGTTACTGTAAAATATGCACGTATGTCCATTTAAACTCGATTTTGGTCAAATGTGGATTATATCATTACACTGGCAAGACTATGGTTACATTTAAAGATGCCGTACCAAGTATGACACCGCTACGTTCAACTGCTTTTGAATTACGGTGTTTTTTTCACTTCCTGAAAAGTAACCGTTTTGGACATACGTGAGTTTCATCGGGCAGCGACGATATTATATGTGTATTCCTGAACATTTTTGTTACAAAAATTAATATTTGGAATAAAATAAATGCAATTAATAATGTGGTGAATTAATAAAGCTCTTGGAATTAATAAATGTAATGTCAACATTTCCTTTGGTGAGGCACTGCCTACCCTGACCGCACGTCCCTGTGTGAAGCATGGGGCGGGTTGAATTACCATGTGCATGAGCAGTTGGTGAGGTATTCTTGCATCTCTAGGTCCTTCACCATTTTGGAGAATCCCAGTTCTTTGCTTGCAGCTACATAGTTAGTTCCACAATCTGACCGGAATTGTTTCACGGGCCCTCTAGTAGCAAAGAATCTCCGTAGTGCATTTATACAGCTGGAGGTGTCAAGGGATTCAATTACCTCTATGTGAACAGCTCGCGTGGACATACAAGTGAAGAGAATAGCCCAACGCTTGCTCTCTGCATGACCTCCTTATGTGCGACGAGCTGAGACTGAGAAAGGACCAAACACATCCAAGCCAACATAAGTGAAAGGTGGGGATGGACTGAGACACTCCTCTGGAAGATCTGCCATTTTTTTACTCCCTGTATTCCCACGCAACTTCCTACATAGAACACATTTATGTATGACACTACTAATAGATCTCTTTCCATTAATCAGCCAGAATCCTGCAGTGCTCAGAGCTCCTTCGGTGAAAAGACGGCCCTGATGCTTCACTTGATCATGGAAGTGATGAATTAGCAAGGTGGAGATATGTCGTCCAGGTAAAACAATAGGATATCTCTCATCACTGACCACAGGTGCATGTGTTAAACGACCACCAACTCAGATTAGCCCATCTTCACCCAGAACAGGATTCAACTTAATTAGAGGCCTATTCTGAGAGATTTCAACATGTCTCATAAGAGCACTGTACTCTCCAGGAAAGACAGACCTTTGGACTGAAAGAAGGATGACCTTTTTGGCTTGAGCCAACTCACTCAGGCAATAAGGTTGATGACATTTATGCCAGGTTATACGTTTGCAGGTCTGTCCGTTAGACATTGAATGAAAGGATCGGGCAACATGGATCAAGCATGCCACTGCTTTTAACAGAGAGTTCCATGTGGAAAAACGCTCTGGGTTAAGTGGTTTCTCAGTTATACTTGTGGCAGCAGTGCTCACTTGAGGTAAAGGACGGACCTCGGAATCTGTCTCTGGACTCACCAGCTCAAAGGTGTCTTGCAAGGTTAGATCACTTTCCAAAGGTCCATAAAGAAAGTCTGGTCCTGTCAACCACATGGTGTTTGTAAGAAGAGAAGCTGGAACAGACCTAGAGGCACAGTCGGCTGGATTGTGCTCTGTAGGGACAAAATTCCATGGCTCAACCTTCGATGATTGCATGATTCTTTGAACACGATTGTGCACATACACATAGAACCTCCTACTTTCATTGTGTATGTAACCCAATGCGACCTTGCTGTCGCAGAAAAACTTCACAGAGTCTGGTTTAAAATCAATCTCGTCCAAGATGAAATCTGAAATCTCGACAGCTAACACAGCTGCGTAAAGTTCTAACCTAGGGATAGTAGGTAAATGTGGAGGTGTCAATTTAGCTTTACCTAAGACGAAACCAACGTTAGTCTGTCCATCTTCATGAATGGTCTTGAGCTATGCTACTGCTCCAATAGCTTTGAAAGAGGCATCTGAAAATATGCACAGCTCTGTAAATTTTGCTTTTGAGAGTGACTTCAGGCTATATGTCCTCTGAACATGAATTCTCTCCAGGTCTTGCAATGAATTTCTCCACATTTCCCACTCTCTGCATCTCTCTTCCGAGAGGGGCTCATCCCAGTTATCTTTTCCCTTTGACAGCTCTCTTAACAGGAATCTTCCATGAATCGTGACAGTTGCTGCAAAGCCCAAAGGGTCATACAAGCTGTTCACAGTGGAGAGAATGCCACGACGAGTCAAAGGTTTGCTGTTATCTGGTGAGTGGAACGTAAAGGTATCTGTTGATATTCTCCAGTTTGGGCTAAGACTACATTGAGCAGGCATGGTTTCATCTCCGAAATCAAGATCTTTGACACCTTCGGCACAGTCTTCGCGTGGAAAGGCTGCCAACACTTGTGGGGTGTTTGACATTATCTTGTGGAGCCTTAGATTCGAATCTGCCAAGGACGCTTGTGTCCTCCAAAGTAAATCAACAGCTTCAAAGGCGGTCGGAAATGATCTCAGACCGTTGTCCACATAAAAATCTCTCTTCACAAAGTTATAGGTGTCAGTTCCATGCATAGGCTCTCCTTCTTTGGCAGCCCGATGCAGTCCGTAGATAGCCACTGCTGGGGAAGGGCTATTTCCGAATACATGGACTTTCATCCTACATTCAATTACATCCTTGTCGAGATCATTGTCACGGAACCATAGGAACCTCAAATAATCTCTGTGGTTTTCTTTCACTGTGAAACAGTGGAACATCTGCTGTATATCTGCAGTCACAGCAACAGGCTCCTTCCTGAATCAAATCAGCACACCTAACAAGCTGTTGTTTAAATCTGGTCCTGTCAAAAGGACGCTATTCAGAGACAACCCCTGATATTGGGCGCTGGAGTCAAACACCACTCTGATTTGGTTGGGCTTTTTTGGATGATAAACCCCGAAGAATGGTAAATACCAGCGTTCCTGGTCATCACTTAGGGGAGAAGCATACTCGGCATGATCATTTTCAAACAACCTTTGCATGGAGTCTGTAAATTTCTGTTTCATCTGTTTTTTTCAGCAAAGTGCAACGAAGAGAGCAAAGTTGAGTGATAGCATGCTCTCTGTTATTGGAGGCCTTGGGTATCTGAAAGGAAGTGGACTCACCCAGCTATTGTCACTATCTCTGGAAAACTCACTGTCCATGATCTCCAGGAAGAGATGATCCTCAACAGATAGAGCATGCTGGTTGTCATCCCTTGTGCGCCTGAACACCGAACAGCCAAGGTGATTTTCTCTGCTTGCACCCTTGTAGAAATAAGGGATACCTTGTACTTCAGCTGTGAGACCCAAGTTATCCTTTAAGTTAACGTGACTTTGACATGGTGGAAAGTATGAGGTTCTACCATTGTCCAGCACATGTGTCTTGTAAGTCAACACACTTGGTTTGTGAGAATTACCCAAGCATACATCTCCAAATATAAGCCAGCCTAAATCGGTTTTAGTCGCAAAAGGAGCATTATGAGGCCCATTTATCTGGCGTCTCACCTTATGGACTCTCAGAGCATCACGACCGAACAGCATGAGGATCTGGGCACTGTCATCCATTTCTGGAATCTCAGAGGCTATTCTTCTAAGATGAGGATGATTTTGAGCAACCTCTGGAGTAGGTATTTCTGCCCTGTTATCTGGAATATCATTGCACTCGATTAGAGTAGGTAGAGCCAAGTTAATATCACCGCTAACTGGCTCTATCTGAAATCCATCAGCTCTTCTTCCAGAAGCTTCAATAGTTCCAGCACAGACTATTAATGCAGAAAAGCTTGAAAAACTCTGATCTTACTAGTGACCTGTTGCTCTGGTCATCGAGCATTGCATACATTTTGACAGCGGCTTCTGGACTGCCATTAGGATACACTCCAACAAGCAGCTCGTCGGATGGGGGAGGCGGCAGAACGTGCCTCCTGCTGGATATGGAATAGGCCGGAGGAGGAAAGCTGGAAGCCAGGAGCAGATGGGCAGTGACCTAGCCATCACTGCCGGCCCACCGACTGGAGGGTGTTGTGGTTGAGGGCCGAAACACCCAGTAAAGGTTGTGTACCACCTGATGACAACTGCTCCTGGTGGAAGGCTACAGTTCCCCACAAGGTAACTGAAGAATGCACCCACTAGGTGTATGTTGCAAGCAACTAAGCATATCTTAGAACAAGATTTAGCTGACGAACCTTCCCCACAGACTTTAGTACAGGCACTGTTCACAGAAGATGATGAACGTTCTTCCTCCCCGCCATGCTCTAAAGAGGTTGAGATTTTGGAGACCCATGGTGCTGGTCCTGGGTAGAGGGCAGTGGTGTGGTCCTCACTATCACATTCTGTACACTTCACTGAAGCTTTGCAATTGCGTGCAATGTGGGAAGAAGATGCAGATCTGATGTTATTTAAAGGTTTACGAAATCAAGTAGTAAAAGAATTGCGCAACTTAAAAGCAAACTATTATATGAAAATTCTAACTGAAGCTAAAGGAAATTGTAAAGCAATATGGAAACAAATAAACAGTCTAATTAAACCTAATGCAAATATAAATAATTCATTTGAACTAAAATGTGAAGGAAAAAACATATCAGACCCTGTCCAAGTTGCTAATGTTTTTAATAAATTTTTTATCAAATCTGTTGAAGATCTTGCTTCTAATTTTTTAGATGACGAGCCCAATAGTAGCAACTTAAATATATTGTCATCAGCAAATGAGAATTCCTTTAAAATTAGAGAAGTGGATCAGGCAGTGGTATTGAAAGCCATTTCAGACCTGAATACCAGCTTATCCAAAGACAATTACAACATAGACGGAACTTTTCTCAACAAATATGCTCAAATTGTCATTCAACCTTTAACTCACATTATAAATGTTTCGATTAAAACGGGAATATTTCCAGATGCTTGGAAAAAGGCACTGGTTTAACCCATCTTTAAGTCCGGGAATACCACAGACTTTAGTAACTATCGACCAATAAGTCTAGTTCCGGTAATGTCAAAAATATTAGAAAAAATAGTTTCAGAACAGCTAACTCAATATTTAGAAACACATCAGTATGTACACCCTCAACAGTATGGTTTCATACAGAACCATTCCACTGAATCAGCTATCTGCGCATTATTGGAAAATATTGTGCAGCCGCTCGATAAAGGAAACATTGTGGGCGCAGTATTCCTGGACTTAAAGAGGGCATTCGATACAGTAAACCATAGCCGTCTTATCTCTATACTGTCATCCTATAACATGTCACTCCAGGCATTATCATGGTTCGAGTCATACTTACAGGGACGAGAACAATGTGTAGTTATTGAGCATGTAAAATCTGCACCATGTAAAATTAAGACCGGAATCCCTCAGGGAACCATACTGGGGCCTATTCTGTTCAGCCTGTATTTGAACGAGCTGCCTGAAGTGTGTCCTGAAGTTGGTCTTCAGATGTATGCCGATGACACTGTGGTTTATGTGTCCGGCAAAAGCCCTGTTGTTATCGGCAATACACTGACCAAAAGTCTTGAGAAAGTGTTTAATTGGCTAAACAAATCCTGTTTAACACTTAATCTGAGGAAAACTAAGTCAATGTGTTTTTCGATAAGAACTCGGACAATAAATGACCTTAACATTAAAATGAATGGCGATCTAATCGATCAGGTAGAACAGGAAAAATATTTAGGAGTGATTTTGGATTCTCAGCTAAATTTTAAAAGTCATATCAAAAACATCTCAAGAAAAATGAAGGCCAGTATGAACTGTTTCAGAATGATCAGGAGCAGTCTAACATTTGAATGTGCTCATGTCTTTCTGAACACTATGATCCTGTCCCACCTGTCGTACTGCACCACTGTTTGGTCTCAGACAAACTACCCTAAAGCCTATTGAGAGGCTTTATAACCGTGCCCTAAAAATTTTAGATAAAAAGCCCATTCGATTCCATCACTGTAATATTTTAAGTAAACATAAAATCTTATCTTTTGTTAATTTTGTTAATTTCAAACACCTTATGTTGTTTTTTAAATGTTTAACTGGACTTGCACCTGAGCCACTTTGTAAATTTGTGAACAGGCTGGAACCCTCCAGATCAACTAGAGCTGCTACACGTGGAGACTGTAAAGTTCCATTTTTTAAAACATCTTTTGCCCAAAACGTTTTTTTTCTGTGAAAGGAGCCAATCTGTGGAACTGTCTTCCTACAAATATAAAGACTTTAACTAAACTGTCCAGCTTAAAAAAACAAACAAAGGCCTGGTTCATACAACAGCAGCAGTGTGATCATGTCATATGAAATGTAGGTATGCATCTGTTTGAGTTCGAGTGAATGTGTTTATTTACTAGTTTTTATTGATGCTAACTTGTTTCTGGACATTTTAGTGTATTTGCTGTAAATTTTCTATTCCTTTATTATCTTAACTGTTAAAAGCCCTTCTAGGGACAGGTGTTGCGAATTAGCCTTGGCTATAAACACTGCGATACAGGCATCGGATTGTTCTTTATGTAATAATCTATGTTTTTTTGTATCTCTCCCTATTCAAATAAATGCAAATAAATAAGTAGGCCTTTCGTTCCTCCAATGGCTTCATCCGGAAACCACGACACTTTTTCAGTGGATGAGGCTTGTTATGTATTGGGCAGTTCTTAGGGTTTTCATCACTGGTGCCCGAATCCTTATTGGGAAGGCCTTTTGAGAAACATCAATTTTATGAACAGAAATGGGCATCCTCTGATGTGTTTGTTTTCTCAAGAATTTCTCATCTTTAGGAGGACCAGCAATTGTGAAGCTTGGATCGTTTTTGGCTTTTGCCTCATAACAGACATAACATTCTCTTTCTTTACTAACAATACACGAGTTCGTGCCGCTTCTGCTTGAGCCCGTGCAGTGGCTGCAGCCATAGCTGACATCCTTGATGATCGTGATGAACGTGATGAACGTGAACGCTTTGAGCCCGCCTCAGAAGCTCGGTCTTCTGTGCTCATGGTTTTCTCTGTGTTTTCTTCAGCAGAGACTGTAGGTTTCTCGTCATGGTTCATGGTACAAATATGACTGCAATCTTCTGCCATGTAACTTGATTTGCTTGTAGGATTATCATCTTTTTACTGTACTGTTCTCCTTGCACGTACAGATGCAATTTAACAGCCAGCCAAACTCCATCCATAAAGTACAGATGAGTCAGGATTCATCTTAGTCTTTGCCGTTTAATAAGATGCCAGGTACATTATGAATTAATAGTAAAACTAAATAATTGCAAATAAACAATAATCAGAACAATAATACAATGACTAAAGAACATTCATGTAGTTCTGAAACTCTTATCTGAAAATACCCCAAATGAAATCAGTGTCATCAATTACTTCAATGGAATTATCAGATAACCAAGAAATAGCAACAAAGACAGATATTGACTCATATAGTACAGAATCAACACATTAAATGCTATTTCAAAGAAAGGATAGGCTAATAGCTAAAGGCTATCACAAAAAATAACATTAAGTCAAAGCTTCAAATAAACATGTCACAAATATATGCAAATATATATCATCAAGCATTATGTAATGATGAATTAACTTACAGATGATGCTTTTACAAACGCAAAACAAAGGATGGCATCCAAAGATCGAGGAGAAGCTGACTGGATGAAATGTGATCACTTATATTTCTAGAGAACTACCACAGGGGGCGCCAGAACTAAATTAACTATACAAAACAATACAAGTGACAAGTAATTTGAAGCAGAACAAGTGCAATACATCAAGTGAAAAGTAAACAAATGAATTGTGTTCAATCCAGTCATCCGTAGACCTCTCTGTTAGGACATATCAGATTTTGGTCTGATACTTAAAATAGTAAAAACCTATAGTACAAGAGGTGCAGACAGAGGACGTGGGAGATTAAGTGATGGTATTTGAATAGAGTTTACTGGGTAATCTTAGTTGCATAATCTTAATTGCCTCTCTATGATAAGTTTACATTTGTCTGATGAGCATAAAATCAGATTTGCCTGTTTTACTAGGCAAAGTAAAATTAATGCTTCACAACATTGTCCTGTGACATAAAACCTTGAGATGACAATAAGGCACAAAACATAAGGAAATGAATGTTGAATATATTGGTTAACACTTTACAATAAGGTTCATTAGTTAACATTAGTTAATGTATTAACTGACCATGAGCAATATATTTGTTGCGTTGTTTGTTAATCTTTGTTAACGTTAGTTAATGTTGTTCACAGTGCATTAACTAATGTTAACAAGATTTTAATTAAGTATTAGTAAATGTTGAAATTAACAATGTTACATAAAGCAAATCATAAAGTAGCTTAAGTGCCATCTGACTTTTAATGCATGGCTCTTTCACAAACAAAAGATTTGGTTTTCACAAAACCAAAAGATTAGGCTAAATGAAAACAGACATTTTTTTCCTGTCCTGTCTCCAGTTACATTTTTAACAGCTCACACATTTAACAGGGAAACAATCTAAGGATGTTCAGGGATAAACAATAAAGAAATGTTCTGTAACTTGCCAGCAGGCTGATGTGATTTCAGCAGGCAGGCTATAACAGTGACCAGAGAGCAGGAGCTGTTTTAACATAAACAATAATACAAATAAAAAAAAAACTTTCACAAACAGGTCTTTCATAACTGTATTCAAATCTAAAAAATATGAGAAAAACTATTATTTGCAGTCACAGGCTTATGTAAACCAGATTAATTTAAATGTCCTACTTTAAGGTTTAAAGGTAGGTGACTCTCAGGTCACGCCTCGCACTCCGTAGTGTTGTGATACGTCATATTCACGTAGCAGCTGCAGCAGTGGTGATGAGAGAAGCGCTTGAGCAACAGTTCAGAAAGGCGAAATCGCGTCTATCGCGCCGCAGGACCTCCAGACCCGCGTCAACGCGTCTTTACAATAGGCTTGTTTGAGATGAGCAAAATATGCGCAGAACCGATCACCGGTGATCAGCGCGAGATGCATGCCGGTTAGAAATGTGTCCGAGTGCGGTCCGCCTTGCTCTGATGTCATGCTGACGTGTGTCAAAAAGCTCTCGCGAGCGCAAGGCGCACGTGTCGGATTCTGCAGTCGCGCGCAGTTGCTCTCTTCTTTTTCTTCTTCTTCTAGGATTTAATGGCGGTTGGCAAACCAACTTAAAAGGTGCATTCCCGCCACCTACTGAAATGGAGTGTAAAGCGCATGATGGGAGGGAAGTTGACTAATCTTCTCTTTCGAATCTAAAAAAAAAAAAAAATCATACTACACATAAGGGATTTTTACATCCTATTAAATAATCCTGTTTCCTTTAAATATTTAAATAACTCATGATAAATTCTTGATTGTTTACAACCTTCTCCTAGAAGAACCTGAAGTGTCAGCTCGTTGATTCCTATATTTCTTAATGCTTGTTTTAGCTGGAACCGCTGTCTTTCATAAGCTTCGCATTCTATAAGCACATGTTCTACAGTTTCAGCTAACCCACATTTATCACAATTTCCATTCTCATGCTTACCAATTCTTTGTAAGCTTTTATTTAATAAACAATGTCCAATACGCATTCTTGTTACCAATACATCCTCTTTCCTGTTTCCAAATCTTCTTCTCTCTGAACCAACTTTTTCTTGAATGCAGTAAAAATGTCTACCTTTTGTTCCTTCAGTCCATTCCTTCTGCCAAATTTCCTGTATTTGTTTCGCTATTATCACTTTAAATTCTGTTTTACTTAATGCCACTCTAATGTCAATTTGTGAATGACTTAATGCCTGTTTAGCCAGATTGTCAGCCTCCTCATTTCCCTTCACACCCATATGTGATGGAACCCATACAAGATTTACCAGAATTCCATACTGTTTTGTTCTATAAAGACTCTGCATTACTTCATTTATCATGTCTTGCCTTGCTGATGATGTTCCACTTTCCAAGCTATTTAGAGCTGATAGAGAATCTGTACAAATCACTGCCCTTGTTGGTTGTATTTCTTCTATCCATTGAAGTGCCAGACATATTGCTATTATTTCTGCAGTGAATACCGAAATATGATCTGATGTTCTTTTTGACATTCTAATGTTAAACAGTGGAATATATACCGCTACTGCTGTTTTCCCAAATTCTGGGTCTTTTGAACCATCAGTATATATTTGCACTGCACTATAATAAGTTTGATCTATATATAGCTGAATACCTAAATTTTCTAATCCATTTATGTCCTTATGCTTTTCTTTAATCAATTTGATATCAATCAAAGGCATTGGGAACAACCAAGGAGGAATTGCTGACCTAGCCACAGTAGGAGCAACTTTTATATCACTTAATCCCATTCTCCGGGCTTCCTCACTGGCCTTCCATCCAAAACTTGATGACTTTTTATATCCATATTCCCAACAGTCCTCCAACACCATTTTAACTGGGTGACTGTCCGAATGTCCCTTTATGCTTATGAAATACCTCATTTTTAACTTGAGCCTACGAATTACTTGAGGCATTACTCCCATCTCTACTTGCACTGCTGATATTGGAGATGATCTAAACGCTCCACAACAAATTCGCATAGCTTGTGACTGAATTGCCTCAAGTTTTACTAATTGTTTTTTGGATGCAGTGCAATATACCATACTGCCATAGTCTATTGCTGATCTTATTAGAGCACTATATATTATTTTAAGGGACTGGCGCCATGCTCCCTAATCAACTCCTGCTAGACACCTCATGATATGTAATGCTTTGTTGCATTTGTCAACCAGTTTTTGGATATGTATACTAAAATTCAGTTTCAAATCCATCCATATACCTAGAAACCTCACAACCGCAGTTTGCTTCACTTCTTGTCCTTACAATTTAATATTAATGTTAGGGTTACTTTTCTTTTTTGCAAAAAAAATTAACTGTGTTTTATCTTCAGAAAACCGGAAACCCCATTCATTTGCCCAGTTTTCTACCATCTTAACAGCGTTCTGCAAACATCTTTCCACATACTTTACATTACGTCCTCTTTTCCACAGGGCTCCATCATCTGCATATAAAGATCTTCCAATACTCCTATCTACCTTTGTAAAAATGTTGTTAATCATAATGTTAAACAGAATTGGACTGCTTACACTTCCTTGGGGTGTTCCATTTTCTATTGTGTATATCTGAGAAAAAACATTCCTTACTCTTACTTGTATAGTTCTGTTAAACAGGAAACCCCTGATCCAGTTATTCATTCTTCCTTTAATCTCCATTTTTTCTAACTTAATTAAAAGTCCCTCTTTCCACATCATGTCATATGCCTTTTCGACATCAAAAAATACCCCAACTAAAACTTCCTTATTTACCTGAGCCTTTCTTATTTCAGATTCCAGGCACAATACTGAGTCCATTGTATTATGTCCTTTCCTAAATCCACTTTGATAAGGTGATACGATATCATCCCTTTCAATTACATATACTAATCTACTCATAACCATACGTTCCATTATTTTGCATAAATTGGATGTTAAAGCTATTGGTCTATAGTTATTTGGCTGTGTATTATCCTTGCCTGGTTTTGGAATTGGCACTATGACCCCATGCTTCCATTTATTTGGTAACTTTCCTGACTCCCAAACCTTATTAAAAGCCTCAAAATTGACTCTAATGTTGTCTCTGATAAATGTTTTACCATTTCATAACAAATGTCATCTCTACCTGGAGATGTTTGCTTAACCCCCGTAAGCGCTTTTTTCAATTCATACAAGATAAAGTCTGTATCCAACGTACTACCCGAAGGTCCTTTTTCCTCCAATAAATTAGGATATTTACTTAATATCTTGTCCCTAGTTTTCCTAGCATCCTCTGATAAATTTGAATTACTATGAACCTTAACAAATGTTTCTGCAAACACCTCTGCTTTACCACTTTCAGACATATATTGCCTATTATTATATTCTAGTACAGGAATGTTGTAATCTCTTTGTATCCCGCCCATCTTTCGAATCATATTCCATAACTCACTTATTTCAATGTCTTCTCCTATTCTATTACAAAATTCCCTCCAATAGTTTCTTTTAGACGTCCGAATAACTCTTCTCACTATAGCTTGTTCCCTTTTATAACTAACCAAATCGTTAAAGTTAAGTGACCTTCTTACCCTCTTGAGTGCTTTATTTCTCCTTTTTATTGCCTCATTACATTCCTCATCGCAGTTGCTCTCCATCGACTGCGCTGATCAAAAGCATGATGGGAAACGACTTGCTGACATGATGGGAAACGACTTGCTATATATATATATATATATTAAAGAAAAATGATTGATAAACACTTATTTGGAATGGAATTTAATAACAAGTACTTTGGGTGTCTTGTTCATTATATTTATTTTCATATAAAAGCAACAGAACTAAAATTACATCCAGTTTATTAGCAGATCTCGCAGGTGTCAGATTCACTGCGAGAAGCGAGAACTGTCCGGCTTGCCTGCGCTTTTTTCACTCCTCCTCTCACTGCAACCGCCTACTCTCGCCTACATTTCAGGCGAGGCAAGGCGCATCTCAAACAAGCCTATTGACTTAACATGGAAATCACCCGCTACAGACGCTCTATCCGCGTTCGGTGTGAACGCAGCAGTTACACAATAAAATATTGGTCACAAATTATTGTTCACTTTCTAAAAGTATAACGCATCTACTAATAATTATATATGAATAAATATTTTTTTTACCGATGCAGATATTTTAGAAACGATGCATCGCGATACAAATGCCAACTTGTATCTGATGCACACTTATTTAAATCGATGCATCGCATCGTTAGCTTTTATGCCGATGCACCGATGCGAATCGGTGAGCTGACGTTGTTGTGGCAATAGGCGTTTTTGTTTTTGACACGCGAAAATGAAATGAATTTTTTTACCTTTGATGCATGTAAACCTGTTGTAGAAGAATCCAAAACAACATTAGGAAACCTTAAAATATAGCATAATAGGGGCACTTTAAAACTTCCAGTTTTTTAATGTTTTAAAAACGTCTAGCCTATGTACGAATGCATGGGCGTCGGAAGCGAAAAAAATGTGGGTGGGTCATCCTTCAGAATTTTTTTATTCAGTAGATTAGGGGAGTTCCTGAAGCCAAATACCTTATCTTAAAATCTCTATGCAAAAATTTAAATAATTAAAAATCATTTAAATGATTTAAGACTTGTAGCCTACAATATGATACTCGAATGAATGGAAAAAGCACAGCATGATCACAAATCAAACAGTGCGTTAATTTATGGAGTTATTATTGTGCCATAATTAAACAAACACATCCAGCACTTTGCAGACAAACTCAATCTGCTTTGCAAAAGAAAACTCGCAAACAAACAGAAAGCAATGTGCAAGTGAAAAGGTCAATTTGAGCGAAAATGCAGTGGAGTAACAGCTGGCAATGTTTAAACTTCAATATCCATCTAGCACCATCACTGATGCAGTAAACAGTCTCAGAGCTATGCTGCCAGATGTCCATGCTCTCTTCACTCAAGTAGAGTCTTTGGTTAGACTACTTCTTGTAGTGCCATGCTCCTCAGCTGAAGCCGAACGGAGTTTCAGTGCCTTAAAGGGATAGTTCACCCAAAAATGAAAATTCTGTCAATATTTACTCACCCTCATGTTGTTCCAACCCCGTAAGACCTTCGTTCATCTTCGCAACACGAATTAAGATATTTTTGATGAAATCTGAGAGCTGGATCACTCCTCCATAGGCTTCTAAGGGATTGAAACTTGCAAGCCCCGAAAAGTTATTAAAGACATCGTTAAAATAGTCCAAGTGACTACAGTGGCTCAATCTTAAGTTTATCAAACGCTTTGAGTACCCAGAAAAGCGCTATATAAATGTAATGAATTATTATTATTATAGAAGTTACCAGTGTGATTACTGAAATGTTCTTTTAATGTCTGTATTTGATATCTGAATGCTGTAACAGTGCTTGTTTATTTAGCCCGGCTTCCAGAAATTAAATATGGACTTGTTTTGTGTTTGAGAAAGGTCTTCAACGTGTTAAAACATATAGGGGTCATTGAAGCCAATAGTTTAAGGGACCATTTCTTTTTTTAAAGCCTTACTTTGCAGTTAGACTAAAGTTTAGCTATCCTTGAGAGAAAGAACGCATTATCTTGATGTTTTGTTTATAGTTAGCCTGGCCAAATCCAACCTTGGAAAAGCTGTGTGTCAGTGTGTGTGTTAGTCTTCTTGGTTGCAGGTTAAGGAACCACTGGCATTATTGGAGATTGACTGAATTGAACTGAATTGTTGTTTGAGACAGGCTGGCACCCAGCAACCCAAATCTGCGACCTGGAAGGTCATGACTAGCCTAACTTCAGGGTCTGAGTGTCAGCTGCATAATCCATGGAGATATGCTTCAGTCTATCTGTATTTGTGTGGAAAATGACCGTGTTTATCTATTTCTTAGCCAATGAGAATCATTCAACCTGTAAGCAATGATGTAGCTTAGACTTTGAAAATGGTATAATGGTATATGCTGGGATCTTTGTAACTGTAAGCGGGGCGGCCTACGAACTCCTGTGTGAGTTTTGAAGCTGACTTCTGCTGATGAAACTGCAAACTATCTTCATTAAATCTTTTTTTTAATTTATTATAATTCTGACTCTGGGTCTTCGTTCATCATATCTGGTTCTGGGTCTTTAACTGTAAATCCCCTTACAAAGGCTTGTTGGTTTGCTTTAAGTGAATAAAAACAAGAACATCATTATGGTTGTTGTACGCTCGAATACTCAATGGCTTCCGACAGCTGCGACCACTGGTGAAAGTATTCGACTACTCAACCAACCAGTGAAAGCAATCTCTAGTACAGGGGTGCAAAACTCAGCTCTATGCTGCGTGCACACCACATGCTACAAGTCGTAGCTCTCAGAAAATGACCAGTGTAAATGTTGTAATTACAAGTTCTACATGTACGTGAAGGCTTTTTACAGTTGGCGTGAACGCACCTTTAGCTTCAACCCTAATTAAACTCACCTGATTCAGCTGATCAAGCAGGCTTATTTATGTTGGAACAGGGTTGGAAGTTTTTCTCCCCTGCTCTAGTGCTAGGTCCTCTCACCTGCCATGTTATATGAGGGTGGGGGTCCTGGTGCGTATGGCTGTCCCGGATATGGTCCCGTCTGCATAGGCTGAGCGCAGTAGCCCGGTTGAGTCGGCACAGGCTGGTATGCTGGATACAGAACTGGCTGTATGACCGGCTGCTGCTGCTGCTGCTGCTGCTGAATGCATTGTGTATTCATGACTGTGGTTATATGTGCTCCTGCCACAGCTGGGGGAAAAACAAGACAGAGAAAAAGAAATTATAATTCTTATCATTTTACTACCAGCCTAAACGTTCTATTGACACTAAAACACTTACGTCTGGGTTTTCTGCACATATTATACATACAGCAGCAGGGGCAGCAGCAGCAGGCGATGAACACAATGCATGTGACCACAGTCCCTATTACTCCTAAAACAATGATGAGGACATCACTGTTTTGACTGTTGGACAAATTATGAAGCAACAAGCATTATAAACACTCTTTATCATGTTCTAGTATAGTTCATCTTTAAAATCGTGTTTATACATTATAATTTTATTTCCTGATCATCATTTTATTCATTTGTTTTATTTATTTAAATGTTATTTATTTATTATTTATTTTCCTATGGACTGGACATTTGAATTCACTTCTACACTCTTAAAAATAAAGATTGTTTATTGGTATCTATTGTTTCACACAAAGTGGCTGTTGTAACTTTGTAGCGTGTCTAGGGGATGCATCTTGCAAACAGGAGTTCAGTAAAACAACCACAACCTTTGCAGGAAATGACAAATGTGATGCGACACATGGAGAGACAAAACCTCAAGTGACATACATCACAAAACAAGTAAATTTGATAACATGGTTTCAGGTTTGAGATTAACCTCAACCATTAGATTAAAACTACTAACATTTCAGAAGAAATCACCATGACTTTACGATTCACCGATTTATCACTAGTTAACAGTTACAGATTATGAGGGAGAAATGAAAGCAATAAGTGACCTCAAAATGAAAAGTATGTTCTTTTTAAACACTTTCAAAATTTCTCCTGTTTTGTGTAGGGGTGAGTGTGGCACAACCTAATGCAGAGCTAGTTGTAACACACTTCTTTTAAATACCTCCACACATGCCAGCATGACAAAACTTAGTGTATTTACTAGTTGCCATTTCAACACTATATAGAGAAAAAATTGTGCCAAAATTCAGAAATCTTCGGAATACATCACTGAACATTTATTTAACCTTCGTTGACCTTCGTCTAATCCGAGATGCAGGTAATGCTGCAGCTTTGATTTTATTGGTCTTGAGTACGGCTTTTGATACAATAGTCTATAGACCATGGGATTCTCATAAAGTGGTTATCCCAATTGGTTGGAATACGTGGGACAGTTTTAAAGTGGTTCAAGTCTTCTTACTGATAGAGCATTCTCAGTGAAGTATGGTAACTTTGTTTCAACAACAGTGCCTGTCAATTGTGGGGTTCTGTTATTGGCCTCACTTTCTTTTCTTTATATGTTTCCCCTGGGTTAGATTTTTTTAAGAATATGGCATGTCTTACCATTTGTACGCTGACGATACACAAAGTTATCTCCCTTTGAAATCAGGAGAGAATTGTGGTTCTAACTCACTGTTGGCATGTCTGGAGGAGGATAAGATGGAGGTTGGCAAGGCTGGATGACCCATAATTTGGTTCAGTTAAACCAGAGTAAAACTGAGATTATGCTTTTTGGCCCTGGCAGAGGATGCTTCGATATTGCAACATAATTTGGCACATGGTCAGACTATTGCCATGATGACCAAGTAAAAAATGTAGGTGTTGTGTTTGACCCAGAGCTGAAATTTGATAAGAAAATGAATGCTTTGGTTATGAGTTGCTTTTTTCAGATTAGGGCTATTGCATGTTTAAAGCCTAAGCTGTTGAAAAAAAAGATTTAGAAAAGGTTATTAATGCCTTTGTTCTGTCTCGCCTTGACTATTGCAATGTTTTGAATGTGGGGTCCTGTCAGACGTTTGCAATTAGTTCAGAATGCGGTGGCACGGCTGCTGTGGGTGCTAAGAAAAGTCATCACATTTCTCCTATTTTAGCTTCTCTCAGGTGGCTACCAGTGGATTTCAGGATAAAATATAAAAATCTGCAGTATGTTTTTAAATCAGTGTATGGGATAGCTCCTGCTTATCTGAACTTATTGCTCTTCATCAAGCACCTAGGTCTTATTAGAACTATGAGGCCCCTATTAGAACTATGTTATTCTATTCAATACTTTTATGAATTCTATTGAGAAACCATGAGAAAAAGGTGAATAAATACTGAGAGTCAATGTTCAGAAAATGTTAAACTATGCTGTATAGCTGTTTATTTTTAATTAGGCTATGCCATTGTTTTATATGAAAAAGTTTATAATTGTATTTTAGTGAGAAAATATTTTAGTTTGTCTTGGATAATTCAGATCAGATAACATTTTAAGATGTCATATGATCATGTTACAATGTGCCCCACACGTTACACCATGTTATTACATTTCACTTGTATTTCAATGTATTACTAAAACAAAATCACATAATTGTAGGCTACTAGAAGAGATAATCATACGAGTTTTGAAAGACATGAGTATGTGTAAAAAAGACTTTTGTGTCTGAAAGACATTTGTATTAAGTCTGAAACGACTTAAAATTACTTACATGTTGCACACGAATTGATCTTGCGTGGATAACTTCAAATAGTCAAAGGGGCAGCAGATTCTGTTATCGCAGTCCCCACAGCAATGCTGGGACACCAACCCTAACACTTTATTGCAGCTTATCGATGGCCTGTACTCGTGTTTGCTGGTGAAGTAGGCGAAACAGTCATTGTCATCATCACCAAAACCTTAAAGAACAGGGGAAATGTGGCACATTACAAATACAAACAAATGATACATTGTAAAGTGTCAGATAAACTGGATTTAAAGTAAAAGTGTAAGTGCTGAGTAAATTATTTATTTATAAAACTGAAAATGAACAATTCAGAAGGAACATTTCAGGTTATCTGATGGTTGCTTGAGTATTTCACGGAGAAACAAACAGTAGCCATCAGCACTGCGTGGTGGGTCTGCAGCCATCGGTAAACCGCTCAAAAACAAGTTTAAAGTGTTCCTTTAGATTGTTGTAACAGGCCGTCTAACTTACCGACTGTGACCGTGAATAAACCCGCAGACAGTACAGAAGTACAGTACAGAGCAGAAGAACCGCGACGGAGGAGGCCATAGCTCTTCTTCTGAAGAAGCATGCAGCATTACCAAATCCAACTGAGGCTCATGAATATAAATTAAGTAGGTGGGTGTAGCCTAGAAGCCGACTATACATGCTGTTTTACTGTCAACTGCAGTCGCACACTGCTGAAACAAAAGCGAATGAAGAAAAAAAAAAACTTGTGTGAAACTTGCTATCGTGTTAAATCTGTAAATCACAAATAATTACTATGAATTTTTGTTGTTGTTCGACATTAAGACCAAAAATGTGAGAACAAATAAAGAAATAAAAACAAGTATAATTTAGAGAGCCGTTCAAAACGTAGGCTAGGCCTACTATTATTTTTAATATACTTTTCCCACAAGTGACGATGTTATGTTAACTTTTGAACATAAATCATTTTAGTTTAATAAGATGTATGCGATTTATTGACCAATAAACAATTAAAAGTAATACCTGGGTCCAGGGGTCTAGGATAAGCCCTGCCTCCCCTGAGAAATTATCTGTCCAACGATGATAAATAAAAATGTAAAAGTGGCTTGTTTTGTGCATATTTTTCCATCGCTATCAGATGGGTCTGACCCAACAAGAATTCGGTTTGGCGCTGTTTGACAGTGCGCGCTTCGGGCATAGCTACGCGCTCAGAAAAAGTGCATCATGTCAGCAGAACGGCAATGATATGTTTACTCGGCAAAGCTTTAAAGCACGAGCAAATAATGAACTTTTGTGCAGTGTCCTGTGTGGGTGTAACTCTACCGCTGCATTAACATGTGATGTGAATGTAGCCTACGTCGAGTTTTACAGTATAGGCTATGTGCACAACCGTAGTTTCGAACTTCCGCTTTTGTCAGAAATCGGCATATCAGTTTCCTGTGTACGACTGGTCATCCGCATCCACTAATAAACACACAAGATGAGTGCTGCTGTTGTACGAAAAAAAGAGACATCTAAGTTTCTAAGAACTGTTGGTGGATCTAACGTCCGTTTCACACCCGTTTGCAGTGTGTTGCGGTGCAGGAGCGTGCTGTTAGTGCGTTCACACATTATGATGCGTTTGCACAGTGAATAACTGATCCGCGGCTGTACAACAAACACATACTATATATTTTTATTTTTTTGCGCGTCGATCAAAATGTCTATTTTGTGCAGCCACTGCGCACGAAGGTTTGTGTTTATCAGGAAGCAGTAGAAGCTCTGTTAGCGAGCAAAGTGCCACACAGCAGTCTCCCAACGCACCATGTCAACAGGTTAGGGCTTTCACTTTTCACTGGTGAGGTACATATAACAGCAGCACAGCGATCGTTTCCACGCCGAATCTATTTCTGCTGTGCTGCAAACGCTGGTGGTCAAAATGATAAAGATTGACCTGAAAACGTAGTAATTTCACCATAAATGCGTTTAGTTAAATAAAATGTAGTAATCTCACCATAAATGCACATTTAATCAAGGAAAACTACAATTTACTTCAACCAGGCGACAGAATGAACAACACTCGTCTCAATCGTGGAGGTGGAAAAATAAGTTATTTGTGACATGCAAGATCTATTGTTTTAAAATTAAAATGCAAAAGAAAAGGCAAGTCGGCTGCTTTTGTCAATTTCAAGTTTTAATTAAAATTATTTGCGATTTTAATTTAGCAAATATTTGACCACTTGCTTGAGCAACTTATAAGTAATGCATGGAGTAATAGCCCTAACTTACATTGTTTAAATTGTGTTTAAATGTGCATACAAAGAATCGCAATGCTGAAACAACTTTTTGTTTTTAAAAATAAGTTGCAGCATAACTTCTGGACTTTAAATAAAAATATATAGTATGTGTTTGTTGTACAGCCGCAGATCAGTTATTCACTGTGCAAACGCATCATAATATGTGAACGCACATATTGCACGATCCTGCACCGCAACACACACTGCAAACGGGTGTGAAACGGACGTTAGATCCACCAACAAAACTACGGTTGTGCACATAGCCTATTGGGACCAGAGTTTCCGCTAGAAAAAAATGGTGCCGGTCAAAGTGACCGGCAGAGGTTTCGTTTTACGGACATTTTTATGATATGCCGGTCAAATATCGCCTCTCAATTAGTCAAGTTGAGGAAAACTGGAGGCAGTCTATGTAACTTAACAAATGACATAATCAGGCCGTATAGAATGCAACGTTATTATTAGCTTAACTTTCAAATAGACAGAAAAAAACATGAACGTCCGATTGGTGTCAATCAACGCCAATTGTTTTGTTTTTTAATGCGGTTTCACACACATTCACTTTTTGAAACATTGAAGCACGGATGTACCTAATACAAATAAATAAAACATCTCCAGTTAGCTAGCAGATAATTCATTTAGTTCGTTATTAAATAAGAGATCTAGCGCTAAAATCTGTTGATTTTGAAATCAAGCTGAGCGCTCGTGTCCACTGCTATCAGTTGCATGGACGACGCGCTGCGCGAGTTGCGCAATCTTCACTCGGACGCGTATGAAGGTAAAATGATGTCTAAAAGAATCGCATGCGCAGGGTAAGATTTGTGAAAGCGTGCATAAGATTGCAAGCGTAAATTAAATTTGCAAGCGTAAATTAAATTTGCATGCGCAAGAGAAGATTTGTAAAGGTGTAAATTGTGTTTCAAGCGTAAAAAGAAAAAAAACTGCAACATTTTGCTGGTTTTCGCAAGTGTAAATAATGTATTGTGAAACTGCAGCTTCATGTTAACGCAAAATAAACATTATCTGTACTCTTTTGACTTCCATTTTTCCGCGCTTACACTTTTGCCACGTTTATTTCGCCTAAATACGGCCAAAATCATTGCAAGCCTGTGAACAGTGATTTGCAACCGAAAACAACAGTTTAAAGAACTGCAAACCGGATTGAAAGTGTAAAACCAATCTGTAGGCGTAAAAAATGAAACGTTGCACTTGTCTAAACTACTTGTTGTGTGCGTAGGGTAAATGCTCCCGAAGTAACCTGGTTTGCACAGTTCCGAATTCTGCGCTGACAGTTTTGACACGATTCTCTCACTCACTAAGTTCCCTTTCGAAGGGAACTCAACAATACGTCAACGACGTTATGGGGAACGCCTCAGGCGTGACAGGTGTCTGAAATCACTATCAAATCACGTCAATCATATTGACCGGCGACAGCCCGTGAATCATTAGCGTGAATGATTAACGTGCGACCTGGAAGTATAAAACGGCGCCTTGCAAACATGACAAATCATCTCATCGTCTTCAGGGACTGTCTGTTTGAAAACGCTACTCAATGAAACGGTAAGAAAATTAAATACAGCACACGAGTGTGCTTTTTCTGCCTGGGAGAAGAGCGCGCACGGGAGGTTCTCGAGGGAATCCTCTGTGTGAACTCTGAGCGTTTTTCTCTTAAAACGCTCCGCTCTCGTCTGGCCCTCTTCTCGAGTGAAGGGGGTTCAACGTCTGGTCCTCGTGGTCCCGCTCGTGCCGAGGCAGAGCGGCGACTTGCATCATGGGCTTCCAGATAGAGCTCGTCGATCATCTTGAGAGTGCTGTAAACCTCTCAGATGATTCGACGGCTGACGAGGGCGAACTGCAGGTCGATGATGAGGATTTTTCACCGACAGTTTCCTGCAGTTGCTGCTCTTCAGGACGAGCAGGAGATGGCTGAGGAGGTTTATAATCAGGTAGATCCTGAACCCTCTCAGCCACCCTGCCCCGTGTATGCAGGTCTGGTGGATGTTGTGGAGCGCGCCGCCAACAGGCTGTAAAAAAAAAAAAAAAAAAAGCTGCCATGGCAATGCGCTAGAGGAGAGACCGCTCGGGTAGGCTCGGCGATCGGTTTCTCCCCGGCCATACACCACCAGCTCAGGTGAGCCTTCCATTCCTTCCTGATCTTCACACAGAGATCTAGAGGGCATGGAAGAGCCCATACTCTGCCCGTATTCACTGACATCAGCGGGTTAATTTCGCTGATGTTGAGGGGATCGCAGAGCATGGGTATGTGTCAATGCCGCCCATTTGACAAGTCGTTTGCGAACTATCTCGTGTCTGGGCAGGCGTCGACACTGAGAGCTCCATTTCTGCCATCCAAACCGCTAAAGACAACAGCGCGTTTGAATGGCAGAGCATACACGGCAGCAGTTCAGGCTGGTGCTTCCCTGCACACCATGGCGGTGCTGCAGGCATACCAGGCCGACCTGCTGCAGGATCTCGACCAGGGGGCAGGGATGTCCCCTGAGGCGGTTACTGAGCCGCGCCGAACCACGGTTCTTGCGCTCCGGGCCACCAAACAAACTGCTGCCACGATCAGTCGGTCGATGGCGGCGATGGTGGCCACGGAGAGACAGCTTTGGTTAAACCTGGCCGACGTTGAGGAGAAAGAGAAGGCCTTTCTCCTCAAATCGTCGGTTTCGCCCTCTAAACTCTTTGGCCCCTCCGTGGAGGCGGTGCTTGGGAAGTTCAGGGAGGCGAAGGCGCGCTCAGCTGCTTTTAGGACCCTGCATACCGCTGAGATCCGGTTCCACGCGCAGGCAGGCGGGAGGGCCTGGCCCTTCACGGTCTGAGGACCGTAGACAGGGCCAGAGAACCAGTGTCGCCTCTCGTGCGCCCCCTCCGTGGAGGAACAGGGCGCAGAAAAGGCGTGACTCCCGCAAGAAGAGGGATCTGAGGGAGGTTATCCAGCACAAGCGCATACAGCGTCGCTGTTGGATAATCTCCCCGGAGGGCTTCATTAAAAAGAAATCCAGCCCTCTCTTCTGACTCCCCAGACGTTCATTACATCAGGCCTGGGGCTGGGCCTGTGATAAGAACGATGTTCCAATGGCCCGCCTAGGCTTGGTTAGTAGAAACGCCTCTTTCAGGCATGTAAAGTGGGGACCCCAGGTTCATAAAGAACTATCTGGCGAGTCTTCACTCCGCATGCCGCAGGTGAGCTGACTGGTCTTTTCAAGAGTACATTTTTGTGAATTAAAATTCCTAAATGTATCTCTCTACAGACCTCGTTCCCTGTATAGAGCTATGGGGTCATGTCATTTGCCATGTCATCAGGTAATAAGGTAAGAGAGTTTCCTGGATTATTAGGGCCCTGAAGTTCCCCATTAGGTGGCCAGAACTATAACTATGTTAGCCTTCGGGCTGTTAGCCACCTCAGGGTAGAGTAGTTGGTCTCTCTCTTAGAATTTGTTACTTGGAGTGTTGACTGACGCTAGAGCTTCAGATAGATCTTATGTCCGGCCCACGGGTCCGTTTGACTTCGACTGAGTATTTCGCCCCTTGAGCTCTGTTTGGGTTTTCATTAGGCTGAGCGATCTACAGCCTTTGTATGGAATAATACAGACTATATTCTTTAGTAAGGCTGTGGCTCCTCCGAGCCCTCAGATAGATCTATGCCTGCAGGCTGGCCCTCACCAGGGCCGCCTCTGTAGCTGGCCTAGGCTGTGCCAGGGATAATAAAGGCGCTCTGCTAAAAATTTAGCATTGCTTCCTCTGAACCTTCACTTTGTGAATGTAGGTTTCTAGCATCCCTGTATAAACAGCCTCCTCCCATGGGAGTCGTTAGGCCAAGGCCCGCCCCCTTCTCTGCATTCTGGGGTGACTAGAGTAATGCAGCGTGGTGCAAAGAATGGTTTGTAAGGACATGGTAGGCCTCAAACAGGCCTCCGTGGTATTTATGTCTTTATTGAGCAGGGTTAGGCCGTCTTTCGCTTCACGAAGAAGACTGGGTTTCCTGCCCGACCCTGCCATGCAGAACTGGCCTACGGATTTAGCCCGCCAGTTTAGGCTTCACTCATCTCGCTGAGCTACTGCTCGAGCACTAGGTTGTAGGTGGTTGGCTTTCATTCAAGCCCCACTCCCCTAGGTTGGGCACAGATAAATTTCGGTCACCCCTAGAGCCGCTGGCAGGCCCGCACCGTGGTAACCTCAGGGTGAGGTGTGAGTATCCCCCTGTGATACAGGGTAGGTCTGAGCACTTCACTCCCAGTTCTGTTTTATCCTACCTCGCACCACTATGGCTCGGGTCGAGTATGAAGTGAGCTTCACTTCTTCTTTGGTCGAAGTACGCTCCCCTGAAGCCAGAGCATTGCCCTGAGCTGACGCCCATGCATAGATGGTAGGCCCCTGACTAACTGGGGCCTCCGTTGAGGCAGAGTGGCGTATGTTGTACTCCCCTTGTTTTGAGGGTGCTAGCTTTCTTGCGGAGTACACTGCCATGGGCAATGTGATTAGGCACCAGGATGCTGTAGGCGCTGTGTAAACAGCTTTTCTGCCAACGAAGGCTGCGCCATTAGGTAGTAGGCCTCAGCAGGCCTCCTTGATTGGACAGCCCCCTAGAGGGCACTGTAGGCCAGCTCACTTTACGTGGTTGGCCTTGGTGGTTCGGGCAGTTGACTCACTGATGGGTAGTAGGCCTTTAAACAGGCCTCCTCGGAGGTGAGTCCCAAAATTGTGGGACATACCTTATAGCGCTACTGGAAGCCCATTAGTAAATTATGCTTGTGTGGTATGGTTCCCAACAGTGTACTTTATGGCAGAATATGACTTGCTATTAGCTAGTAGGCCCGACCAGGCCTCCCTGATAGGCGAGTCCCCAGCTGGCTGGCCTTAGCAGGCCACCTTATACTATCACCCGGACTCAGGGCTCGAAGCTACCAGTGGTTTTCAGGTAGTAGGCCACTCAGGCCTCCCTGAAGGTGATTTCCCACTTAAGATGGTTATCAGGTAGTAGGCCTCACCCGGCCGCCCTGAAGGTGAATTCCCACTTACGTTGGCTATCAGGTAGTAGGCCTCTCTGGGCCTCCCTGAATGTGAGCTCCCAAATATTTTGTCTGTCAGGTAGTAGGCCTCACCAGGCCTCCCTGGAGGTGAGTTCCCACATGCTGTGATTATCAGGTAGTAGGCTCCTCCAGGCCTCCTTGGATGAGTACGGTTGGGTAGTAGGCCTCACCAGGCCTCCCTGAAGGTGAGCTCCCCACATACTGTGGTTGTACGGTAGCAGGCCTCACCGGGCCTCTCTGAAGGTGAGTTCCCACGTACTGTGGTTATCAGGTAGTAGGCCTCTCTTGGCCTCTCTGAAGGTGAATTCCCACTTACGTTGGCTATCAGGTAGTAGGCCTCTCCGGGCCTCCCTGTAACGTTCCCTAGTGGTGCTGGGTTTATGAAGCTAGTGGTCTCTTGCTATCAGTTTCAGCTAGCCTTAATAGGCAGCTTCTGAAGGCGAGCTTGCGCCCTGGCTCGCTAAAGTGTTCATTCTCTGCTATTGGTTCCCTCTCGGAACTTTTTCTGCCTACAGCCTGGTTCGCCTACCAGGCAGACCTGTGCTCCCCTCACCGAGGGTCTCTATGAGCATGCGGCTTCCTGAGTCTGGTCAGACGGTCGTAGGCCTCTCGTGAGGCCTCCCAGTTAGATCAGCCCTTAGGCCTTCACAGGCCTCCTCAGTGGTTTGAAACACAGACACTGGGTTGATCCGTGGATCGAGTAGAGAAACTCCCCTCGCTAGCAAGGGTTGGAAAGCACTATGCTGAGTCATACTCTCCGGGATATCCCGTCTCTGAGATCCGGGCCGAGTGGTTCACTGCTAGCTTCGCAGTCCCTCGGGTTGGATGCCTTACTTAAGGCTTTGTTGTCCAGAGGCTCTGTCTTCAGACAGACAGGATTTGGCCAGACTAAGTGTCTATGTACTGACGCCAGGTCAGGCCGTCCTGGTGGCATTTCGGGGTGAGTACGTTCCCCTGAATAGTGACTGGCTGGGGTTCCTTCGGGTTCCCTAGCCACATTTCCTAGAAGGGACCCCTTCTAATTGGAAGCTGTGGTTCCAGGCCCGGAGCCTGCCCAGGTAGACCTTTCATTTAACCATGTTTATGAAGGTTTTTCTGTGAGGCTGTAGCTTGGGCTATGACCGTAGGGAATGCTGTCACTGACAGCCCAGTGTGACCTGAGGGTGAGTGGTTCTAGCGTTTCATTTGAAGTTGCTGGTTCTGACAGTTGTCACTGCCACTTGGCATGCACTCCCCTTAGCATGGCGGAGTTGGTATATCGTTCCCCATAACGTCGTTGACGTATTGTTGAGTTCCCTTCGAAAGGGAACGTCTCAGGTTACGACTGTAACCTATGTTCCCTGAGAACAGGGAACGAGACAATACGTCTCCCTGCCATGCCTCAGGGCTTGCCTACCGTACAGTCCCTTCAGACGATAAGGTGATTTGTCATGTTTGCAAGGCGCCGTTTTATACTTCCAGGTCGCACGTTAATCATTCACGCTAATGATTCACGGGCTGTCGCCGGTCAATATGATTGACGTGATTTGATAGTGATTTCAGACACCTGTCACGCCTGAGGCGTTCCCCATAATGTCGTTGACGTATTGTCTCGTTCCCTGTTCTCAGGGAACATAGGTTACAGTCGTAACCTGAGACGTTTTGCAAGCGCGAAGAGGAGGGCGGGTCCACCTTCATCATGTAGCCAATCAAACGAGCTTCTCGCTGACACTTGATTTACTCTGATCTGATTGGTTCAATAAACACGCCAGTCACCAGAACACATCTTTATCTTGATTTGGCTCTGAAATGTTCTCTTTCATGAAATGGTACTTTTTACACCTTTACAAATCTTCTCTTGCACATGCAAATTTAATTTACGCTTGCAATCTAATGCACACTTTCACAAATCTTACCCTGCGCATGCGATTCTTTTAGACATCATTTTACCTTCATAGACGCGCGTTTCAATCTATCGCCGTTGCGGAGACTCTGTTCATTCCGGTGAAATCACAGAATAAAATGTAAGTCCCTGCTTGATATAGACTAACCACTGATGAACATAGGCTATTCAGTTTTGATGAGAGAAAAAAAAAACTGTACCAGTGCGCGGATTAGAACCACTAGGCTATAATGAGATGTTCCTGATTCACCATCGCCTGGCCTCTGAAAAAAGCTTTCAAGGCTAGTCTGCCTGGGCCTGGCCATATTTGAAACGTCTTACTCAATCGTTCGTTGTTTAGGTCTATATTACAGCCGTTTTAGGCGTGCGCTTTATTTGAAATGCAGCATGCGATGTTGTTTCATATAACTTTCAAACGGTAGAGCCTGTTCCTTTATAACATAGCCAAAGATCGGTGTATTTTTGCCTTATACATTTTAGGCTTATTCTCAAATTCAGATTGTGTTAGGGGGGCGGGATTATTAGGCAATTTTAAACGGACAATTTGACCGGAGAGATTTAATTTTGTCGGACATTTCATTTTTTTACCGGCCAATGTCCGGTAATTACCGGACAACGGAAACCCTGATTGGGACTGAGGCGCCAGAACTGATAGAATGTGCGCTGTAGCACGATACTGCCATATTTTAGTTTCCATGCTTATTGTGTTTCCACAACAATATTAGTGAGTAAATCTACTGAAATGGCCACCATCACAGTGGAGTGTGATGTGTAAAATGAGAAAGCCGTGTGCAGTGCAGGAACAGGAATATACAGGTCCTTCTCAAACAATTTGCATATTGTGATAGTTCATTATTTTCCATAATGTAATGATAAAAATTAAACCTTCATATATTTTGATTCATTGCACACCAACTGAAATATTTCAGGTCTTTTATTGTTTTAATACTGATGATTTTGGCATACAGCTCATGAAAACCCAAAATTCCGATCTCAAAAAATTAGCATATCATGAAAAGGGTCTCTAAACGAGCTATTAACCTAATCATCTGAATCAACTAATTAACTCTAAACACCTGCAAAAGATTCCTGAGGCTTTTAAAAACTCCCAGCCTGTTTCATTACTCAAAACCGCAATCATGGGTAAGACTGCCGACCTGACTGCTGTCCAGAAGGCCATCATTGACACCCTCAAGCAAGAGGGTAAGACACAGAAAGAAATTGCGGCGTGGCATGGAGGCAATCAGCCTGTGGCACTGCTGAGGTGTTATGGAGGCCCAGGATGCTTCGATAGCGGCCTTAAGCTCATCCAGAGTGTTGGGTCTTGCGTCTCTCAACTTTCTCTTCACAATATCCCTCAGATTCTCTATGGGGTTCAGGTCAGGAGAGTTGGCAGGCCAATTGAGCACATGTAATACCATGGTCAGTAAACCATTTACCAGTGGTTTTGGCACTGTGAGCAGGTGCCAGGTCGTGCTGAAAAATGAAATCTTCATCTCCATAAAGCTTTTCAGCAGATGGAAGCATGAAGTGCTCAAATCTCCTGATAGCTAGCTGCATTGACCCTGCCCTTGATAAAACACAGTGGACCAACACCAGCAGCTGACATGGCACCCCAGACCATCACTGACTGTGGGTACTCCAGTGCTGCTTCTCTGTAGCCCAGGTCAGGCGCTTCTGCCGCTGTTTCTGGTTCAAAAGTGGCTTGACCTGGGGAATGCGGCACCTGTAGCCCATTTCCTGCACACGCCTGTGCACGGTGGCTCTGGATGTTTCTACTCCAGACTCAGTCCACTGCTTCCGCAGGTCCCCCAAGGTCTGGAGTCGGTCATTCTCCACAATCTTCCTCAGGGAGTCACCTCTTCTCGTTGTGCAGCGTTTTTTGCCACACTTTTTCCTTCCCACAGACTTCCCACTGAGGTGCCTTGATACAGCACTCTGGGAACAGCCTATTTGTTCAGAAATTTCTTTCTGTGTCTTACCCTCTTGCTTGAGGGTGTCAATGATGGCCTTCTGGACAGCAGTCAGGTCGGCAGTCTTACCCATGATTGCGGTTTTGAGTAATGAAACAGGCTGGGAGTTTTTAAAAGCTTCAGGAATCTTTTGCAGGTGTTTAGAGTTAATTAGTTGATTCAGATGATTAGGTAAATAGCTCGTTTAGAGACCCTTTTCATGATATGCTAATTTTTTGAGATAGGAATTTGGGGTTTTCATGAGCTGTATGCCAAAATCATCAGTATTAAAACAATAAAAGACCTGAAATATTTCAGTTGGTGTGCAATGAATCTAAAATATATGAAAGTTTAATTTTTATCATTACATTATGGAAAATGATGAACTTTATCACAATATGCTAATTTTTTGAGAAGGACCTGTAGTGCAGGCCTATTCAAATAGCGGCCTGGGGGCAAATTTGGCCCGATTGAAATTTATTCTGGCCCGCGGCAGATAAAAAAAAATAAAAATCAAAAAAGTCTAAAAAAATCTACGAATCTGCCGCGGCGCACAGACAAGAGTACAGACAAAGATTCTAGAGCGGAGCAGGTCGTCTCCATGGCAAAGAGTATAGAAGAACAAGAGGCGGAACTCTGATGCTTTTTTGGTAACAGCCACTAGGTGGCGATTCGGTAGCGCGGCCGCCATTTTGGGGTGAAAATTCCAACTGGAGTTACTGGACAACAGCACAGATAACAGTTAATCCAATCATTAAATACAAATTTGAGGTAGTTTTTTCTTGCTTTATTGAGTATTTCCATTTTATGCAACCTTACACGTTTACTACTATTGTTAGTTACCAACTCCATTAGGCCTGAAATATATTTTGTACGTTTTAATCTCCTGGATCATGCTACAAACATGATGATCTTATAGAACATGATGCATTGCTGTGTCCGTTATCCTATAATTGCCACTTTTGGACAGTTGCTGTGTTTTTTTGTTTACATAGTCTTGCTTTAACAGTCATTAATATAAGACAGTACTGCAAAAAACAACAACAAAAAAAACAGTTTACACTAAAGCTATTCTATTGCTGTTATAGGATATATTTATTGTCCAACATTCCCAATTATCTGATATAGCATGTTCTTTACTTAATTTTATATGTTGGTATTAATTCAGTGTTTGTAATGCTAATACTCAGTGGTTAAATTGGGTCGGGGCTCTCTGGGGCTCAGCCCCGGCACATAAGCCTGCTTGTTTGCAGTCAGTTGCCTACTGGAAATTATGTCACATAAAATTTGATGAAAGTAATGCTTTTGAAAACTTATTTATGACAATAAATGAAAGATTTTTGAAATGGCATGTCTATTTTGTCTCGGCGGAGCTGAGAACAATCGGAACACAGCCGTATTCTTGTTCAGCTGCTTAATATCGTTGTCAGTCGACCATGATCGCGCACCGCTCGCGCACACGCATCTAGGTGACAAGAATAAATGAATATTCCTGAGATCCGTAGTTGCGCGGAATGTGGAAGCGCGCAAAAGTTACAGAAATGTACAAAAAGTGCCCTGGCCTTGAATGACAAGGTAAGGAAAATAATACTAAATCAAAATGAAATAACCAAGACTAGGTTGACCATATGTGATTTTTCGAGATGTTTTGAGCATTTTACTTCAGACACCGGATTATCAGGAAACTGCCAAGAGAGCTGCTAGCTGGCTACTCAAAATAAACTACAAATCTATTCAGTCAGCATATTTGTATTTGATCTGTGTGAATTACAGAAATATAAGACTTGCTAGACCTACAGTCTAATATGAGGAATAATAGGAGTCTAATATAGTCATAGACCGAGCCGTTGAAAAACGGCTCTGGTCATAGAGACAGAGCGCAACGCATCTTGATCTGAAGACCACGGCCACCGGGGGGAGATATGGCAAGCCGCTTTAGCTTAAATTGTACCCAGCCTTACTCGTCGTGATTACGTTTTTACTAGTAAGAATTCAATTAGAGAGCTCTACAATTCAATTCTTACTAGTAATAATTACAATTAGAGAGCTCTCTAATTCAATTCTTACTAGTAACAATTACGATTAGAGAGCTCTCTAATTCGATTTTTACTAGTAAGAATGTAATTGCGGAGCTCTTTAATTCAATTACAGAGCTCTGCAATTGCATTCTTACTAGTAAGAATTCAATTAGAGAGCTCTCTAATATGGCAAGCCGTTTTAGCTTAAATTGTACCCAGCCTTACTCGTCATAATTGCATTTTTACTAGTAAGAGTTCAATTGGAGAGCTCTACAATTCAATTCTTACTAGTAATAATTACAATTAGAGAGCTCTCTAATTCAATTCTTACTAGTAACAATTACGATTAGAGAGCTCTCTAATTTGATTTTTACTAGTAAGAATGTAATTGCAGAGCTCTTTAATTCAATTACAGAGCTCTGCAATTGCATTCTTACTAGTAAGAATTCAATTAGAGAGCTCTCTAATGCAATTGCATTCTTACTAGTAAGAATTACAATTAGAAAGCTCTCTAATCCAATTCTTACTAGTAAAAACTGAATTAGAGAGCTCTTACAGAATGCAATTACAGAGCTCTCTAATTCAATTCTTACTAGTAAATAAACGAATTAAAGATATGTATAATTGCAGAGCTCTGTAATTGAATTAGAGAGCTCTGCAATATGGCAAGCCGTTTTAGCTTAAATTGTACTCAGCCTTACTTGTCGTAATTGCATTTTTACTAGTAAGAATTAAATTAGAGAGCTCTACAATTCAATTCTTACTAGTAGCAATTACAATTAGAGAGCTCTCTAATTCATTTCTTACTAGTAAAAATGCATTTAGAGAGCTCTCTAATTCAATTTAATACTAGTAAGAATTACAATTGCAGAGCTCTCAAATTCAAATCTTACTAGTAATAATTCCAATTAGAGAGCTCTACAAATGAATTTTTACTAGTCATATGTCTCCATTGACTTCCATTCATTTTTAATTACAGAGCTCTACAATTGAATTGTTACTAGTAAGAATTACAATTAGAGAGCTCTACAATTGAATTGTGACTAGTAAGAATTACAATTAGAGAGCTCTCTAATCCAATTCTTACTAGTAACAATTACAATTAGAGAGCTCTCTAATTCAATTGTTACTAGTAAGAATGCAATTACAGAGCTCTCTAATTCAATTCATACTAGTAAAAAAACAAATTAAAGATATGTATAATTGCAGAGCTCTGTAATTGAATTAGAGAGCTCTGCAATTGCATTCTTACTAGTAACAATTGAATTAGAGAGCTCTCTAATTGAATTCTTACTAGTAAGAATGCAATTGCAGAGCTCTGTAATTGCATTAAAGAGCTCTGCAATTACATTCTTACTAGTAACAATTGAATTAGAGAGCTCTCTAATTGTAATTATTACTAGTAAGAATTGAATTGTAGAGCTCTTTAATTGAATTCTTACTAGTAAAAATGCAATTACGACGAGTAAGGCTGGGTACAATTTAAGCTAAAACGGCTTGCCATACTATAATGCAATTCTTACTAGTAGGATTGCAATTAGAGAGCTCTACAATTCAATTCTTACTAGTAACAATTACAATTAGAGAGCTCTCTAATTCAATTCTTACTAGTAAAAATGCAATTAGAGAGCTCTCTAATTCAATTATTACTAGTAAGAATTACAATTGCAGAGCTCTCTAATTCAATTCTTACTAGTAACAATTACAATTAGAGAGCTCTTTAATGCAATTATTACTAGTAAAAACTCATATTCATTAGATGCAAAACGTATTACACCCATTTCCTACTTTTCAAAATAAAAGTCATATTAGGCGTGGTTAGACATTTTATACGTACATATAGGCATTTGCATTCATATATATATATTTGCATTCAGCTACTGTTACATTATGAAGACTGTAACTAGGGTGACCAGACATCACGAAAAATTCGGGACAAACCCGAAATCTATGCTGTTGCCCAGTCCGGCCCTAATTATCCCGCAAATTATATGGGATAAGCAGTGGCGTAACTTTGCTTTGAAAAGTGGTGGGGACACCGCACAACTCGTTTTCCTATTTGTTTATTTAATAACTGAATTTACTTGGACTGCGTTCAGAGTTGGAAATACACTTAATTTTCACTTTGATGTAGGCCTACACACATGCATGTATCACATTCACAAATGTCTATAAGCAAAACGTAACATTCACAACACATCTTCGGTAACATTAGCCTAATAAATATATAAAAATACGCAAGATCAATATGAATGCCAGATGAATAAACATGAGGCACGATTATCATAATGAGATGGCACTGAATAGTGAGCTCTCTTTTCCAATTATTACTAGTAAGAATTACAATTAGAGAGCTCTACAATTGAATTGTTACTAGTAAGAATTACAATTAGAGAGCTCTCGAATTGAATTAAAGAGCTCTGCAATTGCATTCTTACTAGTAAGAATTGAATTAGAGAGCTCTCTAATTGTAATTCTTACTAGTAACAATTCAATTGTAGAGCTCTCTAATTGAATTAAAGAGCTCTGCAATCGCATTCTTACTAGTAAGAATTGAATTAGAGAGCTCTCTAATTATAATTCTTACTAGTAACAATTCAATTGTAGAGCTCTCTAATTGAATTAAAGAGCTCTGCAATTGCATTCTTACTAGTAAGAATTGAATTAGAGAGCTCTCTAATTATAATTCTTACTAGTAACAATTCAATTGTAGAGCTCTCTAATTGTAATTCTTACTAGTAACAATTCAATTTAAGAGCTCTGTAATTAAAAATGAATGGAAGTCAATGGAGACATATGACTAGTAAAAATTAATTTGTAGAGCTCTCTAATTCAATTCTTACTAGTAACAATTCCAATTAGAGAGCTCTCTAATTGTAATTCTTACTAGTAACAATTCAATTGTAGAGCTCTCCAATTCAATTCTTACTAGTACAAATGCAATTACAACGAGTAAGGCTGAGTACAATTTAAGCTAAAACGGCTTGCCATATTAGAGAGCTCTCTAATCCAATTCTTACTAGTAACAACTCAATTGCAGAGCTCTTTAATTAAATTACAGAGCTCTCTAATTGAATTGTTACTAGTAAGAATGCAATTGCAGAGCTCTCTAATTCAATTACAGAGCTCTGCAATTATACATGTCTTTAATTTTTTTACTAGTAAGAATTGAATTAGAGAGCTCTCTAATTGTAATTGTTACTAGTAAGAATTACAATTAGAGAGCTCTACAATTGAATTCTCACTAGTAAGAATTACAATTAGAGAGCTCTACAATTGAATTCTCACTAGTAAGAATTACAATTAGAGAGCTCTCTAATTGCATTCTTACTAGTAAGAATGCAATTAGAGAGCTCTCTAATTGTAATTCTTACTAGTGAGAATTCAATTGTAGAGCTCTCTAATTGTAATTCTTACTAGTAACAATTCAGTTAGAGAGCTCTGTAATTAAAAATGAATGGAAGTCAATGGAGACATATGACTAGTAAAAATTCATTTGTAGAGCTCTCTAATTGGAATTTTTACTAGTAAGAATTGAATTAGAGAGCTCTCTAATTGTAATTGTTACTCGTAAGAATTGAATTGTAGAGCTCTCCAAATGAATTCTTACTAGTAAAAATGCAATTACGACGAGTAAGGCTGGGTACAATTTAAGCTAAAACGGCTTGCCATAATATGTGTGTGTGTGTGATCGCGGTCGAGCAAGAGAGAGTGTGTGTGTGTGTGTGTGCGCGCGCGATCGCGAGTGAGTGAGCAAGAGAGAGAGAGAGAGAGAGAGAGAGAGAGAGAGAGAGAGAGAGTGTGTGTGTGTGCGAGTGAGTGAGCAAAGTGAGTGTGTGTGTGTGTGTCTGTGTGTCGCGAGCGAGCGACGAGCAGGAGAGAGAGACAGAGAGAGAGAGTGTGTGTGTGTGTGTGTGTGTGTGTGTGTGTGTCACGCGCGCGATCGTGAGTGAACTGAAGCCCCGTTGTGTGTGTGTGTGTGTGTGTGTGTGTGTGTGTGCGCGCGCTCGAGTGAGTGAGCCAGTGTGCGTCACGAAGCTCAATGCAACTACAATTTTTTTTTTTTTGCTAACATCTTATACAATTTCAACAAAGCTAAGTCCCATTGTCCTCATATATGGACATCAACTTTAGCAGCATAGTAAATCTTTATTGTTACAAAAGTTTGTCAAATGTGCATGCCATTTTAATCATACAACTCTTCTATGCATAATTTAACAAGAATCAACAATGAAATGTTTTTTGATTTTTTTATCTTGTGGACGTTTTGGTCTGGAGTGGCTGCGTGACATGTGACCTGTGTTCTCCGCCATCTTTAAATTATTTATGTAAAAAAATTTTCTCTTCTGACCCCACCAGATGGCAGTGTAAGGCCCTGTCCCAAATGGCACACTCCGGACTTGTGGACTTCCTCAGAGTCCACACTTCGGTGACGTAATGTAGTGCAGACTTATAGGGCCCTTAGCGCGAGTCCGCGAGGGCGCATTGAGAGGTATTTTTGGGACAGACTCGATCGTCACGCCGGAAACAGGAAGAAGGTCTCAGCTCAGACGTCAAAGCTGAATAAACTTAAAGGTCATCTCATCAGTCCCTTTATTAGAAAAATATCACAAATATCATTAAAAAAAAATTACAGTCTTTAGCATCGAGAACAGGATTTATTTTATTTTCCCAAATCTTATGTCCATGTGAACTACACAGCCTGCTTTTACAGTTCTATAATTGTATGCCACCTGGGCATTAGAATAGATGTCATGGTTATGTAAATGATAAATACAGCTGTACATAATAATACATAATGTTCAATTTTAACACAAAATTAAAATGTAAATGAGTTTAAGAAAAATGTATAGGTTTCAATATTCATACTACGTTTATATGACTTAGTAAAGCCATGACATTTGGTTCTATTTATGTAATGAATCATAATGCGATCGTATTATTTAACACGCTATTATTATGTTTGAGATATCAACCACTGGTCGATAATGTTTGTATAAACTGTAAGTAACAACTGGTAAAATGTACACCTATATCATAATGTCATGACTTCGGTCTGATCTGCTGTTTTTGTCTCCTCTCTGGGTTCCTTTGTCTTGAGCACGTGTTTTGTTTTGACAGCTAGCCATGTGCTCGTTGTCATTGTGGCGTCTCCCCTCCCACTCGTTACCCTTAATTATCATTGTTCTCTGCACACCTGTTGTCAGTCAATCCCTAATTTTCTCCCCTATTTTAGATCCATTGTGTTCAGTCCTTTGTCAGACCGTTGTTGTGTGTTATGCTGTTCCTGTGACCGTCTCAGCCTCGCCTCGCCTCGCCTCGCCTCGCCTCGCCTCAGCCTTGCCTTGCTTCTCCTTGCTTCTCCTTGCTTCAGACTCCAAGTGTGATTTGTTTTGTTTTTACATTTTGATTTTTGTCCTGCTTCCACTGTCTCCAGGCCTGGTTTCCTCTACTGCCTGCCCAGGTGTTTTCTTCTGTTGGGACTTGGATGTACCGCCCCGGTCCTCCTCTGTACTGGGAATTCAGTGTGACTTGGACACTGCGACGGGTGACGCTATATGTTTGTTTTGTTTTTGGAGAAGTGCTCTCCTGCCCCAGTGGACTCTTTTTGGACTTCCTCTTCTCTTTTGTATTTCTGTTATTTTTCCTGGGCTAATTTTTGAGAGCAAAAATAAAGATTTCTGTTACCTGCTACTGGATCCGTGTGTTTTCCTTGACACATAAAGCCATGTTAACAGTCTGTGAGCGAAATCTCCTCCCATCCGTTTTCTGATTGGCATTTCGCAAGGATTCCTGGGTAGTTAAAATGCGTGGAGCCTGCATCTATGCGGGCTTCGCGGAAGACCGCTTCAAGGGTACAAAGGGGGCGCTGCTGAGCACACTTCAGAGCGTTAAAATGCTAAATGGGACGGCCTACGGACTCGTAGACTCGGCGAGCACGCGCAATTTAAGTCCACGAGACCGAAAGTCCGCATGAAGTGCGCCATTTGGGACAGGGCCTACGTGTCCTCGTCTGTGAAAAACATGTTTCAGTTACACAGAATTAAGTATTATGCTGCACACAACCAAAAATGTGATGTCCTCATATGAGGTCGCAGGGTCTCAGGAGGTTAAAGGGACAGTACACAGTAGCCACTAATTATCTCTGTCAGTAAAGTTAATCAAAGAACAAAGGGAACAGAGAAAATTACTCAATGCTCTTGACTAAAGAAATTTTGTAGCTTTAATAAGGATTAGTCTATATATAATTTATAATTTGCAGCACCTGTTTGATAACTTTATTTAATATATGTCCTACCTGTTAGACAGGAAGGGCACAGGTAAATATGACATTTATTATGGGTTTATGTCATGATTGTTTGAAGTTCACTGAAATTAAAAGCTGTTATATTTTTTGAAGCCTAAAAAATGTTTAAAAAAATTGATAGCTTTCAATTGTAATGACAGAATCACTGTAATGTTGGACGGCTATAATTAATGTTTAAAATGGGGAGGGGGGTCATTTTTATCCAGACATCAATGGCTTATTGCATTATAGGTGTTATCAATCATTTAGTTGTTGTTGCTATTTTGAGTTGAGAAATACACATTTCAGAATTATCACCAATCTGTGTGTGCATTTTGCTTTGGAACCAAGCAAGTTGACTCATGAAACCATTTGTTTATTATATCGCAATCGCAATATTAACCTCAATAATCCCAATATGACATTTTCCCCAAATTGTGCAGCCCTAGATAGATTGATTTTATTTTTGTGACTTGTGCATATCTTGATGAGAAATGATGCAGAGTAGGATGAGTGTGTGTGTGTGTGTTGTAGTAGTAAAGAGAGAGAATTGGAGAAGGAAGTGTGTGTGAGGTGGACCTGGTCACCACAGACCCAAATCTTCTCAGCTGTTGCTACTGTCATATGCTGCACTGTCTCTTCATGTGGCACATTATGTTTGGCACATTGTATGACTATATATCATAACAAGGTAATACAATGTGTAATCAAGTGATGACTGATTAACAGTAATGTAAATGCTAAATGTCCTAATACCTGTTGATACTACAACAATGCAAAGTATATGCTCTTAACCTTGCAGTTTTTCACATGTAATACTCAATTTCTCCATTTCTTTGCACAAAACTCTCCAGAAAGTGCTAGTTAGGGCCCAAGCCTTGAAAAGGCGAAGGCCCTATTGTTTTCCTAAGGATTATTCTTTATTAGGGCCCAAGCCTTGAAAAGGCGAAGGCCCTATTGTTTTCCTAAGGATTATTCTTTATTAGGGCCCAAGCCCTGAAAGGGCGAAGAGCCCTATTGTTTTCCTTAGGATTATTTAGGGCCCAAGCCCTGAAAGGGCGAAGAGCCCTATTGTTTTCCTTAGGATTATTTTTTTTCTTTTTTTTTTTTTCTTTTTTTTTTCTTACGACTATTCGGGCACTTTTGGGGCCCTTAACGTGCCCGAAAACTCTTGAAACTTTGCACGCGGGTCAGAACCCGCGGCCATCAGGGTCGGGCTGAAGATGGTACCCGGGCATGGCAGGGGGGCTAGACAGCGCCCCCTGGAACGGGGTCCGAAATCTTGGTCCATAAATCAAACACGCTTGCATGTAAGAATATGAAACTCGGTACACATATAGATCTCATCGGTTCATATATACTTCATACTCTTACTTTTTACCCCAGCCCAACAGGAAGTCGGCTATTTAGGGTTGTTTGTAAAATGCATGCAATGGAATTTAAAGTACTTCTCCTAGAGAATTCAAAGAAATGGCACAAAACTCGGTCAGCATGAAGTCAATACATTGAGGATGAAAAATTGCCAGGGGATTTTTGATATCTCGAACGGTTTGGCCGTGGCGAGGAAACGAAATTATGGCGAGAAACGTGAAACAGGAAGTGTGTTATAACTTCAGCATACATTAACTGATCTTGATGAAACTTCAGCAGTGTGTTCGCTGTAAGAGGCCGATCACATGGATGTGACTATTGTGAGTCAAAGTCATAGCGCCACCAACTGGCAGCAGGAAGTGTGTCACTTTCAAAATGCTTTGAAATCACCCTCTTATTTTTACCCGATTTGCTTCAAACTTCATCTGTATAATGTAAACACACGCCAGATGTAGACCTGTGAAAGGATTATTTAATATCTAAGATAATGTTGCCATGGCAACGCATCAAACTTTAATATTCTTGTTTGATGCTTTTGAGACTCTTAGCATGCTTGAAATGGCATGAAACTCGATAGACACATCACATTTATTAGCCAGTAGACATGTGCAAAGTTTCAGAAACGGGCGTGGTGCAGGGGCTCAGTAGCGCCCCCTTTTGACAAAAGTGGGGGGGTTAGTTTTATCTACAGTAACAAAACTCGGTATGTATATTGTACTCTTCAAGCCGGACAACTTTCTAATTTAAAGTCATTAGCTCAGACCAACAGGAAGTCAGATATTTTGGTTTGAATGTGGATGTTTTGGAGAATTTTCTCTTCCTCTCTCTCTGACCCTACGTCTCTCCGTGTGTTTGAGGGGAGGGGGATTTGTCTGCTGTGTGAGAATGCTTTTATTTTTGTTTTTCAAGGTTTTGGGGCCCTTAACGTGCTTGAAAACTCTTGAAACTTTGCACACAGGTCAGAACCCGCGGCCATCAGGGCCGGGCTGAAGCTGGTACCCGGGCGTGGCAGGGGGGCTCGACAGCGCCCCCTGGAATGCGATTCAAACACTTGTCCATATATCAAACATGCTTGCATGTAATAATATGAAACTCGGTACATATTTAGAGCTCATCGGGCCGAACAACTTTCGTGCTCTAAGTTTAACGACAGCTCAACAGGAAGTCAGCTATTATGGGTTGTTTGGAAAATGCATGCTTTTATTTTTTATATACTTCTCCTAGAAAATTAATCCAAACACCACGAAACTCGGTCAGCATGAAGTCAAGACACTGAGGATGATAAATTGCCAGCGGATTTTTGATATCTCGAACGGTTTGGCTGTGGCGAGGAAATGAATTTATGACTAAAAAAGGACACATAAAGTGTGTTAAAACTTAGTTCGTTTTACCTACAGTTACAAAACTTGGCGTGTATATTGTTCTCTTCAAGCCGAACAACTTTCTAATTTACAGTTATTAGCTCTGACCAACAGAAAGTCAGATATTGTGGTTTGAATGTGGATTCTGAGAATTTTCTCTCCCTCTCTCTGACAGAGAGAGTGTTCCCTGCCACTCTCTGTGTGTGTGTGTGTGTCTGTGTAGGGAGGGTGAGAAGGAGGGGGGGGGGTCTCTTCGGGTGATATTACATATGTGACTGAGGATGTTGTGTTTTATTGCGAGTGTACACAAATATAAGTAAACAGTTTGCAGTCTGAATGATGTCCTGTATGAAAAGTTTGCAGTCTGAATGATGTCCTGTATGAAAAAAATGACGGAGTATGTTTCCACTGTTCACACACACACACAGTTGGATCGCGACCGCGCCTCTCTCTCTCACACACACGCGCGCACACACACACACACAGTTCGATCGCGCCCGCGCCTCTCTCTCTCTCACACACACACACAGTTTGATGGCGCGCGCCTCTCTCTTAAGCTGGAGTGTGTGTGTGCGCGAGAGAGAGGCGCGATGGCGCGATCGAACTGTGTGTGTTTGTGTGTGTGTTTGTGTGAGAGAGAGAGAGAGAGAGAGAGAGAGAGAGAGAGAGAGAGAGAGGCGCGGGTGCGATCGAACTGTGTGTGTGTGAGAGAGAGAGAGAGAGAGAGGCGCTGAAATCATTTTATACGGAAATCAATTATTTATAATTCAGATGAGAATAAAGTTAGTGTTAATGAAAATTAAGGAACATTTAGTTTTTCTGTTCTGAATATCATTAAAAAAGAAAAGGCAGAGACAACATAATGATAAATAATCTTAAGATATTATATCGTATGCTATGTGTTGTGAATACACCCATGTTAAACATTAAAATTTACTTCCATTGCATATCGTAGAACTCATAAGTGTAAAATATAATTACATTAATAAACCTGTAGAAAGACCTCCAGATAAATACTGGGCTTCTATATTTACACATTTAAGTGCTGCAAAACATATTGAGCTATGACATCCTACGACATTAAAAATTATTCTATATTTAAATTATCTCATATATGTAGCTATTGTGGTTCACGATCATAGGCCCTGTCCCAAATGGCACACTTCATATGAATTTTCGGTCTTGTTGTGTAGTTATTTCATGTGTCCGTTAAATCCATGAGACTGTAGGGTGTCTCATTTTTCATTTTAGGTTTTAGAAGGTTTTTCACGCATACTTTGTGGTTGATATATGCCCTCGATGCGCACTTTTGCAGAGCCCACACTGATGCAAGCTCTACAGCACACAACAGTCAAAGCAGGGTTATGTTTTTGCACGTCGTGCACAATAACCCTAAAGGCACCGGGGTGGCGGCTTGTTTATATATATATATATATATATATATATATATATATATATATATATATATATATATATATATAAATATAGCTGCGAGCAGCGATGAAGGGCCAAAGCCGGTGGCACCACCATCCCGGTGCCTTTAGGTAACTAAAGGCACCGGGGTTGCGGTGCCACCGGCTTGGGCCCGTAATCGCTGCTCGCAGCTATATTTATATATATATATATATATTTATTCTTTATTATTATTTTACTAACTTTTGGGCACTTTTGGGGGCCTTAACGTGCTCGAAAACTCTTGAAACTTTGCACACGGGTCAGAACCCGCGGCCAGCAGGGCCGGGTTGAAGATGGTACCCGGGCGTGGCAGGGGGGCTCGACAGCGCCCCCTGGAATGGTGTTTGAACACTTGTCCATATATCAAACACGCTTGCATGTAATAATCTGAAACTCGGTACACTTATAGATCTCATCGGGCCGAACAACTTTCGCGCTCTAAGTTTTACGTCAGCCCAACAGGAAGTCGGTTATTATGGGTTGTTTGGAAAGTCATTTTCTATATTTTTCTTACGACTATTTGGGCAATTTTGGGGCCCTTAACGTGCTCAAAAACTCTTGAAACTTTGCACACGGGTCAGAACCCGCGGCCATCAGGGCCGTGCTGAAGCTGGTATCTGGGCGTGGAAGGGGGGCTCGACAGCGCCCCCTGGAACGGGGTCCGAAAACTTGGTCTATAAATCAAACACGCTTGCATGTAATAATATGAAACTCGGTACACATATAGATCTCATCGGTTCATATATCCTTTGTACTTTTACTTTTTACCCCAGCCCAACAGGAAGTCGGCTATTATGGTTTGTTTGGAAGCGTATGCCCCTGGAATTCGATATACTCCTCCTAGAGAATTCAACCAATCGCCACGAAACTCGGTCAGCATGAAGTCAAGACATTGAGGATGAAAAATTGCCAGGGGATTTTTGATATCTCGAACGGTTTGGCCGTGGCGAGGAAACGAATTTATGGCGAATAATGGAAACAGGAAGTGTGTTATAACTTCTGCATACATTAGCTGATCTTGATGAAACTTCAACAGTGTGTTCGCTGTAAGAGGCCGATCACATGGATGTGACTATTGTGAGTCAAAGTTATAGCGCCACCAACTGGCAGCAGGAAGTGTGTCACTTTCAAAATGCTTTGAAATCACCCTCTTATTTTTACCCGATTTGCTTCAAACTTGATGTGTATAATGTAGACACTCGCCAGATGTAGACCTGTGAAAGGATTATTGATATCTTAGATACTGTTGCCATGGCAACGCAGCAAACTTTAATATTCTTTTTGGATGCTTTTGAGACTCTTAGCATGCCTGAAATTGCTTAAAATTGCATGAAACTCGACAGACAGATCACATTTATTAGCCAGTAGACATGTGCAAAGTTTCAGAAACGGGCGTGGTGCAGGGACTCAGTAGCGCCACCTTTTGACAAAAGAGGAGGAGTTAGGTCTATAGTTTTACCTACAATCATAAAACTCGGTACGCATATTGTTCAGATCAAACTGGACAACTTTCTAATTAACTGTCATTAGCTCAGACCAAGAGGAAGTCAGATATTTTAGTTTGAATGTGGATGTTTCTGAGAAATTTCTCTCCCTCTCTCTCCGTCTCTGTGTGTGAGGGATTTGTGTATTGCTTTTAATGGATTTCAAGGTTTCCGGGGCTTTTGGGGCTCTTAACGTGCTCAAAAACTCTTGCAATTTTGCACACAGGTCAGAACCCACGGCCATCAGGGCCGGGCTGAAGCTGGTACCCGGGTGTGGCAGGGGGGCTCAACAGCGCCCCCTTGAACGGGATCCGACTATTTGGTCCATATATCAAACACGCTTGCATCAATTAATATGAAACTCAGTACACATATAGATCTCATCGGGCCGAACATCTTTCCCCCGGTCAAGTTTTACGCCAGCCCAACAGGAATTCGGCTATTTTGGGTTGTTTGGAAAACGTTTGCTGTGGAATTTAAAGTACTCCTCCTAGGCAATTCATTCAATCATCGCCAAACTCGGTGTGCATGAAGTCAAGACTTTGAGGATGCTAAATTGCGGACGGATTTTTGATATCTCGAACGGTTTGGCCGCGGCGAGGAAATGAATTTCCATGACTAAAATAGGACATATAAAGTGTGTTATAACTTAGTTAGTTTTACCTACAGTTACAAAACTCAGCGTGTATATTCTTCTCCTCAAGCTGAACAAATTTCTAATTTACAGCCATTAGCTCAGACCAACAGAAAGTCAGATATTGTAGTTTGAATGTGGACATTTTCTCTCTCTCTCTCTCTCTCTCTCTCTCTGAGCCAATATGGCAAGCCGTTTTAACATTTAATCATTTTAACCTACTAGTCTCTATTTTCATGCTACTAGTACTTATTTTTTAGATACTAGTATATATTCAATTAAGTACTAGTACTTATTCATTAGCGACTAGTGCTTGTTCTTTAGTACTAGTGCCTATTCTTTAGATACTATTGCTTATTCTTTAGATATTCTTTTGAATATGTATTAGAAGCTAATGAATAAGTTCTGGTATCTATTTAATAGGTACTAGTATCTAATGACTTAGTACTAGTGTTTATTGAATAAATACTAGTATTTATTAATAGGTACTAGTATCTAAAAAATAAGTACTAGTACCTAATGAATAACTACTAAAATGTAATATATATGTACTAGTCACAATTGGAATACATTCTAGTCAGAACTGAATAGTTGATATCTAAATGACAGATCCCCATAGAAGTCAATGGCAAAAAAAAAAATGTCTTACTAGTAACAAAAGAATAGTTACTAGTCACTATTGAAATAAGTACTAGTATCTAATGAATAAGTACTAGTATCTAATAATAAGTACTAGTAACTAATGAATAAGTACTAGTAACTAATGAATAAGTACTAGTAACTAATGAACAAGTACTAGTATCTAATGATTAAGTACTAGTACCAATTTAATAGCAACTACAATCTAATGAATAAGTACTAGTAACGAATGAATATGCACTAGTATCTAATAAATACGGACTAGTATGTAATGAATAAGTACTAGTATCTTTAAAAAGATACTGTGTGTGTGTGTGTGTGTGTGTGTGTGTGTGTGTGTGTGTGTGTGTGTGTGTGTGTGTGTGTGTGTGTGTGTGTGTGTGTGTGTGTGTGTGTGTGTGTGTGTGTGTGTGTGTGCGTGTAGGGGAGGGGGGCTAGATTAACCATTTCACTGCTGTGTGGTTTGGCCTGCATTGAAAAGGAAAATAAATGTCTTAAGCCTTGTATTTTTTAAATAAGTTTTATTAATAAAGTAAAGGCATATAACCAGTTTAATTGTAGTGCATTAACAATAGTTTTATATAATTAGTTTATTAATTAAATTAACTTGGTCCATAAACTTGGTCTGAAAATTTGGTCCATAAATCAAACACACTTGCATGTATACTATGTACTATAATAATATAACACTTGGTACACATATAGATCTAATCTGGCCGTACAACTTTCGTGCTCTATGTTTTAAGCCAGCCCAACAGAAAGTGGGCTATTTTGGTCTGAATGTGGATGTTTTGCAAAACCAGCTTGTACATTTTTACTCACTCCTCTTAAGTGGTTTATTTTATTCCCACCAAACTTTTTCAACATGATGAAAATACATTAAAGATGCTAAATTGTGAACGCATAATGAATATCTCAAATGGTTTTGCTATGGTGAGGGATTAAAGTAATGTAAAAAAGAATCAGGAAACGTCTCATATCTTTCTAAAATGTAATTATACACCATTTAGTTTTATATAAAATTATACAAAAATATTACAACTAAACACATTTTATTCTTTTTTTTTCAATTCAAGAAGTATGAAAAAGTTTAAAACAGGCTATTTAGTGCTATCTGAAAAAATCATTCATAGGGCTATACTGCCCTCTTGTGTCCAAAATGATATCAACATAGTACATAAAACTATTTTATCAGGTATGCCTACTGTATTTATATATAAATATATTAGGTATATGGCTGTGATGATATTTTCCCACCGGTTAACCGACGTGTGACACCAGCGAGGGCTTCTAAATCACTAATATAAAAGTGAAAGTAAGTACGGACGTCTGCACGGACATTGATTATGGTGGCGCTCGCAGTGCGCTGGAATGAATTCCTATGAAAGTTAAGTTTTTTTAGAAATTAACTAAAAAACGTTCGCTCTGTTCTGCTCACTCCTCGCGTTGGACGCGCACCGTTACATTTACATTTATTCATTTAGCTGACGCTTTTATCCAAAGCGACTTACAATTGCTATGTATGTCAGAGGTCGCACGTCTCTGGAGCAATTAGGGGTTAAGTGTCTTGCTCAGGGACACATTGGTGTCTCACAGTGGATTCGAACCCGGGTCTCTCACACCAAAGGCATGTGTCTTATCCACTGCGCCATCACCACCCGTTATGAATGCCTGTGCAGCCGTGAGCTTTTTTGCTTGAAATTATTTTACAAAAACATGTGCTATATTTCAGATCAATATATTTGTTTTCCTAAAAATTATTCTCATCTGAATTATAAAATATGTATTTTTGTATATGTAGTTTTTGTTCTGTTATATATGTATTTTTGATATGTGCCCTCGATGCGCACTTTTGCAGAGCCCACACTGATGCAAACTCTACAGCACACTTCTTTTCGACAGTCAAAGCAGGGTTACGTTTTTGCACGTCGTGCACAATAACCCTAAAGGCACCGGGGTTGCGGCTTGTTTTTTTATATATATATATATAAATATAGCTGCGAGCAGTGATGAAGGGCCAAAGCCGGCGGTACCGCCACCCTGGTGCACCAGGGTTGCGGTGCCACCGGCTTGGGCCCGTAATCGCTGCTTGCAGCTATATTTATTATTATTATTCTTTATTATTATTTTACTACCTTTTGGGCACTTTTGGGGGCCTTAACATGCTCGAAAACTCTTGAAACTTTGCACACGGGTCAGAACCCGCGGCCATCAGGGCCGGGCTGAAGATGGTACCCGGGCGTGGCAGGGGGGCTCGACAGCGCCCCCTGGAATGGTGTTTGAACACTTGTCCATATATCAAACACGCTTGCATGTAATAATCTGAAACTCGGTACACTTATAGATCTCATCGGGCCGAACAACTTTCGCGCTCTAAGTTTTACGTCAGCCCAACAGGAAGTGGGTTATTATGGGTTGTTTGGAAAGTCATTTTCTATATTTTTCTTACGACTATTTGAGCAATTTTGGGGCCCTTAACGTGCTCAAAAACTCTTGAAACTTTGCACACGGGTCAGAACCCGCGGCCATCAGGGCCGGGCTGAAGCTGGTATCTGGGCGTGGCAGGGGGGCTCGACAGCGCCCCCTGGAACGGGGTCCGAAAACTTGGTCCATAAATCAAACACGCTTGCATGTAATAATATGAAACTCGGTACACATATAGATCTCATCGGTTCATATATCCTTTGTACTTTTACTTTTTACCCCAGCCCAACAGGAAGTCGGCTATTATGGTTTGTTTGGAAGCGTATGCCCCTGGAATTCGATATACTCCTCCTAGAGAATTCAACCAATCGCCACGAAACTCGGTCAGCATGAAGTCAAGACATTGAGGATGAAAAATTGCCAGGGGATTTTTGATATCTCGAACGGTTTGGCCGTGGCGAGGAAACTAATTTATGGCGAATAATGGAAACAGGAAGTGTGTTATAACTTCTGCATACATTAACTGATCTTGATGAAACTTCAACAGTGTGTTCGCTGTAAGAGGCCGATCACATGGATGTGACTATTGTGAGTCAAAGTTATAGCGCCACCAACTGGCAGCAGGAAGTGTGTCACTTTCAAAATGCTTTGAAATCACCCTCTTATTTTTACCCGATTTGCTTCAAACTTGATGTGTATAATGTAGACACTCGCCAGATGTAGACCTGTGAAAGGATTATTGATATCTTAGATACTGTTGCCATGGCAACGCAGCAAACTTTAATATTCTTTTTGGATGCTTTTGAGACTCTTAGCATGCCTGAAATTGCTTAAAATTGCATGAAACTCGACAGACAGATCACATTTATTAGCCAGTAGACATGTGCAAAGTTTCAGAAACGGGCGTGGTGCAGGGACTCAGTAGCGCCACCTTTTGACAAAAGAGGGGGAGTTAGGTCTATAGTTTTACCTACAATCATAAAACTCGGTACGCATATTGTTCAGATCAAACTGGACAACTTTCTAATTAACTGTCATTAGCTCAGACCAAGAGGAAGTCAGATATTTTAGTTTGAATGTGGATGTTTCTGAGAAATTTCTCTCCCTCTCTCTCCGTCTCTGTGTGTGAGGGATTTGTGTATTGCTTTTAATGGATTTCAAGGTTTCAGGGGCTTTTGGGGCTCTTAACGTGCTCAAAAACTCTTGCAATTTTGCACACAGGTCAGAACCCACGGCCATCAGGGCCGGGCTGAAGCTGGTACCCGGGCGTGGCAGGGGGGCTCAACAGCGCCCCCTTGAACGGGATCCGACTATTTGGTCCATATATCAAACACGCTTGCATCAATTAATATGAAACTCAGTACACATATAGATCTCATCGGGCCGAACATCTTTCCCCCGGTCAAGTTTTACGCCAGCCCAACAGGAATTCGGCTATTTTGGGTTGTTTGGAAAATGTTTGCTGTGGAATTTAAAGTACTCCTCCTAGGCAATTCATTCAATCATCGCCAAACTCGGTGTGCATGAAGTCAAGACTTTGAGGATGCTAAATTGCGGACGGATTTTTGATATCTCGAACGATTTGGCCGCGGCGAGGAAATGAATTTCCATGACTAAAATAGGACATATAAAGTGTGTTATAACTTAGTTAGTTTTACCTACAGTTACAAAACTCAGCGTGTATATTCTTCTCCTCAAGCTGAACAAATTTCTAATTTACAGCCATTAGCTCAGACCAACAGAAAGTCAGATATTGTAGTTTGAATGTGGACATTTTCTCTCTCTCTCTCTCTCTCTCTGAGCCAATATGGCAAGCCGTTTTAACATTTAATCATTTTAACCTACTAGTCTCTATTTTCATGCTACTAGTACTTATTTTTTAGATACTAGTATATATTCAATTAAGTACTAGTACTTATTCATTAGCGACTAGTGCTTGTTCTTTAGTACTAGTGCCTATTCTTTAGATACTATTGCTTATTCTTTAGATATTCTTTTGAATATGTATTAGAAGCTAATGAATAAGTTCTGGTATCTATTTAATAGGTACTAGTATCTAATGACTTAGTACTAGTGTTTATTGAATAAATACTAGTATTTATTAATAGGTACTAGTATCTAAAAAATAAGTACTAGTACCTAATGAATAACTACTAAAATGTAATATATATGTACTAGTCACAATTGGAATACATTCTAGTCAGAACTGAATAGTTGATATCTAAATGACAGATCCCCATAGAAGTCAATGGCAAAAAAAAAAAATGTCTTACTAGTAACAAAAGAATAGTTACTAGTCACTATTGAAATAAGTACTAGTATCTAATGAATAAGTACTAGTATCTAATAATAAGTACTAGTAACTAATGAATAAGTACTAGTAACTAATGAATAAGTACTAGTAACTAATGAACAAGTACTAGTATCTAATGATTAAGTACTAGTACCAATTTAATAGCAACTACAATCTAATGAATAAGTACTAGTAACGAATGAATATGCACTAGTATCTAATAAATAAGGACTAGTATGTAATGAATAAGTACTAGTATCTTTAAAAAGATACTGTGTGTGTGTGTGTGTGTGTGTGTGTGTGTGTGTGTGTGTGTGTGTGTGTGTGTGTGTGTGTGTGTGTGTGTGTGTGTGTGTGTGTGTGTGTGTGCGTGTAGGGGAGGGGGGCTAGATTAACCATTTCACTGCTGTGTGGTTTGGCCTGCATTGAAAAGGAAAATAAATGTCTTAAGCCTTGTATTTTTTAAATAAGTTTTATTAATAAAGTAAAGGCATATAACCAGTTTAATTGTAGTGCATTAACAATAGTTTTATATAATTAGTTTATTAATTAAATTAACTTGGTCCATAAACTTGGTCTGAAAATTTGGTCCATAAATCAAACACACTTGCATGTATACTATGTACTATAATAATATAACACTTGGTACACATATAGATCTAATCTGGCCGTACAACTTTCGTGCTCTATGTTTTAAGCCAGCCCAACAGAAAGTGGGCTATTTTGGTCTGAATGTGGATGTTTTGCAAAACCAGCTTGTACATTTTTACTCACTCCTCTTAAGTGGTTTATTTTATTCCCACCAAACTTTTTCAACATGATGAAAATACATTAAAGATGCTAAATTGTGAACGCATAATGAATATCTCAAATGGTTTTGCTATGGTGAGGGATTAAAGTAATGTAAAAAAGAATCAGGAAACGTCTCATATCTTTCTAAAATGTAATTATACACCATTTAGTTTTATATAAAATTATACAAAAATATTACAACTAAACACATTTTATTCTTTTTTTTTCAATTCAAGAAGTATGAAAAAGTTTAAAACAGGCTATTTAGTGCTATCTGAAAAAATCATTCATAGGGCTATACTGCCCTCTTGTGTCCAAAATGATATCAACATAGTACATAAAACTATTTTATCAGGTATGCCTACTGTATTTATATATAAATATATTAGGTATATGGCTGTGATGATATTTTCCCACCGGTTAACCGACGTGTGACACCAGCGAGGGCTTCTAAATCACTAATATAAAAGTGAAAGTAAGTACGGACGTCTGCACGGACATTGATTATGGTGGCGCTCGCAGTGCGCTGGAATGAATTCCTATGAAAGTTAAGTTTTTTTAGAAATTAACTAAAAAACGTTCGCTCTGTTCTGTTCACTCCTCGCGTTGGACGCGCACCGTTACATTTACATTTATTCATTTAGCTGACGCTTTTATCCAAAGCGACTTACAATTGCTATGTATGTCAGAGGTCGCACGTCTCTGGAGCAATTAGGGGTTAAGTGTCTTGCTCAGGGACACATTGGTGTCTCACAGTGGATTCGAACCCGGGTCTCTCACACCAAAGGCATGTGTCTTATCCACTGCGCCATCACCACCCGTTATGAATGCCTGTGCAGCCGTGAGCTTTTTTGCTTGAAATTATTTTACAAAAACATGTGCTATATTTCAGATCAATATATTTGTTTTCCTAAAAATTATTCTCATCTGAATTATAAAATATGTATTTTTGTATATGTAGTTTTTGTTCTGTTATATATGTATTTTTGATATGTGCCCTCGATGCGCACTTTTGCAGAGCCCACACTGATGCAAACTCTACAGCACACTTCTTTTCGACAGTCAAAGCAGGGTTACGTTTTTGCACGTCGTGCACAATAACCCTAAAGGCACCGGGGTTGCGGCTTGTTTTTATATATATATATATATATATATATATATATATATATAAATATAGCTGCGAGCAGCGATGAAGGGCCAAAGCCGGCGGTACCGCCACCCTGGTGCACCAGGGTTGCGGTGCCACCGGCTTGGGCCCGTAATCGCTGCTTGCAGCTATATTTATTATTATTATTCTTTATTATTATTTTACTACCTTTTGGGCACTTTTGGGGGCCTTAACATGCTCGAAAACTCTTGAAACTTTGCACACGGGTCAGAACCCGCGGCCATCAGGGCCGGGCTGAAGATGGTACCCGGGCGTGGCAGGGGGGCTCGACAGCGCCCCCTGGAATGGTGTTTGAACACTTGTCCATATATCAAACACGCTTGCATGTAATAATCTGAAACTCGGTACACTTATAGATCTCATCGGGCCGAACAACTTTCGCGCTCTAAGTTTTACGTCAGCCCAACAGGAAGTGGGTTATTATGGGTTGTTTGGAAAGTCATTTTCTATATTTTTCTTATGACTATTTGAGCAATTTTGGGGCCCTTAACGTGCTCAAAAACTCTTGAAACTTTGCACACGGGTCAGAACCCGCGGCCATCAGGGCCGGGCTGAAGCTGGTATCTGGGCGTGGCAGGGGGGCTCGACAGCGCCCCCTGGAACGGGGTCCGAAAACTTGGTCCATAAATCAAACACGCTTGCATGTAATAATATGAAACTCGGTACACATATAGATCTCATCGGTTCATATATCCTTTGTACTTTTACTTTTTACCCCAGCCCAACAGGAAGTTGGCTATTATGGTTTGTTTGGAAGCGTATGCCCCTGGAATTCGATATACTCCTCCTAGAGAATTCAACCAATCGCCACGAAACTCGGTCAGCATGAAGTCAAGACATTGAGGATGAAAAATTGCCAGGGGATTTTTGATATCTCGAACGGTTTGGCCGTGGCGAGGAAACTAATTTATGGCGAATAATGGAAACAGGAAGTGTGTTATAACTTCTGCATACATTAACTGATCTTGATGAAACTTCAACAGTGTGTTCGCTGTAAGAGGCCGATCACATGGATGTGACTATTGTGAGTCAAAGTTATAGCGCCACCAACTGGCAGCAGGAAGTGTGTCACTTTCAAAATGCTTTGAAATCACCCTCTTATTTTTACCCGATTTGCTTCAAACTTGATGTGTATAATGTAGACACTCGCCAGATGTAGACCTGTGAAAGGATTATTGATATCTTAGATACTGTTGCCATGGCAACGCAGCAAACTTTAATATTCTTTTTGGATGCTTTTGAGACTCTTAGCATGCCTGAAATTGCTTAAAATTGCATGAAACTCGACAGACAGATCACATTTATTAGCCAGTAGACATGTGCAAAGTTTCAGAAACGGGCGTGGTGCAGGGACTCAGTAGCGCCACCTTTTGACAAAAGAGGGGGAGTTAGGTCTATAGTTTTACCTACAATCATAAAACTCGGTACGCATATTGTTCAGATCAAACTGGACAACTTTCTAATTAACTGTCATTAGCTCAGACCAAGAGGAAGTCAGATATTTTAGTTTGAATGTGGATGTTTCTGAGAAATTTCTCTCCCTCTCTCTCCGTCTCTGTGTGTGAGGGATTTGTGTATTGCTTTTAATGGATTTCAAGGTTTCAGGGGCTTTTGGGGCTCTTAACGTGCTCAAAAACTCTTGCAATTTTGCACACAGGTCAGAACCCACGGCCATCAGGGCCGGGCTGAAGCTGGTACCTGGGCGTGGCAGGGGGGCTCAACAGCGCCCCCTTGAACGGGATCCGACTATTTGGTCCATATATCAAACACGCTTGCATCAATTAATATGAAACTCAGTACACATATAGATCTCATCGGGCCGAACATCTTTCCCCCGGTCAAGTTTTACGCCAGCCCAACAGGAATTCGGCTATTTTGGGTTGTTTGGAAAATGTTTGCTGTGGAATTTAAAGTACTCCTCCTAGGCAATTCATTCAATCATCGCCAAACTCGGTGTGCATGAAGTCAAGACTTTGAGGATGCTAAATTGCGGACGGATTTTTGATATCTCGAACGATTTGGCCGCGGCGAGGAAATGAATTTCCATGACTAAAATAGGACATATAAAGTGTGTTATAACTTAGTTAGTTTTACCTACAGTTACAAAACTCAGCGTGTATATTCTTCTCCTCAAGCTGAACAAATTTCTAATTTACAGCCATTAGCTCAGACCAACAGAAAGTCAGATATTGTAGTTTGAATGTGGACATTTTCTCTCTCTCTCTCTCTCTCTCTGAGCCAATATGGCAAGCCGTTTTAACATTTAATCATTTTAACCTACTAGTCTCTATTTTCATGCTACTAGTACTTATTTTTTAGATACTAGTATATATTCAATTAAGTACTAGTACTTATTCATTAGCGACTAGTGCTTGTTCTTTAGTACTAGTGCCTATTCTTTAGATACTATTGCTTATTCTTTAGATATTCTTTTGAATATGTATTAGAAGCTAATGAATAAGTTCTGGTATCTATTTAATAGGTACTAGTATCTAATGACTTAGTACTAGTGTTTATTGAATAAATACTAGTATTTATTAATAGGTACTAGTATCTAAAAAATAAGTACTAGTACCTAATGAATAACTACTAAAATGTAATATATATGTACTAGTCACAATTGGAATACATTCTAGTCAGAACTGAATAGTTGATATCTAAATGACAGATCCCCATAGAAGTCAATGGCAAAAAAAAAAATGTCTTACTAGTAACAAAAGAATAGTTACTAGTCACTATTGAAATAAGTACTAGTATCTAATGAATAAGTACTAGTATCTAATAATAAGTACTAGTAACTAATGAATAAGTACTAGTAACTAATGAATAAGTACTAGTAACTAATGAACAAGTACTAGTATCTAATGATTAAGTACTAGTACCAATTTAATAGCAACTACAATCTAATGAATAAGTACTAGTAACGAATGAATATGCACTAGTATCTAATAAATAAGGACTAGTATGTAATGAATAAGTACTAGTAGCTTTAAAAAGATACTGTGTGTGTGTGTGTGTGTGTGTGTGTGTGTGTGTGTGTGTGTGTGTGTGTGTGTGTGTGTGTGTGTGTGTGTGTGTGTGTGTGTGTGTGTGTGTGTGTGCGTGTAGGGGAGGGGGGCTAGATTAACCATTTCACTGCTGTGTGGTTTGGCCTGCATTGAAAAGGAAAATAAATGTCTTAAGCCTTGTATTTTTTAAATAAGTTTTATTAATAAAGTAAAGGCATATAACCAGTTTAATTGTAGTGCATTAACAATAGTTTTATATAATTAGTTTATTAATTAAATTAACTTGGTCCATAAACTTGGTCTGAAAATTTGGTCCATAAATCAAACACACTTGCATGTATACTATGTACTATAATAATATAACACTTGGTACACATATAGATCTAATCTGGCCGTACAACTTTCGTGCTCTATGTTTTAAGCCAGCCCAACAGAAAGTGGGCTATTTTGGTCTGAATGTGGATGTTTTGCAAAACCAGCTTGTACATTTTTACTCACTCCTCTTAAGTGGTTTATTTTATTCCCACCAAACTTTTTCAACATGATGAAAATACATTAAAGATGCTAAATTGTGAACGCATAATGAATATCTCAAATGGTTTTGCTATGGTGAGGGATTAAAGTAATGTAAAAAAGAATCAGGAAACGTCTCATATCTTTCTAAAATGTAATTATACACCATTTAGTTTTATATAAAATTATACAAAAATATTACAACTAAACACATTTTATTCTTTTTTTTTCAATTCAAGAAGTATGAAAAAGTTTAAAACAGGCTATTTAGTGCTATCTGAAAAAATCATTCATAGGGCTATACTGCCCTCTTGTGTCCAAAATGATATCAACATAGTACATAAAACTATTTTATCAGGTATGCCTACTGTATTTATATATAAATATATTAGGTATATGGCTGTGATGATATTTTCCCACCGGTTAACCGACGTGTGACACCAGCGAGGGCTTCTAAATCACTAATATAAAAGTGAAAGTAAGTACGGACGTCTGCACGGACATTGATTATGGTGGCGCTCGCAGTGCGCTGGAATGAATTCCTATGAAAGTTAAGTTTTTTTAGAAATTAACTAAAAAACGTTCGCTCTGTTCTGCTCACTCCTCGCGTTGGACGCGCACCGTTACATTTACATTTATTCATTTAGCTGAAGCTTTTATCCAAAGCGACTTACAATTGCTATGTATGTCAGAGGTCGCACGTCTCTGGAGCAATTAGGGGTTAAGTGTCTTGCTCAGGGACACATTGGTGTCTCACAGTGGATTCGAACCCGGGTCTCTCACACCAAAGGCATGTGTCTTATCCACTGCGCCATCACCACCCGTTATGAATGCCTGTGCAGCCGTGAGCTTTTTTGCTTGAAATTATTTTACAAAAACATGTGCTATATTTCAGATCAATATATTTGTTTTCCTAAAAATTATTCTCATCTGAATTATAAAATATGTATTTTTGTATATGTAGTTTTTGTTCTGTTATATATGTATTTTTGATATGTGCCCTCGATGCGCACTTTTGCAGAGCCCACACTGATGCAAACTCTACAGCACACTTCTTTTCGACAGTCAAAGCAGGGTTACGTTTTTGCACGTCGTGCACAATAACCCTAAAGGCACCGGGGTTGCGGCTTGTTTTTATATATATATATATATATATATATATATATATATATATATAAATATAGCTGCGAGCAGCGATGAAGGGCCAAAGCCGGCGGTACCGCCACCCTGGTGCACCAGGGTTGCGGTGCCACCGGCTTGGGCCCGTAATCGCTGCTTGCAGCTATATTTATTATTATTATTCTTTATTATTATTTTACTACCTTTTGGGCACTTTTGGGGGCCTTAATATGCTCGAAAACTCTTGAAACTTTGCACACGGGTCAGAACCCGCGGCCATCAGGGCCGGGCTGAAGATGGTACCCGGGCGTGGCAGGGGGGCTCGACAGCGCCCCCTGGAATGGTGTTTGAACACTTGTCCATATATCAAACACGCTTGCATGTAATAATCTGAAACTCGGTACACTTATAGATCTCATCGGGCCGAACAACTTTCGCGCTCTAAGTTTTACGTCAGCCCAACAGGAAGTGGGTTATTATGGGTTGTTTGGAAAGTCATTTTCTATATTTTTCTTATGACTATTTGAGCAATTTTGGGGCCCTTAACGTGCTCAAAAACTCTTGAAACTTTGCACACGGGTCAGAACCCGCGGCCATCAGGGCCGGGCTGAAGCTGGTATCTGGGCGTGGCAGGGGGGCTCGACAGCGCCCCCTGGAACGGGGTCCGAAAACTTGGTCCATAAATCAAACACGCTTGCATGTAATAATATGAAACTCGGTACACATATAGATCTCATCGGTTCATATATCCTTTGTACTTTTACTTTTTACCCCAGCCCAACAGGAAGTTGGCTATTATGGTTTGTTTGGAAGCGTATGCCCCTGGAATTCGATATACTCCTCCTAGAGAATTCAACCAATCGCCACGAAACTCGGTCAGCATGAAGTCAAGACATTGAGGATGAAAAATTGCCAGGGGATTTTTGATATCTCGAACGGTTTGGCCGTGGCGAGGAAACTAATTTATGGCGAATAATGGAAACAGGAAGTGTGTTATAACTTCTGCATACATTAACTGATCTTGATGAAACTTCAACAGTGTGTTCGCTGTAAGAGGCCGATCACATGGATGTGACTATTGTGAGTCAAAGTTATAGCGCCACCAACTGGCAGCAGGAAGTGTGTCACTTTCAAAATGCTTTGAAATCACCCTCTTATTTTTACCCGATTTGCTTCAAACTTGATGTGTATAATGTAGACACTCGCCAGATGTAGACCTGTGAAAGGATTATTGATATCTTAGATACTGTTGCCATGGCAACGCAGCAAACTTTAATATTCTTTTTGGATGCTTTTGAGACTCTTAGCATGCCTGAAATTGCTTAAAATTGCATGAAACTCGACAGACAGATCACATTTATTAGCCAGTAGACATGTGCAAAGTTTCAGAAACGGGCGTGGTGCAGGGACTCAGTAGCGCCACCTTTTGACAAAAGAGGGGGAGTTAGGTCTATAGTTTTACCTACAATCATAAAACTCGGTACGCATATTGTTCAGATCAAACTGGACAACTTTCTAATTAACTGTCATTAGCTCAGACCAAGAGGAAGTCAGATATTTTAGTTTGAATGTGGATGTTTCTGAGAAATTTCTCTCCCTCTCTCTCCGTCTCTGTGTGTGAGGGATTTGTGTATTGCTTTTAATGGATTTCAAGGTTTCAGGGGCTTTTGGGGCTCTTAACGTGCTCAAAAACTCTTGCAATTTTGCACACAGGTCAGAACCCACGGCCATCAGGGCCGGGCTGAAGCTGGTACCCGGGCGTGGCAGGGGGGCTCAACAGCGCCCCCTTGAACGGGATCCGACTATTTGGTCCATATATCAAACACGCTTGCATCAATTAATATGAAACTCAGTACACATATAGATCTCATCGGGCCGAACATCTTTCCCCCGGTCAAGTTTTACGCCAGCCCAACAGGAATTCGGCTATTTTGGGTTGTTTGGAAAATGTTTGCTGTGGAATTTAAAGTACTCCTCCTAGGCAATTCATTCAATCATCGCCAAACTCGGTGTGCATGAAGTCAAGACTTTGAGGATGCTAAATTGCGGACGGATTTTTGATATCTCGAACGATTTGGCCGCGGCGAGGAAATGAATTTCCATGACTAAAATAGGACATATAAAGTGTGTTATAACTTAGTTAGTTTTACCTACAGTTACAAAACTCAGCGTGTATATTCTTCTCCTCAAGCTGAACAAATTTCTAATTTACAGCCATTAGCTCAGACCAACAGAAAGTCAGATATTGTAGTTTGAATGTGGACATTTTCTCTCTCTCTCTCTCTCTCTCTGAGCCAATATGGCAAGCCGTTTTAACATTTAATCATTTTAACCTACTAGTCTCTATTTTCATGCTACTAGTACTTATTTTTTAGATACTAGTATATATTCAATTAAGTACTAGTACTTATTCATTAGCGACTAGTGCTTGTTCTTTAGTACTAGTGCCTATTCTTTAGATACTATTGCTTATTCTTTAGATATTCTTTTGAATATGTATTAGAAGCTAATGAATAAGTTCTGGTATCTATTTAATAGGTACTAGTATCTAATGACTTAGTACTAGTGTTTATTGAATAAATACTAGTATTTATTAATAGGTACTAGTATCTAAAAAATAAGTACTAGTACCTAATGAATAACTACTAAAATGTAATATATATGTACTAGTCACAATTGGAATACATTCTAGTCAGAACTGAATAGTTGATATCTAAATGACAGATCCCCATAGAAGTCAATGGCAAAAAAAAAAATGTCTTACTAGTAACAAAAGAATAGTTACTAGTCACTATTGAAATAAGTACTAGTATCTAATGAATAAGTACTAGTATCTAATAATAAGTACTAGTAACTAATGAATAAGTACTAGTAACTAATGAATAAGTACTAGTAACTAATGAACAAGTACTAGTATCTAATGATTAAGTACTAGTACCAATTTAATAGCAACTACAATCTAATGAATAAGTACTAGTAACGAATGAATATGCACTAGTATCTAATAAATAAGGACTAGTATGTAATGAATAAGTACTAGTATCTTTAAAAAGATACTGTGTGTGTGTGTGTGTGTGTGTGTGTGTGTGTGTGTGTGTGTGTGTGTGTGTGTGTGTGTGTGTGCGTGTAGGGGAGGGGGGCTAGATTAACCATTTCACTGCTGTGTGGTTTGGCCTGCATTGAAAAGGAAAATAAATGTCTTAAGCCTTGTATTTTTTAAATAAGTTTTATTAATAAAGTAAAGGCATATAACCAGTTTAATTGTAGTGCATTAACAATAGTTTTATATAATTAGTTTATTAATTAAATTAACTTGGTCCATAAACTTGGTCTGAAAATTTGGTCCATAAATCAAACACACTTGCATGTATACTATGTACTATAATAATATAACACTTGGTACACATATAGATCTAATCTGGCCGTACAACTTTCGTGCTCTATGTTTTAAGCCAGCCCAACAGAAAGTGGGCTATTTTGGTCTGAATGTGGATGTTTTGCAAAACCAGCTTGTACATTTTTACTCACTCCTCTTAAGTGGTTTATTTTATTCCCACCAAACTTTTTCAACATGATGAAAATACATTAAAGATGCTAAATTGTGAACGCATAATGAATATCTCAAATGGTTTTGCTATGGTGAGGGATTAAAGTAATGTAAAAAAGAATCAGGAAACGTCTCATATCTTTCTAAAATGTAATTATACACCATTTAGTTTTATATAAAATTATACAAAAATATTACAACTAAACACATTTTATTCTTTTTTTTTCAATTCAAGAAGTATGAAAAAGTTTAAAACAGGCTATTTAGTGCTATCTGAAAAAATCATTCATAGGGCTATACTGCCCTCTTGTGTCCAAAATGATATCAACATAGTACATAAAACTATTTTATCAGGTATGCCTACTGTATTTATATATAAATATATTAGGTATATGGCTGTGATGATATTTTCCCACCGGTTAACCGACGTGTGACACCAGCGAGGGCTTCTAAATCACTAATATAAAAGTGAAAGTAAGTACGGACGTCTGCACGGACATTGATTATGGTGGCGCTCGCAGTGCGCTGGAATGAATTCCTATGAAAGTTAAGTTTTTTTAGAAATTAACTAAAAAACGTTCGCTCTGTTCTGCTCACTCCTCGCGTTGGACGCGCACCGTTACATTTACATTTATTCATTTAGCTGACGCTTTTATCCAAAGCGACTTACAATTGCTATGTATGTCAGAGGTCGCACGTCTCTGGAGCAATTAGGGGTTAAGTGTCTTGCTCAGGGACACATTGGTGTCTCACAGTGGATTCGAACCCGGGTCTCTCACACCAAAGGCATGTGTCTTATCCACTGCGCCATCACCACCCGTTATGAATGCCTGTGCAGCCGTGAGCTTTTTTGCTTGAAATTATTTTACAAAAACATGTGCTATATTTCAGATCAATATATTTGTTTTCCTAAAAATTATTCTCATCTGAATTATAAAATATGTATTTTTGTATATGTAGTTTTTGTTCTGTTATATATGTATTTTTGATATGTGCCCTCGATGCGCACTTTTGCAGAGCCCACACTGATGCAAACTCTACAGCACACTTCTTTTCGACAGTCAAAGCAGGGTTACGTTTTTGCACGTCGTGCACAATAACCCTAAAGGCACCGGGGTTGCGGCTTGTTTTTTTATATATATATATATATATATATAAATATAGCTGCGAGCAGTGATGAAGGGCCAAAGCCGGCGGTACCGCCACCCTGGTGCACCAGGGTTGCGGTGCCACCGGCTTGGGCCCGTAATCGCTGCTTGCAGCTATATTTATTATTATTATTCTTTATTATTATTTTACTACCTTTTGGGCACTTTTGGGGGCCTTAACATGCTCGAAAACTCTTGAAACTTTGCACACGGGTCAGAACCCGCGGCCATCAGGGCCGGGCTGAAGATGGTACCCGGGCGTGGCAGGGGGGCTCGACAGCGCCCCCTGGAATGGTGTTTGAACACTTGTCCATATATCAAACACGCTTGCATGTAATAATCTGAAACTCGGTACACTTATAGATCTCATCGGGCCGAACAACTTTCGCGCTCTAAGTTTTACGTCAGCCCAACAGGAAGTGGGTTATTATGGGTTGTTTGGAAAGTCATTTTCTATATTTTTCTTACGACTATTTGAGCAATTTTGGGGCCCTTAACGTGCTCAAAAACTCTTGAAACTTTGCACACGGGTCAGAACCCGCGGCCATCAGGGCCGGGCTGAAGCTGGTATCTGGGCGTGGCAGGGGGGCTCGACAGCGCCCCCTGGAACGGGGTCCGAAAACTTGGTCCATAAATCAAACACGCTTGCATGTAATAATATGAAACTCGGTACACATATAGATCTCATCGGTTCATATATCCTTTGTACTTTTACTTTTTACCCCAGCCCAACAGGAAGTCGGCTATTATGGTTTGTTTGGAAGCGTATGCCCCTGGAATTCGATATACTCCTCCTAGAGAATTCAACCAATCGCCACGAAACTCGGTCAGCATGAAGTCAAGACATTGAGGATGAAAAATTGCCAGGGGATTTTTGATATCTCGAACGGTTTGGCCGTGGCGAGGAAACTAATTTATGGCGAATAATGGAAACAGGAAGTGTGTTATAACTTCTGCATACATTAACTGATCTTGATGAAACTTCAACAGTGTGTTCGCTGTAAGAGGCCGATCACATGGATGTGACTATTGTGAGTCAAAGTTATAGCGCCACCAACTGGCAGCAGGAAGTGTGTCACTTTCAAAATGCTTTGAAATCACCCTCTTATTTTTACCCGATTTGCTTCAAACTTGATGTGTATAATGTAGACACTCGCCAGATGTAGACCTGTGAAAGGATTATTGATATCTTAGATACTGTTGCCATGGCAACGCAGCAAACTTTAATATTCTTTTTGGATGCTTTTGAGACTCTTAGCATGCCTGAAATTGCTTAAAATTGCATGAAACTCGACAGACAGATCACATTTATTAGCCAGTAGACATGTGCAAAGTTTCAGAAACGGGCGTGGTGCAGGGACTCAGTAGCGCCACCTTTTGACAAAAGAGGGGGAGTTAGGTCTATAGTTTTACCTACAATCATAAAACTCGGTACGCATATTGTTCAGATCAAACTGGACAACTTTCTAATTAACTGTCATTAGCTCAGACCAAGAGGAAGTCAGATATTTTAGTTTGAATGTGGATGTTTCTGAGAAATTTCTCTCCCTCTCTCTCCGTCTCTGTGTGTGAGGGATTTGTGTATTGCTTTTAATGGATTTCAAGGTTTCAGGGGCTTTTGGGGCTCTTAACGTGCTCAAAAACTCTTGCAATTTTGCACACAGGTCAGAACCCACGGCCATCAGGGCCGGGCTGAAGCTGGTACCCGGGCGTGGCAGGGGGGCTCAACAGCGCCCCCTTGAACGGGATCCGACTATTTGGTCCATATATCAAACACGCTTGCATCAATTAATATGAAACTCAGTACACATATAGATCTCATCGGGCCGAACATCTTTCCCCCGGTCAAGTTTTACGCCAGCCCAACAGGAATTCGGCTATTTTGGGTTGTTTGGAAAATGTTTGCTGTGGAATTTAAAGTACTCCTCCTAGGCAATTCATTCAATCATCGCCAAACTCGGTGTGCATGAAGTCAAGACTTTGAGGATGCTAAATTGCGGACGGATTTTTGATATCTCGAACGATTTGGCCGCGGCGAGGAAATGAATTTCCATGACTAAAATAGGACATATAAAGTGTGTTATAACTTAGTTAGTTTTACCTACAGTTACAAAACTCAGCGTGTATATTCTTCTCCTCAAGCTGAACAAATTTCTAATTTACAGCCATTAGCTCAGACCAACAGAAAGTCAGATATTGTAGTTTGAATGTGGACATTTTCTCTCTCTCTCTCTCTCTCTCTGAGCCAATATGGCAAGCCGTTTTAACATTTAATCATTTTAACCTACTAGTCTCTATTTTCATGCTACTAGTACTTATTTTTTAGATACTAGTATATATTCAATTAAGTACTAGTACTTATTCATTAGCGACTAGTGCTTGTTCTTTAGTACTAGTGCCTATTCTTTAGATACTATTGCTTATTCTTTAGATATTCTTTTGAATATGTATTAGAAGCTAATGAATAAGTTCTGGTATCTATTTAATAGGTACTAGTATCTAATGACTTAGTACTAGTGTTTATTGAATAAATACTAGTATTTATTAATAGGTACTAGTATCTAAAAAATAAGTACTAGTACCTAATGAATAACTACTAAAATGTAATATATATGTACTAGTCACAATTGGAATACATTCTAGTCAGAACTGAATAGTTGATATCTAAATGACAGATCCCCATAGAAGTCAATGGCAAAAAAAAAAAATGTCTTACTAGTAACAAAAGAATAGTTACTAGTCACTATTGAAATAAGTACTAGTATCTAATGAATAAGTACTAGTATCTAATAATAAGTACTAGTAACTAATGAATAAGTACTAGTAACTAATGAATAAGTACTAGTAACTAATGAACAAGTACTAGTATCTAATGATTAAGTACTAGTACCAATTTAATAGCAACTACAATCTAATGAATAAGTACTAGTAACGAATGAATATGCACTAGTATCTAATAAATAAGGACTAGTATGTAATGAATAAGTACTAGTATCTTTAAAAAGATACTGTGTGTGTGTGTGTGTGTGTGTGTGTGTGTGTGTGTGTGTGTGTGTGTGTGTGTGTGTGTGTGTGTGTGTGCGTGTAGGGGAGGGGGGCTAGATTAACCATTTCACTGCTGTGTGGTTTGGCCTGCATTGAAAAGGAAAATAAATGTCTTAAGCCTTGTATTTTTTAAATAAGTTTTATTAATAAAGTAAAGGCATATAACCAGTTTAATTGTAGTGCATTAACAATAGTTTTATATAATTAGTTTATTAATTAAATTAACTTGGTCCATAAACTTGGTCTGAAAATTTGGTCCATAAATCAAACACACTTGCATGTATACTATGTACTATAATAATATAACACTTGGTACACATATAGATCTAATCTGGCCGTACAACTTTCGTGCTCTATGTTTTAAGCCAGCCCAACAGAAAGTGGGCTATTTTGGTCTGAATGTGGATGTTTTGCAAAACCAGCTTGTACATTTTTACTCACTCCTCTTAAGTGGTTTATTTTATTCCCACCAAACTTTTTCAACATGATGAAAATACATTAAAGATGCTAAATTGTGAACGCATAATGAATATCTCAAATGGTTTTGCTATGGTGAGGGATTAAAGTAATGTAAAAAAGAATCAGGAAACGTCTCATATCTTTCTAAAATGTAATTATACACCATTTAGTTTTATATAAAATTATACAAAAATATTACAACTAAACACATTTTATTCTTTTTTTTTCAATTCAAGAAGTATGAAAAAGTTTAAAACAGGCTATTTAGTGCTATCTGAAAAAATCATTCATAGGGCTATACTGCCCTCTTGTGTCCAAAATGATATCAACATAGTACATAAAACTATTTTATCAGGTATGCCTACTGTATTTATATATAAATATATTAGGTATATGGCTGTGATGATATTTTCCCACCGGTTAACCGACGTGTGACACCAGCGAGGGCTTCTAAATCACTAATATAAAAGTGAAAGTAAGTACGGACGTCTGCACGGACATTGATTATGGTGGCGCTCGCAGTGCGCTGGAATGAATTCCTATGAAAGTTAAGTTTTTTTAGAAATTAACTAAAAAACGTTCGCTCTGTTCTGCTCACTCCTCGCGTTGGACGCGCACCGTTACATTTACATTTATTCATTTAGCTGAAGCTTTTATCCAAAGCGACTTACAATTGCTATGTATGTCAGAGGTCGCACGTCTCTGGAGCAATTAGGGGTTAAGTGTCTTGCTCAGGGACACATTGGTGTCTCACAGTGGATTCGAACCCGGGTCTCTCACACCAAAGGCATGTGTCTTATCCACTGCGCCATCACCACCCGTTATGAATGCCTGTGCAGCCGTGAGCTTTTTTGCTTGAAATTATTTTACAAAAACATGTGCTATATTTCAGATCAATATATTTGTTTTCCTAAAAATTATTCTCATCTGAATTATAAAATATGTATTTTTGTATATGTAGTTTTTGTTCTGTTATATATGTATTTTTGATATGTGCCCTCGATGCGCACTTTTGCAGAGCCCACACTGATGCAAACTCTACAGCACACTTCTTTTCGACAGTCAAAGCAGGGTTACGTTTTTGCACGTCGTGCACAATAACCCTAAAGGCACCGGGGTTGCGGCTTGTTTTTATATATATATATATATATATATATATATATATATAAATATAGCTGCGAGCAGCGATGAAGGGCCAAAGCCGGCGGTACCGCCACCCTGGTGCACCAGGGTTGCGGTGCCACCGGCTTGGGCCCGTAATCGCTGCTTGCAGCTATATTTATTATTATTATTCTTTATTATTATTTTACTACCTTTTGGGCACTTTTGGGGGCCTTAACATGCTCGAAAACTCTTGAAACTTTGCACACGGGTCAGAACCCGCGGCCATCAGGGCCGGGCTGAAGATGGTACCCGGGCGTGGCAGGGGGGCTCGACAGCGCCCCCTGGAATGGTGTTTGAACACTTGTCCATATATCAAACACGCTTGCATGTAATAATCTGAAACTCGGTACACTTATAGATCTCATCGGGCCGAACAACTTTCGCGCTCTAAGTTTTACGTCAGCCCAACAGGAAGTGGGTTATTATGGGTTGTTTGGAAAGTCATTTTCTATATTTTTCTTATGACTATTTGAGCAATTTTGGGGCCCTTAACGTGCTCAAAAACTCTTGAAACTTTGCACACGGGTCAGAACCCGCGGCCATCAGGGCCGGGCTGAAGCTGGTATCTGGGCGTGGCAGGGGGGCTCGACAGCGCCCCCTGGAACGGGGTCCGAAAACTTGGTCCATAAATCAAACACGCTTGCATGTAATAATATGAAACTCGGTACACATATAGATCTCATCGGTTCATATATCCTTTGTACTTTTACTTTTTACCCCAGCCCAACAGGAAGTTGGCTATTATGGTTTGTTTGGAAGCGTATGCCCCTGGAATTCGATATACTCCTCCTAGAGAATTCAACCAATCGCCACGAAACTCGGTCAGCATGAAGTCAAGACATTGAGGATGAAAAATTGCCAGGGGATTTTTGATATCTCGAACGGTTTGGCCGTGGCGAGGAAACTAATTTATGGCGAATAATGGAAACAGGAAGTGTGTTATAACTTCTGCATACATTAACTGATCTTGATGAAACTTCAACAGTGTGTTCGCTGTAAGAGGCCGATCACATGGATGTGACTATTGTGAGTCAAAGTTATAGCGCCACCAACTGGCAGCAGGAAGTGTGTCACTTTCAAAATGCTTTGAAATCACCCTCTTATTTTTACCCGATTTGCTTCAAACTTGATGTGTATAATGTAGACACTCGCCAGATGTAGACCTGTGAAAGGATTATTGATATCTTAGATACTGTTGCCATGGCAACGCAGCAAACTTTAATATTCTTTTTGGATGCTTTTGAGACTCTTAGCATGCCTGAAATTGCTTAAAATTGCATGAAACTCGACAGACAGATCACATTTATTAGCCAGTAGACATGTGCAAAGTTTCAGAAACGGGCGTGGTGCAGGGACTCAGTAGCGCCACCTTTTGACAAAAGAGGGGGAGTTAGGTCTATAGTTTTACCTACAATCATAAAACTCGGTACGCATATTGTTCAGATCAAACTGGACAACTTTCTAATTAACTGTCATTAGCTCAGACCAAGAGGAAGTCAGATATTTTAGTTTGAATGTGGATGTTTCTGAGAAATTTCTCTCCCTCTCTCTCCGTCTCTGTGTGTGAGGGATTTGTGTATTGCTTTTAATGGATTTCAAGGTTTCAGGGGCTTTTGGGGCTCTTAACGTGCTCAAAAACTCTTGCAATTTTGCACACAGGTCAGAACCCACGGCCATCAGGGCCGGGCTGAAGCTGGTACCTGGGCGTGGCAGGGGGGCTCAACAGCGCCCCCTTGAACGGGATCCGACTATTTGGTCCATATATCAAACACGCTTGCATCAATTAATATGAAACTCAGTACACATATAGATCTCATCGGGCCGAACATCTTTCCCCCGGTCAAGTTTTACGCCAGCCCAACAGGAATTCGGCTATTTTGGGTTGTTTGGAAAATGTTTGCTGTGGAATTTAAAGTACTCCTCCTAGGCAATTCATTCAATCATCGCCAAACTCGGTGTGCATGAAGTCAAGACTTTGAGGATGCTAAATTGCGGACGGATTTTTGATATCTCGAACGATTTGGCCGCGGCGAGGAAATGAATTTCCATGACTAAAATAGGACATATAAAGTGTGTTATAACTTAGTTAGTTTTACCTACAGTTACAAAACTCAGCGTGTATATTCTTCTCCTCAAGCTGAACAAATTTCTAATTTACAGCCATTAGCTCAGACCAACAGAAAGTCAGATATTGTAGTTTGAATGTGGACATTTTCTCTCTCTCTCTCTCTCTCTCTGAGCCAATATGGCAAGCCGTTTTAACATTTAATCATTTTAACCTACTAGTCTCTATTTTCATGCTACTAGTACTTATTTTTTAGATACTAGTATATATTCAATTAAGTACTAGTACTTATTCATTAGCGACTAGTGCTTGTTCTTTAGTACTAGTGCCTATTCTTTAGATACTATTGCTTATTCTTTAGATATTCTTTTGAATATGTATTAGAAGCTAATGAATAAGTTCTGGTATCTATTTAATAGGTACTAGTATCTAATGACTTAGTACTAGTGTTTATTGAATAAATACTAGTATTTATTAATAGGTACTAGTATCTAAAAAATAAGTACTAGTACCTAATGAATAACTACTAAAATGTAATATATATGTACTAGTCACAATTGGAATACATTCTAGTCAGAACTGAATAGTTGATATCTAAATGACAGATCCCCATAGAAGTCAATGGCAAAAAAAAAAATGTCTTACTAGTAACAAAAGAATAGTTACTAGTCACTATTGAAATAAGTACTAGTATCTAATGAATAAGTACTAGTATCTAATAATAAGTACTAGTAACTAATGAATAAGTACTAGTAACTAATGAATAAGTACTAGTAACTAATGAACAAGTACTAGTATCTAATGATTAAGTACTAGTACCAATTTAATAGCAACTACAATCTAATGAATAAGTACTAGTAACGAATGAATATGCACTAGTATCTAATAAATAAGGACTAGTATGTAATGAATAAGTACTAGTAGCTTTAAAAAGATACTGTGTGTGTGTGTGTGTGTGTGTGTGTGTGTGTGTGTGTGTGTGTGTGTGTGTGTGTGTGTGTGTGTGTGTGTGTGTGTGTGTGTGTGTGTGTGTGTGTGTGTGTGTGCGTGTAGGGGAGGGGGGCTAGATTAACCATTTCACTGCTGTGTGGTTTGGCCTGCATTGAAAAGGAAAATAAATGTCTTAAGCCTTGTATTTTTTAAATAAGTTTTATTAATAAAGTAAAGGCATATAACCAGTTTAATTGTAGTGCATTAACAATAGTTTTATATAATTAGTTTATTAATTAAATTAACTTGGTCCATAAACTTGGTCTGAAAATTTGGTCCATAAATCAAACACACTTGCATGTATACTATGTACTATAATAATATAACACTTGGTACACATATAGATCTAATCTGGCCGTACAACTTTCGTGCTCTATGTTTTAAGCCAGCCCAACAGAAAGTGGGCTATTTTGGTCTGAATGTGGATGTTTTGCAAAACCAGCTTGTACATTTTTACTCACTCCTCTTAAGTGGTTTATTTTATTCCCACCAAACTTTTTCAACATGATGAAAATACATTAAAGATGCTAAATTGTGAACGCATAATGAATATCTCAAATGGTTTTGCTATGGTGAGGGATTAAAGTAATGTAAAAAAGAATCAGGAAACGTCTCATATCTTTCTAAAATGTAATTATACACCATTTAGTTTTATATAAAATTATACAAAAATATTACAACTAAACACATTTTATTCTTTTTTTTTCAATTCAAGAAGTATGAAAAAGTTTAAAACAGGCTATTTAGTGCTATCTGAAAAAATCATTCATAGGGCTATACTGCCCTCTTGTGTCCAAAATGATATCAACATAGTACATAAAACTATTTTATCAGGTATGCCTACTGTATTTATATATAAATATATTAGGTATATGGCTGTGATGATATTTTCCCACCGGTTAACCGACGTGTGACACCAGCGAGGGCTTCTAAATCACTAATATAAAAGTGAAAGTAAGTACGGACGTCTGCACGGACATTGATTATGGTGGCGCTCGCAGTGCGCTGGAATGAATTCCTATGAAAGTTAAGTTTTTTTAGAAATTAACTAAAAAACGTTCGCTCTGTTCTGCTCACTCCTCGCGTTGGACGCGCACCGTTACATTTACATTTATTCATTTAGCTGAAGCTTTTATCCAAAGCGACTTACAATTGCTATGTATGTCAGAGGTCGCACGTCTCTGGAGCAATTAGGGGTTAAGTGTATTGCTCAGGGACACATTGGTGTCTCACAGTGGATTCGAACCCGGGTCTCTCACACCAAAGGCATGTGTCTTATCCACTGCGCCATCACCACCCGTTATGAATGCCTGTGCAGCCGTGAGCTTTTTTGCTTGAAATTATTTTACAAAAACATGTGCTATATTTCAGATCAATATATTTGTTTTCCTAAAAATTATTCTCATCTGAATTATAAAATATGTATTTTTGTATATGTAGTTTTTGTTCTGTTATATATGTATTTTTGATATGTGCCCTCGATGCGCACTTTTGCAGAGCCCACACTGATGCAAACTCTACAGCACACTTCTTTTCGACAGTCAAAGCAGGGTTACGTTTTTGCACGTCGTGCACAATAACCCTAAAGGCACCGGGGTTGCGGCTTGTTTTTATATATATATATATATATATATATATATATATATATATATAAATATAGCTGCGAGCAGCGATGAAGGGCCAAAGCCGGCGGTACCGCCACCCTGGTGCACCAGGGTTGCGGTGCCACCGGCTTGGGCCCGTAATCGCTGCTTGCAGCTATATTTATTATTATTATTCTTTATTATTATTTTACTACCTTTTGGGCACTTTTGGGGGCCTTAATATGCTCGAAAACTCTTGAAACTTTGCACACGGGTCAGAACCCGCGGCCATCAGGGCCGGGCTGAAGATGGTACCCGGGCGTGGCAGGGGGGCTCGACAGCGCCCCCTGGAATGGTGTTTGAACACTTGTCCATATATCAAACACGCTTGCATGTAATAATCTGAAACTCGGTACACTTATAGATCTCATCGGGCCGAACAACTTTCGCGCTCTAAGTTTTACGTCAGCCCAACAGGAAGTGGGTTATTATGGGTTGTTTGGAAAGTCATTTTCTATATTTTTCTTATGACTATTTGAGCAATTTTGGGGCCCTTAACGTGCTCAAAAACTCTTGAAACTTTGCACACGGGTCAGAACCCGCGGCCATCAGGGCCGGGCTGAAGCTGGTATCTGGGCGTGGCAGGGGGGCTCGACAGCGCCCCCTGGAACGGGGTCCGAAAACTTGGTCCATAAATCAAACACGCTTGCATGTAATAATATGAAACTCGGTACACATATAGATCTCATCGGTTCATATATCCTTTGTACTTTTACTTTTTACCCCAGCCCAACAGGAAGTTGGCTATTATGGTTTGTTTGGAAGCGTATGCCCCTGGAATTCGATATACTCCTCCTAGAGAATTCAACCAATCGCCACGAAACTCGGTCAGCATGAAGTCAAGACATTGAGGATGAAAAATTGCCAGGGGATTTTTGATATCTCGAACGGTTTGGCCGTGGCGAGGAAACTAATTTATGGCGAATAATGGAAACAGGAAGTGTGTTATAACTTCTGCATACATTAACTGATCTTGATGAAACTTCAACAGTGTGTTCGCTGTAAGAGGCCGATCACATGGATGTGACTATTGTGAGTCAAAGTTATAGCGCCACCAACTGGCAGCAGGAAGTGTGTCACTTTCAAAATGCTTTGAAATCACCCTCTTATTTTTACCCGATTTGCTTCAAACTTGATGTGTATAATGTAGACACTCGCCAGATGTAGACCTGTGAAAGGATTATTGATATCTTAGATACTGTTGCCATGACAACGCAGCAAACTTTAATATTCTTTTTGGATGCTTTTGAGACTCTTAGCATGCCTGAAATTGCTTAAAATTGCATGAAACTCGACAGACAGATCACATTTATTAGCCAGTAGACATGTGCAAAGTTTCAGAAACGGGCGTGGTGCAGGGACTCAGTAGCGCCACCTTTTGACAAAAGAGGGGGAGTTAGGTCTATAGTTTTACCTACAATCATAAAACTCGGTACGCATATTGTTCAGATCAAACTGGACAACTTTCTAATTAACTGTCATTAGCTCAGACCAAGAGGAAGTCAGATATTTTAGTTTGAATGTGGATGTTTCTGAGAAATTTCTCTCCCTCTCTCTCCGTCTCTGTGTGTGAGGGATTTGTGTATTGCTTTTAATGGATTTCAAGGTTTCAGGGGCTTTTGGGGCTCTTAACGTGCTCAAAAACTCTTGCAATTTTGCACACAGGTCAGAACCCACGGCCATCAGGGCCGGGCTGAAGCTGGTACCCGGGCGTGGCAGGGGGGCTCAACAGCGCCCCCTTGAACGGGATCCGACTATTTGGTCCATATATCAAACACGCTTGCATCAATTAATATGAAACTCAGTACACATATAGATCTCATCGGGCCGAACATCTTTCCCCCGGTCAAGTTTTACGCCAGCCCAACAGGAATTCGGCTATTTTGGGTTGTTTGGAAAATGTTTGCTGTGGAATTTAAAGTACTCCTCCTAGGCAATTCATTCAATCATCGCCAAACTCGGTGTGCATGAAGTCAAGACTTTGAGGATGCTAAATTGCGGACGGATTTTTGATATCTCGAACGATTTGGCCGCGGCGAGGAAATGAATTTCCATGACTAAAATAGGACATATAAAGTGTGTTATAACTTAGTTAGTTTTACCTACAGTTACAAAACTCAGCGTGTATATTCTTCTCCTCAAGCTGAACAAATTTCTAATTTACAGCCATTAGCTCAGACCAACAGAAAGTCAGATATTGTAGTTTGAATGTGGACATTTTCTCTCTCTCTCTCTCTCTCTCTGAGCCAATATGGCAAGCCGTTTTAACATTTAATCATTTTAACCTACTAGTCTCTATTTTCATGCTACTAGTACTTATTTTTTAGATACTAGTATATATTCAATTAAGTACTAGTACTTATTCATTAGCGACTAGTGCTTGTTCTTTAGTACTAGTGCCTATTCTTTAGATACTATTGCTTATTCTTTAGATATTCTTTTGAATATGTATTAGAAGCTAATGAATAAGTTCTGGTATCTATTTAATAGGTACTAGTATCTAATGACTTAGTACTAGTGTTTATTGAATAAATACTAGTATTTATTAATAGGTACTAGTATCTAAAAAATAAGTACTAGTACCTAATGAATAACTACTAAAATGTAATATATATGTACTAGTCACAATTGGAATACATTCTAGTCAGAACTGAATAGTTGATATCTAAATGACAGATCCCCATAGAAGTCAATGGCAAAAAAAAAAAATGTCTTACTAGTAACAAAAGAATAGTTACTAGTCACTATTGAAATAAGTACTAGTATCTAATGAATAAGTACTAGTATCTAATAATAAGTACTAGTAACTAATGAATAAGTACTAGTAACTAATGAATAAGTACTAGTAACTAATGAACAAGTACTAGTATCTAATGATTAAGTACTAGTACCAATTTAATAGCAACTACAATCTAATGAATAAGTACTAGTAACGAATGAATATGCACTAGTATCTAATAAATAAGGACTAGTATGTAATGAATAAGTACTAGTATCTTTAAAAAGATACTGTGTGTGTGTGTGTGTGTGTGTGTGTGTGTGTGTGTGTGTGTGTGTGTGTGTGTGTGTGTGTGTGTGTGTGTGTGTGTGTGTGTGTGTGTGTGTGCGTGTAGGGGAGGGGGGCTAGATTAACCATTTCACTGCTGTGTGGTTTGGCCTGCATTGAAAAGGAAAATAAATGTCTTAAGCCTTGTATTTTTTAAATAAGTTTTATTAATAAAGTAAAGGCATATAACCAGTTTAATTGTAGTGCATTAACAATAGTTTTATATAATTAGTTTATTAATTAAATTAACTTGGTCCATAAACTTGGTCTGAAAATTTGGTCCATAAATCAAACACACTTGCATGTATACTATGTACTATAATAATATAACACTTGGTACACATATAGATCTAATCTGGCCGTACAACTTTCGTGCTCTATGTTTTAAGCCAGCCCAACAGAAAGTGGGCTATTTTGGTCTGAATGTGGATGTTTTGCAAAACCAGCTTGTACATTTTTACTCACTCCTCTTAAGTGGTTTATTTTATTCCCACCAAACTTTTTCAACATGATGAAAATACATTAAAGATGCTAAATTGTGAACGCATAATGAATATCTCAAATGGTTTTGCTATGGTGAGGGATTAAAGTAATGTAAAAAAGAATCAGGAAACGTCTCATATCTTTCTAAAATGTAATTATACACCATTTAGTTTTATATAAAATTATACAAAAATATTACAACTAAACACATTTTATTCTTTTTTTTTCAATTCAAGAAGTATGAAAAAGTTTAAAACAGGCTATTTAGTGCTATCTGAAAAAATCATTCATAGGGCTATACTGCCCTCTTGTGTCCAAAATGATATCAACATAGTACATAAAACTATTTTATCAGGTATGCCTACTGTATTTATATATAAATATATTAGGTATATGGCTGTGATGATATTTTCCCACCGGTTAACCGACGTGTGACACCAGCGAGGGCTTCTAAATCACTAATATAAAAGTGAAAGTAAGTACGGACGTCTGCACGGACATTGATTATGGTGGCGCTCGCAGTGCGCTGGAATGAATTCCTATGAAAGTTAAGTTTTTTTAGAAATTAACTAAAAAACGTTCGCTCTGTTCTGCTCACTCCTCGCGTTGGACGCGCACCGTTACATTTACATTTATTCATTTAGCTGACGCTTTTATCCAAAGCGACTTACAATTGCTATGTATGTCAGAGGTCGCACGCCTCTGGAGCAATTAGGTGTTAAGTGTCTTGCTCAGGGACACATTGGTGTCTCACAGTGGATTCGAACCCGGGTCTCTCACACCAAAGGCATGTGTCTTATCCACTGCGCCATCACCACCCGTTATGAATGCCTGTGCAGCCGTGAGCTTTTTTGCTTGAAATTATTTTACAAAAACATGTGCTATATTTCAGATCAATATATTTGTTTTCCTAAAAATTATTCTCATCTGAATTATAAAATATGTATTTTTGTATATGTAGTTTTTGTTCTGTTATATATGTATTTTTGATATGTGCCCTCGATGCGCACTTTTGCAGAGCCCACACTGATGCAAACTCTACAGCACACTTCTTTTCGACAGTCAAAGCAGGGTTACGTTTTTGCACGTCGTGCACAATAACCCTAAAGGCACCGGGGTTGCGGCTTGTTTTTATATATATATATATATATATATAAATATAGCTGCGAGCAGCGATGAAGGGCCAAAGCCGGCGGTACCGCCACCCTGGTGCACCAGGGTTGCGGTGCCACCGGCTTGGGCCCGTAATCGCTGCTTGCAGCTATATTTATTATTATTATTCTTTATTATTATTTTACTACCTTTTGGGCACTTTTGGGGGCCTTAACGTGCTCGAAAACTCTTGAAACTTTGCACACGGGTCAGAACCCGCGGCCATCAGGGCCGGGCTGAAGATGGTACCCGGGCGTGGCAGGGGGGCTCGACAGCGCCCCCTGGAATGGTGTTTGAACACTTGTCCATATATCAAACACGCTTGCATGTAATAATCTGAAACTCGGTACACTTATAGATCTCATCGGGCCGAACAACTTTCGCGCTCTAAGTTTTACGTCAGCCCAACAGGAAGTGGGTTATTATGGGTTGTTTGGAAAGTCATTTTCTATATTTTTCTTACGACTATTTGAGCAATTTTGGGGCCCTTAACGTGCTCAAAAACTCTTGAAACTTTGCACACGGGTCAGAACCCGCGGCCATCAGGGCCGGGCTGAAGCTGGTACCCGGGCATGGCAGGGGGGCTCGACAGCGCCCCCTGGAACGGGGTCCGAAAACTTGGTCCATAAATCAAACACGCTTGCATGTAATAATATGAAACTCGGTACACATATAGATCTCATCGGTTCATATATCCTTTGTACTTTTACTTTTTACCCCAGCCCAACAGGAAGTCGGCTATTATGGTTTGTTTGGAAGCGTATGCCCCTGGAATTCGATATACTCCTCCTAGAGAATTCAACCAATCGCCACGAAACTCGGTCAGCATGAAGTCAAGACATTGAGGATGAAAAATTGCCAGGGGATTTTTGATATCTCGAACGGTTTGGCCGTGGCGAGGAAACTAATTTATGGCGAATAATGGAAACAGGAAGTGTGTTATAACTTCTGCATACATTAACTGATCTTGATGAAACTTCAACAGTGTGTTCGCTGTAAGAGGCCGATCACATGGATGTGACTATTGTGAGTCAAAGTTATAGCGCCACCAACTGGCAGCAGGAAGTGTGTCACTTTCAAAATGCTTTGAAATCACCCTCTTATTTTTACCCGATTTGCTTCAAACTTGATGTGTGTAATGTAGACACTCGCCAGATGTAGACCTGTGAAAGGATTATTGATATCTTAGATACTGTTGCCATGGCAACGCAGCAAACTTTAATATTCTTTTTGGATGCTTTTGAGACTCTTAGCATGCCTGAAATTGCTTAAAATTGCATGAAACTCGACAGACAGATCACATTTATTAGCCAGTAGACATGTGCAAAGTTTCAGAAACGGGCGTGGTGCAGGGACTCAGTAGCGCCACCTTTTGACAAAAGAGGGGGAGTTAGGTCTATAGTTTTACCTACAATCATAAAACTCGGTACGCATATTGTTCAGATCAAACTGGACAACTTTCTAATTAACTGTCATTAGCTCAGACCAAGAGGAAGTCAGATATTTTAGTTTGAATGTGGATGTTTCTGAGAAATTTCTCTCCCTCTCTCTCCGTCTCTGTGTGTGAGGGATTTGTGTATTGCTTTTAATGGATTTCAAGGTTTCAGGGGCTTTTGGGGCTCTTAACGTGCTCAAAAACTCTTGCAATTTTGCACACAGGTCAGAACCCACGGCCATCAGGGCCGGGCTGAAGCTGGTACCCGGGCGTGGCAGGGGGGCTCAACAGCGCCCCCTTGAACGGGATCCGACTATTTGGTCCATATATCAAACACGCTTGCATCAATTAATATGAAACTCAGTACACATATAGATCTCATCGGGCCGAACATCTTTCCCCCGGTCAAGTTTTACGCCAGCCCAACAGGAATTCGGCTATTTTGGGTTGTTTGGAAAACGTTTGCTGTGGAATTTAAAGTACTCCTCCTAGGCAATTCATTCAATCATCGCCAAACTCGGTGTGCATGAAGTCAAGACTTTGAGGATGCTAAATTGCGGACGGATTTTTGATATCTCGAACGATTTGGCTGCGGCGAGGAAATGAATTTGCATGACTAAAATAGGACATATAAAGTGTGTTATAACTTAGTTAGTTTTACCTACAGTTACAAAACTCAGCGTGTATATTCTTCTCCTCAAGCTGAACAAATTTCTAATTTACAGCCATTAGCTCAGACCAACAGAAAGTCAGATATTGTAGTTCGAATGTGGACATTTTCTCTCTCTCTCTCTCTGAGCCAATATGGCAAGCCGTTTTAACATTTAATCATTTTAACCTACTAGTCTCTATTTTCATGCTACTAGTACTTATTTTTTAGATACTAGTATCTATTCAATTAAGTACTAGTACTTATTCATTAGCGACTAGTGCTTGTTCTTTAGTACTAGTGCCTATTCTTTAGATACTATTGCTTATTCTTTAGATATTCTTTTGAATATGTATTAGAAGCTAATGAATAAGTTCTGGTATCTATTTAATAGGTACTAGTATCTAATGACTTAGTACTAGTGTTTATTGAATAAATACTAGTATTTATTAATAGGTACTAGTATCTAAAAAATAAGTACTAGTACCTAATGAATAACTACTAAAATGTAATATATATGTACTAGTCACAATTGGAATACATTCTAGTCAGAACTGAATAGTTGATATCTAAATGACAGATCCCCATAGAAGTCAATGGCAAAAAAAAAATGTCTTACTAGTAACAAAAGAATAGTTACTAGTCACTATTGAAATAAGTACTAGTATCTAATAATAAGTACTAGTAACTAATGAATAAGTACTAGTAACTAATGAATAAGTACTAGTAACTAATGAACAAGTACTAGTATCTAATGATTAAGTACTAGTACCAATTTAATAGCAACTACAATCTAATGAATAAGTACTAGTAACGAATGAATATGCACTAGTATCTAATAAATAAGGACTAGTATGTAATGGATAAGTACTAGTATCTTTAAAAAGATACTGTGCGTGCGTGCGTGCGTGTGCGTGTGTGTGTGTAGGGGAGGGGGGCTAGATTAACCATTTCACTGCTGTGTGGTTTGGCCTGCATTGAAAAGGAAAATAAATGTCTTAAGCCTTGTATTTTTTAAATAAGTTTTATTAATAAAGTAAAGGCATATAACCAGTTTAATTGTAGTGCATTAACAATTGTTTTATATAATTAGTTTATTAATTAAATTAACTTGGTCCATAAACTTGGTCTGAAAATTTGGTCCATAAATCAAACACACTTGCATGTATACTATGTACTATAATAATATAACACTTGGTACACATATTGATCTAATCTGGCCGTACAACTTTCGTGCTCTATGTTTTAAGCCAGCCCAACAGAAAGTGGGCTATTTTGGTCTGAATGTGGATGTTTTGCAAAACCAGCTTGTACATTTTTACTCACTCCTCTTAAGTGGTTTATTTTATTCCCACCAAACTTTTTCAACATGATGAAAATACATTAAAGATGCTAAATTGTGAACGCATAATGAATATCTCAAATGGTTTTGCTATGGTGAGGGATTAAAGTAATGTAAAAAAGAATCAGGAAACGTCTCATATCTTTCTAAAATGTAATTATACACCATTTAGTTTTGTATTTCTTTATTATTATTAGGGCCCAAGCCTTGAAAAGGCGAAGGCCCTATTGTTTTCCTAAGGATTATTATTAGGGCCCAAGCCCTGAAAGGGCGCAGAGCCCTATTGTTTTCCTTAGGATTATTATTTTTTTTTCTTTTTAGGGCCCAAGCCTTGAAAAGGCGAAAGCCCTATTGTTTTCCTAAGGATTATTCTTTATTATTAGGGCCCAAGCCCTGAAAGGGCGAAGAGCCCTATTGTTTTCCTTAGGATTATTTTTAGGGCCCAAGCCCTGAAAGGGCGAAGAGCCCTATTGTTTTCCTTAGGATTATTTTTTTATTTTTTTTTTTATTTTTTTTTTCTTACGACTATTCGGGCACTTTTGGGGCCCTTAACGTGCCCGAAAACTCTTGAAACTTTGCCCGTGGGTCAGAACCCGCGGCCATCAGGGTCGGGCTGAAGATGGTACCCGGGCATGGCAGGGGGGCTAGACAGCGCCCCCTGGAACGGGGTCCGAAATCTTGGTCCATAAATCAAACACGCTTGCATGTAAGAATATGAAACTCGGTACACATATAGATCTCATCGGTTCATATATACTTCATACTCTTACTTTTTACCCCAGCCCAACAGGAAGTCGGCTATTTAGGGTTGTTTGTAAAATGCATGCAATGGAATTTAAAGTACTTCTCCTAGAGAATTCAAAGAAATGGCACAAAACTCGGTCAGCATGAAGTCAATACATTGAGGATGAAAAATTGCCAGGGGATTTTTGATATCTCGAACGGTTTGGCTGTGGCGAGGAAACGAAATTATGGCGAGAAACGTGAAACAGGAAGTGTGTTATAACTTCAGCATACATTAACTGATCTTGATGAAACTTCAGCAGTGTGTTCGCTGTAAGAGGCCGATCACATGGATGTGACTATTGTGAGTCAAAGTCATAGCGCCACCAACTGGCAGCAGGAAGTGTGTCACTTTCAAAATGCTTTGAAATCACCCTATTATTTTTACCCGATTTGCTTCAAACTTCATCTGTATAATGTAAACACACGCCAGATGTAGACCTGTGAAAGGATTATTTAATATCTAAGATAATGTTGCCATGGCAACGCATCAAACTTTAATATTCTTGTTTGATGCTTTTGAGACTCTTAGCATGCTTGAAATTGCATGAAACTCGATAGACACATCACATTTATTAGCCAGTAGACATGTGCAAAGTTTCAGAAACGGGCGTGGTGCAGGGGCTCAGTAGCGCCCCCTTTTGACAAAAGTGGGGGGGTTAGTTTTATCTACAGTAACAAAACTCGGTATGTATATTGTACTCTTCAAGCCGGACAACTTTCTAATTTAAAGTCATTAGCTCAGACCAACAGGAAGTCAGATATTTTGGTTTGAATGTGGATGTTTTGGAGAATTTTCTCTTCCTCTCTCTCTGACCCTACGTCTCTCCGTGTGTTTGAGGGGAGGGGGGTTTGTCTGCTGAGTGAGAATGCTTTTATTTTTGTTTTTCAAGGTTTTGGGGCCCTTAACGTGCTTGAAAACTCTTGAAACTTTGCACACAGGTCAGAACCCGCGGCCATCAGGGCCGGGCTGAAGCTGGTACCCGGGCGTGGCAGGGGGGCTCGACAGCGCCCCCTGGAATGCGATTCAAACACTTGTCCATATATCAAACATGCTTGCATGTAATAATATGAAACTCGGTACATATTTAGATCTCATCGGGCCGAACAACTTTCGTGCTCTAAGTTTAACGACAGCTTAACAGGAAGTCAGCTATTATGGGTTGTTTGGAAAATGCATGCTTTTATTTTTTATATACTTCTCCTAGAAAATTAATCCAAACACCACGAAACTCGGTCAGCATGAAGTCAAGACACTGAGGATGATAAATTGCCAGCGGATTTTTGATATCTCGAACGGTTTGGCTGTGGCGAGGAAATGAATTTATGACTAAAAAAGGACACATAAAGTGTGTTATAACTTAGTTCGTTTTACCTACAGTTTACAAAACTTGGCATGTATATTGTTCTCTTCAAGCCGAACAACTTTCTAATTTACAGTTATTAGCTCTGACCAACAGAAAGTCAGATATTGTGGTTTGAATGTGGATTCTGAGAATTTTCTCTCCCTCTCTCTGACAGAGAGAGTGTTCCCTGCCACTCTCTGTGTGTGTGTGTGTGTCTGTGTAGGGAGGGTGAGAAGGAGGGGGGGGGGGGTCTCTTCGGGTGATATTACATATGTGACTGAGGATGTTGTGTTTTATTGCGAGTGTACACAAATATAAGTGAACAGTTTGCAGTCTGAATGATGTCCTGTATGAAAAAAATGACGGAGTATGTTTCCACTGTTCACACACACACACAGTTGGATCGCGACCGCGCCTCTCTCTCTCACACACACGCGCGCACACACACACACACAGTTCGATCGCGCCCGCGCCTCTCTCTCTCTCACACACACACACACAGTTTGATGGCGCGCGCCTCTCTCTTAAGCTGGAGTGTGTGTGTGCGCGAGAGAGAGGCGCGCTGGCGCGATCGAACTGTGTGTGTTTGTGTGTGTGTGTGTGTGTGAGAGAGAGAGAGAGAGAGAGAGAGAGAGAGAGAGAGAGAGAGAGAGAGGCGCGGGTGCGATCGAACTGTGTGTGTGAGAGAGAGAGAGAGAGAGAGAGAGAGAGGCGCTGAAATCATTTTATACGGAAATCAATTATTTATAATTCAGATGAGAATAAAGTTAGTGTTAATGAAAATTAAGGAACATTTAGTTTTTCTGTTCTGAATATCATTAAAAAAGAAAAGGCAGAGACAACATAATGATAAATAATCTTAAGATATTATATCGTATGCTATGTGTTGTGAATACACCCATGTTAAACATTAAAATTTACTTCCATTGCATATCGTAGAACTCATAAGCGTAAAATATAATTACATTAATAAACCTGTACAAAGACCTCCAGATAAATACTGGGCTTCTATATTTACACATTTAAGTGCTGCAAAACATATTGAGCTATGACATCCTACGACATTAAAAATTATTCTATATTTAAATTATCTCATATATGTAGCTATTGTGGTTCACGATCATAGGCCCTGTCCCAAATGGCACACTTCATATGAATTTTCGGTCTTGTTGTATAGTTATTTCATGTGTCCGTTAAATCCATGAGACTGTAGGGTGTCTCATTTTTCATTTTAGGTTTTAGAAGGTTTTTCACGCATACTTTGTGGTTGATATATGCCCTCGATGCGCACTTTTGCAGAGCCCACACTGATGCAAGCTCTACAGCACACAACAGTCAAAGCAGGGTTATGTTTTTGCACGTCGTGCACAATAACCCTAAAGGCACCGGGGTGGCGGCTTGTTTATATATATATATATATATATATATATATAGCTGCGAGCAGCGATGAAGGGCCAAAGCCGGTGGCACCACCATCCCGGTGCCTTTAGGTAACTAAAGGCACCGGGGTTGCGGTGCCACCGGCTTGGGCCCGTAATCGCTGCTCACAGCTATATTTATTCTTTATTATTATTATTTTACTACCTTTTGGGCACTTTTGGGGGCCTTAACGTGCTCAAAAACTCTTGAAACTTTGCACACGGGTCAGAACCCGCGGCCATCAGGGCCGGACTGAAGATGGTACCCGGGTGTGGCAGGGGGGCTCGACAGCGCCCCCTGGAACGGGATTCGAAAACATGTCCATATATCAAACACGCTTGCATGAATTAATATGAAAATCGGTACACATATAGATCTCATCGTTTCATATATCCTTCGTACTCTTACTTTTTACGCCAGCCCAACAGGAAGTCGGCTATTATGGGTTGTTTGGAAACTCGTGCTCAGGAATTTGAAACACTTCTCCTAGGGAATTCACCCGATCGTCACCAAACTCGGTGTGCATGAAGTCAAGACATTGAGGATGAAAAATTGCCAGGGGATTTTTGATATCTCGAACGGTTTGGCCGTGGCGAGGAAACAAATTTATGGCGAATAATGGAAACAGGAAGTGTGTTATCACTTCTGCATACATTGACTGATCTTGATGAAACTTCAGCAGTGTGTTCGCTGTAAGAGACCGATCACATGGATGTGACTATTGTGAGTCAAAGTTATAGCGCCACCAACTGGCAGCAGGAAGTGTGTCACTTTCAAAATGCTTTGAAATCACCCTCTTATTTTTACCCAATTTGCTTAAAAGTTTATGTGTATAATGTAAACACACGGCAGATTTAGACCTGTGAAAGGATTACTGATATCTTAGATACTGTTGCCGTGGTAACGCATCAGAGTTTAAGATTCTTTTTTGATGCTTTTGAGACTCTTAGCATTCTTGAAATTGCATGAAACTCGACAGACACATCACATTTATTAGCCAGTAGACATGTGCAAATTTTCAGAAACGGGCGTGGTGCAGGGGCTCAGTAGCGCCACCTTTTGACAAAAGAGGGGGAGTTAGGTCTATACTTTTATCTACAATCTTAAAACTCAGTATGTACATTGTTCATATCGAGCTGGACAACTTTCTAATTTAAAGTCATTAGCTCAGACCAACAGGAAGTCAGATATTTTGGTTTGAATGTGGATGTTTTGGAGAATTTTCTCTTCCTCTCTCTCTGACCCTACGTCTCTCCGTGTGTTTGAGGGGAGGGGGGTTTGTCTGCTGAGTGAGAATGCTTTTATTTTTGTTTTTCAAGGTTTTGGGGCCCTTAACATGCTCGAAAACTCTTGAAACTTTGCACACAGGTCAGAACCCGCGGCCATCAGGGCCGGGCTGAAGATGGTACTCGGGCGTGGCAGGGGGGCTCGACAGCGCCACCTGGAATGGGATTCGAACACTTGTCCATATATCAAACATGCTTGCATGTAATAATATGAAACTCGGTACACTTATAGATCTCATCGGGCCGAACAACTTTCGTGCTCTAAGTTTTACGACAGCTCAACAGGAAGTCAGCTATTATGGGTTGTTTGGAAAATGCATGCTTTTATTTTTGATATACTTCTATTAGAGAATTAATCCAAACGCCACGAAACTCGGTCAGCGTGAAGTCAAGACATTGAGGATGCTAAATTGCGGATGGATTTTTGATATCTCGAACGGTTTTGCCGTGGCAAGGAAATTAATTTATGACTAAAAAAGGACACATAAAGTGTGTTATAACTTAGATAATTTTACCTACAGTTACAAAACTTGGCGTATATAATGTTCTCATCAAGCCGAACAACTTTCTAATTTACATCCTTTAGCTCCGACCAACAGAAAGTCAGATATTGTGGCTTGAATGTGGATTCTGAGAATTTTCTCTCCCTCTCTCTGACAGAGAGAATGCACCCTGCCATTCTTTATGTGTGTGTGTCTGTGTGTCTGTGTGAGGAGGGGGAGGGGGGGGGTCTCTTCGGGTGATAGTTTAAACACAAATTCATACATAGGGCCATACTTGTGTCCAAAATTGTATTTATACGCACTTTTATTTATTTATTACATGTATTACGCACACACACACACACACACAGTTCGATCACGCCCGCGCCTCTCTCTCTCTCTCTCTCACACACACACACAGTCTCTCTCTCTCTCACACACACACACACAGTTCGATCGCGCCCGCGTCTCTCTCTCTCTCACACACACACACACACACACACACACACACAGTTCGATCGCGCCCGCGCTTCTCTCTCTCTCACACACACACACACAGCTCGATCGCGCCCGCGTCTCTCTCTCTCTCTCTCTCTCTCTCTCTCTCTCTCTCTCTCTCTCTCTCTCTCTCTCACACACACACACACACACACACACACACACACAGTTCGATCGCGGCTCTCTCTCTCTCACGCACACACACAGTTCGATCGCGCCCACGCCTCTGTCTCTCTCTCTCTCACACACACTTTGCAATGATGTTGTCCTCTATGAACAAAATGACGGAGTATGTTTTTGTTTCCACTGTTCGATCGCGCCCACGCCTCACACACACACACACACACACACACACACACACACACACACACACACACACACACACACACACACACACAAACACACACACAACATATAAACAGTTGTGTACTTTTTTTTTTTTAGAATTCTTTGATGAACATAAAGTTAAAAACAACAGCATTTATTTGAAATAGAATATTTTGTAACATTATAAATGTCTTTACTGTCACTTTTTATCAATTTAATTCCTCCTTGATGAATAAAAGTATTGATCCATTTTATTTATTTCCCCCAAAAAAAAAAAAAAAAATTCTTACTGACCCCAAAGTTTTGAACGGTAGTGTTTAATGTTACAAAAGATTATTTTTCAGATAAATGCTGTTCTTTTGAACTTTCTATTCATCAAAGTATCCTGAAATAAAAATGTAAATAACTGTTTTCAACATTGATGATAATGAAAAATGTTTCTTGAGCATCAAATCATCATATTATACTGATTTCTGAAGGATCATGTGACACTGAAGACTGGAGTAATGATGCTGAAAATTCAGCTTTGATCACAGGAATAATTTACACTTTACTATATATTTACATAGAAAACAGCTGATTTACATTGAAATATTATTTCACAATATTACTGGGTTTGTTTTGTATTTTTAATCAAATAAATGCAGCCTTGGTGAGCATAAGTGACTTCTTTTAAAAACATTAAAAATCTTACCGACCCCAAACTTTTGAACGGCAGTGTATATATTTATAGCTACGAGCAGCGTTTACGGGCCAAAGCCGGTGGCACCGCAACCCCGGTTATAGCGCCACCAACTGGCAGCATGAAGTGTGTCACTTTCAAAATGATTTGAAATCACCCTCTTATTTTTACCTGATTTGCTTCAAACTTCACTACTATAATGTAAACACACGGCAGATGTAGACCTGACCTTTCAGAAGGTTGCTCACACATACTTTGTGATTGATATGTGCCCTCGATGCGCACTTTTGCAGAGCCCACACCAATGCAAGCTCTACAGCACACTTCTTTTCGACACTCAAAGCAGGGTTACGTTTTTTTGCATGTCGTGCACAATAACCCTAAAGGCACCAGGGTGGCGGTGCCACCGGCTTTTTATATATATATATATATATATATATATATATATATAGCTGCGAGCAGCGATGAAGGGCCAAAGGCGGCGGCACCGCCACCCCGGTGCCTTTAGGTAACTAAAGGCACCGGGGTTGCGGTGCCACCGGCTTGGGCCCGTAATCGCTGCTCGCAGCTATATTTATATATATATATATATATATATATATATATATATATATATATATATATAATGGTTTATTTTTAAAAAAAAATTCCCGGGGGGGGGGAACTCTCCCCCCCTAGGGAGAGCACCCCCACATAATAAATCCCAATTTAACCCCTGCTAATACTAAAGGTTTTGTGGGAAAAAAGTAGAAGACTTGTCTAAGTCTGTGAAATAAACTGTTAAAATGGATTTGATGATCACTAGTGATTGTAGGTAGACTGTGTACAGTTGAGACATGAGTACAGTTGAGACACTTTAAATAACTTGAGTGCGCAGCAAGCACAAGTTGTGATTTTTGCTGTGCACATGTGTATTAGTGTCCTCTTTGATCCAACTTTGATCATGCGAAATTTTAACAACGTAAACATATCCGATCCGAAGATATCAGCAAAAGTTTTTTTCTAAGATAAGACTTTCACTTCACCATGCACACTCCACAATGAGTAGCTTAGTATCCTTATGTGACTGTTAAACGTAACTGGTATCATCACAAACGTTATTCTGTGCCCTAAAAACTGGCATATTTCATGGTATTGTGTCATGCAACATATCATTGCAAAATCTAGAGAAATATGTGCGAGGTGACCAGCGGGATAAGTTGAGACGTGTGTATCTGTACCCTGATAGATTTATATTAGGAAACACCATAGGGAAACACACTGTTTAGTTGTTCAGTGTTATGATAACATAGTAGTCCAATCACATATTTAAACTCCTCCCCCTTTGAGCTCTGAGCGCGCGTGCAGTGTCAGTGTGTATCTGTCAAAATAGTCAGAGATGGAGAAGAAACGCAAGGAATGTGCAGAGAAATAGCGTGAAAAAAAGAAACGGGCCCTTCAAGTGTCTGATGAGGATATTGAGGAGGATCCCCCGAACCCCACTAAAGGGACAGAAGTCCACCCACCACAGATTTACCAAAAAGCATTTGTCAAACACTGGTATTGCTATGCCAATGCAGCTTATAGCTTGTTTTAGGATTCATCATTGTGGAGTAGTTCGATTGTATTTTACAATTAGTAGGCTAGTTATTTCATCTATTAACTCTTAATCATTCCTACTCACTCATTAGGCTACATGGCATTAGTGGTTTTAATAGGAGTTAGTATAGCCTACATATTCAGGGGCGTGAAAAGATCGGTTGTGTTTATGATTATTTGTAGTGGGCCAGTCTGGGCCAAAATGCCCGGGCCGATTTTTAGTCCCAGTCCAGCCCTGCATATGTATCGATAGTAGAAACATTGATCAGCAACGCTGCTATTGGCTGCTCACCGTGGCCAAAGAACGTGCTCAGTTTTTCTCATAGATATATATCTATGAGTTTTTCTCCGCAGCAGAACAAGAGTTATTGCTTGAAGGTTATGCTGAATTTGAAAGCTTAATTAAACGTGTGCAAAAGCCAGGAGAGAGGGCTGGCAAAAAGTAGCAGACAAATTAAGTTTGTAGTGACCAAGTTAAATGTTTTTATCACTTATACAGTATATATTTTTGTATTTTAATAATTTCTAAATAATTTATTACTTTGTTCATTGTAATGTCAGAGTCACCACCCCCACTACTAGAACAAGTAAAAGTGAAGTAGCCTAGAATATTTATACATAACGGTAATTTGTACTACTTATAGGCTACTAGTCTCTTTTAAAAAGGCACATTTAAAAATAAATGTTTACATGTTTATAAAAGCAACCAAGAAAAAGGCTGAGAAAAAAAGAAAAGAAAAACAAACAGGTGGTGGTCCTGCACCCCCACGTTATACCCAGGCAGAAGAGTTGGCCCTTGTGTTGAATGTGAACCGACCCATTGTGATGGGCATCCCTGGATTCAGCTCTTCCTCAGACCCACAGCAGGACCAGTAGCAGCAACACCTTCACTGCTGGTAAATTAACTTTAAATGATCTTAGTACACTGTAAAATAATTTGTTGCTGCATTAAATTAAGTAGGCCTATATAATCCAAATGGCTGGTCCAGTCATATCAACTGTTAAACCTTGAGTAGTAATGAATTGCTTTGACTTTGCTTTGACTACATGTAGTTAATGTAAAAAAAAGAATGTTGCCATGAGTTATTGATCACATCCCTCACACCCTTCCCCTCCCCCTCCCACTCCCATTGTACTTCATTGTAATGAAATTGTGTTTTTCTCTTTTGTGCAGTTTTAAACAATACACCAACACTTTTATCTGTTCCCAAGCAAGTGGTGGCTGAAGCATGTGCAGTACACTTTGTAATGCCCATTTTTCCCCCAATGCACATGACAGTGAAGAAACCCTCTCAGGTATCTGTAAGTGCATAAATAACTTTACTTAATTTACACTTGAGAACCTATTATTTCTAAATGCAATATGAGTTGCAGAAGTCCACATCTACAGAAAGGCCTACAGAAGAGTCTGCACAAAGCAGTGATACAGAGGTGGGCAGTGTTGTACATTTCCTTTTAATTTTTGTTGCATAAGGCATGTGTTGACAGGTTTACCCCAACCCCCCACCCCCACCCCTAGAAAATAGAGTATTTTGGGGAAAAAAACTTGACAACTTAAAGAAAAAAAAAATGGCACTAGAGATAGAGTTGCTTCAAAGGAACTTCAGAGTAACTGCTAATATATTATTTCACACAGAATACAATGCTGACCTTGCATAATATTTCTTATTGCAGGCAAAAGATGACTTGATCACTGGCTTTTCTTTACAAAGAACAATTAAAATAAAACTCAAAGAACTAAGCATATTTGTCTTGTCTTTTATTAAACATTTAATGAAATGTTTTATATTTTTTTCTGATGGTGGCAATGTTGTGTAATATGGCACATGCAATGTCACAGGCCGTGTCAGGTGCAACCCTCTGGCTTTTCACTGCAGACACTGAAATCTTCCCTTTAGTTGGCCAAAGTTCACTTCATTGTGTGCCCTTGTCCTGGCTAGAGCTGCATTGTAACTGATCTGGGGTTTGGGTCAGGGAATGGGGTCATACAACACCTGTCTCCAAGCAGGATCCAGTTGTAATCACCTGTATAATGTAAAAATGCAGTTCTGTTAGGATCAGCTAGTAAGCTTGATATTTATAATTTTCCTTACCACGTTCAAATAATGTGCATAAATGTGAATCTCTGAAAATTCTTGAGTCATGCACAGATCCTGGCCATTTTGCTTTCACAATTGTGATATGGAACATAGTCACACACCATCTAAGAGATTTTAGTCAGTTAACTGCCTTTTTTTAAATTTGATATAATATTACTAATCTGGAATATTACGAATCGTAATAGTAACTTGGCTGCACATTTACATTGTGAGCCTGAGCCCCCTTTCTGTTCACAAAATCCCCTTCGTTGAAGCCTTGAAGGGAACATGTGTGGAGTCTATGCACCAATCACGTTAGGGAAGCCTGAGTGACATATAGGCCTACTGTAAGTCATATTAATCGGCATTGTCATGATTGCATGGTCTTCATTAAAAATTATAAGGTAGCGACTTGCGTTAGCAAAAAAAAAAAAAAAAAAAAACCTGCTTTAGGCTACAATCTAGGGTCTTAAGTGGCTTGCAAAATGCAAACATTTTGTGCTGTTGTTAAAGCCCGACTCCGACGAGTCGAACATTAATGTGCGTTTCCAACAAAATAATAATGTATAAACGACACCCTCACGATCGTTTCACGAGAAAAAATATAAGTATCCTACACTATCGCGCTGCGCTAAAGGACTTCCCGTATCAGCTCCGCTTATGAAGCCGCGATCTAATCCTGTTAACATGAAATAAGCCTACTCGCGAGCAGGTTAAAGTTTAAGCACCTGTTGCTATGACAGCAAGTCCAGGATGAGCGTCGAAGAACCAAACAATCCAAGATCATGCCAAATCGCCAACAATCAAATCCAGCTAGCTAAGTGAGTTAGCGACGTACGAAGAACGGGCCCCTGGAGTGCAGTGTTTGTATGTCTCCACATTGCCTACAAGTTTCCAGTCTGTACATTTTATAGTAGCTGCCTGTTTATCTGGTTAGCGCTATTAAACAACCTACCGTTAATCGATAGTTGACTATAGTTAAACATGTCTTGGCATTATCAAAAAGTATGGACACTCAACACTTTAACATATATTTAACTGTGATCATTACAGGCGCACACTAAATTATGAATCTATCTCGACTATATTATTAATCAAATGTAGACTTACATTGATAAGAGCAAACGTTGGCGACCACGGGCTGCAACTATAGTGGGAGGAGTTGGATCTAGATCCAACCCCGCCCCCTGGATCTCATGTTCTGGTCTCTGGTTCAATGTCTCTTTTTGTATAAGAAAATAACATTTCAATTGTTCATTGTTTAAAGATGACAATACTTAAAATAATGAAAAAGGATCAAAATGGAAGTTACTTTTGATACTTCACAGAGACTTCTTAGAACGACGACTTCTTCCAATACGATCCACGGGGAGGAGTCGGATCCAGATCCGACTCCTCCCACCTTACATACACCTAAACCTACCCAACTCCGCCCCCTGATCCCTAAACCCACCCCTAATCCCTAAACCCAACCCTAATCCTACCCATCTCCACCCCATGGATCTTGATCCGACTCCTCCCCGTGGATCTCATGTACTGCATTGAGGTGCTACTGGATACGAGGGCTACATCACTGCAGTCGTACGTAACCGTTTTGTCAGGGTGGGAAAAGAGGAGGAATCAGTATCAGGAATAACTGATTTATTGAATATTAAAAGGCAAAAACAGTAACACAGGGAGGAATAATATATTTAATAGGCCTATATTTGAATATATTCAGCATCATATTCAAAACAGTAAAAAACATTATCTCTACTAATCTGTAAAAATCAGGTTAAAAAGTAAATAGGCCTACACAGAATTTAGAAATATTTAAATACATGAAAAATACTCTATAAGAATTAGATGAATACAAGCACTACAGATTGTTTCTTTTTTTTTCACCAGTAGGGGGTCCCATAAACGTTCAAGTGGTGTAACTTCACCAAACATTAATAAAAGAGTCCAAAATTTTCTCCTGCAGGTTTGCTGTCCGTTGTCGACTTTGAGTTTGACCATTTTGATGTTCTCCTGTAGAACTTTCTTTAAATTCCCTATTTTTTACATAGAGATATTATAGTAAGATATTTATTTTAACAATCAAGCTTTCTACATTTCTTACACATATAGAAATGAAATATAAAACAGCAGTTTAACATTTACAAAATCTATAACAGTTAAAAATAGGCTCCATCTAAAAAAACACTGTAACCCGAAATAAAAAACATGTGGTTTCTTAATGCTTTAACAAAGTGTTCCTTTAATAAAATACCCTTTCAACTGGTCAAAACAAGTCGGTGAGACTCTTACAAAATTATGGAAATTCAGCATCACTCACTGTTATTCAAATAACTGAATTTTAGACGCTCAAAGGAAAGAATTTAAAATGGAAAACATTGACATTTTCTTAAAAGATCACAGATCCTGCTAATCGAAGACATTCATGTTTCTGTGAGCGTTGTGCTGTTAATGAAAACAAAAATACAAAAGCAAAATATAATTCTAGTCAATATAATACTAGAATAATTAACACTGAAAGCTAAAACAAAAACAAAATTGTGTAGAAACAATTTTCACTCATAAATCGCTAGTAAAACTTTCACAATTACAAAGAAATGTCAAATTGAGTTAAACTTGAAATTTTAAATAGTAGAAAGTTTCGAATGGTATTTTATTTTAAAACTTACTTCAATAATCTTTGTTTTATTAAAATCTTTACTTTTACAGTGTGTCGCAGAGCAAAACCTAAACTGAAAGGACTGATTGAAACTAAAACAGAAATAACTTTGACTATAACACATCCTCTTGTATAATCTGCATAGAATCCGGGGCATTCTTACTGCCGAGCGCAAGTGCGTCAACCTCCACAATCCAACAGTGACTGACAGACGCTTGTGGTTTAGTATCCGGTCTTCGGTGGCTGCATGTAGGCAGGGTTCTAGGCCAGCTGATCGAATTTCTCTGGGGGCGGATAAGCGAGACCGGGCTGGGCAGGGGGCATCATGGGGTACGTGACCTGACTTACATCATTTGGAGCCTGACTGTTGTGATATCCAGGGTTTGCTGGAAATGCAAAAAGACACTAATTATTTTTTATATTCACGACTACTGATTTCTCCTAGTTAGTTGCAAAACCAGTTACTTCAGTACCTGTGGTTTATGTTACAGTTTAAAAAAAGGCAAAAAATAACAGTACGTGCCAACAAGTGTTTATTAATTGACAGCCCAACATTTAGGCCTACGTCTTACTTGTAAAAAGATGGCACACTTCATTTGCACTTACGGCCTTGTGGACTTCACAAGTGTTCAACACTAGACCACCACAAGTGTTAATTTTTACAGTTAGCCTAGGGGTATTATACATCATTCGCATCCTCACGATATACAGTGCATCCGGAAAGTATTTGTAACCCTGTATAATTTAACAAATTAATTTAAAAGGGAATTAATTAATTCGAGTTGTTAAAATAATACACTAAACAGAATTAGTAAAAAGTGTAAGGAAAATTATAAAATCAAAAAGAAATGCATGTCAGTATGATTGACATTTTAATGATTGTCCAATTACGGGGGGATGGGGGTTATGTTGAAGTCCCGGCCCACCACGTTAGTTGCTATATGGGGAAGCCATTTTCTTTTATTTGCGTGACTGTGAGATAGCCTGGTAATAGCAAACTCTGCTACTTCGCTTTGCTTCGTAGACAGAGTATGGATTGGCATAATTGAAAAGTGTTTGCGTTCTCGGGGGGGTCTTTGTCCTACGCTGGAACTGCGTTCATTTCAGCGTTACGATCTAAGATGGTGAGCCTTCCCAGCGAGATGAACGTTGATTAATGCGAGATTTTAGTTAAACCAACACCTGGAAAGTTCTGATTGCCTGCTATTTTTTTTTCTAAACGGGACTGAGCTTTGGTTTGGAAAGACTGCTCGTAGTATTTTGTTTTCCTGCGCAAACAGATATTCTTTGGAACTGTAGAATCATTTTTTTCCATGATTCTAAGGAACTTTGAATTCTCTGAACTGGATCAGTGAATCAAATTCTTCTAAACGAATTTGAAGTGAACTTTTCAAACTCAACCTGTTGAAATGAACAGTTCAAACGAGTCTTTTGAACTGATTTATGTGACTTGTTTTCTTCTGAACTGTTGTTTTTGCATTTTGTTCATTTTTTTATGTTTTTGAATGTGATTTAGTGAACTGTCCAATTTTACAATTGTGAACATTTATGAATGTTTATGGGGTTGTATTTTATATTGAAGGTGTAGTATTCTATGAATCTTTATAGCCTAGAGGGTGCACCCAACTGATTGAACGAACAATAGAGTCAAGTGAAATTGTTCACTTATTGTGAATTGAATCCCTATAACTGTGGTTTGATATTGAATAAAAAGAACTGACAATTTGTTGATTTTATTTTGAATATCAACAATTACACCAAGCATTCATTTAAATATAAAGATTTTCTTTATTATTTAACCAGTGTAGTCCTTATGACACCTCCATAGCCGAACCTACTGGCCTATGGTTAATATTAGTAACAAGTGCAATATTATTTGACACGTGTGCTACATTCACAGTGCTCCACTTCTTCCACATTTTGTTATGTTACAGCCTTATTCCAAAATGAATTAAATTAATTATTTTCCTCAAAATTCTGCAAACAGTACCCCATAATGACAACGTGAAAGAAGTTTGTTTGAAATCTTTGCTAATTTATTTTTTAAAAATTAAAAAAACACATGTACATAAGTATCAGCCTTTGCTCAATACTTTGTTGAAGCACCTTTGGCACCGATTACAGCCTCAAGTTTTTTTGAGTATGATGCTACAAGCTTGGCACACCTATTTTTGGGCAGTTTCTCCAATTCTTCTTTGCAGAACCCCTCAAGCTCCATCAGTTCCCAGTTCCTGCCGCTGAAAAACATCACCACAGCATGATGCTGCCACCACCATGCTTCACTGTAGGGATGGTATTGGCGAGGTGATGAGCGGTGCCTGGTTTCCTCCTGACATGACGCTTTCGATTCAGGTCAAAGAGTTCAATCTTTATTTCTCATGGTCTGAGAGTCCTTCAGGTGCCTTTTGGCAACTCCAGACGGACTGTCATGTGCCTTTTACTGAGGAGTGGCCACTCTACCATACAGGCCTAATTGGTGGAGTGATGTAGAGATGGTTGTTTTTCTGGAAGGTTCTCCTCTCTCCACAGAAAAACGCTGAAACTCTGTAAGAGTGATCTGTTCTTGATCACCTCCCCGACTAAGGCCCTTCTCCCCCGATCGCTCAGTTTGGCGGGGCGGCCAGCTCTAAGAAGAGTCACGGTGGTTCCGAACTTCTTCCATTTACGGATAATGGAGACCACTGTGCTCATCGGGACCTTCAATGCTTCAGAAAATTTTCTGTACCCGTCCCCAGATCTGTGCCTTGATACAGTCCTGTCTCAGAGGTCCACAGACAATTTCTTGGACTTCATGGCTTAGTTTGTGCTGTGACATGCACTGTTAACTGTGGGACCTTATATAGACAGATGTGTGTATTTCCAAATCATGTCCAATCAAATGAATTTACCACAGGTGGACTCCATTCAAGTTAGTAGAAACATCTCAAGGATGCACCTGAGCTCAATTTTGAGTGACATGGTAAAGGCTGTGAATGTACATGTCATTTTTTATTTTTAATACATTTTCAAAGATTTCAAACACACTTCTTTAACGTTGTCATTATATGTATTCGTACTACATTCACCATGTTGTCATTATGCAGTCGTGGCCTAATGGTTAGAGAGTCAGACATGTAACCTGAAGTTGAGGGTTCGAGTCTCAATACCAGCAGGAAATGACTGAGGTGCACTTGAGCAAGGCTCAGCCCCCAATCACTCCCAGGGCGCAACAGCAAAATGGCTGCCCACTGCTCCTGTGTGTGTCCGTTCACTACTCACGTGTGAGTGTGTGCACTAACTTGGATGGGTTAAAATGCAGATGACAAATTTTAAGTATGGGTTACCGTACTTGGCCATTACATTTCACTTTCACTTCATTGTCATGTGATCTACCAGTGTCAGTTGCGTCGCTTCACTGCCATTCACAAATCCTCTCCTGTGGCTTCATGGGATAGTAAAGTGTCCATAATTATGTACACTTCAGAATCTCACCGGACGTAGTAGGTCATCCGGATACTATGAGTTCAAAAATACTTATTTTGCCACAAACTGTTTTCCCCCTACTATGGAAGTAAGAGGTTTCGGACACAGTAACTCTCTTTGAGCATTCGCATTCATGGCTTGCTGGTTTGCTCTTAGAAAATAAAAACAAGCGCATCATTATGGTTGTTGTACGCTCGAGTGCTCGATGGCTTCCGACAGCCGCGACTACTGGTTGAAGTATTCAACTACCCAACCAACCAGTGAATGCAATATCTAGTACAGGGGTGCAAAACTCAGCTCTATGCTGCGTGCACACCACATGCTAAGTCGTAGCTCTCAGAAAATGACCAGTTTACACGTTGTAATTACAAGTTCTACAAGTACATGAAGGCTTTTTACAGTTTAGAATCGTTATGGTAATTACGACATGGCGTGAACGCACCTTCAACATGCACCTGATTCAGCTAATCATGTCCTTCAGGCTTATTTGAAAACTACAGGTATGTGTGTGTTGGAGCAGGATTGGAACTAAACTGAAACAAAATAAGTTTTTCTCCCCTGCTCTAGTGCTTGGTCTTCTTACCGGCCATGTGGTATGGGGGTCCTGGTGCGTATGGCTGTCCCTGATATGGTCCCGTCTGCATAGGCTGAGCGCCGTAGCCCGGTTGAGTCGGCACAGGCTGGTATGCTGAATACAGAACTGGCTGTATGACAGGCTGCTGCTGCTGCTGCTGCTGAATGGATTGTGTATTCACGACTGTGGTAATATTCGTTCCTGCCACAGCTGTGGGAAAAACAAGACAGAAAAAATATATAATTCTTATAATTTTACTACCAGCCTAAATAATGTAACATTGTAACGTTCTATTGACACTAAAACACTTACGTCTGGGTGTTCTGCACATTTGATACATACAGCAGCAGGGGCAGCAGCAGCAGACGGCGAGCACAACGCATATGAACACAATCCCCATTATTCCTGAAACAATGGCGGCGACACCACTGCTTTTGACATTGGACAGATTATGAAAAAATATGAAGCAACAAGCATTATATACACTATAATTGATCTGTAAAATCGTGTTTATACAGGTCCTTCTCAAAAAAATTGCATATTGTGATTAAGTTAATTATTTTCCATAATGTAATGATAAAAATTAAACTTTCATATATTTTAGATTCATTGCACACCAACTGAAATATTTCAGGTCTTTTATTGTTTTAATACTGATGATTTTGGCATACAGCTCATGAAAACCCAAAATTCCTGTCTCAAAAAATTAGCATATTTCATCCGACCAATAAAAGAAGTGTTTTTAATACAAAAAAAAAAAGTCAACCTTCAAATAATTATGTTCAGTTATGCACTCAATAGTCAATACTTGGTCGGGAATCCTTTTGCAGAAATGACTGCTTCAATGCGGCGTGGCATGGAGGCAATCAGCCTGTGGCACTGCTGAGGTGTTATGGAGGCCCAGGATGCTTCAATAGCGGCCTTAAGCTCATCCAGAGTGTTGGGTCTTGCGTCTCTCAACTTTCTCTTCACAATATCCCACAGATTCTCTATGGGGTTCAGGTCAGGAGAGTTGGCAGGCCAATTGAGCACAGTAATACCATGGTCAGTAAACCATTTACCAGTGGTTTTGGCACTGTGAGCAGGTGCCAGGTCGTGCTGAAAAATGAAATCTTCATCTCCATAAAGCTTTTCAGCAGATGGAAGCATGAAGTTCTCCAAAATCTCCTGATAGCTAGCTGCATTGACCCTGCCCTTGATAAAACACAGTGCACCAACACCAGCAGCTGACATGGCACCCCAGACCATCACTGACTGTGGGTACTTGACACTGGACTTCAGGCATTTTGGCATTTCCTTCTCCCCAGTCTTCCTCCAGACTCTGGCACCTTGATTTCCGAATGACATGCAAAACTGAGCAACAGTCCAGTGCTGCTTCTCTGTAGCCCAGGTCAGGCGCTTCTGCCGCTGTTTCTGGTTCAAAAGTGGCTTGACCTGGGGAATGCGGCACCTGTAGCCCATTTCCTGCACACGCCTGTGCACGGTGGCTCTGGATGTTTCTACTCCAGACTCAGTCCACTGCTTCCGCAGGTCCCCCAAGGTCTGGAATCGGTCCTTCTCCACAATCTTCCTCAGGGTCCGGTCACCTCTTCTCGTTGTGCAGCGTTTTTTGCCACACTTTTTCCTTCCCACAGACTTCCCACTGAGGTGCCTTGATACAGCACTCTGGGAACAGCCTATTTGTTCAGAAATTTCTTTCTGTGTCTTACCCTCTTGCTTGAGGGTGTCAATGATGGCCTTGTGGACAGCAGTCAGGTCGGCAGTCTTACCCATGATTGCGGTTTTGAGTAATGAAACAGGCTGAGAGTTTTTAAAAGCCTCAGGAATCTTTTGCAGGTGTTTAGAGTTAATTAGTTGATTCAGATGATTAGGTTAATAGCTTGTTTAGAGACCCTTTTCATGATATGCTAATTTTTTTAGACAGGAATTTTGGGTTTTCATGAGCTGTATGCCAAAATCATCAGTATTAAAACAATAAAAGACCTGAAATATTTCAGTTGGTGTGCAATGAATCTAAAATATATGAAAGTTTAATTTTTATCATTACATTATGGAAAATAATGAACTTTATCACAATATGCTAATTTTTTGAGAAGGACCTGTATATTATAATTTTATTTTTAATTATTTCGTTTTTTTAAATATTATTTTCCTATTTACCTGCAGTTAGTTTGGAGACTGGACATTAATAATTCTTCTACACTCTTAAAAAGAAAGGTTCTTTATTGGCATCTATTGTTTCATGACAATACATGCCTTACACTCATGGAAACTTTTCATTGCACAAACGGTTCTTTAGATTATTAAAATATTCTTCACACTGAAAAAAATAAAGTTATTTTTAGAACCGTTCACTGAAAGTTTCTTAGGGGAACCATAAATGGTTCTTCTATGGCATGGTTGCTAAAATCCTCTTTTGGGACCGTTATTATTAAGATTGTAGGGACAAAATTTGATTGTAACTTCCAAAATAAAAAAGTAAATAAAAAGTATCTGTCCATTCACTCACAGGCTGCTTGAAATGCGTATGACTCTTATATTGTGGAACACAAAAGGAGTTATTGTCAAAATTCAAAAGCTGCTTTTTTTCATATAATGAAAACACATGGTATTACAGGGCTGCATTTCCCCAAATGCAGCCCTGTTTCGTAGGCCTGAGTAGATCGTAGAACCATGGGCTGTTGGGCTCTAATATCAACTTAGCTCACGATGCTTTTGAGAAAATCAGCCCTGATAGTTGCATTGTGCTTGGATTATAAAAAATGTAGGCTACAATATCAAATCAGGATTCAAACCCAGGGCCCTAATTGCAAACTTAGCCACTAGACTGGCACAAATATATTTGTTTAGTATATATGTTTACTAAAAACATTTGTTTATTTAACAAAAACACTTTTTCTTTGGTCCCGCCTTTTCTTGCCCTGGACCCGATCTGTGTATCTTTTGATCATTTGATTTCCTGTTTGGAATGGAATAACGAGAAATGAAAACCAGCTCGTTTATTCGTTTGTTTTTGTTTAGTTTAAAAAACGAAAAATTAGATTTTGGCTCCATTTTTCATTTTTCGTTTGTGGTTTACAAATCGGTTTATGGGTTCGATATTTCATTTGCACACGTGGACGGCGCTGAAACGCCCCTTTTATCTGATTGGTCAAACCCATGGTCAAACCGCTCCGCCTTCAGTACGAGCTTTTCTTTCTGTCAGGCAGAATAAGAGTCACGAGTGCGGTAATGACAAATGCACTTTAATAAAATAATGTCTGAAACCACCACTCACTGTTAACTACGCACAATATTTGAAGCAGAAATATGTTGCTGGTTACGTAACTCGTGCTGCTGCGACTTGCAAGCGACCCTATTAATGTGAGTGAGCCACAGTAGGCCTACATACAGGTGCTGGTCATATAATTAGAATATCATCAAAAAGTTGATTTATTTCAGTAATTCCATTCAAAAAGTGAAATTTGGATATTATATTCATTCATTACACACAGACTGATGTATTTCAAGTGTTCATTCCTTTTAATTTTGATGATTATAACTGTCAACTAATGAAAACCCCAAAGTCAGTATCTCAGAAAATTAGAATATGTGAAAAGGTTCAATATTGAAGACACCTGGTGCCACACTCTAATCAGCTAATTAACTCAAAACACCTGTAAAGGCCTTTAAATGGTCTCTCAGTCTAGTTCTGTAGGCTACGCAATCATGGGGAAGACTGCTGACTTGACAGCTGTCCAAAAGACGACCATTGACATCTTGCACAAGGAGGGCAAGACACAAAAGGTCATTGCTAAAGAGGCTGGCTGTTCACAGAGCTCTGTGTCCAAGCACATTAATAGAGAGGCGAAGGGAAGGAAAAGATGTGGTAGGAAAAAAAAGTGTACAAGCAACAGGGATAACCGCACTCTGGAGAGGATTGTGAAACAAAACCCTTTCAAAAATGTGGGGGAGATTCACAAAGAGTGGACTGTAGCTGGAGTCAGTGCTTCAAGAACCACCACGCACAGACGTATGCAGGACATGGGTTTCAGCTGTCGCATTCCTTGTGTCAAGCCACTCTTGAACAAGACACAGCGTCAGAAGCGTCTCGCCTGGGCTAAAGACAAAAAGGACTGGACTGCTGCTGAGTGGTCCAAAGTTATGTTCTCTGATTTCCTTTGGAAATCAAGGTCCCAGAGTCTGGAGGAAGAGAGGAGAGGCACAGAATCCACGTTGCTTGAAGTCCAGTGTAAAGTTTCCACAGTCAGTGATGGTTTGGGGTGCCATGTCATCTGCTGGTGTTGGTCCACTGTGTTTTCTGAGGTCCAAGGTCAACGCAGCCGTCTACCAGGAAGTTTTAGAGCACTTCATGCTTCCTGCTGTTGACCAACTTTATGGAGATGCAGATTTCATTTTCCAACAGGACTTGGCACCCGCACACAGTGCCAAAGCTACCAGTACCTGGTTTAAGGACCATAGTATCTCTGTTCTTAATTGGCCCGCAAACTCGCCTGACCTTAACCCTATAGAAAATCTATGGGGTATTGTGAGGAGGAAGATGCGAGATGCCAGACCCAACAATGCAGAAGAGCTGAAGGCCACTATCAGAGCAACCTGGGCTCTCATAACACCTGAGCAGTGCCACAGACTGATCGATTCCATGCCACGCCGCATTGCTGCAGTAATTCAGGCAAAAGGAGCCCCAACTAAGTATTGAGTGCTGTACATGCTCATTCTTTTCATGTTCATACTTTTCAGTTGGCCAACATTTCTAAAAATCTTTTTTTGTATTGGTCTTAAGTAATATTCTGATTTTCGGAGATACTGAATTTGGGATTTTCATTAGTTGTCAGTTTTAATCATCACAATTAAATGAAATAAACATTTGAAATATATCAGTCTGTGTGTAATGAATGAATATAATATCCAAATTTCACTTTTTGAATGAAATTACTGAAATCAACTTTTTATGATATTCTAATTATATGACCAGCACCTGTATATGCAGATTATTTTAGCATGATGTAGGCTATTTCCCATAAATACAGTGCAAATAGTTACATCTCTTTGGATAAAAGGGAAGTGGAAATAAAAATCAATAATAGACTGAACTGTACCATGATAAAATATGTCCGTAACATTTACCACTCTCGTCTTTTATTTACATCAAAAGGTGTGTGTGACACATGTTCAGTAATTTTGAAAATTATTCGGACCGGACACCCTGTTATGTCCGAATCGGACACCCTGTTAATCACCTCAAAAAAAAAAAAAAAAAAGGTTGCTGTTGCATCATGTTCCTTCTCTCTTGCCTCATTCGTCTTTAAATTGACTTTATAGAAGTGAACACTACAGCTTTCACAGCCAAAAACTTTAACTATTCATTCTTTGTTCTTTAAATATCAAGCAAAGCATTTTCCCACCACAAAGTGGATGTTTAAATTGTATCGTGTCCATGGGCGTCAGTTTGGTTTAAAATGTGCTGGGGAGGGACAGAGACGCATTCGGAAGTGCATTTTTAGAAGTGCTGGGTACAATGACGCATTCGTTTTTTTCTCTCTTTCACGCAGGTCATGTTTTGAAAGACGATGTCCTGTAGCTTACAATTGTAAATATATAAAAATGTATACAAAAATGTGATGTCCGACTCGTTTTATGAAAAAGAAAGCCTTAAGTTTTCAAAAAGCATTTGACATATGACCCTCTATTCTGCTTCAAGCATGTTGACAATATGACATGAGGTGGTTTAATGTAGCTACCTAAACAATGATTACCAAATTTCTCTCTCATATTGCTCCTCCACTGAAAGCAGTAAAAAAAAATCTAACCCAAAGTCCAATTATTATGGACATTATCTGACATTAAGCGTTTCTGCTTCACATTTTCAGCAGGGCAGCGGCCAGCGGAGCAGCTGTGTTTGACGCCCCACCGTTCTCATGGGCTTTATATATAGCCGCATTGGCGTCAGTTTGGTTTGAAGTGTGTGTGTATAAATAACATAGTTTGGGAAATGAAACTAGACAAGTCTAGGTTTGAAAACTTGTCATTATGAAGTAATGAAGAACCAATCAAATTGTAGGGAAATTATGTAATGCATCATGTCATTTTCGCCCATTCTCCTTTTCTATAAAAACTGTTGTATTTGTGTTTACTGGTGGGATTCTCAATAGGATTTGTCTGAGATCCTCCGGCCATGCTTATTGCTTCTTTTTGGGAGATTCTCTGAGAACTGCTCGAGAACTCCCGGCCCTAATAAAGAGCATTTAAAGGACAATTACTCAAGTCTGTCTGTCATTTAAGCTGCGCAGTAAGAAAACAAGTAGCCTAAGTTAGAATTATCGACTCGGCTGTAGTCGACTGTAGACTCGCTGGAGGAGTATTAGGCCCTGTCCACACGGAGACGCGTTTAGCTGTATACGTACAAATTTTCTATCGTATTGGCGTTTCGTCCAAACGGATCCGGCGTTTTGGGACACTGAAACCGCTATTTTTTGAAACCGGGTCCCAGGGTGGATAAATCTGAAACCGACACCCTTGCGTTTTCGTGTGTAGGGCCAATCCGTGCATTTTGTGAAACGTTGATGTCATCACACCACGTGTCAGCATTAGTCACACCGCTACGTCACATGCAACATCAACAACAATGGCGGACTATATGCTTGTGTTCGTGCTGCAGAAGCTACTGAGCCTTAGCTTTACTAAAGCAAAATCTTCTGCTCCTATGCTACTACGGTGAGCAATCTTCGTCTTTATCTTGCTGTCGTGTTGGGTTCGTATAGAGCGCGCAAGGTTATGCGCATGCTCCAAATCTTCTTCTCCTTGTTTAGTGTATCTCTGTGGCAGAATTACAGCGCCACATACTGGTCTGGCATGTGTACCACATCGTTTTCAGTAGGTTTCAGTGGTTTCGTGTGTACGCATATATTTCTTGAGACGACTCCGTGTTTACGAAAAAAAAAATTAGAACGAGGAAAAAAAAAGATTGGATAGGGAAAGCTCTGGCTTTGTGTGGATGTGGCCTTAGACTGATGCTGTAGTCGACTCGCTGAAGTGTGAACTTAGCTAACGTCAATATATAGACGCGCTAAAGTTATGGTAGTATAGTTAGGTTTAGGGAAAAAAATCTACAACACGTTAAAAAATTTTTGACCCAAAGTCTAATTATTATGGACGTTATCTGACATAAGGCCCATAAATTATAATAAGGATAAACAATGTTTTAAAAGTAGGCCTATATAATTATCTTACATATGACTAAATAAAAATTAACCACAAAACATAACATGCTAAATGGGTGATATCTATGTAGCATATTAAAAAATGTAATTGTCAGAACGTCGTCTCTCAGTTGCTGAATGTTGCGCAACAACGTTGCTACACAGCCCTGTCGCGTCTTACAATTCTACGTTGTTACAATGTTGCGAGCACGTAGACAGCGACGTTGCCATAGCAGAAATGCAACGTGCCACAGAAGTTGCCACAACGTAAATGTGTTTGCTGGGTGTGGGTTGACTCCCCAAGGTTCTCATGGGCTTTATATATAGCCTGCATAGGCGTCAGTTTGGTTTGAAATGTGCTGGGGAGGGACAGAGACGCATTCGGAAGTGCATTTTTAGAAGTGCTGGCTACAATGACGCATTCATTTTTTTCTCTCTTTCGCGCAGGTCATGTTTTGAAAGACGATGTCCTGTAGCTTACTAATGTAAATAAATAAAAATTTATACAAACATGTGATGATGTCCGACTCGTTTTATAAAGAAGAAAGTTTTCAAAAAGCATTAGACACATAGCCTATGACCCACTATTCTGCTTCATAAGTACCTACCATGGCTACCATGTTGACAATATGACATGACGTGGTTTAATGTATAAACATTGATTACCAAATTTCTCTCTCATATTGCTCCTCATAACCACTGAAAACGGTTGTTGTGGGAATTTTAGACTGTATATTAAACTAACCATGTTTCTAACATCTAACCTTATTTAACATCTAAAATTTGAACAGAATCTACTAAACCAATGGAAAACTTGTGACTCTGAGTGTGTGCGTGTGTGTATAAATAACATAGTTTGTTATTTCTTAACATAGAAATTAAACTAGACAGTCTAGGTTAGCCTAAGTCCTAACGTGAAAAAGCTTTACGTGGTTTAATATAGGCCTACATAAACAACGATCACCAAAAGATTACAGTTGTTGCAGTGTTATGAACAGCGCAGCAGCAGAACGGCTAAATTGAGTTTGAGGTTTTCAACAACAAAAAAAGTGGTGGGTACAAAATGACTCATCATGACGAAATGTGGTGACACGTACCCACCCTCCCCACCGAAATTGACGCATATGATCGTGTCAATCTGGGGGATCTTGCAAACTGCAGTTTAGTAAAAACGACGGTAACACTTTAGAATGGTTCCTTTTGTTAATGAATAAATACACAGGAACAAATAAGTAACACAATGTTAACAATCTAGTAACTACTATTAACTAACAAGAAATTCTGATTAACGAATTAGTAAGTAATGGCACACAGATGAAAGTGGTAGTTCACTATTAACTAATCACTATTAACTAATCAATAACTACTATTTTTTAATGCTTCCCAGAGAACTACTGAAAAAGTTCACGCAAAACTCATCAATAACTAATGCAGGACAAATGACTAGCACTACATTAACATTTTACCTGCTACTGTAAACGAATACACAAGGTTTATCAATATGTAATACCATAGCAGACTTATGATTTGGGAAATAATTAGCCTATGCTCTCTAACAAATTATCAACTGAATAATTTTAAAGAAATGAATTTTTAAATGCAGTTGTCGGGACCTTTGTCCTGTGGCCAATTTTCCGGCATTCCTCTGGACTGGCATTGAATCATAGTCACGGTGACGACTGGAACATATTGAGTTATCAGCCATCCAAATACCATATACAGTGATTTTATTATTTACCTCACAAAAAAATACGTTTTTATGTATGTCTCCTAGCTCATATATGAGTGTGCGAATATCTTTTGAAGGATTAGAAGATTCTACACTTAAGGATTGCCGTTTTATTTGTAGCTACTGTAAGAATGTAACTAACTAGTAATGACTCAAGTGTTACATACTTCTTAAGGAATTACTAATTATTTGGATCCGTATTCCAAAGTGAAGAAAATATTAGTTATTGATTAGTTAATAGTGATTAGTTAATAGTGAACTACCACTTTCATCTGTGTGCTATTACTTACTAATTTGTTAATCAGAATTTCTTGTTAGTTAATAGTAGTTAATAGATTGTTAATATTGTGTTACTCATTTGTTCCTGTGTAGTTATTCATTAACAAAAGGAACCGTATTCTAAAGTGTTACCAAAACGACCACAACCTCTGTATGAAACGATGGGCGGAACGACACACAGCGAGATAAAACCTCCAAGTAACACACATCGCAAAAACATTACAAAAAAAGTACATTTGATTAGGTTGCAGATTTAAGATTAACCTCATCAATTAAATACACACCAAACATTTTAAAAGAAATCAATATGGACTTTACAGTTCACTGATTTATCACTATAGTTAATAGTTACAGATCATGAGGGAGAAATAAAAGCAATAACTGACCCAAAATTAAAATGATGTTCTTTTTAAAATACTTTAAATTTTCTCTCCTTTTGCGTTCAGCAGGCGAAAGATAATCATACGAGTTTGGAACGACAGGAGGGTATGTAAAAAGGACTTTCCGGTCTAAAAGACATTTGAATTAAGACAGAATCAAATTAAAATGTCTTACATATTGCACATGTGTTGCTCATACTGGGTTAACTCCAAATAAGGATTGGAGCAGCAGTATCTGTCATCGCAAGTCCCACAGCAGTGCTGCAAAAAACCGCAACTTATCGAGGTTTTGTACTCGTTTCTGCTGGTGGTGTAGCTTCTACATTCTCCCCAAAAACCTTAAAGAACAGGGGAAATGACACATTTTATACAAAACAAATAACCGATAAATTATCAGAATTACAGAATTACTGAATACAAAAGTATCAGAATTGATATATTTATTGTCTGTATACCGCCCAAAAAGATAAAAGTGTTTCTTTAGATTTTTGTAACAGGCCGTTACCGTCTGTGACTGTGAATAAACCCGCAGACAGGAGCAGAAGAACCGCAACGGTGGAGGCCATAGCTCTTCTTCTGATGAAACCTGCAGCATTAACAAATCCAACTGAGCCTTGTGAATATTTAAGTAGATGGGCGTATAAGGAACCGACTACACTTCATCAACTGCACGGTAAAACGAAAGCGAAAGAAGAAGAAAAAAAAGTCTGAGTGTGTAAATCACCCGCTTCGGATGATATCACCCGATTGAATGGACATTATCAGTGGTTATCGGCCCATTCGTATGGGCCAGTAGGGCCCTACTGTGCCTCCTAGCAGGTGCAGTCGGTTGTTATCATCTATTCACATCGCTGATCAGCATCATACAGGAAGACTCTCGATCCAGTCCCCCAGGAATACAGTCCGCCGCCAGACCTCAAACCTCCCGCGATTTTCAGGTAAAATGACAGAAAATTAAGACATTTTCAACTGTTCCTATTTAGTTTATGAGCTAAAAAAAAAAAAACATTTTTAAAAAACTGTTATATTAAAGCTATAATAAGGTAACATAAAAGAGTTTAAACGAAATACCAGATATTAACGTTGTTGTTTTTTTAATCGAAACAAAACTGTTAGTATTACTAACAATTTAGCTTGCCCCATGGCTAACTAATGAGTTAAAAAAAAGTTAGCAGATGAGGGGGAAAAACGATTTATTACACCGTGAGTTTCCTGTAAATTATACCTTTTAGCCTTAAAGGGGTTCGGTGTAATGACTACACTGTATATATTTGGTATCTGCTTCATACAAACTCTTCATTCAGGCTATATCATGCTCGTATATACCTACTGTATATTGTGATAGTGATATCAGGTTTGTGGTAGCTCTATTTTGATTTATGTAAGCAAGCAACTACAACAGGCTAACAAAAATGCATTACTTGAATTAACCTTGAACTTGAAACATAAAACCTATACACAGGTCTTTCTATCTGTCTGCTTTCCTGCTTATGTTTCTCTGTACTTGACTTTGTCCATCTCATTTTACAACTTTTGATTCCCAGATTAGGAAAAACTGTTCCAAGATTGCAGTGGTAAGTTTGTTTATAATTTGTCCATATTGCATTATTGTAAATAAGGTTTTAACAAAGCTGCATGGATTTAGTGGGCTGATTGTGAAATATTTGTTTATATCCATTTATATTCCAGGTTGAAGATGGCTCAGAGAGGTACTTGTATTTACTAATCTAGAAGCCTAAGTCTAGTGTGTAAAAGAAAACTGGTATGGTGTGCAAAATCCACTCTTTCCCTCAGCATTGTTTTTTTAAATAACTGGTTTATTACTGACTACCTTTTTTGTTGTTTCTTAACAAGAGCGAACAGAGATAAGGGACGATCAGAGAAACACTCTTAAATCCTTCTATAAGGAGGGAATGACAGGTGTTGGCTCGCCCTTGGTACTACAAGCTGTAGCAGCAACTGGTCTTGACATCTGTGTCATACAAGTAAGGGTTACTTGCTAAGAGTTGTACACTTGAGTGTTTTTTGTTTTCGAGGCCGACCAACACAAACCGAGGCATGGGAATAAAAGTAATTCATGCTGTATAACTTCTACTTTTACTAAATGGAATTATTTTTCTTTGGGGGGGGGGGGGGCTGTCTAACGGGTTATAATCCCATGTCATTAATTTTGTTTACTGTCTTTCAGAACTGGATTGGAAATTACAAGAGATCCCGAAAAGGTTCTGAGACCCGGCCCTCAAAGCCAAAGTTTTACACTCGGGATTTGTCACCATACAACCTTTTTTGCAGGGATGTTCTCCGAAAGAAAGGTGAGAGGGACTGTTTGTCATATTAGAATTTCATGTTGTCAATTTTCATCAGTGGTTCACATGGGTCATGAAACTAATGTTTAGTATACTATTTGGCAGGCACTTTACATGTAGAAATTACATAGATTGATATAAGACTGGTCTGTTTGTTGATGTATTTACAAATTATTGTTTGAAAGGTGGATTTCACAATCCAAGGGCAAACCGAGGTGTCAGACACATTTTCTGCAGACTGTAAAGTGTTAAGTTTACTGTGCATTCATTTTTCTTCAGGGACTATGAAGGATATAAAAGGCAGGTGGTCCACACTAGAGGAGAAGCGGAAAGACAAATATAAACAGGAAGCAGCAGCACTGAGGGCACAAGGGCAATATCTTAGCATTGAAATGAGGGAGCTCAAAATAAAAAAAAATCTGAACCAGCTGAAATTACAGGTTTGGAAAGAAGGGAACTTAAAGGCAAGGTCCATGATGTTTTTAAAATACATTTTTACAATATTGATTTAATTCCACTTCAACAACTGTTTGTGACCAATTAATTAGATGATCTATCACAAAAGAACAACATTTAGTAACCTGGTGAACATACAAGACTGAAAAACACCAAGCAATCATTTCACAAGGATGAAGAAATGATTGAATGGTCATATGTCAATCAAAAACAGTTGGCATTGGTCCCTCCCCCAGATGGGTCCAAGCATTGCATGTTACTGTACTCTGGACGCGTGGTTTCGGTGTGAAGTCTGAAGAAAGGGGTTTGGACTTCTGAATTGTATATTTTCAAAATTTAGCTTGCTCAAGCTGTTTTTCCAGAAACCTGGACCCTGCCTTTAATTTGATTTGATAAGTGGTATTTTTGTTGTAGATTTAAGGATTATTAACCACAAGTGCGAATGGAGCAGAACACAATGGCTGTTTGTGTTCATATTTTGATTCTTTGATGATTCAGCATTCACACCAATTATATTCTCCACATTTTTTCTGCACATCATTTAGACTCTTAATGTGTAGTAAATGTATAGCATACAATCTTAAGAATTACATGTTTACAGTCTATGCACTGATTATAAACAGGTAGGGAAGTCGGAATTGTCAAACTGGAAAATTGTGTGCATTCATGAGCATATTCATGTCTTTCAGAGGAGGCTGGAGGTTCTGGAAGGCTCCCTTACCAGGCCTTGTTAAACCGAGGCCTGACGGTAGTTGGACTGCCAAATGGCCTTGGTCTAAGGAAGCCATCTTTTTATGGAAGAAACCAATTAGATGCCATTTTGAAAGATGCTGAGCAGATTTCATTTGAAATTAGTAAGTCATATTTAGACTTACTAGTGGCAGATGTATTTCTGCATGCTATTTCGCTCTTTGAACACTGAGCGAATAATGAGGTAACAAAAATATTACAATATTGTGCAGGGCCATTATAAACATCCCAAACTGATTTTTGTGTTTTGTTCCAGAATCAAAATTATAGTGGAACACCATTTTTAAGGCACCTCTCCAGATAGTCTTTACATAGTTGAATATGATTTTGGAGACTGTGATTGCCCATTACAGTGGTTTACATTTACAAACTATCTATTCCTTTCATTGTTGTAACTTATATTCCCTGTATGATACTGTAGGATTTTTTACTCCAGCAATTACATGTCATGCATATCCTTCATACAATAAGTGTACCTTTTTTGCCTTAACATATATAAAGCAGATGCGACACAATGCAGTCCAACTGGGATGGGAGAGGGTGTTCTTGAGGACATGGACCCAGAAGCCACGGCAGACAATATCCATACAAAGGAAGGATGCCAGTCAGTGGAAGAGTTACTGGAACCCATGTGTGGAAATGGTAATTATTTGTAACTGATTTCTTTTTAATGCCAGTGGCTACAACCCAAATGCGTCTTATTGGATTGAGATTGGTGCACAGACAAATGCTCACAAAACTAACAGAAAAAGAGAGAAAAGCTCACAAATTGTTTAACCATATTTATTTTTCAAAAAGAAAAATTAATATCACATAGGTCTTCACATGCAGTAGGGATTACACCCACAGCGCAAAGAGACATCCAAACGGCGCATATTTTAAGTGGTTTCTGGACACCGTGACACGTGACACCAGACAAGATCTGGTGAGATCTGGTGACTGTGGAGGTTGTTGGAGGACAGTGGACTTATTATGATGTTGAAGAAAGCAGCTGGAGATGATCTGAGCTTTGTGACATGGTGCATTATCCTGCTGGAAGTAGCCATCAGAAGAAGCTCCACTGTGCTCAGAAAGGGATGGACATGGTCAGCAGCAATGCTCAGGTAGGCTGTGCTGGTTAAACCATACCACGTTGGGACTAAGGGGCCCAAAGTGGGACAAGAAACCCCCCCCCACCACCATTCCAGCAGCAGCAGCTGAAGCGTTGATGGGCGGCAGGATGGATCCATGCTTTCATGATGTCTCCAGTAGATTCTGAGCCTACCATCTGAATATGGAGCTGAAATGGAGACTCATCAGACCAGGCAATATTTATTTTCTGCATTTTTAAGACCATACTCTGGAAACCCTAGAGATGGTTGTGGGTGAAAATCCCAGTAATACTCAGACCAACAACCATGCCACATTCAAAGTCCCTTAAATCCCCTTTCTTCCTCATTCTGATGCTCAGGTTGAACTTCAGCAAGTCTTCTTCACCATGTCTACATGACTAGATGTGTTGAGATGCTGCTATGTGATTGGCTGGTTAGATATTTTTGTTCATAAGCAGTAGCACAGCTGTATATAATAAAGTGTCCAGTGAATGTCAATACTAACACTGCTTACTTTATCCAATAGTCATGGTTCATATAAATGCTGGCAAATTGGATTACAAATTTGCCATTAAGGAACAAGATATGTATCGAGTTTTTAATCATATTTTTTTATGTACTGTAGGTGCACAGCAGATAGCAGAGAACTTCCCTGGAACTTCTTCAGCCACTTATGTCGTTATGATGACTGCAGAGGACAGTATGTATTGAAATTGTACTATTCCAAAGCAAAATATACATTATCCTTGGTGCAACCACGAGTCTTATTGTCTATTGCAGAGTCTTCATATGAAAATGTTTAAGTTAAATTATTTTAGGATAACATTTATGATGTATATGATACAGCACTTTGAGACTTGTTTCACAGAGGTAAAGTGCTTTATAAATAAAATGTATTATTATTATAATATGAGGTTTGTGCGTCTGTATTTTTTCAGGTTGTCACTATAAGAGATGACTATTGTAGTATTCAACCACCATATCAGATCAACTCAAAGTCGCTGAGCTTGCAAACTTTAAGTTGAGCTGGCCAGTTGTAACAGAAATAGCCGCCTTTGAGACATTATTTTAAATATGTTTAATACTGTTGGTTGGTTGATTGATTGATTACAAAATTTACATAAAAAAAAACTTATCTTTTGTTTTTTCCTTACTTCGTTTTTTCTTGGTAGGTCAAGACACCTGCTGTGTCTGCCACATCCATTTTGGTGACAAGAGAAAGAATGCTACCAAAAAATGGCGTTCATGGTCACAGTGTACAGTGTGTCAGTTCTGGTCACATACTGCATGTGGTTTTAAAAGCAACATGTGCCAACACTGTCAGTGCTGAAACACCTAAAATAAATGTCTTTGTTGTTTTGTTTAAAATGTTTTTTTGCATGCCTTTTGTAATCATTACACAGCATGAATTAAAGTTTCGCATTATTAAGAAGCATGGTTTTAGTAATTTCTTTACATGTATGTTTGTATACATGTGAACGGGGTGGGGGTGGGATATTTCTGTTTTAGGGCGTGCTGTTTATGTTCAGATGTGTTTGCTCTGTGCAGTGCGTGATTGTTAAACTGTTAAAAAAATTAAATAAAGATATTGTTGGAAAAAAGAAGCATGGTTTACTGTGAATTGGGGAGTTATTTGAGTTCATGTGATGCACACTTACAGAATGTTTATTTTTTATTCTGAGAAATTCCTGGAACATAAATGTTCTCAATCTCCACCACCACAATAACGATTTTTATTCACATATATGATGGATATAAATCGTAATACATATGAATAGATACATGTCTACCGCTCAAATGTTTGGGATCACTTTCCCATTAAATCCAATGGGAAAGTGATCCCAAACTTTTGAGCTGTAGTGCATGTATGGATATATGCCTGTATTCCTTATTTACTGAGACTAACGTTACTTCAAATCCCCAATGAGATTAATAAATCAGACTATTGAATGGGAAAGCTGCTTTTTCCAGTTAAAAAGATAGCCGGACTCCGGTCGCGCAGAAACATCCGCGAAACACTCGGTTTTTTAAAAAGTTTGAAATCTTCTTTGAATTGTTAAAACAACCAACAACAGCACATGAGGAGCTTGAACTTATTCTCTCGCTGCTAGTACAGGTCAAGCGCTACGAACCGGAAGTAGGCAACCGGAGTCGTCGTTATGGCAGCGCGCATTGTTTAGAGCAGAATAAGGTGGATATTCCCATTGGCTGCTCTTAGTGTCAATCTGAGACGTCATGCGGAAGTGGTAGTTTATTAAACGTTTTGGCACGAATATCTTAAATAAACCGACATATTTATTTTTTGCCTAACCACAGATCATAGTAACTTAGTAAAAGGCTGTTCGGCTCCACAATATGTCTGAAATATAAAGTAACCATACGTTTTCACGACCCTATCCACCACAGAAAACGTACTCGGTTACTAACGTAACCTCGGTTCTCTCTAGAGAGGGAACGAGTACTGCGTAATATCTTACGCTATGGGCAAAACCTCTTTTCCACGAGATATTGAAGCAAAAAATTATCCTTAATTTTGAATTAATGTAAAACGCTGTGCAGCAGCATGCAGATATAGGCAGGACGGCTCGCGCGCCTATTGGCTGCCCTGCGGCAAACAGCAGCAGCCTATCGAGAGAGGTGCTGCGTGACATAATCCTATGGGGGCATTTCGCGCCCATTTCGTCACGTCCAGCCAGAAAAGGGCGCAATTTCGCCCTATAAATATAGCTCGATAAGGCTGGTATACTGGTTTTCATCGCCGAAGCGAACCAGAGCTGTGTATGCACGGCAAGATACGCAGTACTCGTTCCCTCTCTAGAGAGAACCGAGGTTACGTTAGTAACCGAGTACGTTCTCTTACGAGAGTATCTCTCGTACTGCGTAATATCTTACGCTATGGGGAACACAATGCAAAACGCCGTGCGTACTGGGATCCGACACCAAAGTCCCAAGGGCAGTAGCCCGGGGCTCATGTAGTGCATAATCACCATAGACTCACAGAGAGTCGGAGAAGAGAGGCTGCAAGCATCATTCCCCATGAAATAGCATCCTATAGGGGCTAGTTATGTTAATAGTGTTTCACACAGACAGGGTGAACGTGTTCAGCCTGAACTGGTTAAGATTACGGGTTATTCAACACCCATCGAGCCGTGTTATCGCTCAGTGAGCGATGCACAAGCAAAACTCAGCATCTGGGCCGGCACAGCGGGGCAGATAACACTGAATTCTATACCGACAGAAGCTTGGCTTGTAAGTCGGGAACCTCTAGGTTATAAAACCTTATAAATGTAGACGGCGAGGCCCAGCCCGCAGCCGTACAGATATCTTGCAAGGTAACGCCACTATACCATGCCCACGACGAGGCCACGCCTCTCGTGGAGTGCGCTCTGACACCCAAAGGACACTGCAGGCCCTTAGAAGTGTAAGCCAGTGCTATGGCATCGACTATCCATCTGGATAGGCTCTGTTTTGATGCGGCCAGTCTCTTGGAACGTCCGCCAAACAAAACGAAGAGCTGCTCGGTCTGCCTGAAGGCAGACGAGCGGGACACATAAGCTCTCAGTGCCCTGACAGGGCAAAGGAGACTCGCATCCTCCTCCTCATCTTGAACCGAGAGAGCACACAGGGAAATCACCTGGGCTCTGAACGGTGTGTTGAGGGATTTGGGCACGTACCCGTGCCTCGGTTTGAGTATGACTTTTGAGTCATTAGGCCCAAACTCCATACATGATGCGCTTACTGAAAGCGCTTGTAAGTCCCCTATGCGCTTCACTGAAGCGAGAGCCAAAAGAAACACCATTTTGAAAGACAGATGCTTCATGTCTGACAAATGGATTGGCTCGAACGGGGCACCTTTCATGGCTTCCAAAACCGTAGAAAGGTCCCACACCGGGACTGAAGGAGGTCTAGGAGGGTTCAACCTCCGAGCTCCCTTGAGGAATCGCACGACTAGGTCGTTCTTCCCCAGTGACTGGCCAGACACAGGTTTTGTAAACGCTGCTATAGCCGCCACGTACACTTTGAGCGTGGATCGGGTTCTGCCCTTATCCAGCAGCTCTTGAAGGAAGGAAAGCACTTCCGTGACCCCGCAGTCTACGGGTGAAAAGCCCTGAGCTTGACACCAGGCAGAGAACACAGACCATTTCTAGGAGTAGAGCCGTCTTGTAGACGGGGCCCTTGCCTGCGTGATCGTGTTTAGCACTCCCTCCGGGAGGATAGCGGGTACCCGTTGATGGCCCATGCGTGCAGGGACCATTGCTGGGGGCGAGGATGCCAAATCGAGCCCTTGGCCTGGGAGAGGAGGTCTCTCCTCAATGGTATTGGCCACGGGGCAGTGCTGGTCAGCTGCATCAGGACTGGAAACCAATTCTGGTTTGTCCAGAGCGGAGCCACAAGCAGCACTGGGCATCCATTTTCCCTGATCCGTTCCAGCATTTGAGGCAGGAGCGAGATGGGGGGGAAAGCATAGAGGGGACAGCGGGGCCAAACGTAGGCCAGCTCGTCCTTGCTATTGGAGAAATATTTCGGACAGTGAGCGTTCTCGTTGGACGCGAACAGGTCCACCTGCGCTCTGCCGAATGTCTCCCACAGCAGTTGGATCGTCTGCGGGTGCAGCGACCATTCCCCTGCTGGGACATTGTCTCTGGACAGCCTGTCTGGTCCCAGATTCAGGTGACCAGGCACGTGCGCTGCTCTCAGTGAAAGCAGGTTGTGCTGAGCCCAGACCAGGAGGCACTCCGTCAGCCTGTAAAGGTTTCGGGACTTGATGCCGCCCTGATGATTTATGTACGCCACCACTGACATGTTGTCCGACCGGACCAAGACGTGGTGACCCCTTATCTGGGGACAGAAGCGCCGCAGCGCGTTGTTGACTGCCATCATTTCCAGACAGTTTATATGTAGGAGCTTTTCCCGTTCTGACCACTGGCCAAAGAACGGTCTGCCCTCGAGCAGTGCTCCCCATCCCGAGGTGGAGGCGTCCGTGGACACCACCTTCACGCTCGAGGGAGTCCCCAGACTCACACCTGACTGGTACCAGTCGGTTTTCTTCCAAGGCTCCAAAGCTGAGACGCATTTCAGACCGACCCGGAGGCGAAACGACCAGCGGTCCATGCCCTGGGCGGAACCCGCGCTTTCAGCCATAGCTGCAGTGGGCGCATGCGAAGCAGCCCCAACTGGAGCACTGAAGCTGCTGAGGCCATGAGACCCAGCATTTTCTGAAACCTTTTGAGCTGGACAGTTGAGCCGCGGCGAAAAGATTTCGCGGCGCGCTGAGTGTCCTGTGCGCGCTCTGGCGACAGATGCGCTGTCATAGATAGCGAGTTCAGCACTGTTCCCAGAAAAGATATTTTCTGGCTGGGAGACAGCGAGCTCTTCGCCCAATTGACTGTGAGACCCAGATTCTCGAGATGTTCGAGTAATGTGGCCCTGTGTTCTATGAGCTCTGATTGTGATCGAGCTAGAATCAGCCAATCGTCCAAGTAGTTCAAAATTTGCATGCCCTGAAGTCTCAGGGGTGCGAGAGCCGCGTCCATGCACTTCGTAAAAGTACGGGGTGCCAGGGACAGGCCGAACGGCAGGACTTTGTATTGGTATGCCTGGCCTTCGAAGGCGAATCTCAAGAATTGCTTGTGACGTAACGCTATTTGTATTTGAAAATAAGCGTCCTTTAGATCTATCGACATGAACCAGTCTCCTTGGCGCACTTGCGCGAGGATTTTCCTGGTTGTAATCATTCTGAACTGACGCTTCGTGAGCGTTCTGTTCAGCCGTCGCAGATCTAGAATGGGTCTGAGACCCCCGTCTTTTTTCGGTACCAGAAAATACCTGCTGGATAGAACCCCTTCGCTCTGAGCCTGAGATAAAGGTTCTATACCCCCTTTGCTCAGTAGTTTCGCTATCTCGGCTCGAAGTAGGTGAGATACTTCATTTTTTACCGTCGTTTCGACTCGCGCCGCGCAACGGTGGGGGTGTCGAGCGAACTGCAGCGAATAGCCTCTTTTTATAGTGTTCAGCACCCATTCTGATACCCCGGGAAGCTTTGCCCACGCATCTGCATGAAAAGCTAGAGGTAGAATGAAATCTGGGCTCTGGCCGTGATATAGCGGCGGCCGGAGAGCTCCGGTGTGCTGAGAAATAGACACTGTGTTTATAGTGTGCGAGGCGGGGGGTGCGCTGATCACAGCAGGCAGCCTGACCACGCTAGGCTTCTCTCTGACGGGATGTGGAGAGAAGGCGAGCGGGGCGAGCCCCGTGGGGTTCGGCATGTCTGTGAGGGAATGTGGGCGCGGGATAGCGGGCACACTCGCTGCACTGAGAACACTGTCGGCTCGCGCCAACTGAAAATGTGTTGGTTTCGTTTTTACAGAAACCGTGGGACATGCTTCATGTAGTGTTTGTGGGCACTGTGTTGTGGGCACGTACACTACATTTATTGCACAATCGACATGAGTCGATTTTTATTTATTTATTTTTTTTTTTGCTAGCCCTGTATTGTGGCGGGCTGTGTCTGCGTGTGGGAATGGGCACTGAGACGTGGGCATTCTTCAACACTCATAACACCATCGGCCGTGGCCTGGAATTCCAGAAAATTCACTCTTTTTGGGATTTATCTGGGTCACCTTAAAGCTGGCTTTGTGTGCAGGCAAGCGGGCTGTGGTACTAGCTTGTTTACTGCAAAATACACTGGAACAGTCACATTGTTTGGAACTGAACGAGCGAGAAGTTTCGGTAGAGTCTGGCCGCGGCGAGACTTAAACACCGTGGGCCTTAGCTGACTGTATGTGTGTTGGTTTCTTTTACAGAAAACGTGGCACATGCAGTGTGTAGTGTTTGTGAGCACTGGGTTGTGGGCACATTCACTATAATTAATGCACAATTGACATGAGTCGAACTCATTTGTGCGAGCCCTGCACTTTGGCGGGCTGTGTTTGTGTGTAGAAATAAACACTGGGCTGTGGCATTTTTAATACACTCATAACACCATCGGCTGTGGCCGGAATACCAGAAAATACACTGCTTACATGATTTTTCTGGGTCGCCGTGGAAACGGCATTTGTGTGCAGACAAGCGGGCCATGTTACCGGCTTGTTTACTGCAAAATACACTGGAACAGTCGCATTTTCTTGGAACTGAACAAGTGAAAAGTTTGGGTTTAAGTCTGGCTGCGGCCAGACTAAATTTTTATCCGCTGCGAGAGCTGGGCTCGAACACGGGTCTCCCGTGCGAAGGCTTTTGGTTTCGCCACAGGGGGAAACGACAAAAGCTTAAAATAGCCCAAGCGGATAAAGAGCGTCATCACAGTTTTGTGTGTGTCGGCGTTTGTTTGCAGGCGTGCGTGTAATACAACAGGCTCATTGCTGCAATATTGACATTTTCAGCCGCTCAAACCAAGAGGAGCTGAGAAATGTTTGAGAAAAGGAGATTGGCCCGGCCTCGGCGGGACTAAAAACACACTCTTTCCTCATTTCGCCGGTGACGCATGCCCACGGGGGGCGGGGTAGCTTTCTTATAACGTAAAGAAAGCTAGCCGCGGTTTCTAAGCTGGCCTTCTCTACAGATGCAGCTATCTCGTCGTCATTAATGGCGGAAGCGGCGGCGCGCGGCGGCCGTTGTCCGTCAGCGAGCGACTCGAGTGAAGCTGGTGAAGCTGGCGGGCGAACCGGCGAGCTATCACGGGCTGGAGAAGGCTCGGGGCTATTTCGTCGACCTCAATGGAGGAAGCGGCGGCAGACGGCGGCCGCTGTCCGTCGGTGAGGGACTCAAGCGATGCCGGCGAAGCTGGCGGGCGAACCGGCGAGCTTTGGCGGGCAGGAGAAGGCTCGGGAGCGCGCTGAGCACGGCGCTTTTTACGGCGCGACGCTACAGCGGGCTGAAGTGCAGGCTCTGAGAAGGATGCCAGGCGAGTCCTCAGAGTCACCATAGGCAGTAGCTCACAGTGAGGGCATCCGCCGTCGACGAGAGCGAGAGCCGCATGATCCTCACCCAGGCAGGAAACGCAGATAACATGACGGTCCCCGTCGCTGAGTGTGGCTCGGCACGAAAAGGATATAACGCCGGAAAGCGTAAAAGGTACGGCGGCTAAAGGCGGCGATGCCAGCGACTTCAGACTCAATGGCTCGTCCCGCTGTGTGCTTTCTCTCAGACGGCGTGGCTTCTCACTCCGGATCCAGCGATGCGTGATGCTTCGCTGAAGAGATGAAAATCAGTGTACCAGCCTTATCGAGCTATATTTATAGGGCGAAATTGCGCCCTTTTCTGGCTGGACGTGACGAAATGGGCGCGAAATGCCCCCATAGGATTATGTCACGCAGCACCTCTCTCGATAGGCTGCTGCTGTTTGCCGCAGGGCAGCCAATAGGCGCGCGAGCCGTCCTGCCTATATCTGCATGCTGCTGCACAGCGTTTTACATTAATTCAAAATTAAGGATAATTTTTTGCTTCAATATCTCGTGGAAAAGAGGTTTTCCCCATAGCGTAAGATATTACGCAGTACGAGAGATACTCTCGTAAGAGAACCCGGAAGACCTACCAGCATACACCCATGTTAATTTATAAAAGATAATATATATAAAATAATCCATCATATTCACATTTTACTAACATCTGTCATCTAGAGGCAGTGTAATCACTAGTTCGGCTATATTTGGTCTTTGATTTATGCATTAGATATATCGTTTTGTAACCCTAAAATTTCAGCTCGGTCGGACCCCACAAGAACTACAATCATGGCGCTGACATGTTTTCACCCGCATGGCGCTGCCATAAGTATTTGTAGTTTTTACATAATATGATTATTTTGCATCAAATTTGAATTTCCAAATATAGAATTAACAACTCATCGGGTGTTTAAAGGGATGCTGAACGCAACTGCGGATTCAGATCTTAAATATCTAATTGCAAAATGGGTGAAATTGTATTTAATCCATATTTGACAGCGCCCCCAGGTGGTGGATATAACACATGAGATATTACATGACAGTTCAGGCCAAGAGCTCTCTATAACTGTTGGTCCAATGTTTTTAGCCCTTTTTGTTGTTAAATTATAAGCCTTCAAATATGCACTGAGGTCAAGGTTCAAAGGTCATTCTTTCATAGAAGGAGCCCAGTAGAGTCTTCATACTGATACATGTTATTCTCCACATTAAGGCCTTTTCAATTATGTATTTGGTTGAGTAAAAGCCAAAGTTTTTTAATTTTTCTCATTTCATTGACAGATCCATTCAAAGACTTACTTTGAAAGAGCATTTGCAAGACGAATTAAGCGTTCAGGGTTTTTTTTTTTCTTATATTTTTTGGACATATATTCCAAATTTAGTCACTTTTAGAGTTTTAATATTGGTCGGAACACTAGGTCATTCATATAAGCTGGAAAGAAGGCCTGATTGGGGTTGTTGGGCCACTCTGCCATAAAGCCCCGACTGGTGGATGGTTGCAGTGATAGTTGACTTTGTGGAACTTTCTCCCATCTCCCAACTGCATCTCTGGAGCTCAGGCACAGTGATCTTTGGGTTCTTCTTTACCTCTGTCACCAAAGATCTTCTTCCATGATGGCTCTGTTTGGCTGGACGGCCAGGTCTAGGAAGAGTTCTGGTCGTCCTAAACTTCTTCCATTTGAGAATTAAGGAGGCCACAAATTTTCATTTGCTCTGACATGCACTGTGAGCTGTAAGGTCTTATATAGACAGGTGTGTGCCTTTCCTAATCAAGTCCAATCAGTTTAATTAAACACAGCTGGACTCCAATGAAGGAGCAGAACCATCTCAAGGAGGATCAGAAGAAAGGGACAGCATGTGAGTTAACCATGAGTGTCACTGCAAAGGGTCTAAAAACTTATGACCGTGTAATATTTTAGTTATTCTTTTTTAATAAATTTAAAGTTTTTTTTTCTGTCAAGATGGGGTGCTGAGTGTATAATGAGAAATACAATTAACTTTTTTGATTTTAGCAAAATGAAAAAGTGAAAAATTTAAAGGGGTCTGAATACTTTCTGTACTCACTGTATATGGGTCAGAATCAAGGTTAGATTACAAGTTATAAATTACGCTAACACAAAAAGGGGAAAAAATAATTCACTCACTTTATTTCAGTAAGCTTTGATTTCTGAAATTAAATATTTGCCTGTGCATAATCAAATAATGCCCAGCTGGGGTTTTTATGCAATGCATCAGCTGAAGTCTGGTTATATTATAAGTTTAAGTAAAGTAGGGTTTAATGAACTATTAGGTCTATTAAGATCTACTCCATATTCTTGTTTTTATAGTAATTATTTGATGAGCACAATACAGTTTTTCCAATGTCCCTGTAGATTAGTGTGTATCCAGATTTCAAGTCGCTATTGTGACATTAAAACCAGGCCAAAATATTGACGTCCTTTATTGGATATCATTTGTCACAACCTGGGTCCTATGTTATGACAGAACAGACACGGACACCAAAGCCAATTGTAATGAAATTATTAAAACCATAATAACAAATCTAACAAACCATGGAGTGTGAATAGTCAGTAAAATATGAAATATCCTCTGCCACTTATTTGCGGAAATAAACATAAAAAATACATTACAATGCCTACAATACTCCCAATACCACTGTCTGGCTGTGCAGAGAAACAGAACAATTCATGGGTCCACCTACAAGGACCTTTTATTGCCATTACAATATGAAAAATTTGTTTTTAGCCTCTGTGAGGCACTTTGTATTACTTATTTAGTATGAATAAAATTTGATTTGATTTGATAACAATGAACAGCGATAGAGGATCAATTACATCTGAAATGCATATCTAGATTGGCACTGAAGAAAAGAAAAAAGGAAACCACAGTCAGTCTAATTGCTGTCATCATCATCATCGTCATTTTCATTGTCTTCATCACAATCACTAGCACCAACATCGTCATTATACACCAGTGTCTGTGTACTTAATGTCTGGAGGTCCTGAGACAGGCAGGAGTTGTCTGTGGTGATGTAACCACAAGTTGAGGGAACAATGTCTGGTACATGCTGATTAAACGTCACAGTGGTTTCATGTAGCTTTCTTTCCAGCTCTCTGAGACGTTGGATGAGAGCAGCTTTTGCACCAGGCTGCTCTGTGTCATCGATGGCAGAGCACAGAAAGGCATGCTGCTGATGGAGGTGATCAGTTACATTTCTCATTTCCTGGTAAACCAGGAGTTTTTCCTCAGCTGCCCGTGTCTTCATATGCAAGGCATCAATCCCTCGTCTTTTCAGACTCCTTGGGACTTCATCTTCTTCAATCTGGAAAGGGCAAGACAATAACAATCACAACTTAACAACCCATAGAACTATGCCATATTACCAAGTGATCTCTAAAATTATTTAGATGGTTTCTATATGCAATATGGTTCCTGGGTGGTTTATGGTTACGTAACTATACTCACAGCTTCATCAAGACAGAAGTAGACGGGCCAAGAGGGATCACATGCTTCCTCAAAATGCATCGTTGCAGGGAAGATGCTCCTCTGTGGTGGCCATTGTATGCTGTTGTATTCTTTGATTGCTTGTTTTAGTCTTCTATTGGAGTTGGCCACCTGTTTGGACAGTCTTATGGCAATGCCCTGCCCATCTGAAGCAAAGTCAGAAAAAAAAAACACAGTTAGTCTTTTTGTTATTTATTATGGTTATTGGTAAACATTAAAGGAACTTTAATTTGGGCAAATGTGCTCCTTTTCCATCTCCCCTCGAGTTAAACAATTGAGTTTTACCTTTCCCCTGTTCGTCCAGACGTTCTCTGAGTCTGGAGACCCCATTTGTGGCTTTAGCTTAGCATGAATCATTGAATCGGATTAGATTCATACTAAGCTAAAGCCACAAATGGGGTCTCCAGACTCAGAGAACGGCTGGACGAACAAGGGAAAGGTAAAACTCAATTGTTTAACTCGAGGGGAGATGGAAAAGAAGCACATTTGCCCAAATGTTTGTGTCACTTTAACAGAACCAGAAGTGCTAAACATTGTCTCTCTAATAGTATCTACATTCATGAAACTGTTCAGCTTGTCCACATCACTTTACCTGGATATTTTCTTTTCAGTTGGAGGAGTACTGCTCTCTCTCTGGATTCAGTTCCAGCTCTGCAGATCAGCTGGGATCTGAGCTCCTGGTCAACATCTTTAAGAGTACACTGGAAGTTCAAATCTGATTCTTTCCATCTGGTCTCAATGCGGTGTTTCTTCTCCATGTTAAGCAGGGAGTTCTCAGTTCTACAAAGGTAGTACATGAATATTATCAAAACACCATTTACACATTCTATCAAAGATCAGCAACATATGGAGACGGGTAACTTACTCTGTTTCATCCCCCATGTATGCCTCACAAGTCCCAGATCTGTGTATTACAAAAAGAATATCAGAAAATTTGGTGGTTGCCAACCATAAAGAGTTACTAAGCTAGACCTTACCAAATATTTCAGATGACATAATAGTGGAATTCATAACATCAATGGCCCAGTTCTGACCTGGTATTAACATGAACAGTGGACAGCTTTAAATACAGGTCTAAACATAATCAGTGTGTACCGCAATGTGGTTGGATCTGGCCAAACCTCACACAGAAGTTGTCCAGGTCACACGTAACAGCATTCTAACAGCATTTGACAGAGGATTAAATTCAGAAATGTTGACGTTGTCCATGTGCTTTTTAAAGGTGTGGTGCTAACAATATAGCAGTGGCAGGCCGCCACAGTTGAGTCACTGTAGGGGAAACACTGGAATGCATTTAAATACCAGGTCAGACACACTTAGGGCTGACCACTTTGTATCAGTGAGAGCACATGTTAATACTGGGTCTGAACAGGGCCACTGCAACAGTTTCCTACACCAATGTGCCTTGTTATTACATATCAGTAGACAAGACACTGAATTCTTACTTGAGATTGTAGAACTTTATCAACTCCTTAATGTAGTCCCTTTTCCATTTAGAGACAGTGTCTGGAGGTCAGATGAAAATGTTACAGCTATATTTCTTTTTCTTTTACTTTGTCAGGTATTTTTTTGGTAATTACTGTAGTTACATTTGCTTAAAACAATGGTTAAAGCATTCACTTTAGTTGCTTACGTAATGGTTTTGGTTTCTGTTTGGACAGCTCTATCTCTCTTTTCTTCCATCTCTCAATGTGTTGCTCAGAGATCAACACTAAAAAAACAAACAAATAAAAACAAACAAACAAAACAACCGACTGATCAATTCTACATAATACCACTATGTGCAAAATGGTTGTAAATTAAATGGAAAATTATATGATCGCTAACACAATTTTATTTTTTACTCCTTCTGCTTCTTGTGTGCAATTTACCTGGTGCCTCTTTGATGACAGATGAAATGTCTTCTTCAGCTAGAGTTGATAGTTTCTCTGCTTTGTCCAGTTTTTGCAGGAGGTTCAACGCTGCAAAGAAATACTTGAATTTACTTGCGTAGTACAATTTGTTCAAGCTAAACTCCAGAAAATATAAAATGTGTAAAATTGAAACCAACAAGCACAGTGCGTTAAACTACTAGCACTGATTTATGACATCGCCATACAATGGTAAACTAACCAAGGTCAGTAGATTTTCTCCGTCCATAGTGCAGAAGTGCATCAGTCAGCAGGTCAAGCCGGTGAGATGGAGTCATCTCCTTTGTGACCCTGGCGAATCTTCGGAGGAAAGACCACAGTCTCTCCATTCCTTCCCCATCAGTAAGCCCAAACCCACTAAGCCGTCTGGTGCTGTACTTGATCTGTGATTAAAGCAAAGTCGTAAAATATCACATAGATTGACACAACCTCTCACATTGTCCGCAACAGCACGGCTGTGAAACAAGTTTAGAAAACGTCAGGAAAATGCTAAAGATTACTTTCAGGCCTTTCTTCTTTATTTAAGCAGTGCAGTGGACCGGAGAATGGAAGCTAAACAAGGAGGGAATGAAGTGTTCCCACAGATCCTGACATCTGTTTAAATCCAATGGTATTACCTGGCAGGGCAATTTGTGTCCATAAATGTGAAAAGCCGGCACAGCCAAGGAGATGTTGGGAGGTATACCCTCACCTGATTTCTGTTTGGACACAGTATGGCAGAGCTTTTATTTGTAATTTTAACCAAATAATATCTTAATATAATATCTTTTACAAAATATTAAAACTTTACACAGAAGTTTAAAAAAGAACTCACGTTCAAATGTGAGGCAACAACACAGGCAATATCATAGACCACCCGCAAGTGTATGTTCTTCTTTGTGCATCTTTGAAGAAGCTCATTAATGACATACAGGGGATAAGCTAACCTATAACACAAAACATGGGAATTCTGATACACTATGCTGAGCTCATTTAGTAGTATGTTGCAATATTGCCCATACACATATCACAGGTTAATACACTACTATTACAGTATGTCATAGACTTGCCGTTCTCCTTGGCTCATGTTTACAAACATCAGTGGGATTTCATGACGACAGGAGGCTCCAAACACTCCTGTAACATCAAGCTTTTTCTCTTTTTTTTGTGATCTCAGCATGTTGCCAGCCTTGAAGTTACTGCAGTCCTGGGGATAAGGAAAATGTAGATGGTTATGGGAAGACTTAGGTGTTTTTCTATTAGTTTAAGTTTGTAATAAAGTATTCTACAACTGTGACTAACCTCGTGAGGTTTGGAATTATCAGGATGTGAAAGCAGATATTCCTGTACATTATTTTCAGCAACAAACATGCGGGTCCCATGTAAGGGCTCAACTAGGCTTGTCCCTGAGCTTTGTTTCCTCACAAGGCCAAAGTTGGCATCCAGAGTTACTATCATATCTCCATCCACCTAGGAAACAATAACTTGAGTAAATTTGGTTTTGTATCTGGTGCAACAAAAAAGATAAAAGATGCACAAGTTCCCTCATTCATACTCATACCAGGCTGGTGAACATATACTGTTACCGTTATATCAAAATGTAACACTTCACATTGATTCAATTTGATCATTTCATGGGAACTGCAATCAAGTAATCTAACATGAACTAAGCTAGGAGTAGAACCCACCTTTGGACATGCTGGGCACGTGGTCCCATCATCAAACTGAGGGCAAATATCCACCAAACTCCTTTGTCGGAAGTGGTGATGCCTAAAGTGGGATATGGATTCTCCCACCAGGGCTCTGTAGAGTGCGTTAACCTATGGTATTAACCGCATCAGCAAAAATGTTACTGAAACATCATTAACATTAAAAGCCAAATTATTACTAGAATTATTAATTATTATTACCAAATTATAAATATAATTATAAATATATTTCTTATAAAAAATGAAAAATCAGCAATCTTCTTTCATACAACACTAAGATCCTAGATGTTTTCATAACGATTTACTCTTCGTTGTGATATATCATGATCTGAAATGTTGGCATCACAGATGGGACTTCAAAATTACCTCTGCAATCTGACTCACCTCTGTAAGAGTCAGATTGTTTCTCCAGCGCAGAGTGTTGCAAAATCCCTCAACAGAAACCTGACACTCCAGTGACAGACAAACAAAAAGTTCCAGTAATGAAATGGAGAAGGCAGTTTGAGGCTTTTCAGCTGTTGCTGGCCAGAGCCCATACCGCAGAAGAGTGCGGGCTTCAGGTTCACACTCGCACATATCTATAGGAATGGTGCAGAGACGTCCTGCAAAAAAAATACATAAAAACATAACCAAGGAATACAATAAAATAGTCAATTGATAATGATAGACAATCTTATTTATAGACGGCAGCATGGCAGTGGCCATTTGCACTCATTGGCCCAGGACAGCTGTGGCTACACAAGTAGCTTACCATCACCAAGTATGAATGAGTGAAAGAATAATTAATTCAATGTAGAGCTCTTTGAGTGTCTTGAAAAGCGCTATATAAATCTAATCCATTATCATTACTATAATGTATATTAACACAGACACTGTGTCACCAGTAACCTAATATGTTTTATTACTGGAAAATTGCACATCAGAAGTGTGAGAAATTCCTACGAGAACGTCATTGCTCAACATTTCATCAGCCTCTCTTTTCTTTTGTCAAGGAAATTAAACACATGACTTTTAACATTATAAAATGACAAACCTGTGTTGACAATGACTTTTATATCTTTACTGTACACAGCATGGTTTTCATGGCCCTCGGGTAAATACAGGAATAGCCCCTGGTAGGATGGTTCATAAGAAGAATTCTGAAAGAAAGATAACTTTAACTAATAGTTTTGGAAATGAGTAATTCAAGACAACACAAATTGTAGTATTGTGCTAAAACAAGATTTACAAATAGTTTGCTATATGTATATGTGTGAATGAATGCTGTTGTTCATACATTCCATTTATCAGGGACGTGCAATGAATTGTGGTGAGTCCTCCTCAGACAGGCTTCACAAAGGACTACCGTGGTGCTGCACTCCAAGCACCTATAATCAGCATGCCGTTGGCAGACAGAACACTTGGAAGAGATTGGTGCTGAAGTTTCAAATTAAACTTTGAGCATGTCCTCCTTGACTGCATCCCAGGCATTTAGCTCTCTCTTCTTTGCCTTACTGTATGCAGTCTCAGAAGATGAACTACAGCCTGCTGCTTCATCTTGTTCTGATGGAACAAGTGTGGAGTCCAAAAGGCCTGTTTGTTGAGAACTGGGCTTGGGGATGTCTTTATGTGTAAGGTAATGAACCTTTACACAACCATTGATATTCCTCCTCAGCACCTTTATCTTGATGTTTCTTAACCGTGTGCCTTTCAATGCTTTTCCCATCTCTGGAAAAAAAAGGCAATAAAGACACATGCATGACTAATGGATACAACAAAACCTAGATTTTTGTTCCTTAATGTGCATGATGTATTAAAACATAGGCCTAGATGTCACGAGTTGTGGATGGTGAGGACCTAAATCAATGCAGCAACAAAGTCAGGAGGCAGCCAGGTAAAGTAGTCTGTTAATAAATGTAACAGACTACATGGAAGACACAGGGGGAAGCAACATGGATCTGGCAGGGAAATAAAGAAACCTAGGGGTATATGTACACTGAGCGGCTAACAATGAGACAGAAACCAGGTGTGACAAGGAGCAGGAAGTAACAGGACAGAATGCACAAGAGAATGAACCAACAAAATTAAAAACAGGAAAAAAGACTAAGGCAAAACTAACACAAAAGGAACAGAACGCCAAAAACCCGGGAGACCATGACATAGATACATAACTAGATAGATAATAAATCAAACAAACTTACCACTGCAATCTTGGAACAGTTTTTCCTAATCTGGGAATCAAAAGTTGTAAAATGAGATGGACAAAGTCAAGTACAGAGAAACATAAGCAGGAAAGCAGACAGATAGAAAGACCTGTGTATAGGTTTTATGTTTCAAGTTCAAGGTTAATTCAAGTAATGCATTTTTGTTAGCCTGTTGTAGTTGCTTGCTTACATAAATCAAAATAGAGCTACCACAAACCTGATATCACTATCACAACATACAGTAGGTATATACGAGCATGATATAGCCTGAATGAAGAGTTTGTATGAAGCAGATACCAAATATATACAGTGTAGTCATTACACCGAACGCCTTTAAGGCTAAAAGGTATAATTTACAGGAAACTCACGGTGTAATAAATCGTTTTTCCCCCTCATCTGCTAACTTTTTTTTAACTCATTAGTTAGCCATGGGGCAAGCTAAATTGTTAGTAATACTAACAATTTTGTTTCGATTAAAAAAACAACAACGTTAATATCTGGTATTTCGTTTAAACTCTTTTATGTTACCTTATTATAGCTTTAATATAACAGTTTTTTAAAAATGTTTTTTTTTTTTTTTAGCTCATAAACTAAATAGGAACAGTTGAAAATGTCTTAATTTTCTGTCATTTTACCTGAAAATCGCGGGAGGTTTGAGGTCTGGCGGCGGACTGTATTCCTGGGGGACTGGATCGAGAGTCTTCCTGTATGATGCTGATCAGCGATGTGAATAGATGATAACAACCGACTGCACCTGCTAGGAGGCACAGTAGGGCCCTACTGGCCCATACGAATGGGCCGATAACCACTGATAATGTCCATTCAATCGGGTGATAACATCCGAAATCACAGAGTTTCTTGTTTTTTTGTTCACCTTTAAGAACAAAAATGTTAAATGAAAAAGGATTCGAATTAATAAGTCTAATTTGGAGCTCATTTTTGTCGATTCAGTGCCTGATTTGTTTGATAGTTACGTTTAGGGTAAGATCATTTTTTAAAAGGGTGTAAATAGGGTACTGCAGGTGGTCCGTGGAAAGTTTTTTTTTTTTCCCTTAATTTTACCAGAATATCCAAGTGTTCTTATTACTGTATAGATTTCATACTCCATTGCTATGGAAATAAGCCTGTTGTTCAAATGAACGTGATTATGCCCTCGGGCGCTTGAGTAAATACATAAATTAAATATGTGGCCGCCCTTGTGTGCAGTAAACTTTTTTTTAACAAGCCTGTTGTACTGATGTGATGACCAGTTATAGTTTTAGTGCTAGTAAGCCCAGGGGTTAAATTGGGATTTATTATGTGGGGGTGCTCTCCCTAATTTTTTTTTTTAAATAAACCATTAAATAGCCCTTTCTGGAGAGTTTTGTGCAAAGAAATGGAGAAATTGAGTATTACATGTGAAAAACTGCAAGGTTAAGAGCATATACTTTGCATTGTTGTAGTATCAACAGGTATTAGGACATTTAGCATTTACATTACTGTTAATCAGTCATCACTTGATTACACATTGTATTACCTTGTTATGATATATAGTCATACAATGTGCCAAACATAATGTGCCACATGAAGAGACAGTGCAGCATATGACAGTAGCAACAGCTGAGAAGATTTGGGTCTGTGGTGACCAGGTCCACCTCACACACACTTCCTTCTCCAATTCTCTCTCTTTACTACTACAACACACACACACACACTCATCCTACTCTGCATCATTTCTCATCAAGATATGCACAAGTCACAAAAATAAAATCAATCTATCTAGGGCTGCACAATTTGGGGAAAATGTCATTTTGGGATTATTGAGGTTAATATTGCGATTGCGATATAATAAACAAATGGTTTCATGAGTCAACTTGCTTGGTTCCAAAGCAAAATGTACACACAGATTGGTGATAATTCTGAAATGTGTATTTCTCAACTCAAAATAGCAACAACAACTAAATGATTGATAACACCTATAATGCAATAAGCCATTGATGTCTGGATAAAAATGACCCCCCTCCCCATTTTAAACATTAATTATAGCCGTCCAACATTACAGTGATTCTGTCATTACAATTGAAAGCTATCAATTTTTTTAAACATTTTTTAGGCTTCAAAAAATATAACAGCTTTTAATTTCAGTGAACTTCAAACAATCATGACATAAACCCATAATAAATGTCATATTTACCTGTGCCCTTCCTGTCTAACAGGTAGGACATTAAATAAAGTTATCAAACAGGTGCTGCAAATTATAAATTATATATAGACTAATCCTTATTAAAGCTACAAAAGTTCTTTAGTCAAGAGCATTGAGTAATTTTCTCTGTTTCCTTTGTTCTTTGATTAACTTTACTGACAGAGATAATTAGTGGCTACTGTGTACTGTCCCTTTAAGACCAGCTGCTGACAGAGACGCGGATCTCACACGCGCCTCATTCTCTCACAACTCTTTACGTCCATCATAAGAATGCTCTTATGTTACGAAGATACTCGACAAAACGACATTTTGGCATAATTGTGTGTGTGACCAGAAGTCCCGAAAAATTCGGGACAGTCCCGAAATCTAAGCTGTTGTCCCGAATCCCGAATCCGGCCCTAATTGTCCCGAAAATTATACTAAAGCAAAATCTTGAGTAGCCTAGTTATTGTCTGCTAAAACATTAAAAACTGTCCGTGGAGGTTGAGTCGTGAAGAGAGCGCAAGTTGCAGCAGCCGCGAGCTCAATGAATGAATGCAGGCAGCCAGTCGTAAAAGAGTGATTGATTTGTAGCGGCAAAAAAAAAATAATACTTCAGCAATGAATAGAGACAGAGCGTATTTATTTAAAAGCTACTGTGTGACAAGGTGTACAGCATACAAGCTAAATAACTCAGAAATAAATTTTGATAAGCTGTCGTAACCAAAAAACGGTTTTCAGGACATAAAAGCGCAACTAGTTCTCGAACTACTCTGAGAACTACGTCCACTGGAACGCGACATGATATTGTAAAAACAAAATTTAAAAAAATCAGAATTTTAACCATGTCTATTGCTTATTTTATTCTATTGTCATAGGCGGGTGACGTCATAGACCAGGAAGCTATAAAGCACACCAGAAAACAGACCGCGACAGCTTCTGTTGCCTTCAGCAAGCGCTCTCTGTATACTGTCCTTGTCTATTTACTGTTGTCTGTCACAAGCACATTATCTATCTATATATATATATATATTATGGCGAAACAAGAATTCAAGCGTTGTGTTGTCCCTTGCCCTCGTTTTATCACGGGTGGGGACACACATCAGCTTTGTGTTGCTTGTTTGGGAGTGGAGCATGCCCAGTCAGTTCTCGAGGGAGCTGACTGTGAGCATTGCGAGAAGCTGTCCGTGAGGACGCTCCGCTCTCGCCGGGCGTTCTTTGAGGAGGACGGTTCGGTTCGCGCTCCCCAAGGTGCGGGTCCCGCTGCTGCCGAGGCTCAGCGAAGGCTTTCATCTTGGGGTTCGCATATGGATCTGGTAGCGGGGCTTGAGACGGGCCCAGCCCTTTCTCAACCCTTACCTGCTGGATCCGGTGCCTCTGCCCAGGAAGGAGCCCGCGCTGCGGCTTCTCCTTCCCAGGTTGGGGCACCATTGCTGAGGCTATCCAGTTCTGAGGATCTGGATGTCGTCAGTGTTGATATGGGGGATTTTGAGTCTTCGCCAGCTCATGCCTCCAGTAATGATGAGGAGCTTATGGAGGTTTTATCTCGTGCTGTAGCTAGATTAAATATTGAATGGCCAGCCGATGATTCTCAGAGTGTTTCTAAGAAAAGTTTATTAGATGAAAGATTTCTACCATCTATAACACAGCCTCCACGTCGGGGACTCCCGTTTTTTCCCGATCTCCACAATGAGGTTTCGAGATCGTGGAATAAACCGGCGTCATTCAGAGTATTTAACCCACAAACTTCCAACTACAGTAATGTTTTGGGTGCATCTGACTATGGTTATTTGACGGTGCCTCGGGCTGAAGAGACGCTTGCGAGCTATCTCTCTCCCGAGTCATCGTCATCATTAAAAGCCCCAAAACACCAAGCCATTAAAATCTACATCTTCGCTGGTGGGTAAAGCTTATTCGGCAGCAGGTCAGGCTGCGTCATGTCTGCATACTATGTCTATACTGCAGGCATACCAGGCTGATCTGCTGAAGGATATCGATGAACGTGAGGAAGTCAGCGCTGACGCAATTCGAGAATTGCGTCGCGCAACAGACCTGTCTCTCCGGGCCACTAAGGAGACGGCCAAATCAGTGGGCCGTTCTATGGCAGCCCTGGTGGCCACGGAGAGGCATCTTTGGTTAAATCTGTCTGATATTAAAGATAAAGATAGGTCTGTTCTTCTGGACGCGCCACTGTCACCTTCAAGTTGGTTCGGCGACGCTATCAATTGTGTCGTCGATAGGTTTCAAGAAACGAAAAAACAATCGGCTGCGTTCCAGAGGTTTCTTCCTCGACGTTTTGATGTCCCCGAGACTGCTGGGCGGAAAATGATTATTAAAACCGAGCAGTCTCGTCCGAGTACAAGCTCCTCACAGCACAGAGTGCATCAAAAACAGAGCGTCGCCACTCGGGCTCCTCCACAATCTGGGGAACCTGGGTGGCGGTCGCAGTCCAGGCCAGCTAGGGGTAGGCAAGATCTGAGGACTGTCATCTCTAAGAAGGCTTGGGCTAAGAAGAAGTCCTGACGCCCAAGGCGTCAGGCTTCTGAGGGTGGTCCCCTCCGAGGAGGGACGTTTTCGAGAAATCGTTCATCCTCGGCACCCTCTGGGGGGCGATTCTCTGAGGAGAGTCGCAGCGCTGCCACATCGGTTGTTCCCTGCCGGTTCGCCGCTTCAGGGCACCGAGGTGTCAGCGTCCCCATACGATTCTCCGAGGAGGATCGTAGAACGGTCAGTTCGGTTGTTCCCTGCCGGTTTGCCGCTTCAGGGCACCGAAATATCCGTACAACCGAATCCCGAGGCCAGTCTCGAGAGACTGGTCCCCTTAGTAGAATTTCTGGCAGCGTGGAAACTACTGCCAAATATTTCTCAGTGGGTCCTGCATATAATAGAAAACGGTTACAGAATTCAGTTCGGTTCTCGTCCGCCCAGATTTCAAGGGGTCCTTCCCACAGTGGTGGACCCGAGGCAGGCTCGGGTCATGGAGCTAGAAGTACTGACGCTTCTGCGAAAAGGGGCTATAGAAAGGGTTTCTCCTCCCAGCAGAGAGTCAGGGTTTTACAGCCGTTACTTCATCGTTCCCAAGAAGGATGGGGGGTTGCGTCCTATTCTAGATCTGCGTCAGTTAAACAGCAGAGTTCAGAAACTCAAGTTCAAGATGCTTACACTCAAACAGATTGTATCACAGATTCAGTCCGAGGACTGGTTTGTCACAATAGACTTGAAGGACGCTTACTTTCATGTATCCATTCATCCTCATCACAGGAAGTTCCTGAGGTTTGCTTTCGGGGGCGAAGCATACCAATATCGGGTCCTTCCATTCGGCCTAGGTTTATCACCCCGCACCTTTACGAAATGCGTGGATGCAGCGCTGGCTCCTCTGAGACTCCAGGGCATTCGCGTATTAAACTATATCGACGACTGGTTGATCCTGGCTCGTTCCGAGCAGTTGGCAGTTCGGCATCGAGATGTCGTTCTGTCTCACATAAAGAGGTTGGGGTTGCGGCTAAACACCAAGAAGAGTGTTCTCCTCCCAGCCCAGAGGACCACTTTTTTAGGGGTGATGTGGGATTCGACAACTATGCAAGCACGATTGTCTCCAGCACGTATTTCTGTGATTCTCACAGCCGTAAAGATGGTAAAACTAGGCCAGTCACTCACTGTGAAACAGTTCCAGAGACTGGTGGGTCTCATGGCAGCTGCGTCCAACGTAATTACTTTTGGCCTTCTGCACATGAGACCCCTGCAGTGGTGGCTCAGGACCAAGGGGTTTTCTCCGAGGGGAAATCCGTTTCGCACGATCAAGGTTACGCGGCAATGCCTACGTGCCTTGGTCATGTGGAAGAAACCTTGGTTCCTCGCCCAAGGCCCAGTTTTGGGGGCTTCTTGTCGACGCGTAACGCTATCGACGGATGCTTCCCTCACAGGCTGGGGGGCGGTCATGAGTGGCCGCTCGGCGACAGGTGTCTGGCAGGACCATCAGCTTTCGTGGCATATAAACCGACTAGAGATGATGGCGGTATTTCAGGCTCTCAAATACTTCCTGCCAGACCTGAGAGGCCATCATGTGCTTGTCCGCACAGACAACACATCGGTGGTCTCTTACATCAACCACCAAGGGGGTCTGAGGTCCCGATTATTATGCAAACTGGCTCATCAGATCCTCCTATGGGCCCAGGGGAAATTACTGTCACTCAGGGCAGTTTATATTCCAGGGTGTTTGAATGTGGGAGCAGATATCCTGTCAAGGCAGGGGCTGAGGCCCGGGGAGTGGAGACTTCACCCCGAGGTGGTGGAGCTCCTATGGGAGAATTATGGTCAAGCTCAGGTAGATCTTTTCACATCTTACGATACAACCCATTGTCAGCTTTGGTTCTCCCTCACATATCCAGCTCCTCTCGGACTGGACGCTATGGTACAGGTGTGGCCGATGCTGCACCTGTACGCATTCCCCCCGATATCATTGCTTCCGGGAGTTCTGGAGAGGGTTCGCCAAGAAGGGGCTCATCTACTATTAGTAGCCCCGCACTGGCCGACCCGAGTGTGGTTCTCGGACCTAGTGTCCCTCCTTCACGGCTCTCCCATGGAGATTCCTGTCAGAAGGGACTTGTTATCTCAAGCAGGGGGCACGATATTTCACCCTCGCCCGGAGTTGTGGAAACTATGGGCTTGGCCTCTGAGGGGGCCCAGCTCTTAGAATCTGGTCTCTCGACTGAGGTCGTTGAGACCATCCTTCAATCCAGAGCTCCTTCCACGAGAAAACTATATTCATTGAAATGGAAACTGTTCTCTACATGGTGTGGAGAACGCTTTTTAAATCCTGTTAACTGCCCGGTTGGTACAGTTCTCGATTTCCTTCAAGACCGTTTCTCTGCTGGATTATCTCCCTCCACCTTAAAGGTGTACGTAGCGGCTATATCTGCTTATCGCTCCCCTCTGGGGGCTTCTTCTCTTGGGAGAGATCCTCTTATTATTCGTTTTCTTCGTGGTACATTGAGGCTGAGGCCTGCACTGCACTCTAGAGCACCGGCTTGGGATTTGGCCATTGTACTTGAGGGTCTGGCCCTGGCTCCCTTCGAGCCTATTGAAGAGGTTTCAGAGAAATTCCTTACACTAAAAACTCTATTTCTTCTCGCTATTTCTTCTATCAAGAGAATTGGAGATCTGCAAGCCTTGTCGGTGGCTCCTTCATGTCTGGAATTTGCACCTGGTATGGTGAAAGCATTTTTACACCCTAGGCCGGGTTACATTCCTAAGGTCCCCGCTAATGTGGGGGGCCCTATTGTGCTGCAGGCTTTTTGCCCTCCACCTTTCATTACCCCAGATCAGGAAAGTCTCAATCTGTTATGTCCCGTTAGGGCTTTGGATGCCTACGTTCACAGAGCTGCCCTGTGGCGTAGATCAGAGCAGTTATTTGTCTGCTTCGGTTCAACCAAGAAGGGTTGCCCGGCATCGAGACAGGTAATGAGCAAGTGGGTAGTTGAGGCTATCTCACTTGCTTATGAAGCGGCCGGACAGCCTTCACCTATGGCTGTCCGCGCCCATTCTACTAGGAGTATGGCTGCCTCTAAGGCTTTAATTTCGGGGGTTTCCCTTCAGGACGTTTGTAATGCGGCAGGCTGGTCCTCACCGCATACATTTGTCAGATTTTACGACCTAGACCTCTCCACTCCCGGGGCTAGGCTGCTTGTTTCTTAGTGTGCGCAAGGACTCCACACAGAACGGGCATTTCTCATTATGGCGTAGTGGATATGGGGTTCCCACCGCGTCTCAACTCAGCTCGAGTTCCCTTGAAAGGGAACGTCTCAGGTTACGTATGTAACCCTGGTTCCCTGAGAGGGAACGAGACGCTGCGTTCTCCTGCCATACTTCCTGCATGCCCTGAATCGACTTGCTTCAGGCCTTTTCAGAAGCTGTCGCGGTCTGTTTTCTGGTGTGCTTTATAGCTTCCTGGTCTATGACGTCACCCGCCTATGACGTCTCGCTCTTCCATTGGACTGATTATACACGTGCTTCACGACGCAATCACGCAGAGCGTTCCCACCGCGTCTCAACGCAGCGTCTCGTTCCCTCTCAGGGAACCAGGGTTACATACGTAACCTGAGACGTTCCGCTCACTGAGTGGCAGAAAGACTGAGCGGCAGCATTGGTTTTCAGTGTGAATGCTGCGGAAAAACACACAGAACGCGTCTAAAACGGGAAAGAGCTTTGAGACTGACTGTACTACTAGATTTGACAAGAAATATGAGGTATATTTTTACAGACTACCTAAACAGAGAAGCAAATAGATCGTTGCAATTCATAGAAACAACTGGACTCCAGGCAGCGAAAGGTGGATTTGCAGTTATCATTTTTGTGTCAAAAACATTTTACGAACGTTAATTTGATTATGTTCATCCTCTGTTATTATGGGACATTGTGTCAATGTATTATAAAAGATCATTCTACAAACTTTTACCTCAACAACATCCTGAAAATGTTACATATAAAATGTTCTTGCTTTGTTAACACGTCACATTACAAGAACGTTTTATAAAAAACACTCCGTCATCTCAGGCCTCAATGATATCCTTAAAACATTTTGCGAACGTTGATATGATAATGTTTGCAATCATTTTTGTGTCAATATGCTGAATTTAGTGGTAAAATCATTCTCTATATATTGTATTGTTATATATTGCAGTGACAACTCATCAATCAAATATTTACCACTGTATATTCTGTATAATTTGACATTTTTAAATAAACACTGACAAAAAACTATACAAGTTTTAAGTCTAGACGATATGATGATATATATAACATTGATATAAGTGATCACCTGGATTTAGACCTGCCTATATTGTATTTATATAAAGCGTTCACAGGCAAATTTGCTGTATGTATTTCCCCGGTGTCGAAATCAGGCACATATAAATGTCAGGAAACACGATTTCTGGCTGCATGTCAATATCCATGGATCACTGGATCTTTAGTAAGTTGTAAGGAACACTATATTGAGTCCAATCTTTAGTTTAAACTGATAATCGTTTGTTTTACTTGCGTTTTCGCAGTTTCCCCTATTAAATCCAGTCACGCAGCTGCTCTTCTGCCACTCAGTCCGGCTGAGGGGGCGTGTTCCGGCGGGAAAGTGACGTTAATGCATTCCCTCTATTTACCTATTCTTCCTGCTGATGCTTCACGTATTGCCTGTATCCACTTTTGTCTCCTTAAAGGCTGGCTTACGGTTTGGAAGCTTATGAAAATGTATTTCTGGGTTTTTTAGCTTGTTTGCTATACACCTTGTCACACAGCAGCTTTTAAGCATTTTTCTGTCTTTTGTTATGTCATAAATGACAAGAGGCAGCCTCTCGCAATGCAAAGTCAATGGAGATGGTTGGATTGTTTCTCCCCCCGTTGGGCGTGGTGTTCAGATTATGATGCGTTGCGCTCTCTCTATGACTAGCCTATATTAGACTCCTATTATTCCTCATATTAGACTGTAGGTCTAGCAAGTCTTATATTTCTGTAATTCACACAGATCAAATACAAATATGCATGACTGAATAGATTGCTAGTTTATTTTGAGTAGCCAGCTAGCAGTTCTCTTGGCAGTTTGCTGATAATCCGGATGCTCAAAACATCTCCTGAGAAAAATCACATATGGTCTACCTAGTCTTGGTTATTTCATTTTGATTTAGTCTTATTTTCCTTACCTTGTCATTCAAGGCCAGGGCGCTTTTTGTACATTTCTGGAACTTTTGCGCGCTTCCACATCCCGCGCAACTATGGATCTCCCAGGAATATTAATTTATCCGTGTCACCTAGATGCGCGTGCGCGAGCGGTGCGCGATCTTGGTCGACTGACAACGAGATTAAGTAGTTGAACAACAACGGCCATGTTCCGATTGTTCTCATCTCAGCTCCGCCGAGACAAAATAGACATGCCATTTCAAAAATCTTTCATTTATTGTCAGAAATATGTTTTCAAAAGCATCACTTTCATCAAATTTTATGTTACATCATTTCCAGTATAGGCCAGGGCCAGGGCTGGACTGGGACTAAAAATTGGCCCGGGCATTTTGGCCCAGACTGGCCCACTACATATAATCATAAACACAACAGATCTTTTCACGCCCCTGAATATGTAGGCTATACTAACTCCTATTAAAACCACTATGCCATGTAGCCTAATGAGTGAGTAGGAATGATTAAGAGTTAATAGATGAAATAACTAGCCTACTAATTGTAAAATACAATCGAACTACTCCACAATGATGAATCCTAAAACAAGCTATAAGCTGCATTGGCATAGCAATACCAGTGTTTGACAAATGCTTTTTGGTAAATCTGTGGTGGGTGGACTTCTGTCCCTTTAGTGGGGTTCGGGGGATCCTCCTCAATATCCTCATCAGACACTTGAAGGGCCCGTTTCTTTTTTTCATGCTATTTCTCTGCACATTCCTTGCGTTTCTTCTCCATCTCTGACTATTTTGACAGATACACACTGACACTGCACGCGCGCTCAGAGCTCAAAGGGGGAGGAGTTTAAATATGTGATTGGACCAGCCCAGTGCCAATCAAGAAAAGAACCAATGGGCCGCTGATCTACGTGTTTCATGGGCCGGTCTGTAAAAAAAAAAAAAAAACTACGCTGACTTTTTTTGTCCAATTACACCGGCACAAAGACCCCAGCGCCACCAATTGAGCAAAACTAAACAAATGTGCCGCCGATGTACGAGTATTATGGGCCGTTTAGACAAAAACATTTTTTAATATATATTTTTATATTTATGTTTTTATATATTTTTTAAAGAATGATCTGTATCGGCCCAAAAAGCACGTCGGCCCACCGGGCAAATGTCCGGTATATGCCCGATGGCCAGTCCAGCCCTAGTATAGGCAAAAGACTGCAAAGGAGCAGGCTTGTGTGCCCCCGGCCCAATTTAACCACTGAGTAAGCCTATTTAGAGGTGCGGATTAATTCAGGTAGGACTGTGTGTAGACATATTTTATTATGTAGGCTATTATGAGGTGGTCCGCGCAAATTCTTGATTACAAATAGTGGTCCACACACACAAAAAGTTTGAAAACCCCTGCACAAACCGACACTGTAGTAGTAGCAACCCAGGCTCATTGGAAATACGTTACTCTGCCTACATTTTTGCAAAACCTGAAATACGTACCTCCAGGTACGTTTCCCTGCACTTTTCGAGTGAAAAGTCCACTAGAGGCGCTAAGTGGTATCATTTTTTCTCCGTTCCAGATGGTTAAATAAAGGTTATAAAAACAATAATATGAGTAATGTACAGACTTCTCAGTAGGCCTATACACTCATTTTAATATAAATTAGGAATTTTTTCCACGCTTTTGAGGTGCCACACAGCCCAGTCTCACGGCAGTTCGTGATATGGTCACGTCATTTTATCTACTGGTTCGTGATACGGACACGTTATTTCGTTATTTTCGCGATATCAGCATTTTTATTTATTTATTTATTTAATTTATTTGTTTACTACTAATGTAATGCACGATTATTTCTGCCAGTCGGGCAGCTGTTTAATTGACATTTATTCACGATATCTTATCATGTTTATATATGTATTTATTTTAATGTTATTATTTCGGTCTTATTGCCAGGGAAGCTGGACTGCTTTGCTGTTTATTGATTTAAAAAAAAAAGTATAAACGACTACACGAATTTTATCAGTAGGAAATCGTGTTGAAGAACCTTCCGAACACATCGCGATATTTGGCATCAGTTCACGTGTTCCAGATGTTGGTAAGTAGTCGAAAATACACTGTCCTAATAATGTTTGATATAATGTCTTTTCTGATGGTCGAAATGAATCAGATTAGCTCATGTTCAGTCACTGCATTATATTTGTCATCTCCACGGAGATTTGCGTTTCATTGCTTTCTAATTCAAAACAGGGTAACACTATCTGTCACGTGACGTGCTACAGGCCTAGACCTTTTATCAGTTAATCATATTCATATTAGGTTTAAAGTAAGTTAGTACAATTAGTTCCAAAGTGGTATTTGTCGTAGAATCACAGTAAAAACAACACTTACCTTGCTTTTACCACAGTAGCCTTAGTTTTACTGTGATAGGTGTGGTAAAAGGACAGTAACCACAACACTTACCACACTTTTACCACATTATTTGTAGTTTTAATGTGATATTTGTTGTAAATGCATATTAACCACAACATTTACCATGCTTTCACCACATTATTTGTAGTTTTAATGTGATATTTGTTCTAAATGCATATTAACCACAACACTTACCACACTTTTACCACATTATTTGTAGTTTTAATGTGATATTTGTTGTAAATGCATATTAAACACAACACTTACCATGCTTTTACCACATTATTTGTACTTTTAATGTGATATTTGTTGTAAATGCACAGTAACCACAACACTTATCATGCTTTTACCACAGTAACCTTTGTTTTACTGTGATAGGTGTGGTAAAAGGACAGTAACAAAACTGTCCGTGCTTTTACCTCAGTATTGGTAGTTTTAAAGTGATATTTGTTGTAAATGCATATTAATCACAACACTTACCATGCTTTGAATGCCAAATAATGTAACAAAAAATATTTGTAAGGTAAATCAGTAATTTTTCCATTAAATAATCCGATATATTTTACATAATGATATTTTCTTTTCTCTTTTTTTCAGCTGAAAAGACCAAAAGGGCCTTTCGGACTCAGTCAGCTCATTATTGTTTGAGGAGAAGTAAACGGGAGACGAAAAGCTACAAAGGCAAATATTCGCAATGGTATGTATGTGTTGGTTTTAACCCTAAATCAAACATTTTATCAAGCATTTGTTGTTTCTTAAACCTTTTCTTACAAAACCCATAGCCCAATCAGTACAAACATAGTCTAAAAGTCTTAATAATTCACAGAATTTAACAAGTTGTCAAATTCGTACAATACTTGTACATAATCATGCAGCTTTTACTCCTTGTGCTGTCAATGGCTAGTGCCTCAATTCCTGTACATATTTATCTCCATATTTGTAAATCAGTTGCGTGCCTTCTTGGAAAGTAGTCGGATGTCCCATACACTATCAGAAAAGTTTATATTAATTGCATTGTATTCATTAAAATTATTACAATTTGGACCCTGTCTGTTGATGTTCCAATGATACATGATGTCTCTCCACACCTCATAACCTTTCTGTTTGCAAGAGTGGAAAAGCTAATTTGACTTGTCACATGACATCAGATACTCGATTATTTTGTCATGATCAGATCAGTTACACTGCTGATAACTCTCCCGTTTGCATGTAAATCATGTTATTTTTAAACAAGTTTATATGATTATTGCTTGCTATTAAAGAAAATGACCACATATCAGTGAGCTTATTACATAAATGCATTTAACATTTAATTATGCAATACTCCTTACAGAAAAATATCCCACAGTTATGGATAAACTCACAACATCATCATCAAGTCCTGTGCTGGGCACATTGGGCAACAAGTGTCCTCCAACGTATTCGATCCGTGGACCAGTTCTCCTCATCTTCCCATGGGACACTGACATTCTTCAGGTCTTCGTGAAACATCTGTCTCCATGTCTTCCTTGATCTTCCCTGTCTCCAGCATCCTCCTGGTGGTGTCCACTTCATAACTGTCTTTGGGTTGTGTAGTTTGGGCATGTGTAGGATGTGTCCAGCGAGGTGCTCCCTTTTTTTCTGTCACAGTTTCTGAAAGTCTTTATGTGGAGTCCCACTCTTATGATCTCTGATATATGCAGAACCATTATTTAAAATAGTCATTTATCTTTTTCCATATTGTTAAAGAATTTTGTTTTCTCGTTTCATCTTCATAAACTGTACTTGAGGTCTGCCTAATGCCTTTATCAAACAAGCGTCAGTGCTCATCAGGAGTTTTGGTAAAGGACATATTCATTGACATCCATTAGTTCTAGCCATGCAGCGACTTATATGCAATATAATATGCAATAGTCAAATGTATTTTTCTGCAAGTGTATATAGCAGGTGTTTGTCCGAACAATTGAAGATAGTGAGAGTGTTCAAGAAAACCTTTTGAAACAAGCAATATTTATGGAGTTCTGTTTGGTGCTGAAAGAGTATTACAGAAAATGACACACTTGACAACTGGACATTATTCTGAGTTTGTTACCTTTACATTTAGATGGACTTAATGTCTTACATTTAGCTTCATTAAACCTTCAATTACAGTGGTCACTATTTATCCACCATAACTACATCTATGTTATCATTATATGACTACCTGGTTAATGTAATTGTAATACAGGCCTACCTGTGAATGTATTTTATAGAAGCATTTTCTTGCTGACATTTATAATAATTAACTATTTTAGGTTTCCTTTCATTTAGTTACAATAAAAGTGACCAATAATCACAAGGATATAGAATTAAAGTTGAGAATGTAAAATGTTGTGCTTAAGTTTTCACCTATTTGTTCTTTAAAGGGAAGAAACAAATATATTTTCACATAACAAAGTTGAATCTCAACTCGTGGTTTGTAAAAATATAACTTCATCAGCGATTTTTTAAAAATAACTGTATGTGTCACTATAATAGATTGCCCCTGTATCTGGATTTTATGTTTTGTTTACAATTAACTGATTTTTATTCTGTTGTGCAGTAGTTTTGGCACTACATTTGTCTTTAAACAGTTTGACATTAAATATTGGAATTTGCTTTAAAAATTGTGTGCATTCATTATGCTTTTGTTACATTTTGTTATATAATATACTTGATATACTATACATACACTGTAAATGTTAGAAGCACTTAAGTACATGCAATTATCTTTAATTAAAAAAAACTGCAAACTACCCTTCCATTGTGTCATTGCTTAGAAAAAAAGTTTCTCTTTCAAATGTATGCATCAGTCTAATCAAATATGCAAATTTGTGTCATGATCATATGAATCCAACGTTTTTGGATGGTAACCACACAAAGGAGTCTTTTTGTTATCCCTGCAGCCGGAACCGGAAGAGATCTGTCATCATTTACCATAAATGGGCAAGTTAAGTGTGACGCCTCTGTTCAGCTGGGTTGTCATTGGCTGTGACTTTATCGCAGAACACGCTGTGATTGGACTATCTTTTAACCCATATAACGGCGCTTCATGTTACAAAGTATGTTTTGGTGTTATTATTACGTTAGTTATACATTAAGGTAACTAGAAAGTGTATCTATGTTGTGAGAAATTTCTCCTTTACCGAGATCCCAACCCTAACCCTAAGCATGTCTGCATATTTCAATGAACTACAGCACAATGTTTCCTGTTCCATTGATATAATGACAGAGATATATGGGTAATGTAGTTTAAAACGTTTAGTAATGAAACAGTAAATGTTAAATAAATAATATCTTTAATGGGCAACTGGATATCTAAATTTGTTAATTGTGCAAACCTTTATGATATATATGAGGGATAGGTTGCAATTTGATATTTTACTGTGAGCACTTTTAAAATAACCTTTATGCCAGCTTGCCATATATGTCTGAAAACTGTGCCCAATATTATTTAGTAAACATAGCATAAGCAGTTGTCCTTCATATTGTCTCTTTGATACACTAACCGGACTTTGAGTTACAGCCATTTGAAATGTGCATTCTTTTGCTCTTCTGGGGGCCGTTACTAGGTTGTTGCTAGGCCCCTGGGGGTGGACGGGCAGTACAGTCTACACACATTTTAGATTTTGAACTATTACTATATCACAAGGATAATGCACCATTCAGTAAAACAACAACAGTGCCAAAATATCCTTTTCACCCCATCTGACTGCTGATTATTTGCCTGACATCAGTAATGTCTATGCTTTCATTTTAAATGCAGTAGTAGATGTACTAGAATGATCAACATGGATCATCTTCAATTATACTTGAAGTGTTTTTAGCAAGATAGCCCACTGCAGCCTCTTGTTATTCACACACCTTCTCTTTATATCACTGAAAATTGGCATACATGCAAGTATGTGCAACTTTTGCTGCATTGTTGTCCCAAATATCATTAACCACAACAAAATGTTTATGTCCTAAGTAAAATAATTATGGTAATTAATTATTTGTAGTTGTTTTTAAATTATGAACTAAACTAAATAAATAAGAAATTCAAATTTCTCAAATAAAATTCTGTCCCAAACACCACTTTCAATACACAATATTCACCATACTTTATTACACAATACTTTATTTGAGGACACAACATAAAGTTGATAAAGTAGCATAAAGACAAATGAGATTCAAGATAAATAACAATGAGCCTTCACAAATACATTAACATCAAATTAATCCATTCACAACTGCTGAAGCCACACAAATGAGTGCCAGAGAATCATATTCAGTCACCTATGATACAGAAAACAGATTTTATATTGTGTTGGAAAAAAATAATTAATTATCACAGCTAAACTGGTTTCTTGCTCTTCCCTGTATGTCTCTATCGTGTTCCTGTTCTTCTTCCTCATCTAAACAGTTTGTTCAGTTGTGCCCTACAGTATAACTGATGAAATGTGGTGTAGCTTTTTCTCAGAGGAAGAAGTCTCAACATCCCATCGTCAGGCGTTCTCCAGTCCTGGTCTGAAAGTAAAACAAAAAACACAAACAATTCAAATTAAACTGTTTAATGGACAGTCAGGTCAGCTTATGTTCTGCGTTATTTAAAGCTACATTGTGTAAGATTTTCTCCCATATAGCGGTGAAATTGTATAAGACTACCAACTGAATATTACTTTCTAGCCCCTCCCATTCCGAGGGGGTTTTAACTCCTACGGTGGCCGTATTATTATGAGTAATCTCTCCCTCGCATTCGTCACGGTGCCACTAAGTAAAGGCGCGAAAGGCGAAGCTTGAATTTCCAGGTATGTCCCTCTTTGGCTAATGTATTTTCAAGATGGAGGCGCAACATGGCTGCCGCCATTCGAGCGACTTGCTCATATGTATTCTGAATGGCAGATTCTACACTTACGGGAGTACTTGATTAGTTGGTGGAAGTAATTACACATGAATGAGCACATATAATTTTGAAAGAACAAAGTGTTTTTTTTGCAAAGAATCAACATAAAAAATGACACAGTGTAGCTTTATTTAAAGCAGTGATGGACTACTCTGGCCCTCAGCGTCCACTGTCCTGCAGATTTAGCTCCAACCTCAAACCCTTCTGCCTATTGTCTACAAGTAAACCTGAAGACTTTGGTTAAAATTTTCAGATGTGCTCAATTAGGGTTTGATGTAAACTCTCAACCACAACAAGGAGAACGCAAAAGGGCCAGAGTTGCCTGTTCCTTGTTTAAATTTACAAAGCAGCAGTCAGTACATTAATATACACGTTGAAGTATTATATATATATATATAATATTGCAGCACATAATATAAGCTAAGTACTGAAGAAAAACAGTTTTACCCATATAAAAATCGAGTGATAATCTGTACAATGTAAAATTGTCAAGATCAAATTATGTAATACACAGCATTGTTTAAATACAAGACATACCAATGGACTTACGCACCTTTATGTCTTCTTTGGGCACCAGATGTTTCTTCCTCACCCGAAAACAAAGGACTTATTCGATTAGCTTGCGTTGATATAAGGCAGGGATCACCAACCCTGCTCCTGGAGAGCTACTGTCCTGCAGACTTCAGTTCCAACCCTGTTCCAACACACATGCATGTAATTATCAAGTAACCCTGAACAGCTTGATTAGCTGGTCCAGGTGTGTTTGATTGGGGTTGGAGCTAAAATCTGCAGGACAGTAGCTCTCCAGGAGCAGGGTTGGTGACCCCTGATATAAGGACTGGTCTTCCTTCTCTGCTGTAAAACAAGAAAGTCTCCACTTACTCTATGTGCAATTACTATTGTTCTTGAAACATACCAATTAACACAGTTATAATTAAGTTAATTTACCATACGATTCAGGGGAGAACATTTGATGAGTAAATACTGATTGAAATATTGTTGAAACTTTACCTGGGAAGGGCTGATCACGGCAAGATTGACTGAGACTCACTAGTAGATCTTGTGAGGGTTGGTTCCTAAAAGAGCTGTTGAGTTTGATATTGTAGAGCTTTAAAAAAGATAATCCTGCAAAACAGAAAGGAAGGTAATTTTAATACATTACTTGCAAGTAGTCAGTTTATATATAACTGTAGGATTTATTTATGTAAGGAGTGTTGCATAATTATATATTAAAAGCATTTTTGTGTAATAAGTTCACTGATATGTGAGCATTTCTATGAATACAAGTATGTCTTTAATAGCATGCAATAATCATATTTACATGCAAACGGGAGAGTTATCAGCAGTGTAACTGATCTGATTACGACAAAATAATCGAGTATCTGATGTCATGTGACAAGTCAAATTAGCTTTTCCACTCTTGCAAACAGAGGAAGGTTATGAGGTGTGGAGAGACTTCATGTATCATTGGAATATCAACAGACAGGGTCCAAATTGTAATAATTTTAATGAATACAATGCAATTAATATAAACTTTTCTGATAGTGTATGGGACATCCGACTACTTTCCAAGAAGGCGCGCAACTGATTTACAAATATGGAGATAAATATGTACAGGAATTGAGGCACTAGCCATTGACAGCACTAGGAGTAAAAGCTGCATGATTATTTACAAGTATTGTACGAATTTGACAACTTGTTAAATTCTGTGAATTATTAAGACTTTTAGACTATGTTTGTACTGATTGGGCTATGGGTTTTGTAAGAAAAGGTTTAAGAAACAACAAATGCTTGATAAAATGTTTGATTTAGGGTTAAAACCAACACATACATACCATTGCGAATATTTGCCTTTGTAGCTTTTCGTCTCCCGTTTACTTCTCCTCAAACAATAATGAGCTGACTGAGTCCGAAAGGCCCTTTTGGTCTTTTCAGCTGAAAAAAAGAGAAAAGAAAATATCATTATATATATCGGATTATTTAATGGAAAAATTACTGATTTACCTTACAAATATTTGTTGTTACATTGTTAGACATTAAAAGCATGATAAGTGTTGTGATTAATATGCATTTACAACAAATATCACTTTAAAACTACCAATACTGAGGTAAAAGTACGGACAGTTTTGTGGTTACTGTCCTTTTACCACACCTATCACAGTAAAACTAAGGTTACGGTGGTAAACGCATGGTAAGTGTTGTGGTTACTGTGCATTTATAACAAATATCACATTAAAACTACAAATAATGTGGTAAAAGCATGGTAAGTGTTGTGGTTAATATGCATTTACAACAAATATCACATTAAAACTACAAATAATGTGGTAAAAGTATGGTAAGTGTTGTGGTTAATATGCATTTACAACAAATATCACATTAAAACTACAAATAATGTGGTAAAAGCATGGTAAGTGTTGTGTTTAATATGCATTTACAACAAATATCACATTAAAACTACAAATAATGTGGTAAAAGCATGGTTACTGTCCTTTTACCACACCTATCACAGTAAAACTAAGGCTACTGTGGTAAAAGCAAGGTAAGTGTTGTTTTTACTGTGATTCTACGACAAATACCACTTTGGAACTAATTGTACTAACTTACTTTAAACCTAATATGAATATGATTAACTGATAGAAGGTCTAGGCCTGTAGCACGTCACGTGACAGATAGTGTTTAATCACCCTGTTTTGAATTAGAAAGCAATGAAACGCAAAGCCTCCGTGGAGATGACAGATAATGCAGTGACTGAACATGAGCTAATCTGATTCATTTCGACCATCAGAAAAGACATTATATCAAACATTATTAGGACAGTGTATTTTCGACTGCTTACCAACATCTGGAACACGTGAACTGATGCCAAATATCGCGATGTGTACGGAAGGAGACTTCTTCAACGCGATTTCCTACTGATAAAATTCGCGTAGTCGTTTATACTTTTTTTTTTTAAATCAATAAACAGCAAAGCAGTCCAGCTTCCCTGGCAATAAGACCGAAATAATAACATTAAAATAAATACATATATAAACATGATAAGATATCGTGAATAAATGTCGATTAAACAGCTTTCTCTGCTCCAGCCCGACTGGCAGAAAGAATCGTGCATTACATTAGTAAAAAAATAAATAAATAAAAATACTGATATCACGCAAATAACGAAATAAACGTGTCAGTATCAGGAACCAGTAGATTAAATGACGTGACCATTTCACGAACTGCACCTCAGCGGCACCTCAAAAGCGTGGAAATAATTCCTAATTTATATTAAAATGAGTGTATAGGCCTACTGAGAAGTCTGTACATTACTCATATTATTGTTTTTATAACCTTTATTTAACCATCTGGAACGGAGAAAAAAATGATACCACTTAGCGCCTCTAGTGGACTTTTCACTCGAAAAGTGCAGGGAAACGTACCTGGAGGTACGTATTTCAGGTTTTGCAAAAATGTAGGCAGAGTAACGTATTTCCCATGAGCCTGGGTTGAGGAGTAGGCTACTTCGCTCCATTTTTTCCGGTAGAGGTGACATTCCACTACTATTTCACGTAGTTAGCACTATTTAGCATGAATGTTTGTGGGCAGTGGCATTGCAACAGTTAGCATTAAATCGCCTCAGATAAGTTAGTGTCCGAGTTACTTTATGGTTATAACTGACGTTTGAAACACAGAAGGCCTAATGCGTCTGCCAAATGCATAAATGTAACCAGTGGCGTAACTTTGTTTTAAAAAGTGGGTGGGACAGGTGTGTGTGTGTGTGTGTGTGCGTGCGTGTGCGTGTGTGTGTGTGTGTGTGTGGGGGGGGGTATAGTATACAATAGTAGGTACATTGTGTTGAATTTGTCGTTTAATGAGATCTAATATGTTGTTAGTGGCGAGTATTTTTACGTGAATAAATATAAAGATCCGACAGTTATCTTTATGTACTTCAATGGTCCAGTGGCAGAACTTGCCAAGCATGTCAGAGGTTCTGGGTTCTAATCCGCACTAAGTATAGTTTTTTTTTTCCTCATTAAAACCGATTGTTTATTAGTGGTTGTATATCAAGCAGGGAAACGTTTTTTGTGCTTTATGTTTTGTGATTTCACCGTAACGAATAGTCTCTCTGCAACGGATTGAAGCTTGCGTCCGTGTGATTCGTGAAGACTGTGCGCGAGTCACAACGGTCACAACAGAACACTGTATCCGCGCCACTGATAGCAGAAGCAACGAGCACATTGGTCACTTGATTTCAAAAACAACACATTTCAGATCGCCTCTAATTTAACAAACGAACGAAATGAATGCTCTACTAGAGTTAACTGGAGATGTTTTATTTATTCGCATTGGTACATCCGTGCCGCAAGATGTTTCAAAAGTGGTGGGGACACAATCGACCCTGGCAAAAAGTGGTGGGGACATGTCCCACCCGCAAATTACGCCTATGAATGTAAATACGAATAGACTGATATGTCCCACATTGGAGTGTTAATATATTTTGGGTTTGTACTCTTTAGCAGCTTTGCATTGAATGTAGTATAGGGTGACCATATTTTGATTACCAAAAACCAGGACACTCGGCCCGGCAAACAGATACTCAAATGATAGGCCTACTCGAAGTTTACTCAAAGATGCCTTATTAATTTCAATACATTTAAAGTAGGCTATGCCTCCTCTGTGTGGATAGAAAATTGTTATATTACAAGACACAAATTCAGATAGGCTTCTCAGAGGTTACTCAACATATTTTATTATGACAGGTTTCAAAAAATAATGATTGAAATAATGACAGTAATAATGTCTCTTCTGTATTCGAAAAATAAATATATAAATAATAAATAACCAGTGGTGGTAAGTAACGAAGTAAAAATACTTCGTTACTTTACTTAAGTATTTTTTTCGGGGATCTGTACTTTACTTGAGTATATTTTATTTGCATCTACTTTTACTCTTACTCCACTACAATATTAAAGACAAAGTTTACTTTTTACTCCGTTACATTTCCCCATGCCCGCTCCAAGTATTTATTACACTGGCTTTCCAAACCAATGAAAAACTTGGTTTTATTTTGAAAAAAAGTACGCGCGAGCTCTTTGCCAGCATACGCTCACATAGCAGTTAGTTCGCCATTGTGGAAGATGACCGCAGAAACTGGTGAAGGTGCAGCTCTGCCCAGCAATGATCCAGAGATTCCCGCTTACCTTGTTTCTTGCACATCTTCTGTTTGATGCAGCTAATGTTATGGAACATGTCTATTGCAGAGCTGCCAACTCTTACTCATTCAGTGTGAGACTCACGCAATTGACACTTTCCACAAGCTCTCACGACACACATCCATTTTCTCACGCAGAGAAAAATCGTGAAGCATAGAGGACATTGACACCGACAGACAAGAAAGAGAAGGTTACTTTTGATATAAAACAAATTCTCAGCTCTCAGATTCTGTCCATTTTATTACGAAATTCAAACAATAAATACCGTTTTGGAGCTTTTAAATGTGACGTGACAGATAGCTAGCGCCTGCTATGGGGTGCCGTTAATCTCTTTACTACTAGTTAATTGTAAATAAACACAAATTAACAATAATAGGTAGCCTATGTTGAAAGATACAGTACAACTTCCCGAAATGTATATCGTACATAATATCAATAAATCAATGTTTTTCAACCGCGGAAAGAGGTCAATAAAACAGCTGGAGAACAATGTCACATAACGTTACATTTACCTAAGGGAAAAAAAAAACATTTAATGACCATAGCACGTTAGTTGGCTAGAAAAATTAGTATTTTATAATATATTTAATATTAGTATAAATTAGTATTTTGCTAAATATGTGCACTATATATTTATTATATTTTTACTTATAAGCTATCATTAAAATATTATAAAGTTGTTATAATAAAAATCACATGTATTTTTAACATTTAATAATACCAGCTGACAGGGCTCTCTAGCCTATGTTTACAGAATTAGGTGAGATTTTCTTAATTTAAAAATTAACATGTATCTACTGTACCAAATATTTATCAAAATGAATCTATATTGAATCAAGATTGGAATCAAACGGCAATAACTGAATTGAAATTGTAAAATTTGTATCAAAGAATGGCCTACTAGTCATTGCACCATAATATGCTGTCACTAAACTTAATGAAATTGTTTAAAATTGATGCAAGGTACTTCATTGTCTCTTATGATTGCAAATCTAACAAATTCTTAATTGCAGTATCTAATAATTTGTTCAATTAAAACATTGCAAATCACTCCCAAAACAATTGATCTTTTTAATTATTGATATTTACAGTTTGAATATTTACTTTTTACTTTCGGTACTTAAGTACGTTTTAAATCGGATACTTTTGTACTTTTACTCAAGTGATGTTTGAATGGAGGACTTTCTACTTTTACTGGAGTCATTTTTTATTTAGGTATATATACTTTTACTCGAGTATAATTTTTGAGTACTTTTACCACCCCTGTAAATAACTAAAAGCAATAACTCCAAATTGAACAAAAAAAGCTCTCACAAACTTACAAAAACGAACTAACAAAATATATTTACATCTTTAGTTTTCTTTCTCTTTATCCTGTTTTTCTTCCTTATCCTCCTTGTTTGCCCATCTATATTTTGCTGTAGAGCTGATCTTTCCCAGCTGTTTTTTGAAAACCAGGACATTTTCATCACTTTATAAAAAACAGCCAGGACGGCCAGGACAGGACGTGAAAACAGGACATGTCCTGGGAAAACAGGACTGTTTGTCACCCTAATGTAGTAGCTATATACTGTAAAAAGTAGCCTAGTCTGCCAGTCGATCTTATAATGTTACAGATAGCTGAGGCTGCCGCTGCTTGGCTGAAGAGGCGCATCCACCGGCCGGTGTGGTGCCGAATTCTGACCCCCGCCAAATTATTACCCCCCTAGTATGGTAGGTTTAGGATTAGATGTGGGGGAGGGGTTAGGATTAGGGGTGGGGTTAGGATTAGGCAATCAGATACTGATTTCAACGAGGGGGGTAATAATTTGGCAGGGAGTCGAAATTCGGCACAACAGGGGCCAAAAGCACTGCAAGCCTGAACAGCAATTTACAACCGAAAACAACAGAGGCAGGAACTGCAAAACAGATTAATTGCGTAAAATCAAACTTTGTATAAAAAAATTAACTGTTGCAAATGTCTAAATGACTTGTTGTGTGCATGGGGAAAAAGTTCCCCGAAATAACCCAGCACTCTCCTCACAAACCCGTCAACCAGACTGAGCCAACAAGGACTCGTTAAGTAAGATCTGGGGTTCGAGCCTTCTGACACCCAAAGCCAAACGCGCACGTGATTGGACGGAAAGTGAGGCTTCATTTGTCATCAATCACGTGACTCTGGGAAACCAATACACACCCCGATACGGGGCTTCAATAGAAATTGCGTCACATATGCGATACGCACTTCAAAGCTTCAGTGTCATACGTAAAACATCGCGGCAACATGGCTGTAGCACGTTATTGCGTGACATTAAGCAACTGAGAGACGACGTTCTGACAATTAATTTTTTTTAATATGCTAGATGCAGATATCCCCCATTTAGCATGTTATGTTTTGTGGTTAATTTTTACTTAGCCTAGTCATATGTAAGATAATTTTATACTTTTAAAATATTGTTTATCCTTATTAGGGTGATAACAGGTAAAATGGGCCATCAGGTAAAATGGGCCATTTAAGGTTTGGGGGTCCCAGCTCCTCTGGAATTTAGAGCCAATGACTGCAAATGATTTCAAACTGTTGTCATAACTGTGCTTGACAAGTAACAGGTGATTTGATTAGTTTATGGTTGATATGGTGGGCGGGGGAATCATTCAAATCAAGACTGCACCAGAAAGCTGCATGGTAAGTAGCCTGGCATACCAAATCTAACTTAATATTATAAGGATGATAAATCTATAAAAAAACAAACGTGCACATAAAAAAAATATGCATAATATCTGTCTTTATGGCATCAATCAGAAATAATGTTGTTAGTTTGGTATATGAACATATTTTTTGAAAAAGTGATGTTTTTCTTGGTGGCCCAATTTACCCCAATTTACCCATTTACCATTAAGGTAAAATGGGCCACATGGTTTCAGCTAAAATGGGCCATCATCTGTGTGTGTGTGTGTGTGTGTGTGTGTGTGTGTGTGTGTGGCTGTGTGTGTGTGTGTGTGTGTGTGTGTGTGTGTGTGTGTGAGAGAGAGAGAGAGAGAGAGAGAGAGAGAGAGAGAGAGAGAGAGAGAGAGAGAGAGAGAGAGAGCGAGAGAGAGAGAGAACTCTAAAGGAGTTCTTAAGGACTCTTCTCGGACATTACCCAGCAAGGACTTTTGCATTTACAGTTTTTTATCAGCTGTTACACACAGAATCCTCACTTGTCACACAATTTCTGAAACCTGACACTCAAACACCAGAAACACACACTAAATCTGTAAAACCACACATTCATTCTCGGTCTTCGACTCAGTTTTCAATTTCATAAAACACTTTTTCATAAAACACTTCCGTCAATCGGTTCTTATATATAATTTACATTTACATTAGGCTACAATACTAAAATCTATTAGCCTTTAATTCTCGCATTGAAACGGTTCTCTGTTCAATGAGATTCTGAGTCAGATTGATGAACACATTATTTAGACATTTTTCTATTTATTGAACCCAGACAGCAACATAGTGTCATTCCAGATCCTGCCCACATCTGGGCTGTGTGGAACGTTGCTGTCTGGGAAAGGTCCGACTGAAGATTCATTCAGGAATCGGACATCTCTAACATGTTGGACTGAAGTTAAAGTTTCATTACCCTATAATGTCTTGATAATTTTTAAATACTTGCACACAATACATCAGGGATAGTTAGCAAAATAAATCCAAAATGTGTGACATCCATCCTGCACATTGTTTACGTTTTACTCGTATTTTGAATAACGCATTGAATTGTTGTTTAAGGTTAAATGTCCACATAAACTGATAACTTCCCGGCAGCAAATTACCAGTACCTTTTCAGGTTACCTTTCAGGTGCATTTCCGGAAACTGAAAAATCAATTAAACCCAGTTAGCCTATGTTTTTCTTGCTGGTGTAATGCAAACAATCCTGATAAGTGCCTATTTGTGCTCCTCCCATCCAAGAAACTCAAAAAGAAACCAAAGACCAACAGTGTAATTTGAAACAAATTTATTTAAATTTTAATGAAAAATGAGAAAATGCATATATTGAAACAGACAGAACATGTCTGAGACAACCCAGGGCTCTAATAACATGCATAAACAATCTTCAAGACAAAGGTGCAGAACTCAAGACTCTAAGTCAACTTGACTCCCGCCATTCCTTTTTGCCATTAAAATGAAGCCAATCCAAAAAATGTAGTACAATCTCAAAATATCTTTAACAATCTAGGATCCCAAATTACAGGACAATGGATATATAATCCACTTTAATACTTCAGCAAATTATCTGGTTAATATAGGGAGAACAAACAAATTCAAGTGCACAAAGCAACTTTGCAATGGCGAACAAGAGAGTATAAATGTGACGCATTGACAAACAACAATACTTGTATTCTCGACACCATTGTAGGACAGTGTCCACAGTAGCTGCACAATTCACTAGAGCAGAACAGCAAGGAAACGCGTAACCCAGTGGTTTTGGTTTAGTAACTGGTCTTAACTGGTGTAGCCAAAGTTGTACACGGTAACTCCACGTAAGAGGGGTTGTACGCAGGTTGAGGTGAGGTGTACTCTGTGGGCAGCAGTGGTTGAGCTATAGGGTACATGGCCTGATAACCATCATTGGGAGCCTGGCTGAAGGGAACAGGATACCCTGGACCAGCTGGAAAACAAAGACAGCAATCATTTTCATTGTTCACCATCTTTCTCAAATAGCCTTGGGTCATATTGTTGCAGATATTACCAGCCTCCTGATACGGTTGTCCCTTAAAAGCACCAATTGGCATGGGTTGGCCTCCATTAGGTGGGTTATTTGGCAAAGGCTGGAAAATAAGGTGCCGACCACCCTGAATGTCAGTCTGTGGAAGGTATTGTGTCATCATGACTGTAGCTGTTGCAATCACAGCTGCAGGAAGAATCAACAAGGTGGAACAACATTGGAATGATGTTCTAAAAGCATTCGGCTCTATTAACGGACATACCGTACATTGACACTTACGTCTAGGACTTCTGAACCTTTTATGGAGACAGCAGCAGGGACAGACCCAGCAGGTGATGAGCACAATGATGGAGGTCACAAATATGAGGACTACTACTACGGGGAAAAGGATTTCACCAGGCGCCGACTTCATTCGAGGAGGTTCACCCAAACTCTTGAAACCTTTTTTTCTGGACAGATTATGAAGAATAAACATTAGAAATCCAATTTTATATTAGAAATATATTAGGTTACAAATGGTCACTGGAAATTGGTTTTGGACATCCATTTTTACTAGACAAATCCTTTGAAGTCTTGGGACTGATGAGGTTTGTGCATGTAGAAAAACGGAAAATAATGGGAAGAAGGTATTTCCTCTTTATGGTTTCCTGTTCTGAAAGCTCTCTGAAAAAGGCAGCTGTGTCCAGAACTTATTGTCGTTGTTGCTCTTTAATGTTCAATTCTACTTGCTTGTACCATATTATGACAAAATCATCAAGATAAATACCCTGTGGTAACAGCAATGTGCAACACTTAGTTCTGACTTAAATTAAGAAAGAAATAAGCAATTCCTCACAACAAACAGTCAACTCGTCCTTGGATTTTTTTTTGCGGATCGGAGCAGCAGTACGTCTCACCACAGATTCCACAGCAGAACTTCCCAGAATCACACCATTCATATTTACCCCCAAACATGCTGCAATCCTCACTGCCTAAACAAAAGAACAGAAGAGATGTGAACCATTTTGAAAAGGCAAAATAATTGAGTTGTCTTGTGTTGTGAATCACTTGTTTAAAGCAGATTTCGAAGGTTGGAGTAAATAACAGGTTAAATATTTAAGAAACCCCTAAAAACACATTTTAATTATCTGTTCGACCAGTATTTTTACATATTCAAACTTTTCTGTTTAGTTATCAGTTAGTATAAATTATTCCACTTTTTTGCAGCAACCAGTGCTCGAAGTGAGGCAGTATTGTATTTAACAAGAAAGACAAAAAAATAGAGCGGCGTCTCGCTGCAGCCTGGGGTGGACATGCAACCCAGCCCACATCCAAGTGTGACGTCAGAAGCCACGCCCATGTCCAAATACGTCACATTCCGGTTAGTGTGATTTTTACACCCCTCCCCGCCCCAAACCAGTTCAGAGGAAACTCATTCTTAATTCTTAAGATTGTATTGATCATGTCAATCACAGTACTGATTGCCTACACCAAACACTGATCCCTACATCTACCTGTCACTGTAACCTTAAAGGCCCCCTGAAATCAAAATTGAAGTTCTTTAGCATTTAGTATGAATATGTTAGCCTTAAGATTATGAAAAAGCTGGTGTGTTCGCATTTAGGAGATATAAGCTTTCAAACCTTAGTCTCTCATTTCCGAAATGAGCGCAATTGACAATGTAAGCCGAGGAGACTTACGGTAAGTTGAGTTGATTTATCTGCGTTTTAATATGCTGTTGTTCATAGAGATTTTTAGATGGATACTGAGGCTTTTTAGGTTAGGTTAGGTAGAATCTGCAATCTTTGACCCAGTTTGTTTGCTGGCTGGAATACGCTGTGTTTCCCACCGCCAACTGGCATCCTGGGGTGTCAACATACTATTGGGTGAACTGGCAGTGGGCGAGATCACACAGACCAAAACAAAAACAGACATTCCAACACGGAACACACATTTCAAAGTAAAATAACTGGCTGTAGAAATGTTTTTCAGACATATAATGGGATTTTATGCTTTAGTAGAGTGAAAAAGTTAGATACAGCACCTATAACTTTGAAACAGGAAGAAGCATCGAGAAAACACCAAAAACCTACCCTTACGCCTTAAAAACCCTTTCAATCAGAAACCTACATATATTCCAGGTAAGAGGTTGCACTCTTAGTCACTCCACCTGTCTCTACTCCAAATTAAAGGTCAATACATAGCAAATGATTTTTAAAGACAAAATCATCTGGCTTTTATTAATGCTTATTTAGAATAATAATTTTGTATGATTTAGATATTATTTATGTAATTATTATATTTATGTATATATTATTATATATTATATTTTCTTCTTGCTGTGTACTTTTGTTTAAATTTTTAATATTTTAATACTTTTATTTAATAGGTGAATTGTGCTGCTTCTCTTGCGAGATATTAATCAGTTTCACTTTTTCTCAGCATGTGATTGGCTGTTCGCTACTGATGTCACACCTAAACTCAGGATCAAAGCCTGAATTGACAGAGAAAGTTGATCAGCATCATGGTACCCAACAAAGTATGGTTGGATTGGTTTGGTTTTGTCAACTCGAAACTAACCCTGCAACCCTGAGTTTGTTCAACTACCATCATGGTACAGGATGCAGAACGGGATGAGGAGTCACAAGGTGATACGTGTTTTAAGACACAGGCGTGGCTTCTGAAGTCACACTTGGATGTGGGCAGTGTTGGATGTCCAGCGCAGGATGTAGGATACAGCTAACTTAAATTAAGTTCAACAACACTTTCTTTTATGAGAAAATCGAATCATTTTCGACAATCAGTTCTTTCAAAGAATCTAAAAAATAATAAGCATTTACATATAACGACACAAAAAATCTATTCTCAAATTTCATATAATGAGCTTGACATGTCCAAATCCAAATGTGAGCTGGTGTGTTGGTGGACGAATCGTTCAGACCAATTAAAACCCTAACCAAGTAAACCAACACCAGTTTTTTGTGAATCTGTTTAATATTCATTGGAAAAAAACAGTTCGTTCAAGAATCGAACAACGCTAGTTTGTGGTAATGCTGGCCAGATTAAGCAACATAAACATTTGGCGACAGAGAAACCGTTATAATACACTAACATAATTCAACAAGTACTAGCACACAAACTACTTCCGATGGAGTGTTAAACGCGCCAAAATGTTGACAGAAATTACAAATAACTCCAAAATAGCTCCTGGAAAAAGGTGAAAACACAAATGATGATTATTATGGGAATGGGATTATTAGGATAACACAGCATCCTACTATACTTATAATCAAACATGACATCCACCCTGTATTCATACTTCAAAAACATCGATTTACTCGAAAAACAAGTTTAAACGCGTTGAAACGTTTAGACACTTACTAACTATAGTCGCGAATAAAGCCAGGAGCATGAGCAGCAGCGGGACGCTGGAAGCCATAGCTGCTCTTTCAGTTCGTGCGGAGGGTGTTGAGATTGGATGACGCGTCTCAACCCGGTTCAGGTGGGGTTTTTTTTTCTGCTGCTGACTACCTTTTAAGACTAATAACTCCCATGCAAGAGACTTTTCAAACTAAAACCAAGACCACCAGTTTAATTCAAAACATTTATTTTAATGTCTAGATCTGACAGTCTTGTTTAGACATAAGATAACACAAATACATATGTACAAACAAACATATGAGACAAAACCCACTGGTCTATTGCCAACAAAAACAATCTTCAAGAAAATGTTGAAGAACAATTATATATAACCAAAAACATATCTTCTTCGACTCTTCAGTGAAGATTTCTATTAAATGAAATAGAATACAATTCACAAACCAACTCAGGTTTACAATTTTAAAATATCCCAAAGTGACAGTGCCAATCTTGGATCCTTTTTAGTCTAGTATTCTTATAAACAAAATGACTGAACACTGAATATTTGATCCCAGAACGGCTGTGAACTTATCTCTAGAATTCCACCCAGATTGGCGATTGGTCCATTTGGTAAAAATAGACATTCTCAGGGCAAGCACTGTTTGAGTGAATCTGGTGCACTGTTATCTTTGGTAGCACTTTAATTGGATATTTGGGAAGTCGGGAGATTAAGATTCCTTGACAACTTTGGATTTTAAAGTCTGAATTACTCCAGCCCTGACCCTTAATCTCAAAATATTACCCTAATAATGGCACTAACAGTTGTTTTCCCAATATGGTGCTACAATGATAGTTGGTTTTATGATTAGCTTGATACAGTACAAAGTAAGGATTTCATATGGCAACATGACAAATGATTCAGTATCTCTAAACATCTTTTGAGCATCACCAATTTGCTTTGGAAGTGGTGTACTATGGATGTGGACAGTTTACAATGTGAAACAAACAATTCATACGGGTAAAAACAATATTTGAATCAACATCATCACTAACACTGTCAGTGAGGTGTTTGTTATTGTTGCTTGTCTTCAGAAATGTGTCAGGACAATGTCTCAGAAAGATTGAGTCATGAAGTTGCCGCCATTCGGTTCTTTTTAGCGTTTATTGGCGCTTGGCTTTGTACGGCCGTGAGCGTTTCCGCCGGTCGGGTTTGCGTTGTTTGTGGAGCCGGCCGATGCTTACGCCCTGTCGGCGACGCACAGAGATGTTCTGCTCCACCAGACTCGCTAACATACCTACAAACCACCAAAGGGACATTTGATTAAAAGAATCATTTCCAAGCAATCTACTTTCATGTTGTTACAATCCATATGACTTTCGTTCTAACCCCTTCTAAAAGACGATGTTTAGCAGAACATTCACGCTGCTATTTCATGAACATATAACATATGAAGATTCTCGACAAAAATGCTTTTTACCTTCTTGTGCCAGCATTGATATAAAGGTGCAGATGAACTCATCGTAGTTATGAGTCCTCCTCTGGTCATCGATCTGATAAAGGACAAAAAGCATCACTATAAGCGCTCTGGCAATCATATATCTTTGTTCGCTGGACTGTCAAAGATGAAGTCAAACACTTGCCTTATACTTTTTCCTTTTCTCCACTTCTTCTTTCAGACACACTTCGTAGTTTGTGATGTCTGCTTCCACGTACTTCAACAAGGCTAGCAACTCCTGTAAGACAGAAACCCTCAAGTTCATGTAACTTTGCATAACAAACCTGTACCAAACATAACTAATGAGAAACAAAATGATTGCAGAAAGAAAATGGTTGCCGTCTCACTTTAGGGGTGTATTTTTCTCCGGAAGGTTTGCTGCTGGTCTCAGTGGTGGCGTCGGTGGTCTCCTTGTCTGATTTGACGTCCACTGACTCTTTGACGTCCTCCTGTTTCATCTCCACCGAAGGTCCCTCCTTGGCTTCCTCATCTCCTCCTGGACAGGACGCCTCTTCTTTCTCTTTCTTCTCCACACTACCCGATTTCTTCAACCCCTCCAACGTTTCTGTCAAATGAGATCAAAGTTATCCAAACCAATACAGGAACAATTGATGAATCCTTCGTTATAGGATTGAGAAAATCTATTACGAATAAAAATAGGGTCCAATTAGATTTCAAAACGTTCAATCTCATTGTTACCTGTAGGTGGCAGGGCAAACATGACGCCATCCTCTTGCAGTCGCAGCAGCGTGGAGCTCACTAGCGCCCCCAAATCTCGGACGGCTCGATTGTGTCGGGCATCTAACCGGAGCAGCCCTTCCTCTTCTCCGAACAGCACACGACTCAAGTGGGCCGCCACTGGGCTGGAGGGACGCGTGGTTGCTTGCGATCGCGCGGGTGAGCGCAGCGGTGAGTTGAACGCACTGCCGATCTCAGAGGCCGTGTCCGTGCTTTCGTTACTGGGTGTGGGTGAAGGCTGGGAGGCCGAGGTGATGCTGATCCCACCCGTGCGACCCTCGGTACGAACATTCAGAGGTGTGGATCCTGTTGTGACCATGGCGTCCTTCCTCTGGACCTCCTTTTTGAGTTTCTCAGCTAAAACGCTGAGTGCTAGCTGACCCTCCATTGCCGCAACCCCGCTCACTCCAGTGCGGCTCATGGTTCGTGTGCGTAGACCCACCTTTCTTCGAACCCTGCTAATCAGACACACGAGGACATATTGGTGTTACTACACAAAAATGGTGGTTTGGTATGTACGTTGGATTTTGAAGTAAGGGTTCGGTAGGTTTTTGGTACAACAGGTGGAGAAACAAAACATAAAATTGCTTTTTTGTCTTTATTAAAGGGTTTGTTCACCCAAAAATTAATTCTGTAAGACCTTCGTTCATTTTCGGAACATAAATTAAGATATTTTTGATTAAATCTAAGAGGTTTCTAATCCCACATAGGCAGCAACGTCATTGCAACTTTTCAGGCCCAGAAAGGTAGTAAAGACATTGTTAAAAAAGTCCATGTGACTACAGTGGTTCAACCTTAATTTTATGAAGTGACGAGAATACTTTTTGTGCTCAAAACCCCCCCAAATAACGACTTTATTCAACAATCTTATCTCTTCCACGTCATTCTCCTATGCTGATGACGAAGTGTAAACAGTGCAGCGCTTCCAGGTTATTAGTGATGCGTGGATCACGGTTATATCCGCGGGTGCTGTGGATAATCCACGGATCGGGCGGGTCAAGTAATAAAAATACCAAAAATAATCTCGGGTGGGTCGTGGGTGGATATGATAAATCATTATTCACGAAAATATTAACTTCATTCTCTAAAATATGAGCATGTCTAAAATGTAATTTGTTTCCGCCAGGCAGACAGGCACTAATTTGCACTTTCTTTAAGATATACGCTGCGCTGGGTCAGCTTTTTTAAGCAGAAATGGAGCAGGTCCGAGAGTGAAGTAAAAAAGAAGAATTAAAAACAAAATAAAAGGAAGGAAAGAAAGAAAAGTACCGTGTAGGAGCGTTTTAGGGAAGTGGTTAACGAGGATGAATCAAGTGCTTGGTATATAATATGCAATGGCTCTGAAGTGTTTGTGCGCACGTGTGTGTTCGCCTGTTTGGGAAGTTGCAATGACAGAAACAGTGACATTCCAGTTTAAGTTTCAAGGGAGTAAAGCCTGTTTATGCCATTAAGAAAATGAAATTCTATCAAATAAATTTTGTTTTAAAGAAATGTTCATTTAAAAGCAGAGCTCATTCATCAGTGTTTTATGTTACCATTAGAGATGCGCGCATCAACCGTCGCCGAGTCCGCTGTTGAAGTTGATGATCATCCATCTACCATCACGCGTAACAACACATAAGAATAATTGTAATTTGACAATCGAGTGCAGATACTTAAATCAGAGAAAATTATTGGTGCGGGTGGGTGGATGATTTCTTTTTGGCTGCGGATTCGATGATGTTGGAGCTCATCCGTGCATCTCTTCAGGTTATACATCAGAACGCCGCTTCTCATTCAACGAGAAGAGATCGTTGAATAAAGTTGTTATTTTGCGCACAAAAAGTATTCTCGTATTCAAATACACCACAGCGTTGCCACAAGGTGTTTGCATAAGCAGGTTGTTAAGCATGTCGCTATGTTTATAGTTAGCTAAATAATAACACCTGCAGTTTAACGGTACAGACATTTGAAGGGACTCTATCGCCCTCTTGAGTTCTGGAGGTTTGTTACCACTACAAGAACATATTTTAAATTGAGTTTAGAAATGTAAAAATCTCAAACATCTTTTACCTGCTTGTGGCCCCTGTAGTGCTGCACTCCTCTTCTTCATCATCATAGTCATCCTCGTCATCAGAATAAGGGGGCTGAGAGGGGCCAGGTAATCGTGAGCGTCCCACACCCGCAGCGAGATCCTCCTCTTCCTGTCAATCAATCAAAATACTAAGTGAAAACACATATTTTAACGAGTCCAGATATCCTGAAACTTAACCTGATGTTACCTGCATGGGGGACTTGGCGTAGTTGTGGTTGTCCAGGAAGGCTGGCAGACGCTGGACGATGGGGTTGGGACTGGGAACAGGTAGAGGGGCTGGTGGCGGAGCGCCCACTGTTGGCAAGGCGGCGGGTTTAGCCATGGGTCTGACTTTTCCAGCGGGACTTGGTAGAGCCGCAGCACCTTCTTGAGTTTCTGAAATGTCATTGGACATGTTTTAGGTTCTTATTCACAGTTTTTAGGCAAAAATGCTCCCACTGATGTCATTCTTATCCTTAAATCAAAAGGCTCTGAATTTAAATACATTTAAAACATTCAAACTAAATTATATTCAAATCAAATTGTGTGGGGTAGTTGTGGGTGTGGCCTTCTCTGTACCCAAGGTTATTGGTGTATCTTGCCCTTCCTCCTTTTTAACAGCAGGGGGAGTGTCTTCTGAAGAGGAGGAGTCTTGTTGCTTACGATCTTGGCCTGAATCTTGTTGGGTTACCCGAACGACCTGTAGCATGTACAGTGGTGCACATAAGCATTTACAAATGGGCCCGACTGTACCGTTCACAGAGAAATCATTCATAGAAAGCTTGATTATCAGGATTTTATTCAAACAAAGAAGAGTTTATACTCACTTTTTTCTCTCTAACCTGCTGGAGCCCTTCTAAAATAATCTGCCTGTTCCGTTTCAGGACGTCCAGCCTGGACTCGTATTTTATTCTGCGATCTGTAACCACCGCCATGAGATTGAAGCGGATGTCATGATAGGGCTCTCTGAGGGGAGAGAAGACAAATCAGATATTCTAGAAAGAAAATAATAAATTGCTTGAATAATAATATTAATAAATTATACATATATTTTTAATATATTTTAATATTATGAATAATAATGAAAAAAGTAGCTTGTTTTTTTATTATTAATATATTCATATGGTAATTTAAAAAGATGGAATATATATATTTTTACACTTTTATTTATATACAGGTCCTTCTCAAAAAATTAGCATATTGTGATAAAGTTCATTATTTTCCATAATGTAATGATAAAAATTAAACTTTCATATATTTTAGATTAATTGCACACCAACTGAAATATTTCAGGTCTTTTATTGTTTTAATACTGATGATTTTGGCATACAGCTCATGAAAACCCAAAATTCCTATCTCAAAAAATTAGCATATTTCATCAGACCAATAAAAGAAGTGTTTTTAATACAAAAAAAAGTCAACCTTCAAATAATTATGTTCAGTTATGCACTCAATACGCTTATTTCACGCAGCCGTTATTTTGAAATCGAAAGTGAGGCTGTGGTGGGAAGAAAACCGGAAGTGTCGCCTTTAAGCATAGGAGAGTTGCGAATGCGATGGGGTATTGTTGTGTTTAATGTAGAAATGTGTTATTCTAAAAATGTACATACATTTCTTTCATACTTTAGACTATATACAGTGAAATTCATTTATAATTTTCTTTTCAGAAAGTAAAAAAAGAAGCAGGAACGAACTATATCTACATATCCTATATTGGATATTAACATCCAATAGTGTAAATCGCGGCAGGAGCTTCAGGTTGGTAGTCCAAGGCATTGTTGTTTATCTGTACTTCCGGGGTTCTTCCCACCGGAGCCTCGCTTTCGAATTTAAAATAACGGCTACGTGAAATAAGCGTATACTTGGTCGGGAATCCTTTTGCAGAAATGACTGCTTCAATGCGGCGTGGCATGGAGGCAATCAGCCTGTGGCACTGCTGAGGTGTTATGGAGGCCCAGGATGCTTCGATAGCGGCCTTAAGCTCATCCAGAGTGTTGGGTCTTGCGTCTCTCAACTTTCTCTTCACAATATCCCACAGATTCTCTATGGGGTTCAGGTCAGGAGAGTTGGCAGGCACATTGAGCACAGTAATACCATGGTCAGTAAACCATTTACCAGTGGTTTTGGCACTGTGAGCAGGTGCCAGGTCGTGCTGAAAAATGAAATCAGATGGAAGCATGAAGTGCTCCAAAATCTCCTGATAGCTAGCTGCATTGACCCTGCCCTTGATAAAACACAGTGCACCAACACCAGCAGCTGACATGGCACCCCAGACCATCACTGACTGTGGGTACTTGACACTGGACTTCAGGCATTTTGGCATTTCCTTCTCCCCAGTCTTCCTCCAGACTCTGGCACCTTGATTTCCGAATGACATGCAAAACTGAGCAACAGTCCAGTGCTGCTTCTCTGTAGCCCAGGTCAGGCGCTTCTGCCGCTGTTTCTGGTTCAAAAGTGGCTTGACCTGGGGAATGCGGCACCTGTAGCCCATTTCCTGCACACGCCTGTGCACGGTGGCTCTGGATGTTTCTACTCCAGACTCAGTCCACTGCTTCCGCAGGTCCCCCAAGGTCTGGAATCGGTCCTTCTCCACAATCTTCCTCAGGGTCCGGTCACCTCTTCTCGTTGTGCAGCGTTTTTTGCCACACTTTTTCCTTCCCACAGACTTCCCACTGAGGTGCCTTGATACAGCACTCTGGGAACAGCCTATTTGTTCAGAAATTTCTTTCTGTGTCTTACCCTCTTGCTTGAGGGTGTCAATGATGGCCTTCTGGACAGCAGTCAGGTCGGCAGTCTTACCCATGATTGCGGTTTTGAGTAATGAAACAGGCTGGGAGTTTTTAAAGCCTCAGGAATCTTTTGCAGGTGTTTAGAGTTAATTAGTTGATTCAGATGATTAGGTTAATAGCTTGTTTAGAGAACCTTTTCATGATATGCTATTTTTCTTAAAAAGACCTGAAATATTTCAGTTGGTGTGCAATGAATCTAAAATATATGAAAGTTTAATTTGTATCATTACATTATGGAAAATAATGAACTTTATCACAATATGCTAATTTTTTTAGAAGGACCTGTATGTATATATATATATATGTGTTTGTGTGTGTGTGTGTGTGTGTGTGTGTGACTTAAAGGGTATTACTATTTATTTATTTATTTAAATCAGAGAAACCAACTGTTGTAATGCAGATTCAAAGTGTTGAATTCAACTACTCCTAATTACGGCTTATTAATAGTTAGTAAGGTAGTTGTTAAATTTAGGTATTGGGTAGAATCAAGGGATTTAGAATATGGTCATGCAGAATAAGGCATTAATATGTGATTTATAAGTACTAATAATCAGCCAATACTGATAAGCAACTAGTTAATAGTGAGAATTGTACTCTAAACTAAGTGTAAAAATGACATGCTTAAAAAAAACTGTACAGAAGATCTGAATAAAAAGTGCATTAAAATATTGCACTATTCTTGATGTTCTATATATAATTTCCTCATCGTGTTGGCTAGAAATGTGAATATACCCAGCAGTGGCCAGTCCTATTCGCTCCATTATGACCCGTCTGGCTTTATCGGTCCACTCTTCCTCTTCACCCCATGGCCCTGAGAGAGACAGACAGATTATTATAACCTTGTCCTTCATCAGACTGTCAGTAAAACTGTCTTTTGTGAGTTAAGTTCTCACCGTGGTCGATGGGATACGCCTTCAGCCCGTCCAGTTCAAACAGTCGGTCTTTGATTGGCACGTAACTGACAAAGTGAAACGCCTCCATCGTCCGCACAGCGCTGATGCCGTTCTGTTTCTCCGGCAGGTGCCGCGGCTCCGGTCTCCATGGAAACAAGACAAAAACAATAACTACAAAACAACAGATTGAGACAACAACTAAGATTGATTGTGTAAAATCTACTTATTCTATGTTAGCGGGAAAGAGTTTGCAGAGTAATATTAAAGCTGACCCTACCTGGCATGGCTATTGTGGGCTTTCGCAAGCTCAGGGGCGTTTCCAATGGCGTAACCTTTACTCTAAGAAGTCAAAAAATGCAGATGTGCTTTAAAACACAGGCATTGAGAAGATGCAAAAAGATGCTTATGCTGTTTTCTTATAGTGCAATGACATTCCGACATTTTTAAGCATGACTTGAAGGGATCGTTCACCCAAAAATGAAAATTGTGTCATAAATTCCTCATCTTCATTTCGTTCCAAACCCGAGAGACTTTTGTTCTTCTTCAGTACACAAATGAAGATCTTTTTGATGAAATCGGAGAGCTTTCTGTACTCTCCATTGACAGTTACACAACTGACACTTTGATGCTACAAAAAGTTCATAAAGAGATCGTAAAATTAATCCATATGAATTGAGCAGTCTAGTCCAAATTTTCTGAGAGACTCGATCGCTTTATGATGAAAATTGAATTTAGGCTTTTATTCACATTTAAACATTGATCAGCGAACATAAACAGAAGCTCCACCGAACCTGCTTGACATGCTAGAACAAACCTCGTTGGTTCTTACAAAAAGCTCAAACGTGCTGCGAAACAAGAATGAATCTCATTGGAAGCTTCCGTTTACCACAACTGATGTGTGCGTTGATGATGTTTATTTGTGAATAAAAGCCTAAATTCAATGAGTCTCTTCAGAAAATTTGGTCTAAACCGCTCGATTCATATGGATTTGTTTTACGATTGTTTATGAACGTTTTGAAGCGTCAAAGTGGTAGTTGCATAGCTGTCAATGGAGGGACAAAAAGCTCTCAGATTTCATCGAAAAGATCTTCATTTGTGTTCTGAAGATGAACGAAGGTCTTACGGGTTTGGAACGATATGAGGGTGAGGAATTAATGACAGAATTTCCATTTTTGGGTGAACTAACCCTTGTGTGTGTAACTGACCTCAGGACTGAAGCCCTTGGTGAAAGCTTTCATGCGGCTCAGAGTGTTTCCCAGCTCCACGCCGCTGCAGTTCAGTAGCACACTCAGAAGAGCATGAGTAGCACAGGAGTTCGGTATCAACTGCACACAACAATCCACAAGCAGACAATTGAAAACGCGGATAATAACAGCAGATTTATGTTGCATGGCTACTATTATCAGTTTATAGGCAAAGAAATAAACTAAATCAATACGGACTCACTTGGTGAGCAAAAAACATGTCGTTAACAATATCGTCATCAATAACGGAGGTTTCGTCCACCAGCGTGGAGACTTTACGCCGAGATCTTCGCTCTTCGATCCACTTAAAGAGGAAGATGAAGCCATACACTGGACTGAGGAAAAGAAAAAAGACAGAAGAGCTAAATATATATATATATATATATATACACACACACACACACACACAAACACACACTCACCGGTCACTTTATTAGGTACACCTGTTCAACTGCTCATTAATGCATATCTAGTAACCAGCCAATCACATATCTCAGCCAATCACATGGCAGCAACTCAAAGTATTTAGGGATGTAAACATGGTCAAGATGATCTGCTGAAGTTCAAACTGAGCATCAGAATGAGGAAGAAATCTGATTTAAGAGACTTTGAACGTGACATGGTTGTTTGTGCCAGACGGGCTGGTCTGAGTATTTCAGAGACTGCTGATCGACTGGGATTTTCACACACAACCATATCTAGGGTTCACAGAGAATGATTCAAAAAAGAGAAAATATCCAATGAGCGGCAGTTCTGTGGGTATAAATGCCTTGTTGATGCCAGAGGTCACAGGAGAATGAACAGACTGGTTCCACAACACACAACACGCTGAACATTGAAGCAGAAGGGCTACAGCAGCAGAACACACACCGGCGACACTCTTGTCAATACAATAGAAGATTGGAAAAACGATGCCTGGTCTGATGAGTCTCGATTTCTGCTGCGACATTCAGATGGTCAGTTCAGAATTTGGCTAAACAACATGAAAGCATGGATCCATCCTGACTTGTATCAACGGTTCAGACTGCTGGTAGTGATGTAATCATATTTTCTTGGCACACTTTGGGCCTCTTAGTACCAATTGCGCAATGTTTAAACGTCACAGTCTACCGGGGTATTGTTGCTGACCATATCCATCCCTTTATGAGCACAGTGTATCATCTTCTGATTGATACTTCCAGCAGGATAACACACCATGTCACAAAGCTCAAATCATGTCAAACTGGTTTCTTGAACATGAGTTCAATGAGTTCACTAAACTTAAATAGCCTTACAGTCACCAGATCTCAATCCAATACAGCAGCTTTGGGATGTGCTGGAAACTGGATGATGCTTTAATGTATTATGGACCAAAATCTCTGATGAATGTTTCCAGCACCTTGTTGAATTTATGCCACGAAAAATTAAGGCAGTTCTGAAGGTAAAAGTGGGTCAAACTCGGCTCTAGCTAGGTATAACCAAGTGGCCAGTGAGTGTATATATTAAAATCATAAATATACATGCTTAAGTAAAAGTGTTTGATAAATGCACCTTTGACATTTGCTCTGAAGATCATAGATCTCCTCCACCTGAACGCCCTTCACACCTGTGTCCAAACACAAGCCATTTACATCAATCTTCACATATTTATTAATTTACCCAAAGCGTCTAAACTCATTTAATGTTCATAACACTCCATGTTTTATCAATAATTATTTATCACATTCAAACACCATCACTCATATTTAGACTGTAATTGACCGTATAAAAGCACTAAATCGTTTTTGCACGTGTGTTTGTCATACAGATCAACTCACCAAAGTCTTCCACCAAGAGTGTGAACAACCCTGAAAGTCGAAACAGCCAATATAATGACGTTAATAATATGAGAAGATCATATGAGTGTGTTGAATTTTCATATGCATTGAATTCACTACTGTTCTACTATATAGCGAGATGACATGTTAACTTACAGCATATTTGATAAAAAATTAAACAATGATTGATAAATAATGAATAACCTAACTCCAATATTATATGCATGGATGTTGATTTAGAGACTCACCCGGGTCACTTTCCAACTCCAGCCAACCTTTGTTCATTTTTGCAGAAATCAGAGTCACCAAAACTCCGCTAAATCATCGACCAGTCCATAATATTATAAAGAACTACATCAATCATTTTCAAGTACATATTTAATCCATCTTTAGACGATCTGGACGGCTAGTAAACACAATGAAGAGCAGCGCCGTCGACTGTAGTTGACGTCATCCCGCTGCGCCGTGAGTCAGTAGTGTAATGCAGTGAAGAAGCGCTGGATGGCGCTGTGCTGTGAAGTTCAGCTTACATCTATGACATAAATATGGTTCTAGTTTCGTAACAGTTTATTTATTCGTTTATTGTTTTGTTTTTTTACGGTGTACTTTTACGTGATTTTGCGATATCTCAATCTAAACAATCAATATAGGACATATTCTTTCAGCATTACATAAGTATTTATTTAAATACCTTTCAGCAAAGCTATTTCAACAAGCGATTTGTACTATAGTTTATCGTCATGGCCAAGGAAAATTCAATTTGGGGCATTTAGAATCAGTTGCAATAATATGCAACATATATGTATAATAATGTTTAAAAAATTGTTTTGATTATAAGGGTTTAGAACTGTACAGTCTTTTTTGTCTTAAACTACATTTTGAAACTCGTCTAATTGGATTATTCTTGAGATTTAAACAATAAGAAACCTGTTTGAGAGCATTGCTGTTTCATAACATGCCATAAATGCTTCCTAATTACATAATAAGTTACATAACATGAATAGCATACACTTTAAATAAATGAAATATAACTTATTTTTACACAACAAAATATTATACATTTACTATATCAAACAATAATATTTTAGATTATATAAGAATATTTTAGTATAATATTTAAAATATAAAAATATTATAAAGATATGTGCTAAAATGCAAATAATACAACAAGTAAATAGTATTACATATGATTGTAATATGATTAGTTATAAATTACATTATAAAGTACAAAATAATATAGTATGTATAATGATGCCGGATACAATGAAAAAACAAAAACAACAACAACCAATAAGTAAAAAAAAGAGTACAGACTTTGTATACAAAAATATTATACTATTAATGGAAGTATTTTATTACATTATAAATTACAAAATAATATTTATAATAATAAAGGCTAAAGTGATTGATATATATATATATATATATATATATATATGATAATGAAAAATAAGAAAAAAGAGTACATGATTTGTATCCATAAACGATTATATATTAATTAAAGCCTATTATTACATGATAAGTTATATTGTTCTATAATTATGTAATATAGCCTAATATTTATAATAAATCAGGCTTAAGTAAAAAGCCTTCAATATAGATTATTTTAAGTATTTAAACAACATTTTCTTAAACATTGCTGTTTTATAATATGCTTCCTGATTATATAATAAATTATATAACATGCACAAAAACATATACACTTATTTTAAGTATATATAACTTTATTGCAATAAAATATTTGTAATATTTGTAACAAGAATTGTGTACAATATATATTTTTAATTATATAAGAATATTTTAATACAATATTTAAAATATATTTAATACAAAAATATGTTGCTTTACAATTACGTACATTATCAGTTACAAAATAATATCATATTATTTTTAACGACACAGGCTTGATCATTTATCATCATCTAGCTTGGATATGTTCGGCATCTACACAACCTTTCCATGAACATTGCTGTTTTATAACATATAGCCTAACAGCCTATATTATCAAATGCTTGTTTATTACATAATAAGTTATATAAAATATCACCTATTAGTTATATAGAATACATTAAGATATATACTGTTTTATATATATGCAATCATTTCATATAATATTTAAAACATCAAAGCGTGTGTATGTACTAGTCTATATATTACAAAGATACATGCCAAAATGACAAACAAATGAAAGTAAAAGAATGTAGGCTAAACTGTGACTGACAGTCTTGTCTTAAACTTCCTTTTGTAAGTCATCCAGCTAGATTATTCTAGGCATTTACACAACACCCCACCTTGTTGTATTTACTTTTATGCAACCCTCTAAGTGATTATGAAACACTCAATGACATTCAGCCCCCCGGACCGTATGAAGAGCGGAACCATTAGACTCCGTCTGTGCGCCACGACGGGCGTTTGAGGTCGGTGCTCGTGCACAATTGATAGTTAAAATAAAATAATCAGTGAGTATTACTAAAAATAATATTAATTCTTCAATGAATCACAGCACAGCCGCGGGTTCCTAAAAAGGGTGTAAAACGGTAAGACATTGATTATACACCGCACACGCTTGTGTAAGTGGCGATAATGTGTTTTATCAGTTATATTTGAGCAGAGATAGCGCGGAAGCTAACGTCAACAAAAGAGAGCATCGCGCTTTCGTGCTAACGCGCTAACAGCTAGCGCGCTCGTTAGGCTTGAAATAATGTCGTGTTTGACGCATAACGCATATAATGCGATACTAAACATCCAGATGTGTTAGTCTAACGTGGTTCTGTGCTCATATTGTGGATGTTGGGTGTGTTTTCAGGCTGGTTGTTCTTCTCAAAGCGGCGCTGCTGGTCAAGTACAGTTATGTAAATGTGCCTCATTCACTTCAGTCAACGAAAGCCCGTTGAAACACTTTTGTGTGATATATCATATATGATGTCAAAATAGGTTAATATACACCTAGTGTAATGAAATATGATGTGGGTTCGTGGTTTTATATGATGACAGCGGTTTGTGTCAAGCGCAGGTGCAGAATCATCTTCACGAGCTTCAGTTTCATTTTACACACAGTCACTCTCATGGATTTGAAGGGCTATTTAATCAAACACGGTGGGTTGGTTTCTGTGCTCGATTTCTATTTAAATTAGAGATTAGAGAGAGTCGAGATCAGTGGGTCTGCAATGGTTGGCTTTGTGTGTAATAAAGTGAAAAGATTGGTAGATGGATAGATAGATAGATAGATAGATATAGGGAAATACAAATATGTAAAGCTGATTAATACTCTACTGAATAGATCTGAATAGCTTCCAGATGAATTCAACTGGTTTCATTGAAAGTCATTGCATTTCTGCTCTTTTTTTGGAACAGCTGTAAAACAATGCAGAGATTGACCTTAAAGGAATAGTTTAGGCTCGTTAATCTTTAGATCTTTCATCGTTTTCTCTTCCTTATGATGTTTCGTACAATGTACGACTGTCTGCCTTCTGTGAAGCACAAATGAAGATTTTTTGCATAATAAATTATATAATGTATGTTATAATAAAATAAATATATAAAATCTATTTATATAATATAATTTTATTGTATGACTTGAAGCATAAATATTTAAAAATGTATAAATACGTGTAACACTTTATTATACAATAAAATAATTATAATACAAAAAAATACATTTTAATTGATTATACTTATAATAATATTTTGTGTGTCGTAAAGTTTATAATAAAGTGTTATAAATCATGCATATACACAAAAACCATACCATAAAAACTTAGTCTATGACTGAGGACTTGAGTCCTATAGGCCACGTTATGATGCTTTCATTGTGCTTTTTTGTCAGTTTTGATGCTTGACAGCGTCCGACTTCATTCACTTTCAGTGTACAGACTATGGGACAATATTCATTTTGTGTTTCAAAACAGAAAAGTTATACGGTTTATAATGACAGCTGTATTGACATTATTGCTTGATTGAACTGAAGCGAATCAGCGTGTGTGTCTGAAGGTGCAGGATGTTGTGGAACAGGCTGTGCTTGAGCTGTACGGTGTGTGTGAATGTGTCAGTGTGTCACGGCCAGCGTGGCCTACATTCACACACACCGCTCGCTGCCTTCTCTTATATAACCCTGCTTATGTAAGCAGGCCTGAATCTTTTGCTCCCTTCTGTTTTTTCTTCTTCTAGTTCTTTCTGTTTCTTCTCTCAACACTTTTTTTGATTGGACTTCTGTGGTTGCTCTTTGTTCTGTTCCCGTTTTTTTTTTTTGAGTCGTGATTTTGCTCAGATCTTGATTAAAGCTGAGAATCGGCCAGTTTAAAGTGAATTACACAACCGTGTTAACTTTGTGTGGTTTCATTTTATAGTTAAAAAGTTTTGCTTTCATTTACAAGTTTAGCTGAAAACGAACCATCAAGTGTTGTGGGTGACCATCTTGTTTTTTTTTTTCTTCATTCAAAGATTGAAATCCACAAGTTTGGGGCCAGTTCTGCAATGCTATTGTACTGAGTTTTTTTATTCGTTGATCTGATTTGTCCGTTTTTAATGCCTAAACATTTCTTATTCTATGTTGTGGTTGTTGCAAATTTAGCTGATTTTATAATGTTGTGTTGCTTGCAAACATAGATTTTTGTGCAAGAATGACTTGCAATAGTCTTGAAAGCATCAGTAAGAAAAGAATCACGTGTTGACTTCAAACCTTTCGCTTTGTTTTTCATTTTATGCTATCATTTTTCCAGTAGGTTTATGATTTTTTTAGGTTTACCTCATTCCTAGCTGTATAATTTCTAGCTTGTTGCAAATTTTCTTTTTCTGCAAAAATAATACTTTTGCTGAACGACAAAAAATGTTGTGAAGAAAACAGTTATTTAACCATAAAAAAGCATCTAGCAAATATAAAAATGTATTGCTAAAAATGTAAACTGATCATTGATTTGTACCCAAGCAACATTTATTTACTCTTGCCCATTTAAAAACAAATTAAAATGAAATTAGAAGTTATACATTTTTTTGACAAGTGGAATGATATACGCAACATGAATGTTTCAGATGGTGATAATATTGCTAAGGCTGCATTTACTTGATAAAATGGTAAAAACAATAATATTGTGACAAAATATTACAATTTAAAATAACTGTTTTCCATTTAAATATATATTAAAATTGAATCCTGTGATGCAAAGCTTAATTTTCAGCATCATTACTCCAGTCTTCAGAGTCACACGATCCTTCAGAAATCATTCTAATGTGCTGATTTGATACAAGGTTGAAAACAGTTTTTTTTTTTATATAGTTGTTTTAGCTGTTTTTTATTTGTGTGGAAACGTTACACATTTTTTTCAGGATTCTTTAATGAATAGAATGTTCAAAAAGCCTTTATTTTGCAATAGAAATCTTTTGTAACATTAAAAATGTCTTTACTGTCACTTTTGATCAATTTAATGCATCCTTGCTGAATATGAATCTATTTTTTTTAAATGGTACATTCCCCAAACTTTTGAACGGTAGTGTCTAATAATATGATGTGTGTTTGTTGTTCAGGTGGTCTGAATGAAGATGTGTAAGTAATGCTCTTGGAGACCCAGGGGACGCCATGTCAGAAGAGGCGATCTCAGGGAGCGACCTGGAGCCCAGCCTTAACAGCGAGGAGGAAGAGGAAATGGAGGAGGAAGAGGATGGAGAGAATGATGGGGATGATGAGGAAGATGCAGGCGGTGAGCATCCTTTCAATTCATACCGGCTTTTTAACCATTATTTTATCTATCATGCAAATACCTTTTTGAGTTTGAACTTGCATTGATTAATACATTTAAAAGCATCAAGCTTCTGTCTGGCATCATCATCATCGCTAATGCTTGCGCTTGGCTTTCTGGCTGTAAATTAATTATTGATCGCTTGGTATTTCCTCTCAACAGACCAGCCTGAGAGCCCGGAGGCCGAGGATCAAAGAGATCTGACCAGCCCAGCACCTACCTCGCCTATTTCTAGAGACTCCAGCCCTGACCACTTGTCCCGGCCGTCGTCCACCTCACAGACATCATCACGGCCCGGCTCTCAACCCGCGTCCAGCCCAGACAGCCGCAGCAACACGTCTGCCAACAGCATGAAGAAGAAGTCCAAAACCTCGAAACCTGCTCACTTGAGGAGGAACATCCGGTATTGAGCTTCATTTAATAACAGAGTGCATTAGGTCCCGCCTACTTTTATAGTGCCTTTGTTTCCGGAAGAAGTTCATTTTCCCATAGGCTACACTTTTAAAAATAAAGGTTCCAAAGGGGTTTTCACACGCCATAGAAGAACCATTTAAGAACCTTTCAGTGAACATTTCTTAAAAGAACCATTTTTTCTTAGTGTGAAGAACAGTTTAATATTTCAAAGTACCTTGTGTGCAATGAAAAGGTTCCTTGGATGTTAAAGTTGTTCATGGAACCATCTATAACAAAAAGAACCTTTATTTTTAAGAGTGTAGGGATTTTGTTAAAGCGCTATTTGCCATGAACCAAACCAACCGGCTATGCGGTGAATCACAACATTACAAACTTTTGATTTGAAGCAAAAAGTGTTTGGATAAAAAGAGAAAAACTGCCAAGCACAAGACTGTGTACCTAACGGTTTATGTGAAGGAAAGAACTACAATCCCATGAAGCATTGAGAATGACATAATCAAAGTAAAAACAATGGTGAATTATAAAATGATTAATTATTAATATATTCATATACAAATAAGTATTTTGAAAGCATTACGAATCCAAAACACATTGGCTACAATTATTGGCACCCCTATAATTTTTTTACGAGTAAAATATGTCTGAAGTTTATTCCCATTAATATTTACATTTTTTAGCACACCAGGGTGACTAGGAACATGACATTGTCCAGCCATGACTTCTTGTTTCACAGGAATTTAAATATGAGGAAACATTAATGCCAAATCCCCTTAATCATTCATCACAATGAGTAAAACCAAAGAATATAGTTCTGATGTGCATCAAAAGATTGTTGACCATCACAAAATAGAACGTGGCTGTAAGAAAATAGCTAAAGAATTGAAAATCCCCATTTTGACCATCAGGGCAATAATTAAGAAATTCCAATCAACTAAAGATGTTATGAATCTGCCAGGAAGAGGACGTGTGTCTATATTGCCTTAATGCACAGTGAGGAGGAGAGTTTGAGTGGCCAACAACTCTTCAAGGATCACAGATGGAGAATTGCAGAGATTAGTTGAGTTCTTGGGGATCAGAAAGGCAAAAAAAAAAAAAAACCTACATCACCTCATGTTGTTTGGGAGGGTTTTAAGAAAAATCTTCCTCGCTCATCCAAAAACAGACTAAAAAACAAAACAAATTCAGTTGTCAGACACGACTGGAACTTCAAACGGCACAGGCTTCTGTGGTCAGATGAAACTAAAAAAAGAGCTTTTTGGCAGCGAACACGCTAGATGGGTTTGGTGCACACAAGGATAAAGAGTACCCCATGTGTACAATTTAATATACCGCTGGATCTTTAATGTTGTGGGCATATTTTTCTGCTGGAGGTCCTGGACTTCTTGTTCAGATACATGGCATTGTGGATTCTATCAAATATCAACAGATAAAAAAATCAAAACCTGACGCCTTCTGCTAGAAATCTTATAATGGGCCGTGGTTGGATCTTCAATCAAGACAACGATCCAAAACAAACATCAAAATCAACACAAAAATGTGTTACGGAGCACAAAATGAAGCTTCTGCCATGACCGTCCCAGTCCCTGACCTGATGAGTGGAGTGAACTGAAGAGAAGAAGCACCAACATGGATCTGGGAATCTGAAGGATCTGGAGAGATTCTGTATGAAGGAATGATCTCTGGTCAGGTGTTCTCCAAACTCATCAGGCATTATAGGAGAAGACTCAGAGCTGTTATCTTGTCTAAAGGAGATTGCAAAAAGTATTTAATAGAAGGGTGCCAATATTTGTGGCCAACGTGTTTTGGAGAAAAACATTTATGTCATAATGTGATTTCCCCCCCACTTTCAATTCATTTACTTCAATGAAAGGTTAGAATTTAGCAAATTTTTTTAATGAAAGATCAAAAGGATAAACGATGCAGATTTATTTTTTACAGCCAGTTTTGATCATATTTACCAGGGGTGCCATTAATTCTGACCATGACTGTAGCTCACAGGGCGGTCTTTAGGTTTATAAGTTATAGATAAAAATCCGTTTTAATCAGTTTAAAGTTTTTGCTTCTGGAGTTCAACTGTTGCACTGTTAAATCCTGTTTTTAAGTGCCAACCAGACACGCTAAGCATCACACAACAAGAAATTTTGTCTCTCTAGTTTTCTATTTTGATCATATTCTGGGAGGATTCAACCACACTGAAAATCTCATTGGTCCAAAACCCGCCTACATGTTTGTTGATCACCGTTACACTTATAATAACAATCATTTATCTTCCTGCTAATTCCATCTCTCCCCTCCGGCTTACAGGAAACTCCTCACGGAGCATCAGCTGGAAGCGGGAACCAAAGCCGCCCAGCAGGAGGAGCTTGAGAGACGGCGGCGTCTCGAACAGCAGCGGAAAGACTTCCCGCTCCACGCAGGTGAGACTCGCTTGTTCTGCCCGCTCCTCCTCTTTCACTGTTTGTAATGTAATTAGTTAATTGGTTGTGTTGTGTCGCCGCTGTCAGATCTGTCCACTGCAGTGCCGGGTCTCAAACAGGAAGTGATCTGTCTGGACAGCAGCGGAGATGAGGGTGAGCCTAAAGAAGCCCCGCCCCCTCAGCTACCTGACGTCAGAGATGGTAAACTCAACATAAACACACTGTAATATAAAACAGTATTTTTATTTATATTAATGACATTATTATTTATTATTTACATACATTTAATATTCTAATGATTTATATGATAAATATGCTAAATATATTTTAAGCAAATCTTGAAAAACGTATTAAACCATTTTTATTATTATTAATAAACATTTATTATTATTTACTGATTATCGTTATTATAATGATATATTGCTTTCATTATATACACAAAATGTGAGAAACAAATTAATGAAAAGGAGTTGAATGTTTATTATTAAATATGTATTATATTAATTGTTTTATATATACTGTGTATATATATATATATATATATATATATATATATATATATTATATTTACATACATACGTGTGTATGTATATATATATTTCTCTGAGTAAAAAAGAGAGAAAAATAAGTCCTCTAAAAAATGTCTTCTAAATTGATCTTGTAATGAGGATTAGGTATCTTGATGTTCTTTTCTGTTCCATTGTTCCAGATGTGATTGAGTTGAGTTCAGGTGATGAAGATGCCATGCGGATAAGCAGCGAGGAGGACAACAACGAAGATCGCTCTGTCACTCCCGGCCCGGAGGAGAGTAGCGGGTCTCATGTAAACGACGCCATCAATCTACCGGACGCCCAGGGAAGGGTGCTGGTCAATATCAACCACCCCGGTGAAGAGGAGGACCTGTTCCTCGCCCCGCAGCTCGCCGGCGCTGTTAAACCACACCAGGTTCACACATTTTGCCATTAAATTAACATTTTTCCAGTAACTTTCCATTTTAGTTGGACATAAAATCAATTTTTAATGTCTCTTCCTTTCTCTGTCAGATCGGTGGCATTCGTTTTCTGTATGATAACCTGGTGGAGTCTCTTGAGCGCTATAAGAGCAGCAGTGGCTTTGGCTGTATTCTGGCTCACAGTATGGGCCTGGGCAAAACCCTACAGGTCATCTCCTTTATAGACATCCTACTGCGCCACACTGGAGCCAAAACTGTCCTCGCCATTGTACCTGTGAGCGGCATTTTCAGTGAGGGATTAGATTAAATACTTCTATCTGTGGGGTTTGTGTCTCATCTTTCCTCTCTTCTCCAGGTGAATACACTACAAAACTGGCTGGCTGAGTTTAATCTCTGGCTGCCTGCTGCTGAGTCCCTTCCCCCCGACACAGATCCAGCCCAGGTTTTACCTCGAACCTTTAAGGTTCACATCCTCAATGATGAGCACAAGTATGAATGCCGCACCAGCTTTTGTGCTTCATTGTCATAGTAAATAATGTCACATGGCTGTATAGGATATATATAGGCTATATATTCTTTATGCAAAATATAATTATACAATTTAAATTTTTAAATTCACACTATATGTTTGGGATCTTTGTTTTATGATGATTTAGGTGTTAATGATTATCTGTAGTTTTGCTAATGTTATTAGCAACACTAAGGAACACAAATACTGAAAAAATGCGTTGTTGAATGCACTGCAAGTTGCTTATAGCATCTTCTGCCGAAATGTTCATGTATTTCGTTCATTTGGACCAGAACCACAGTGGCCCGGGCCAAGGTGGTGGAGGACTGGACTCGTGGCGGAGGGGTGCTGCTAATGGGCTATGAGATGTACCGCCTGATGTCGCTCAAAAAGAGCTTTGTGACCGGCCGCAAGAGGAAGTCCAAGAAACCCGCGGGTCCTGTAATTATTGACCTGGACGAGGAGGACCGTCAGCAGGAGCTCATGAAAGGTCTGTCAGGGTTCTGCTGGTGGAAAATGCATGGCATCTACTTTAGCTGTAGTCTATAACAAATGTTCTTGTCTCGTCTGTGATCTTCAGGGATTGAAAGAGCGATTTCACGGCCTGGTCCGGATGTCGTCATTTGTGATGAGGGTCACCGCATTAAAAACTGTCACGCTAGCACCTCCCAGGCCCTGAAGAACATCCGTTCACGGCGACGGGTGGTTCTGACCGGATACCCGCTGCAAAACAACCTGATCGAGTACTGGTGCATGGTGGATTTCGTCCGGCCCGATTTCCTCGGTACACGGCAAGAGTTTAGTAACATGTTCGAGCGGCCCATTCTGAACGGTCAGTGTATCGACAGCACGCCACAGGACGTCCAGCTCATGAGATACAGGAGTCACGTTCTGCACAGTCTGCTGGAGGGCTTCGTGCAGAGGTGAGTTGTTGTTGTTGTTATTATTATTATTATTATTAATTAGAATTTTTAAAAATGTATGATTGTGTGTGTGTATATATATATAATTATTATAGGTTTTCTTTAGATGTATCATTCTTATTAATGGATATTTATTATTGTTGAATTATTACTGCTATTATTAATGAACATTAATATTTACATGTATTATTAAATATTTATTTTTTGTTATAATTATGAATAAATATTTACTTTTGTTTACATTTATTTATTATTAAAGGTACAATATGCAGGATTTTTCGCCACCAGGGGTCGCTAACCTCTTACAATAACAAAGGCGTATACTGATGACGTATATTCCACATTAAGCTGAATTATGGATCTTGTCGTCAATCTGATGGATCTTTTATGGATGAGTGAATACATGGTTGTTTTTAACATGACTGTGGTGTGAAGCAGGGCGCGATTGCTAGACGTATACCAGCGCCACACACAACGCGAGTCCCGTGGATATAAAGGAATAAGGACATTTCATTCTACCGAACTACACGCAAGTGCTGAATTAATACTCACACAGGTCAGGTTATTAGACGAATTAAACTTGAGGTAACGCAGCGCTGTTTCACTTGCTCTAACAGTTAACTTACACTATCACACTAAACGGCATTTGAGTGTGTTGAATGTTGTTAGTTAGGTTGTGTGTTGGCTGTATGAGACTAAGTACGTTGAGCTAGATCAACATTAGAATAACATACAGATCATATTCTAACATTTCATCATGTTGAACTAAATAACATTGATAGTTTTATGTACATTTGCTCACCTGTCTAATAAAGTACATGCAACACTCGCGTCTCTGTCAAGTCTAAGTTAGTCGCGGACGTGGAGCTCTCGGCATCTCGAAAGATGCTGATCTTCGTTTTAGTCCTCTTTTTGTCTCAAAGTCTGCTTGCCATGGTCCATAATGTTTGAACAAAACAACAACAGCGTGAGCGTCCTGCTAGGCGTAACGGGCATAACCCAGTTGTCAATGTCTGTCGCCATGGTTACTATGGCAGTACGAGCGCAAACCTGACGGAAACCGAGGCTAACACGGATATGACGCCATTGACTGGCGACTCCTCACCCCTGCTCACACGTCCCGTTTCCTTGGTTAAAATCGCAATTTTCTTACGATTTACAAATAGTTTGAAACATTTGGGATATTGTAAGTAATCAACAAAACAAAATATATAACACTGGCCTAGTGGTTTTTGGATATTTTACTGCAAAAATCCTACATATTGTACCTTTAAATATTTATTGTTTACATGTATTTATTTAATACTTATTATTTGCATATTATTATTAAATTGAATATTAATGTTTGTTTGTTAATGTATTGTTTATATTTATTATTATTAATAATAATAATGGATATTCATTATTGTTTATATAATTATTATTATTAAATGTTTGTTCTTTTATTAAATAAAGGTACTTTATTTATGTGTCCGCTGTTATATTGAAGAGACAGTAAGCTATAGGGCAGGGGTGTCCAAACTCTGTCCTGGAGGGCCACTGTCCTGCAGAGTTTAGTTCCAACTTGCCTCAACACACCTGCTTGTGTGTTGTTTTTAGCATGCCTAATGACCTTCAACAGCTAATCAAGACCTTGATTAGCTGTTTCAGGTGTGTTTAATTGGGGTTGGAGCTAAACTCTGCAGGACAGTGGCCCTCCAGGACCGAGTTTGGACACCCCTGCTATAGGGGCACGGGATCAGGAAAGGACCATGAGGCTGGATGGATGCAAACTCTGGTTGCCCAAAGAGCTCTTGCGTTGTATAGCGGAGCGCTGCCCGCAAGGCTATGGCTTCGACTCAAACGTTTTTTTTTGTTGGACCAAAAATCAAGCTAAACTGTTTTCTACCTTCGCAGACGAGGTCACGATGTTCTCCGGGAGCAGCTGCCGCCGAAAGAGGAGCATGTGATTCTGGTACGACTGTCTCGCCTGCAGAGGGCGCTCTATACGGAGTTCATGAACCGCTTCAGGGAGGCGGGAAACAGCGGATGGCTCGGACTCAACCCGCTTAAAGCTTTCTGTGTTTGCTGCAAGGTACGGAGACCCCAAACACATCGTCTGTTGTTATATAGTGGTCGATGTGCTCACTTCTGTATTTTTGTGCATCCTGTAGATCTGGAATCATCCGGACGTTTTGTACGAAGCTCTGCAGAAGGAAAATCTGGCCAATGAGCAGGATCTTGACCTGGATGACCTCAACTCCACTAGCGGGACCCGCTGCTCTGCTCCGGGAATGAAGGGCAAGTCGTCCGACCCTGCCAACAGCAAGATGGCCATGGCTCTGGGACCCCTGAACCCCTTACAGGAGAAGGCCAACCAAGTCATCACCTATGAATGGGTAAAACCTTCAACTTACAATGTGTTCATTTTTGTGGGAACACAATGAATGTGATGGCTTGTTGTGATTTATCAAATCGCAAAGTCTATGATTTAATTATATATTGATTCTGATGGTTTAACTTTTAATATTTATGGCTGTCTTTTCTTCATTTTCAGTTTATTATGTAATATAATATTATTATAAATGTTTTTTCTACAATACTTTTTTCAGTGACAATTTCATTTGTAATATTTCTTATTTTGTTTAGTATTTAATTATTAGTAGTAATAATCATAAATTGTACAGCCCTACAAACAAGCACAGCAAACCTGGAGCTTTTATTTTTACTAACTAATTTTAAATCTCAATTTTTTTTTTTTATCAGAAATCTTATCTTTTATCTACAATTAGATGTATCCCCCAAAACTTGCAGCCCTAGAACAAATTGTGCACTTTCTCATTTTATTTTTTTTACATATAATATCAGCAAACTTTCTACCTACTTAAAGGTGCTCTAAGCGATGTCAAGCGTTTTTTAGGCCGAAACATTTTTTGTCACATACAGCAAACATCTCCTCTCTATCCGTTGGTGCTTATATGTTAATGAGCTTATGGATATGATGTCATTTTGTAATCTATTTGTTTTAGGCAAAAGACATCATGACCAACTACCAGACGGGTGTTCTGGAGAACTCGGCCAAGATGGTTCTGCTTTTCCACCTGATTGATGACAGTGTCAGCCGAGGAGATAAAATACTTGTGTTCAGGTGGGAAATCTGTTTGTGTGACAGTATACAGATGTTTGCCTTTTTATCTGGAATCTCTTCTTCAGCATCCTGAACTGTCAGTCATGCTGTTATTTTACGGTTACGTCAACGCTTACACTCATTTATCTGTGTGTGATTCTTACAGTCAGAGTTTATCAACGCTCACAGTTATCGAAGATTTCCTGAGTCGGAGGCCCATGCCGATCCAAACAGAAACCGGGGGGCACAACTGGGTCCGGAACATAAATTACTACAGTGAGTTATTAAAGGTTCTGATGCCAAGTACCGGGTAGCTGAGAATAAAAAACAAAACCGTAAAAACGTTTCCGTTGCTTAAAATAAAATAAACTTATTTCAGCTAGTTGTCAAGGAAGTACTAAAATAACTAAAACTAAATAAACTGAAAATATAAACAATAATATTTTATGAAAATAAAAAAAAATGAGAGAAAAAAACTTACTAAAACTTTAACTAAAATTATAGTGAGAATTTTTTTTTTTCATTCAAAATATTAACAAAAAACTAATAGTATCACTGCCAAGGACCCAACTTAGCAAATCAACTTTGCCTAAGGTTTGTCATGGTTTAGGGTGTGTGTTGTTCTTTGTAAATTCACTTCGTTTATGTCTCCTGTGCAGGGTTGGATGGGAGCACATCAGCTTCAGAGAGAGAACGACTCATCAACCAGTTTAACGACCCTGCGAACAACCAAGCCTGGGTCTTCCTGCTGTCCACCAGGTGAAGAATTTGCACGTTTGTCAGCATGTTATAATATGCCACAGATAATGATGAGGTCTGGAGTAACAAGCTGCTGTATTTACAGGGCTGGATGTTTGGGGGTGAATCTGATTGGCGCGAATCGCGTGGTGGTTTTCGATGCCTCTTGGAACCCGTGTCACGACGCTCAGGCCGTCTGCCGCGTGTATCGCTACGGCCAGCACAAGCCTTGCCACATCTACAGGCTGGTGTGTGACTTCACACTGGAGAAGAAGATCTATGACCGTCAGGTGTCCAAGCAGGGCATGTCTGGTAAGAGAGGGCGGGAAGGTGTGTTTTGGGTCTCACTGTTCTGAACAGTTCTGACGTTATGATGTGCGTTGGCCAGATCGAGTCGTGGACGATTTGAACCCTGTCCTCACCTTCACGCGGAAGGAAGTGGAGTCGCTGTTGCACTTTGTAGAGGAGGAGCCTGATACCAGCCATTCAGAGCTGGTCCCTAGTGAGGAGATGGAGATCGTCATTAAACAAGCCTGTCTGTTTTACCCGGACCTCTTAACCAAGGTAATTTCTCTTTCTGCTTTCCACACCAGCGACTAGATTTAAAATGTGACTATTCTAAAATATATTCCGCATCAAACTGTGTGAAAGCTTAGCTCATGAATGTTAATTGTCTGCACCTATTTTTCAATTCAAAATTAGGTTGTACTGTAATCAAGACTAGCTACTGTTGTATAAATTCAGCTATTCTGGAAAAGTCTGGATCCTACTATGGTGCAGAATATGGTTTACCAATATTAATTAGGTTGTACTGGTGTGGCTTCACAAAACATTTAATCAAATAAGCTAATTTTTGTCTGAATTCCATACCAGTAAACTTTTATCAAGGGAAGTACTCTAGACAAATTCTAAATCCTTCAATGGGAAAGGCTTAGCTCATGAATGCTAATTGTGCTGAAGTTGCTTCGTAACTTCATGGAGTGTCCAGTCATGTGAGCTGATTTCTACACCAGCTACTTGTCCAAATTAATTCTAAATCCGACAATGGTGAAGGCTTAGCTTGTAAATATTTATTATAATGTGCTGAAGTTGCTTTGTAACCTACCTGGAACATCCAGTCACATAAGCTTATTTGAATCTGCAAATGTTTATAAATTGAAATATTGTAGATCCTACTATGGTCTATGCTTTGCTCATGAATGTTAATTGGCTTGTCGTTCCGCTTATTCATAACCTTCCTGGAGCGTCCAGTTACATAAGCTCATTTTTATCTGGATTTCACACCAGCATACATTGATAGATTGAAGTATTTTAGACAAATACAATGTTGAAGGCTTAGCTCTTGAATATATTATTTATATTGTGCTTCGTTTGTCATTCAGTCACCTACACTAACATCTCTGTTTTCCAAACCAGCAACCGTTCCATCATGAGTCTCTCCTGATGGACCGCAAGGATTTGAAACTGACCAAAGCAGAAAAGAGAGCAGCCAAGAAAAGCTATGAAGATGAGAAGCGGGCATCTGTGCCGTATCAACGGCCATCTTACGCACATTATTACCCGGCTAGTGACCAGAGACTCACCAATATCCCTGCCTTTAGCCAGAGGAACTGGTGGGTCCAAAACAGAAAAACCTCAATGTAGTGATGTTCTGTTTTGTTTAAGTCTTAGATGTTTGCTTATCTAAACCTTTTTTTCAGGCGGCCCCCACCTCATTTAGAAGAGAAACCAGTCGCAAGCGTGAGGCCAGTTCAGTCCACGCCCATTCCCATGATGCCCCGCCAGGTACCCATGGGCGTCCCCAGTTCAAGCGCAGGATTCCCTGTCAACTACCTGCAAAAGGCCGGCGTTTACGTACAGCGCGTCGTCACCACCACTGGTAGAGACTTTTCACTTGTAGTGCATGTTACTGTGTTGTGTTTGAGGTCTCTCAGTTTGTTTCTTCATGGTTTCATGTCTTTGCTTTTCAGATATTGTGATCCCAGGGTCCAACAGCAGCACAGATGTCCAAGCCCGAATCGGTGCAGGGGAGAGTATTCACGTTATCCGAGGATCCAAAGGTACCTCAGTGTTAGAAAACTGTTGAGAGCGTTTATTGTTCTGTTAGTTTTTACTGTACTGTATGTAAGGTTTATTTGCTTCATATTCTGTCATTTGCGCTGCAGGCACATACATAAGGACCAATGATGGGAGGATATTTGCCATCCGCTCTGGAAAGCCAAGACCATCTGAAGGAGGAGCCACAGCTTCTAGAGGTGTACTAATTTACTAATTTGTCATTTACCATTAATGTGCACAGTTCATCTGTGCACGTTATTCCAATTAAAAATGTTTTCATGCCTTTGATCTAGAGGTCTGTATGGGGTGAATATTTTAGTCTCTTTCCTGCAATATTCTGCCCTGTATATTTTGTTACGCTCCTGCCCACAACTTTCATGTTTTGTCCCACTCCTGCTAGTAAAAGCATGCCGGTAGAGGCAATAGCAAGGTGCAGAGTGCTGCATGTGGGTACCCGACAGGTGAACTGCTAATATTTGATGTAACCGGTGGAAAAAAAATGTACATTGTCATTTGCGGTGCAGGTGCAGGTCGGTAATCAATAGGCGCAGGTGGACTGTGGGTTCAATAGTCAAGACTTTTCGGTACCTACTGATAGGCAGCTGCTTTCAAATTGTCCGTGCTTATTTGGGTTCGTGCTGCGTAGTCTGAAGACCGTAATTACAACGCGATTTGAAGTGTTGAGCATTGTAGCCAATCTTTGGGGTTTTATATTTTGTGGTACTCCATTGCTTGGGGTTTCTACAGACCTCTACCTTGATCAAAGTTGCAGAGTTGATTTGTCGATGGATCAACCCTTTACTGGGGATTCCACCCACAATCTTTCGTTGACCGGATCTTTACCCATTACTCTGCATCAATATAAACTAACAAAATCTCTTTCTTTCTCACAGAGGATTCCGGCCCATCCTTGCATTCTGTCAGTAATGGTCGTGCGTCTCCTCAAGAGCCGAAACGTTTATCCCCTGAGGCTCAGCCTCTCCCTTCGCCCCAAGACAGCCCCGAGCTCCTCCGAGAATACCACAGCAACAAAGAACCAGTTTCTGCAGTAGAGAACTTACTGTCTTCGGGAACACCCGAACCCTCGGGAGCCGACAGACCCATCCAGCACCCAGTTCGCGTCACTGACCAGCACCGGCAGCTCAGCAATGACATTGCATCATCTATGGAGATTCAAAGTTTAAAGCGGAAGCTTTTGGAAAGTCGGACATCCAAACAGCCTGGTGGCAAACGAACCTCAACGCCAGCCGGTGCACCCGGGAGTTACCCGGGATTTCCTCTAAGCAGTGCGTTTGGGTTTACACCCATGGGGCTGAACCCTGCCTTGCTGGGCGCCCTGGGTCACATGACTCCACCCTCACTTGGAAGCAGGTCGCACCTCCTACAGCAAGCCGGTCAGGCTCTGGGTGATCTACATGCAATGTTCCCCACTGATCCGCTCGGACTTGGCCCGTCCAACAGCACTCTTTCCTCGAGTTGCTCGACCAACACCACATCCTCAACCCACGCTGGAATGCTGGCCTCTTCTTCATCCTCTGTGCCCTGTTCGTCATCGTCCTCCACTTCCTCCTCGCTCCCACCCTTCCTGATGAACCCTAGCATGGCAAGCATGCTCTCTAGCTTCCCGGTACCATTTTCCCAGCCGCTGTACGCAGGATCCCTTCACCCTAGAGGCCTGTCCTCTACGCCAACCTCTGCCTCCAACTCCTCTAATTTCCTCTCTTCCTCCGGCCTGCTGGGGGCAGCATTCAGCCGCCCCGACACGCACCACTCGCTCACGGAAAACGGCGGGAGCAGCTCGGATGACGATGTCATAGAGGTGATGGGCCAGTGATCGCTGTTTGGCTGCTCCAGATTCCGTAGTTCCAAATGGAAGAAACCTATTGGATGGAGCAGAAATTATATAAATCCAAATGCTGAATATGCATGGAGTTAAGAAAGGCGATTATATATTTTTCTTTACCGTAAGGGACCAGAGCACAGGGCTAACTTGAAGAGCCCTAGTCATATCTCTCTCACGAGGGCAAAGACACTGAACTGACGAACTTCCCTCAGAGAGATTACCGAATCAAACTTAAATGTGATTGTCTTTACAGACTGTTTGCATTCGTAAGAGATGACTTTAGAGATACTTAGCCGTTTGCTAGACCTTGTAGCATCACTTGGAATGAAAAACAAAAAAAAATATGTGACTTTTTTTTTAGTATTATAACTGTAAGTACTACTATTACTTTTTTAAACGGTGGTCCAACATGAATATTCATAGTCGTTTCGACCATTGAAAATCGCAGACTGGGCAACTGGGGGAATTCGTAACAGTCGAATCGTACAGCAACAGAAGCCATGCCTAGCATTAGCACCGCCGAGACCTTTTTGCTTTCCTTTGAGAAAAAAAAAAACGACAAGGAAAACCTTACAAACTCGAATGTATTTTCATGTTAGCCTTTAAAATTTGGTGGAGGAGATGTAAGTTTAGTGCGTTTAGTTCGATATTAGCCTTAAAGCAGACAAATGGATCTGTGTTCTTGTTCAATTGCGTAGCAAACAAAATCATTTGTCGTTATCCATGAGGATCATCTTACGAATGTGTAGACTGTTAAGAGAACCCTACTAGCCGTCATTTTCTAAATTTGCGCTTTGCATCATCTGCACGGTCATTCAGTTTCATCCGTGTTGGGGCCACAGTCATGACCAAAGTGTTCATTCGGCCATTTTGAAAAATCTTGATGTGTTTAACATTTGTGTTAATGTTGAATTGTATGCGCGCTGGTTGACCTGTGACTGATAAATCCCTCAGCCAATAACACTGTTCATTCTCTGTGCCTATTAGAGCTCTTTATTTTGACTCCTCCCACAGTCTGCTTTCTGATTGGCAGATACCCATGTCATGATCTTTGGCCTGAGTCTGCAGACGCTGTTATATATATACAATGGTGTGCATTTGACATGTGATATCTTTTTTTGAAACTTTGTTTTGTTACATCTTATGTATGTTGTTTTCTCTTTCAACTATGTACAAATGTACCAGAAATATTTATTTATAATGCTGAAGAGTAATTCATTTTCATTCTTTTTTTTTATTTTTTATACATTTTCAACCTTTTTTTTAAGGAGAAAAAATCCTTCTATTAGAGGGTTTCACCCAAACCCCCACCCCCCACCCCCTAGGCGAGTTAAAGACCACGATCTGTGAGCAATTCGGCAGTCGGGACCCACAAACACACGTGATCCCATACAGACGCTGTACCAGGAGGTGTCCACATGTCATCTCATGTTCCCAGCAAAGGGAGGAGTAGATTCAAATGACATTGTATTTATTAAACATTGTTTTAACAAAGAAACTTGACTCCTCCTGTATTCAGAATAATGGTTCTCGCAGCCTCCAGCAATTTCAGCTCAACTCATGAAAAAAAGTGCATGTTGTGTGTGTATATATATATATATATATATATATATATAATTATTTATATATATATATAATTATTTATATATATTTCTTTATGTATATATTCATATATTTACATAGACACAATATAAAAACATATGTATGTATATATTTTTCATAAAAATTAGCCAAATCTAACATTTGCCATTATTTTAAAAGACTTTCATATATATATATATATATATATATATATATATATATATATGAATATATATAATTTTTCCATATATAATAGTTTAATGATCTGCAAAAATGTTATATCACAGGGAAATAAATTGTATTTTAATAAAAACAGATACTTGACCTTAAAAAAGTATACATAATATTCATATTATTTGTTAATGTACAATATTAATAATGTGAAGTTCAATAATAAATCCAAGTTCATACATGATATATAATTGTTAATTTGAACAAGATTTTAATAAACCAAAAAATATGATTTCTGCCATTAAGAAATAATTAGTTGATTACATACAACATAATATATTCATATATTTTAATAATTTACATATACTATTAATCACATAAATTGAAGTTTCCAATTAAGGCATATATATTTCCTTTCATGATCTGCAATACCAGAAAAAGGCAGGCTGGCACTGGTAAATGCAAAAACATTGTTCAAAAGCACACAAATAACTGAATAAACAAATTATTTTATCCTTGCAATTAATAAAAATCAGTTGCCTTCAGTCAATTCCAAAGATATTTGCACACAAAAAAATGCCATCAATAGGCCACAGCTGAAATGCACTCAAGAATATAAAAATGTTATCCATAAACACATTTGCTTTGGTCAATCTATATAGCAATAATATAAATTTACAAGTAGGTGCAAAGCAGCACTCAGTATCATCATCTCCGTCATGCAGCTGAGCCGCAACATGCAATTCAGGTTCACAATGTCTGTGTATCAGATGAACCTGTTTAGAAACCGTGAATGTCTGTTTCAGTACTGCATTCGTTTCCGGGCCATGTAAGCGTTCGTTACCTGACTCATTATGACCAGAGCGCACAGAACCGGGCAGAGGACGGCCAGGTACCAGACGTACCCGCTCACACTGGCACTGAACCACGAAGAACACAGTCCGAGAAACAAGCTGACGCTGCCCAGCAGGTACGTGAGTAAACCGGAGGTGGCGTGGTAGCGCTTCAGTTTGGCCAGCGACCAGCCTTTGGCCAGTTTGGGATAGAGGAGGGGAAGTCCTCCGAGGGACTGCAGCCCGACGACAGACACCGTTATCACACCGACCAACCCGTGCCACGACGTGAAGTGTGGCTTGTCGTTGAGGTTCTTGTTGTAAAAGATGGCGCACAGGCCCGCGGTTGCGCAACACACGCACAGACACTGCAGGATCCAATGCAGGCGGCCTTTAGTTTTGTGCTTCAACTTCCTGACGGGAGACGAGTAGGGGTTGAACAGTAGAACGGCTTCAGTCATGAAAAAGGAAAACTGGAAGGGAGCAAAAAAATCTTGTGAGAGGATAGTATTGCGTGACAAAAAGCAAACAAAATTAATTTACATGCAAAACAATCAAGGTCTGTATGCATGCATACATACTGTTTTGCGTCATACTCACACCAAGAGTCATCAGGAAAGGATGCCATGAGAACAGACCTGTGAGCAAACAGAGAGCAGTGTTATTTATATACCAGTATTTATTAATTATTGTATGTGCTGCTTTTATTTCCATTTGATTTTTAAAATATATTTCTATTTAGCTTATATCTAATTGTATTTCAGTTAGTTTGCAACATTTCTAATGAACCTTTACTCTAATATTTATATTTTATTTCAGCTTTGTTTCAATTACCAAATACACATTTTAATGATTTTAGTTAACAATAATACACTGACATACTAGCCAGAAACAAGACATTTATTTATTTTTATTTAGATTCCTCTGACATCATAATGTTTGCTGTTTATTATTTTTAGTTATATATTTAAAATGTATATCTAAAATGTACTACAAGCAAGTGAAAAATCAATATTGTATTTCATAATATTACAATATATATATATATATATATTATAAAGGATTTATTTTTATTACAAAGTGTATTAAATTATATTTGATTATTTTACACAAAACATTTTATACATATATATATAGTATAGTCAAATCGATTGATCACATCTAAAAGTTTGTAATATATATATTTATATAATAAAAAATATATATATACACAAAAAAACTGAAATATTTGTATAAATTATAGAACCTATATTTTCATTATTATAAATGTTGTATTATTATGATTTGATAGAATATTTTATATTTTGCAAAATAAATAACTATATACACAAACTTTTGTGTTAGATGTGATTAATCACATTCATCGATTTTTACAGCACATATACATACACACACACACACACACACACACACACACACACACACACACATATATATATATATATATAAAAATATAATCAATTGAAATATTTGTATAAATTGTAGAAACTATATTTTCATTATTATTAATAGTGTATTATTATGATGATGTGATATTTTGTCAAATAAATAATATACATACATTGTATACAATATACATACAAAAGTATCGATCTTTTGCGCATACAACCATTACAACATTTCTATTTATATAATCTACTTTCATAATTAATAGGACATTTGCACAATGTTATTTTGTCATTATTTTAAATTAATATAACTTTTGATTATCATTATAATAACATGTACGTATATTCCTGACAGAAATAAATTGGAAAGCATTTCAAAATGTTAATATTTTTGATCAATAGTATCAAACAACATAAATTCACAACAGGAAACGATCGTTTTCTGACAGCACAGATCAGTGAGAGTCTGAGTACGACGGATCGATATGATCTCCTTCACTGGTATTTATTGTACTCACTGGATCCAGGTTTGGCCAGGACCGTGATGAAGCCAGTGAACACAGCGCACAGCACATGAGTGGAGACTCCGCACACTATCCTGCTGTAGCGGTACAGCTTAGGCTCCGACTCGTGATGGACAGTCATATTATACTCTACTTGGTCTCTCTCAAATCTATTCCATACATCTACTTACACAAACAGCACACTAAGACAAAAACTAACTCAACCCATTTGAAATGCTCGCAATCTCAACTACGAACTCTGATCATTCAAGGTTTCCGGTTACACATCATCATGCCATAATAAAAGTCCCATCTCCTTTTGAAGCTAAATCTGATCTAATTAGTTCAGATTTGTCATAAAAAAATAATATTATTTATATATTTTGAAAACTCATTACGATCAATTGAAATGAATATTGTTTGCACCAAAGTCTATTTTCTTCTAAATTATATAAATGACTTTTATTTTGACAATAATTGTAAATAATTTCTTCCAGATTTCCTCTGTTCTAGAAATCCCTTTGCTCATGCTGACGTGGGAGTTTGTTTACATGCATGTCTTTTCGTCTTTTGACCTGCAGGATCACACTGGATTTTTTTCAGATTCCATAAATAAATAAATGCTTCACAGTTTGTTGTTATCTGTGTCTGTGCAGAACTTATTTTAAAATATTTTTTTCCTGTCCATAAAAATTATGTTTTTAACTTTAAAAGTATGTTTTTTTTGTATTTTATTTATTTTTAGATTATTAGTTTTTTGTTTTTATTTTTATTTTCCCTTTTCACAATGACATTTTTATCTTTAAAAATAGTTTGTATTTTTGTATTTATATTTGGTTTGTTTAGGGAAATGTCATGAAATGACTCAGTTAATTGGGGAATCCGATGACCATAACAAAATCAGACATTCACAACCAATTACTGTTTATTGTCCTCTATACGGAGCAGGATTTCTTCGTGTCCTGTTACCTGCTGGCCCTCATCCAGACTGAACGGAGGACAGAAACCTTCTTATCTCTTCTGGGTCTTCCCAGACCTCCTTCCTGATGATACAAGACATCCGCTATCAGACCAGAGAGAGAGAGAGAGAGAGAGAGAGAGAGAGAGAGAGAGAGAGAGAGAGAGAGAGAGAGAGAGAGAGAGAGAGCGAGAGAGAGAGAGAGAGAGAGAGAGAGAGAGAGAGAGAGAGAGAGAGAGAGACTTCAATGTTACATCAAGCCTATGGACCTCTGCCAATTCCCAGTTTGGAGCAAGTAAGTACGTACACTAGATTTCTAATCATTGCACTGAAATTTGTACAGGAAAATGGTAGATAGATAATAGATAATAATTTTGAGAGCGCTGTCCCTTTAAAAATAAATTTCATTTTAAACAAGGTCATTGTAAATAGACCCGCAGGCGTGGGTTCAGAATATAAAACCCAGGGGTCCACCAAATGCTTCAGGAAATGATGTCTGCTCTGCCTTCGCAGCTCTTAAATAGGACAGATCGTGCTGGATTAAGCGTTAATCTGAGTCAGCGGCGCATGCGCACTAACGCGCGCTAGCGGTCTAGCTGTACAAGGTGCGCGTTCTGACTGAGGAGAAACTCATAATCGACCCGGTTTCGAGCTGCAACCGCGAATGACGCCAACAGTTAACCGAAAATATGAGTAGACATCTTCCAGTGCCAGAGTAGCATTATTTCCACTTTAGTTTGGGTGTAATGGAAGGTGTTTTCTCTGTTTTGCGCAATCCCTTGCGTTATCTCCTCTTAAACACGCGATGCGCGCGCAGATTACGCACTGTTTGAGACTTCAGAGCGGATTTGAGGAAACTGACCCGTTTACTGCCAGTCTGAGGCTCTTCTGACGAAAAAAGTGTCTTGTTTCTGGTTTAAGGTAGGCTGGTCTTTTTAAGCAGTTTCTACAAGAGGTTAAAAAATACAAGTAACTGTTAGTAGACTACAACTATAATCTGACACTAACCATCAAATTATAGATGTATATTATAGGTTTTTTTTATATTTCACGTCAAATCAATGACGTCGAATTGTTAATCTAATCTGTGAGAGATTATTTTGTTCTGTGTTATTTGTATGGAATGAATACTACTACACATTTTCACAAGTACATTTGTAAGGTTGTTTTTATGTATTTATGCATTATTTCTTATTCTGTTTGTTATGCATTTCCTTTATTATAGGCCTATTTTATTTTATTCTCTTGGTTTGTTTATTTATGCATGTCTCATTCTGTGTACGTTCTTTAATTGGATTTGAAGTCAAGACATTTTGACATCTAATCTCTAATCTATTAATTAATTTATTCGTTTTAATTAAATGAATTAAATCTAAATAGAATTATATATTTTATGCTTTTATTTAAAGATTTACATTTAAGAATGAATGTATTTTACATTAATTGTTGCGATTTATTTGCTTATTCTCTTAGTTAAATATTTGAATTATTTGCCCAAATCAGTTGTTCTGTTCTATTCTATTCTATTCTATTTGTCCATTCTTTATTAGTCTATATTATGTGCTTTTTATTTGCTATGCTTTTGTGACCCAGTTTTATGCCTCTTTCTATTCTGGATGTTTGTTCGGGCCTTTGGGCTTCTCAGGATTAGGACAGTAGCCAAAAGAGGTGCCCTACAACAAAAATGGTCCAAAAACACCCTTGAGTGAATTTTCCTCCTCACGCATACTGATCAGCCTCCATATAGATGTTGTCAAGTGGTTTTGTAAAAGACAGATTAGTTTGCACAAACCGGCTGGAAACTATAAAAGCCATAATTTCCAGTCTGTAGACTTTCTGTCTGATGTTTAAAGAAGCTTTTACCCTATACAGACTAAATATTTAATTATGTTCAACAAATATCAAGGGCCTCTCTTTTATTAAAAATATATAGGTGTAATATAACAAAAAAAAGTAATTATAATGGATTTATATTATTAAAATACATTTGTAATATATAATATTTATATTACCTAGGGTATTTTTATTATAATATATCATATATATATATATATATATATATATATATATATATATATATATATATATTTAATTTTAAGTTATTTAAATATAATGATAGTAAAAGAAATCCTTTGAAGATCAGAGAGATTATAACTGTCCACATTTATCTCACAATATATCGTAATCTAATCTAATCTCTGTTGTTTTTCCTCAGATTGAGCCAGATGCTGCTGAAAACTAAATCAAGAGGACATCTCGCTGAAAACATCATCATCTCTTTTGTATTAATATTGTACGATCGACAAAGTGTTTGTTCTCAGCCTGGATGTGCAAACGCATCAGAACCAGACGCGAAGTCTGTCGACCTGGTTCGAAGTAAACCGGGTCGTTCTGAAGTGATCCACTGAGCCATGCTTTTAAGCCTCCCACATCCCCAAGATGGCAAAATGTGAACTCATTGAATTACAGGACTTGACTCCGGACGACCGCATCGAGTTAGCGCCCCCTAGCGACCCTCCGCCCGCTCTGGAGAGATGGAGCAAAGAGAAGGTGGTGCGGATGGAGGGGGAGCGCGTTCGTCTGGAGGACCCCGACTGGCTGACGTGTAAACCCGGACGGGGTCACGACTTCCAGCCCTGCAGCCAGACGCAGCTCAGCTGGTGCGACCTCTGCGGGGAGTTTATATGGGGCCTGTACAGGCAGAGTCTCCGCTGCACACGTGAGTCTTTTACCCAGAGAGTCGAGATATCTGTCTTCTGCTGCATGTGTAAATGTTCCTGTCAAGACAATCTGGCCCTCAGAGACTGTAAGCAAATAGGAAAAGGATGTTTAGGCAGGGATTAGTTTAGACAAGTGTCTTATGTTGGATAGAGATTGTGTGGGTGTGTGTTTGTTACGAAATTTAGGAATTCAAACAGCAAATCAATCGGTAATGTTATTAGTTTATTTTTGGACTGTAATTCACAAAAGTATACAGCAAGTAAATAAGACAGAAGAATAGAATACCATAGAATAACCTTATACAAATTAGATGTGAAAAGATGTGCAATTGATTTTAATTTAGGCAAATAATGCAAATGGAATAAACAAATAATTAAATGTTCTAATAAATGTATAACTTTGAGTAAGGGCATAAATAAATAAACAATTTAATTATACATTAATTATGTGCTTGATTGATTTAATTTAGGTAAAATTAATAAATTAGGTTATAGCATAAAGATTAGATATTAAAATTTGTGCAACTGATTTTAAATGAAAATTAAATAACTTTAGAATAAATAACAAACTGCTTACAAACCAACAGAATAGAGTACAATATATAAAATGAAGAACATGAATAACAGAGCAAGAACATTTAATGCATAACTGCATAATTACATAAATAAATGCCTAAACCAGCCAGAACACCATGACAAATCCCTGGCAACCTTACAGAATATCTTGTAACAGTGAGATTTGGAAGTTCAACTCACTTTTTTGCCATAAAATTAAAAATATCTTATTCTCTTTTTCTTTCTCTATTTGCCAAAAACATCACTTTAAAACAATTATTACCAGCATGTTTTTACACTTCGTAAAGCTTTTAAAGTGTCTTTTAAAGTCAAACAGACCACAGATGAATGATTTATTCATCATATGACCCAGAACATGCATTCACCATGACCACCAGGTGGCGCTGTAGACTCATTCATGAGCAAAGCTTGACCCCTCTGTCATGTGTTCAGCTTGTGCCACTAAAATCAGACTGATCCTCTGTTAAACTGTAGTGCTAAGAACTATATTTAACTCTAGAAACAAATACTGGATGTGTGGTTTTGGTTTCTGAAGGAATGTTTGTGTCTCTTCAGACTGTAATTACACTTGTCACTACCGCTGTCAACCCTTCATTCAGCTGGACTGCAGTTCCGACTGTGACGCCATCCGTGAACAAACGAACTACTGCGAGGACACGATCGAGACGGACACCAATGTGGTGAGAGAACGACTGCTAGAGAGGACACGTCACCCGTAAATGACACGTAAATTAGAGAGGAAGTTGTTTATGTATCAGCTAGTCATGGGCGCTTTCGTATGGAAGCCTATTTCTGCCACATAAGAAAACAATCATGCTCTGGTAAGGCATTATGACAAAAAAGCCTAAATTACGACTGAAAAAGTTGCAATTTTTAAGAATAGAAATGCTGACTTTATCACAACATTAATCAAAATCATGAGATAAAAAGTCGAAATTATGACATACTAAATCATAATTATGAGATAAAATGTTGAAATTATGACATAGAAAGTCATAATAATGAGATAAAACGTTGAAATAATGACTGTCACAATTATGACAAGTCAAAATTAAGACTTAAAAATCATAAGATAAAAGTCAAAATGATGAATGATGAAAAAATCATAGGATAAACAGACATACTAAATCGAAATGATGACTTTGTTACAATTATAACATTAATCAAAATTATGACTTAAAAAGTCATAATTTTGACTGAAAAGCATGAGATAAAAAGGTAAGATTATGACAGAAAATCATAAGTGTTGAAATCATGACAATTATAGGATTAAAAAGTCAAAATTGTAACAAAGTCAATATAAGATAAAAAAGAATTCCTGACATAAGTTAACATTGACATACTAAATCAAAATAATGAGATAAAACCTTAAAATTGTGACTTTGTCACAATTATGACATAACTTGAAATTATGACTTAAAATTAATTATTAGATAAAAAGTTGAAATTATGACGCCACAATCTCGATTATTATCTCTTTATCTGTCATAATTTCGATTATTTTGACAATCAATTCAAAGTTTCTAAAAGCTTTGTTTCCCCATCACTAGCATGTGCACATAAATTTAACGTAAAACATAATTGACGTATAGGTCTGAGTCTCGGCTCGCCATATGCCACCAGTGCTGATTTTATTACGTCCTACACACGCAGAGCCACACGCAATTTACGACAACCACACAATAAAGCAGCTGCTCGCTTTTTTACATTTGAAATGTGACAAATAAATACGTTACTTTTAAAACATTCTGGACATTTATTGACCAAATTTGTCTATGTAGAGTTGCATGGCAGGTTTTAGTTGATGATTTCAGATGGTAATCACCGTGATGATCTGCGACGGACAGATCTGCCAGTCTTTCTTGAGTGCTGATGTGAAAGTGATATGGGGAGGGTGGAGGAGGGGACAGCTGGAGAAATTAACTAATCACGCTTCACAATGGACCTTTTACTATAATTACAAATGTGCAAATCATCTTAACCTCTCATTTGGCCGTGTAACATTGGCACGAAGGTCTTTCTACTTTTACATATTGTTTTAATTACACATAAGACTTTACCCAGAGGCACCATATGAAACCTTTATATACATTTATATCCTCCTGAGATCTCCTGAGAATTATTATGATTTAATATACATTTGTTAAAAATAAATGCATACTATTATTTACTAATATAAATATACTATTTAAAATAAATGTTATGTTTTATATATAACAAACATTGCATATTATTATATGTCATTTTTGAAGTAATTATTATATAATTATATTTAGATGTAATTATATTTTTCTTTGTCAACTGTAGTGATTTTTATATTGTTTGTTTATTTCAGAGCTTTTCTGTCATACCAAATGCTTGTATGTTAATTGGCAATACTTCAAATAATAATAATATTAAGTATATATGTGTATATGTACATAATAGTATAAATGTATTCAAAATATATTTTGTACAGTTATTTACTATTATAAATGTACCATTTAAAAATATTGCATATTACTATATGTAATTTTGACAATTATTGTATAATTACTTGTAGATGTGATTTATATTTTTATTTGTCAAAATGTAATGATTTATCCAGTTTTATACATACTAGTATAAATGTATTTAAAATACTATTATTTACATTTATTTTAAATAAATGTGTATAATTTTAATTATTGTTATACCATTAAATGTATATATAATTATATTTTTTATATTTAGAAATTGTATTGTTCTGCTGGGTCTTGGGGGGAGGGGCCAGGATTGAATGGAGGGAGGAGCCTACGTGCAGTAAATTCAATTCCGGGGGCGGAGCAAAGCGGAAGGGTGGGGTTTCAAATCACGCCTAACGGTTGCACGAGGTCAGTTAGTCAGTCAGACAGACAGCCACATCATCACCATCCTCATCCTCACTCAGACACAGCGGAAGCTCTTATACAGTCCCGGTTCGGTCGGTTTCGGTGAGATAATGACGGATTGTGAGTGGTTCGACATGACGTGGGGCAGCAGCGCGAGCAGCGGATACTGCAGCCAGAGCGACTCCGAGCACGAGCTCGAGCAGTTCTACACCGCGCGCACCTCACTCAGAAAGACCAAAAAACGCAAAGACAAAGTAAGACAGTGATAAATGATCATACAAAATACTATATTAAGCTTAAACGTATATTATTTTTGGTGTTTTGGGTGAGCTTTGCTATTTTTGCAGTCCATTTGGAACTGGAGAAACTTACGGATATCTTTGGCTCGGTGTGTCAATGCATGTGCGCATTCTGCGCATGCGTGGTTATTTTAAATGATGCTTGCATGTACTTTCAAACTGTACAATAACGATTTAGTAATTTATATTATTATTAAAAATCGTAACATAATTTAATTGTATTATTCATTATTTTTTAAATATTTATTGTATTTAGATTTAATTAATTCTGTGTGTGTGTGTGTGTGTGTGTGTGTGTGTGTGTTGGAGGGTGGGGGTGAGTGTTTCCTCTTAAAATGATGTCACGCTGAGTAGCAAATCAAAGCATCTGCAGTCTGTCCATGTCTCATTACATAGTCCATGAGCAGTGTACAGCCTCTTAATTAAAACCTCACTACTATTTATGAAGCCAGCAATTTTATTCAAAGATAAAAGTGGACCAGGTTTGTTTTTATTTACGCGACATCACTGAAACATATAAGTTATTGCTTGCTTATTTCTTTAGTAGTATTTTTGACACAAAAGATAGCCATAATGCCCCAAATTGTACATTGGTGGAGTCTGTCTTATGAATTTATAATTTGTAAATTTAATATTTAAAATATACATTAATATTTAGATAAAAAGCAGTAATTTTATTTATCATATATTTATTATCTTAAATATTTCATAACTACTTAAATTAACCAGTTCCAGTTGATAAATATTTAATTCAATTTATATGGTACTTTTAACAGTACTTATTATTCCGCAGATTTACAGAATAAAGTAGAAAACTTGGGATGAGGCGGTCTCGAATGTAGGAAACAAATTTTCCCACAATTTTGGGAAGAAATCATACTTGTGGTGAAATATTAGAGTTAATGAGTCAGACTGAAAATCTGTTCATTCCTTGCTCACATTCAGGCGCATTTGAAGTCCACGTGTGTATGAGTGTGTGTGTGTGTGTGTGTCCGTTCCCACTTCCTGTCGGCTATTTCTGGATGAGGGAGGGTGTTTTCCTGTGACCAGTGTCTGTCTGTGTAAGTTGTGGGTAAAGGCATCCAGCTGGATCTGACAGAGTATTTGAAACCCACTTTCTGTCTCAGACTGCATTTGTTCTGCTGTACAAACACAACCAGCTGATATTGTTAAATATAGTTACTCTGACAAAAAAACAGCCTGACTTTATGTGATTAAGTACTTCTAAATCTGATTCTTATTGGTTTGTATCTCAGGAAAACCCACAAAACTATAAAGTTCTTACAAATGTAGGGATACGTCAGCCAGTCGCTTGAGCTTTCTTTGCCTCCCCCTTGTGGTCACGTGATGCATCACACACTTTCCTGTCCTCTGTCCTGCAGGATGAGCCGGTCGACTGCAGGAAACAGGAGCTGTCTGTCACTGAAATACAACAGAAAGTGAAAGAATACAACGCTCAGGTCAACAGCAACCTCTTCATGGTTCTGGTAAGGAAACCTGTTGGTCTCGATTTATGTAAATCTATCAAATATTTTTTTGCTGGTTTTAATTTTATAATTTGATATATTATCAAATTTATATCTTTTCTATACCAAATTTATCTTAAACTATGTATACTTGTGTGTTTATCTATATATATATATAAATATATATAAAAGACGTGCATGTTATTTTATTAAAGATTTGTATGATATAGTAATATACAATATGATCTATTACAAAATTATATATAATTTAATGTGAACAATAGTGTTTTATATATATATATATATATATATATATATATATATATATATATATATATATGCAGATCATTTATACTGTGTAGTAATATAATTAATATATAATAACTGAATGAATAGATTAATTTATTTTTAATTGTATAATATATATATTTTTTATTCTATATCTATATATGTATTGCTGTTTACATAAATATAAAATCATAATAACATACATACACATTATATTCTATATCTATAAATGTATTAGTGATGCTTGCATTATAATTATAATAACACATAATAAATATAATGATATACATTATAACATTATATATATGTATGCTTATTAGAGGTGCTTGCATTATAGTAATTTTTCATTGCACATGTATATTATTATAATATTACATTTATTTATATATTATTGTATTATTTATTTGTGCTACTTGCATGTGGACAAACCCCTAACCATAACTAATCAACTTCGATGTGTAACTCTTTTCTTGTCCTCGTCATCAGAACCGTGATGGATCTTACACTGGCTTCATAAAGGTCCAGTTTAAGCTGGCCCGGCCCGTGTCTCTCCCTCCTTCACGGAGCACGTCCTCCTCCTCGGGATGGGACAGCACTGAAGCACTGCAGCATCGCACCTCATTCTACCTGCCCAGAGACACAGTCAAACACCTGCACATCAGCTCCAGCACACGGGCCAGAGAGGTCATCGAAGCACTGCTGAAGAAGTTCACCGTGGTGGACAATCCGGCCAAGTTCTCTCTGTTCGAACGCAGCGAACGGCAGAATCAAGGTGGGGAGGAGAACGTGTATACTTTATTTTGACACCTTACCTACATTGATTCTTATAATAAACAAAATATAATTTGTATGCAAGTGTCAAAATTCCTATTATCTTTCTTTTTTCAGTGTACTTAAAGAAGATTGCGGATGATGAATGTCCGCTTTTCTTGCGTTTGTGTGCTGGACCCAACGAGAAAGTCCTCAGTTTAGTTCTTAAAGAGAATGAAACGGGAGAAGTTAATGTGAGTAAACGCCCTTCTGACAGTCGTTGTCTGTATGTGGTCATCAAAGTTATCTTTATCAGAAATAATAAAAGTCTTAAAATATGCTAAATTGTTTTAAAAGGTACATACACATATTTGAGGTGCAAGTATTCACGATATTGTTGGCTTCTTCTCGCAGTGGGATGCATTCAGTTTTCCGGAACTCCGGAACTTCCTGCGCATTCTGCAGCGGGAGGAGGAGGATCACGTGCGGCAGATCGTGCGGCGCTACGCCTCGGCACGAGACAAGATGAAAGAGGCTATGAAGAACTTCAGTACGCCTGGCTGAAACAAGCTGCTTTTTATACCTCAGAAACAAGAGAAAAGGAGAAGAAAACGTACTAAGTACGCAGCTTATTACTGTTTTATCCAAAGAGTGTGTGGAAGAAACCTTTGAGACATGAGAAGGTTGTAAATGAAAGAGAAATGCAGTGAGAGAGCGAGAGGAGTAGCGTGTGTTTAAGCGTGACTGATGAGCGTGAGAGGAGTGTGACGTTACACTGGAAGAAATGCGGCGGTCGTAGCCGTAGATCCAGTTGTGGAGCAACGTCTTTCCAGTGTGAGGGACAGATTATTGGTCTGTGGTGATGTGCATATATTAATGCAGATTAAAGAGTATTTTAATCACCATTTGAACTTGTAATAGGAAAAATATATTAATATACCACCATTTAGTGATGCAATACTTGTGAAATATTGAAGGACCCATGTATATATTGGATATTTGTCAATTTCTCTGAAATTAAATAAAAGTGAAATATTTTTCCCTTTAAAATGACTTTTTTTGTTGTGTGCAAGAACCGTTAAATTACAACACATTTCATTGTTTGAAATATGTAATATGCATTTTGTTATTATTAATAATTATATTGTAAATATAAGTAGCTTTTAAAGTTAAGTGAAAAGGAAAGCATTTAGTTTACAAGACAAAATATTTTGAAATAACGGCCTCTATTTGACAGTTTACAATATGACCAACATGTAATTTAGAGAATACAGATTTTTCAAATTGGGTCAATTTATTTGCAGGACCAACATGTAATTTAGAGAATACAGATTTTTCTAATTATTTGCTTGCATGTTTATTAAATTATATGCACAACCATTTTTTTGTTATTTAGTCTGCTTTTTGACAAAAATGCAAACCATAAAATAAAAATTTTCATGTTGATTAATGAATTTATTCAAATAAAATTAAAAATATATAAAAAAATTAGTAAAGACTTTTATTCTATAAAAAAAATCTAACCTTTATTCTATCCATTCTCCTCACCGAAGCAGTTCTCTGTGTTTCCGGTTTTAGCAGGAGCTGCTGAGTCTTGTCACTCTCTGATCTGCAGCGGTTCGTTTCTGACTTTACACACTAAATAAATCTGTTCAAACCCGCATTAAATCGCATTATATCCGCTCCTCTGCTTCCTTTAACATCAAGAGAATTTTCAAGTAAGTGTCATCATTATAAATATGAATAATATTGTGTTATAGACACAAACGTTGTAGGACATTGTGATGATGTTAGCCGTATTAGCACGAAAGCTACATCAATTTAGACAATTGGAAAATAAAATAATTAAACTGAATGTTATTTATTAATAATAATACTCATGTAAAATCATTTTAGTGAATAAATATAATACATTTGACTTTTAAGATGCTACATGCTAATGCTGAGGTAAAAATCTCTGTTACATAAAATATTGTATCAAATATCAAAATGTCAATTTATTAAGAACGTAAAATACATTTTATATGGATTTTACTATAATGAAGTGTTTGACTTGGTGGGAAAGCGCAAGTCATAGGTCTCCCATGTCATAAAAAGTAGCCATATTTTATTACACTGACATTATCAGCTTCATGATGTCAATATGTCAATATTTAACAGTATATAACAGTCTATTCTTTCTTCCTCCAGAGCTGTGCGTCTGTCCCAAGTGTGACCTGACCAGGAGGAGAATGTTCTGCAACCCATGATGGGTGGCAGCGGGTCAAAAGGTAAAGGGTACTGGCCGTTCTCTGGTTCGATTGGTGGGGATGAACCTGCCAAAGACGGGCAAGAGCAGAGCCTGGCCAGGGTCCGGAGCATCCGAAATGCGACGCCTTTCGTGTTTACCAGAAGGAGGTAAATATAGCCACAGATCTTGGCATGTGACTTTATTTCAGACAGCATAACTGAACCGCTGTGCCAGTTACAGAATGAAAGAGAATGAACTCTCTTTTACTAAGAGAAGGTGCTCTGAAAAACACATTTTCTTGAGTTTCATTGCAGATTTCGCAAGTAATGTTTTTGAAGTATTTGAGTCATTGAGTCATTGATGTAATTTAACCTTAAATGTACAGTCAATACACTACATACTATATATATATATATATATATATATATATATATATATATATATATATATATATATATAAAACATATTTATTCACAGAATGCCAAAAGTGACCAATCAGAATCATATGGAAGCTTGTTTCCGCCACAGAATAAAAAATAAAAAAGGTAATTGCGCAATTTATCTCACAATTCTTGATAACAACACTTTATAACACACAATTGCGAGTTTATATCTCAAAAGAAATCAGAATATAGGATATAAGCTAACAATTGCAAGAATAAGAGTAGAACTGTGAGATGAAAAATGTCGTAATTATCTTTTTTATTCAGCGGGGGAAACAAGCTTCCATAGAATCAAGTGTTCCATTCACACAGAACGTTTTCTTTTAAAAACACAAAACTCAGGGTATTGAAATGATTAAAGAACATCTAGAGCCGCCTTTAACCTGTTAAGGTTCAAGGGTACTTTTGAAAAATCCCCAGAAATGGCATACCCAAACTTAAACAGATACAGTTCATGAACCCTTTGCACTAAAAGCACAAGTATGATCTCATTTGAAAGCTGACACCTAGTAGTTTATTGTAAATGTAGAATTAATTATTGTCATAATGAATTTTTTTTTTTTAAATAGCTTCAAAGTTTTGTAAAGTTATTAGAAATTTATTTTTATGAAACATCTTCATGAAAATAAAATTGAAGTTGGCCCTGGAGCAATCTAGAAATGCACTGCAGCTAAAGCCATATGTGTGACCATTTTATATTTAAAATCTGAAAATGATAAGTCTAAAACTCTGTATTTAGTTAAATGTTTTTCAAGATCATGTCAAATTACTTTATTTTGATGAGACTCTAAAATGCAAACTGATGTTTAGTCATCTTCTCAATCATCTATTCAGTCTATTGTCTCTATTATTTTGTGGTGCAAACGAGCCCCATTCAGTGTGAGTCTCCCCTGCACACATTCACACCTCTCCAGACTGGTTATGGCTCTAAATATGCATCTCTTTTGTCTGCATTATAGCTACTAACGACTGGCTATTCACAGGCTATTCATAGGGTTTCAAACTCTAACTTCTTTTATCAAAGTTCTCACTAAATATTTGAAACTGGTATCAAATGCACTGAAACATTTCAGTAAGCATTCCTATTTAGAAAAAAATCATAAAACAATAACTGCTAGTGGCAGGTGCACCTGGGCTAGCTAGCATGTTAGCTTAGCACACCATCAATACACGACCATTTATGAGATTAAAACTATGCTTGTGCTCCAAACTTACTTTATAACGCAGGTCGAGTGTTTTAAATAATCTTCTGTGATCTAATTTGGCTTCAGATTAAAAAAAGTCAGACAGAAAATGTATTATTTATAGTGTTCTGCACGATGATGAAATCTATATCGATTAGCATTACATTATAAATATAATCTATTATTATGAAATACCTGGCATGGCTTGAAGAACACAGGTAACTCAAATATCATTGCAATCATGTTTATTGTCTTCAAAACATCTTTATCTGCATGTTACAGCGATCTCTGTCAGCTACTTTCTGTATCAATGACGTACTGGAATGTCACATGACTAAGCTTCTTCTTCATGAGCAATATTTGGACTGTTATTGTGCATATAGCGCCCTCAGGCTATTGGTATGAATTGAAAACACAGCACATCTCAGTAAGAAGCGATCATAATGATTACATCGACGCATTTGGGTATAAATTCAATAAATATTATTCCTGTCTATAGAAATATGATGTGAATCTATGAGAATATATCAATATTTCTCCAAGTCTGCACATTTTTGAGCTAAAGCCCTGAGGGACGATGTTTTGTGAATCGCTGTCATGACGACAGCACGGAGTGTTTTTTATGAATGGACCAGTTGACGCTCATAATTCATATTAAAGGTATCGACTCATTTTTTCATTTCATAACTCCTGACACAAATTAAGACATAACTGTCACTATAAGTTTCTCAGAATACAATAGTGGTCAAATACTGAATCTTGAGTATTATATCTTTTTAACCATGTATAGTTTGTCACGGTATAACATTAAATCTGATAGTAAATTTGAACTAAATAAACAAAAAACGCGTCAGAGCGCCGGCGCACTGATGAAGGCTAAGAGGTTAACATCTTTTAACATGCAAAAGACCCGAGACACGGTTAATCACGTCTATCTAGTGAATGTTTACATAGAGAAACAATGGAAAAGCAGCACAGCGGAATTCCAAAATGCTTTGTAAACGGCCCCTTAAGGCTCTTTCACACCAAGAACGATAACTATAAAGTTTTAATAATTGTTCTAATTCTATGGAATAGGAAATCTACACTGCAACTAAAACGATAATCGGAATCCATCCTGCTTTAATGCGTTCGAGCATTTAAAGCTGCAGACAACAAAACTGCTGAGCAATAAACAGAACTTATCGTGCGTTGGTGTGGATGCTAATATATGGCGCTTTTCCAGTATCAGCTCAACTCGACTCGCCTCGGCTCGGCTCGCTTTTCGCTCCGTTTTCCATTACAGATAATACCTCCACAATAGTACCTGGTCGTCATAGCGACGCCACAGGAACTACGTGACACAGACCCGCTACCCACACACACACAGGACAATGGAGGAAATCGAGTGTATGCTGTTTTTGATCCTCGGGATGTGGCTATTTCTCACAGCAAGAAGACAAACGTTGTTTCAGGAGAGGCTGAGGGCAGCAAAACGAAACACTGCTGAAAAAATAGCTCCGTCTGGCGCGTGCAATGATGACGCAGTGAATAGTGACGATTCTCTCTGACCAATCAGCAGTCTGCAGTGTTTTCACGTCACATTTTAGTATCACCTCAGCTCGCCTCAGCCCGCTTAGAACCTCGCCGGAGGTGATACGAAAAAAAGTACCCGAAAGCAGGTACAGGTACAACTTTTACACAGTGGAAAACCAAACAAAGGCAAGTCGAGCTGGTACTGTGTAGTGGAAAAGCGCCAATGGTTATCGTTATACTGTAGTTCTCGTTCTTGGTGTGACTTTGCAAAAAGATTTTGATTGTTGCATGTATGCGTTTTTACATTTGTATTCATGTTGTGTAGCTCTTTGTACTACGATGAAGACGGCGACCTGGCCCACGAGTTTTACGAAGAAACGGTAGTAACGAAAAACGGCCGAAAGAAAGCCAAACTAAAACGAATCCACAAGAATCTCATACCTCAGGTTAGTCAGCATAGGAATGTTTTGCTAACATTTTCTACATGTTTTCATTAGATTGAATTATAATAATCCTTTGAATATTCGTGATTGCTTGAACATTACTTTTGGAAATTTTTCCGTAGGGAGTCGTCAAGTTGGATCACCCTCGTATCCATGTCGATTTTCCGGTCGTCATCTGTGAAGCTTGATGCCGTCGGTGACCTCCTGTGAAGATTCCGTCCTCCCTCATTTTCCTCCCGACCGCTGGATCCTGGACACGCTTGCTGTGTAGCGCCCCCGTGAGTTTGGGAGGGCTCGACGCGTGTATGTTGAATCCCGGCAAACTGGCCGCGAGATGCTCTGGCCGTCTACCTGAGAAGAGGCTGAGGCCTGACAATGATGTCCTGACTCTTTTCGTTTTCTTGTAATCCTCCACATGTACGTCTTGAAGACTATTATGGGCTGTACGGCCAAGACACTAAGTGTGGTTTGTATGAGTGAGCTGCTGTTTGTTTGTTAGTATTTGACCATAGAAATCGAGAATATTTAGCGATGTTTGACTTCAGGAGCTCATCATGAAGGACTCTGGAGAACCTTCTAGAACGTTCCTTTTAGAATTCTGAAGATGTTCTTGACGCCCTCAGAAAGATCAGGTTGCATTTGAACGCTTTAATCGATGGGTATTGTATAACAAGCAGAGCTTCGCTGATCGTCTGGATGCGATGTTCGTAGAGGTAATGCAGTTAGGGTTAGTACAGAATAAGCAAGTAAAACTACAGCCTGAATTTTGCATGTAGTTCATATAGACCTGATTCTGCTTTCTTTTCAGCCAGTAGGAGAGAATCAATGGCTGTTTACTGCGCTGTGATTTGTTTGTATGCTGATTGGATGATGGAATTGCTGCCGCTCCTTGATTGGACTGTTGAGGCACTGACTGACACAGTGCTGCCAGTCATTGTGAGAAGTCCTGCCCCCTCTCACTGTTCTGGCAGTCTTTATTTATTACAGTTGAAATGACCAGATGGCATTAAAGGAAATACCATGTATAAATGCATATCAAACTGTGTTTGTCTGTTAATTCGATATTTAAACTGAATATTTTGTGGGACACAAAATGATTTTATCTATGTGGATTAGATTGAAAATGAAAAAAAAAATTTTTGTTGTTGTTGTTCAACATGATCTTTTAAATTGATATATCATTAATATATTCATTGTCTAAAAATGTTTTTGATTTATATGAAGTGATATTAGTTGGACCGTTCTGCAGCAAGTAAATAAGTAAAAATTCCATTTTCCAATTTTTATTTATTTTTTTACACATCACATTGTTGACCTATTTGTTGAGACTGACCATTTAACCCTGTTACTGAAGTTATTGCAAGATAACTTTTTTTTGCCCATAACTACAAACAAACAATTTTTTTTATATCAAAAACATTTTGATATACATTTTAAAAATACAAATATCTAATTAGGTTGCAGTTTTTGCATACATTTTGTACATTTAAATCTGAATTAAAGGTTTCAGTTAAATTTCACCCAAAAATGAAAATTAGCCCATCATTTACTCACCCTAAAGCCATCCTAGGTGTATATGACATTCTTCTTTCAGACGAATACAATCAGAGTTATATTAAAAAAAAGTCTCTTCCAAGCTTTATAATGGCAGTGAATGGTTGTTTCTGTTTTGAAGTCCATCAAAGTGCATCCATCCATGATAAAAGTAATCCACACTGCTCTAGGGGGTTAATAAATGCCTTCTGAAGTGAAGCAATGCGTTTTTGTAAGAAAAATATCCACTTTTAAAACTTAATTGATTAAAATAACTAGCTTCCGACAGATCGTACACAAGTCGACTTACGCCTTAAGAGTAACTTGTGACACATGTAGGACGTAGGAGTATCGTAAGTTTAGACGCCTCTCGCGGTTCAAACAAACTAGGCTGGGCAACACACTCAAGCTCCACTGACATTTCTCTTTAAAAATTTTAGTTTTAGACTTCTAATTCGTGAATGGTGTTTTGTTTTGCTCTATCCTTTGCGCTTCTGCGTTCATCATTACGTCAGGTCAAGTGTTACTCTTTTGACGTAAAGCGATGCGTACGGCCGTCTGTCGGAAGCTAGTTATTTTAGTCGATTAAGTTTTAAATGTGGATATTTTTCTTACACGAACCCATCACTTCACTTCAGAAGGCCTTTATTAACCCCCCAGAGCAGTGTGGATTACTTTTATCATGGATGGATGCACTTTGATGGACTTTGAAAACAGAAACAACCATTTACTGCCATTATAAAGCTTGGAAGAGCCAGGACATTTTTTCATATAACTACGATTGTATTCGTCTGAAAGAAGAATGTCATATACACCTAGGATGGCTTGAGGGTGAGTAAATCATGGGGTAATTTTCATTTTTAGATAAACTAACACTTTAAAGCTGCAGTTTATCTTTTGGCACTCCAGCTGTTTATAAACAGAACTGCATGCGTCTTCCAGAAGAACACTGTAGCCAGAGATACTTCTCAATCACGCATGGAGTGGGCTACTCCACAGTGGTACGACTCATACCAGTCTAAAATAGTCAGAATATAAACACTTCTAATAGGTGTACCGTAGTAATTCAAGATAAGACAAAAACACAGTTTGAAAAATGGATTCATGATTTATTTAAATACATTTTGAACACTAAAAAAGTTACGGACTGCAGCCTTAAATCTAAATCTACTTTGTACATTTAGCTGTCTAAAAAGAAATGGGGTTCATGTTGATTTAATGTGGCCGTCTAGATTTTGACATCATACCTGCTGAATATTTACCCTGTTGAACCAAAAGGAGCAATACCAATATTTATGGGTTGTGCGTATTTGTCTCCTCTGTTTAGTTTAATTAAGTTCCATCCACAACAGGACAACATCAAATACTTTAAGCCATTTTATCTCTTAGTTGACCGTCTTTTCCTTCTGCAGTCTGTCCTCTAGTTGAACTCTTGTTCTTCCCACAGATCTGAACTCCACTGTTGCTTTGGTTCCTTCATCTTCCATCCACAAACAAATGACCAAACAATGTTATCTTCTACTGTTGGAATCATTTATCATTACAAGGAATGTTTTTCAGCGAAGCTAATCTCTGACCTGGACGAAGACACTTGAAGAAACAGGACATTCTTCTGAACTTGAGTGAAGCTGAATTATAAGGATGTTTACCAAGTCAAACATCACTATTATGGTTTATTCTTTGGTTAGTGTTAGTGTGGGTTAGTGATTTGAACAAACTACTAACATTAAGTATTAAACTTTGCAGTGCAAAGCGTCTACCACCATTTGTGCTACAAGTTATTTTTTTCTAAGTGGTCTAACTTGCAGATGATACAATGAGCAAATAAACCCCATCATAAAAGCTTGTGGGAGGGATTTATTGAGTCAGGCCAGAAAACAACCATTCAGAACCAGCTAGTTAGCGCATAGGCATTGTGCTAATAACCCTCATAACACTTTAGCAACCAAATAGCAGGTTTAGCACTTCTTCAGAAAGTGTGAACATCTTGTTGACCAAATTGTGTATGACAGAGATGTCATGATTATAACTGCTGAAGGAATCTGCATTCCATATCCATGATTCCGTCTTTAAGGAACCACTGTCTCACACCCACCCAGAGTCCTAATTGGGGCTTTTATTCCCGCTTGGTTTTCTGAAGACTAGCTGTGATTTCCTTGGAGAGGTCAAAATGAGCTTTGATTGTTTTAGCTGATGTGCCTGGAGACTCATAATCTTTATCATATGAATTACTCATACTGCTTCAGTGCATATGAAACAATTTTATATCCCAAATCTGCAATCAAATCTCCCACCCTAAAGTAGACTCATCACTCATTTCAGCTGTGCAGCTGCATTTAGCATTAGCAGAAAGTTCCAATGCATGGCTTCTAAGTTAGATTTGTATTACATTCCAGACCAGTGTTATAGTGTGCGCAATACTTGCTGTTATGTACACTGGGTATGTTTGTAGTTGAATACTAGCATACTATTCATGATATGTTTGTTTACAGTATGCTAATTATGTCATAATTGCCATAATTCTGCACATATGGGTGGAAATGGATTGAAATATGGTAAAATGTGTTAAATTAAGCTAAGAGTGACACATTTTTATTGGTATATGAAAGCATCATTATATACGGTATAGCCTACACTGTGTAGTGTGCCAAACTGTTCTGAGAAGAAAATTTATTTTACAAATTTGCAATTACATACAAATTCGAATGACGTGATTCGTAAGAAAACGGTTTGTAATAAAACGTTATAAAGCTGCAACCATTTGTAACCAATTTGCCTAACCAAAAACAAACAAAAAAAACAGAAAAAATTATGAATTGTCATGAGACTGTGTTGAGTGTGTACTATGCTAGTATTTCATTCTTTTGGACTACTAGACGCCTCTCTTTTTTTTGGTATGCGACATCCTTGATTTACTCTGTGACTGCAGTATGATATCATTCCATTTTGCACAATTACTGGCAAACTTGCAATATAGAGAAGTCATGTAACAACAGTGTAGTATACTACTATCTGGAGTGTCCATTGCTGAATTCATAATTGCATACTAGCATACTACGCTTACTATTTCTGCCATAGAAAGATGTGGTAAAAGTAGAATACTAGTATGCGGTTCTGAATTCAGCATCTCTCAATGGGCTACTGTATGGGATATCAACCTTTTTTACTTGGGCTTATTAAGTAGACCACTATCAGTGAAGATCTTTTTACACAAAAGTGGATTTAAGATGCAAATTATATTAAAACTTATTTCAGAAATGATACATCTCTCACTGTAGTATGCCATTTTGGAAGAGCATTCTTCCATACTATTTCTGTATTATAGTATGTTGTTACTACTGTTTGAAGCATGTATCATTGCATACTGCATACTATTTCACATAATAGTAGGCAGTTTGCCAGTTGCATGAACATAGTCAGTATGTCAAGACTGACCAACTAGCAGTTAACCAAGGGTCAAGCAGTCCTTTCAGTGTCCAAATTAGACCAATCTATGTTTTTTATCTAACTGACTTAAAAAAGTTATGAACAGTCTTGAAGAAAAAAATGTGATGACTAGTCTAAGCAGTTTATGCAACAGTACACCATTGCGAACATATAGCCATTGAGAGTGTGTGCAGGGTTGATCCATCAATGCGGGCTGGTCCTCTATTTAATTGCTTTCAGATGATTCCCAATAATTTAAACCTCAGGCTCATTAGGCAACAGCGTTCATGTATTTCAAATATTTACCCATTCAAACAGGAATGTTCCAAACTCTCAGTTGTGCCGTAAATGTTCCTTTAGCCTATAAATTTTGCTTTATGGCGAGTTTGTAACAGAAAACAAACATCCCCAAATGCCTCCTTTTTTCGTAATGGTTTTGTTTAGAAAATTTCACGCAACCCTTTTCAATGACATGTCCTTGGGCACCATGACGGTTCTTCCGCGGTATTGACGCACGGCAGCCGAATTCTTGCTGTGCCAGGAGTGACCTTCCTTCCCTCGGGGACCTCGAACAGTCCCGTGTCCTGATCAACAGAGTCATGGGCTGATTAAGAGGAAATACCCATCCTGTTCACTGACACAGGAAACACAGGTCAGTGAAAGTGTGTTTGACTTTAATTAAAGCAATAACTCATTTAAAACTCATATTTACGCATGCGCGTGCGGTGTTTGTTTATGTGTGGAGCTCCGTCGAATTGATTCATTAATCCTTGATTTTCTTCTTTACCACTCATTTATAAACAAGTACTTTCTATTTTTATATCGTGTGAACTTATCCTCGATACTATTCCCTATAAAAAACAATCGGATTGCTTTGATATCGCTACTTAGATCCAACTTTGCGAATCCCAGCTACTAGCCTTTTAGCCCGCTAGCATTTCACGCGTGGCCTCGCGCCAATCGACCGTCTGATTTTACACCCGTTTCACTGAAAGGATACGGGTTATATCCAGCATTCCAGTCATAAATTAGTAGTGATATTGGTAGTATCACTACTAATTTACTGTTCATCTGTTATAATGGCGAATATATCGGATGTGTGTCTAACGTTACCTCTGAGTGCAGGTGAGGACACATTCGAGCTGCATTCGGTGCAGTTGGAGCTGGAGTCCGTGGAGAAGCAGATCCGTGGTCTGCTAGAGAGGCAAGCCGAGCTGCGAGATCGGCGATCAGCGCTTGAAGCATCACGCGCCGATGCTCACAAGTCAGTGGTTAGTAACTTTTTGACTCCGACTTCACCTACTCCGTGCGTTTCTCTGCCCAGGAGGACGTGATCATCTCTGGCTTCATTCACTCCGGCACCGACACAAAGCCATGGACCCTGGGTGATCCCTCAGCGGAAGAAACGAGCCAGGACCAGACCAAGAACCTCTCCACCCCTCCCGGTCTTCGAGATCTCCACCTGGAACCGCTTCTCCCCTCTTCGCGAGTCGGAACGTGACGACGCCGTGATCATCGGCAGTTCCATCGTCCGTCATGTCCGCGCTACCTCAGGTAAGGGTAATGTGCGCACTCACTGCTTTCCTGGTGCTCGTGTTCTAGATGTCGCTGCACATGTTCCCGAGATCCTGAACGGTGACGAGCGCGTCGGAGCTGTGGTGCTGCACGCGGGAACGAACGACATCCGGCTGCAGCAGACGGAGGTTCTGAAGAAGGACTACAGGAGCCTGATCGAGACGGTACGCAGCACAGCGCCTGAGGCAACGATCATCGTGTCTGGACCGCTTCCTACGTACCGACTAGGACAAGAAAGGTTCAGTAGACTATTTGCTCTAAATGAATGGTTAATGTCATGGTGTAATGAACAGAAACTGCTCTTTGTAAATAATTGGAATCTGTTCTGGGAGCGACCTAGGCTCTACCGTGCTGATGGCCTGCACCCCAGCAGAATCGGAGCGGCTGTGCTGTCGGACAACATCTCCAAGACGTTACACACCATCTGACCAGTAAGTCAAAGTCCAAATCACAATCTATGCTGTCCCAACTTAATTGATACAAGTAGTGTAGAACATGATATAGAAACTGTGTCTATTCCTCGTCTAGTGAGGCCAAACAATAAATCTAGTGTAGGATCTAGGAAAAATCTTATTGTAATTAAACCAGAAAATCTAAATATCAGTGAACAAAAAGAATTTCTTAAACTAGGTCTTCTAAACATTAGATCGCTCACACCTAAGGCGGTTATTGTAAATGAAATGGTCACAGATAATAATTTAGATGTTCTGTGCCTTACTGAAACCTGGCTTAAACCAAATGATTATTTCGGTCTAAATGAGTCTACTCCACCAGGATACTGTTATAAGCATGAGCCCCGTCCGATCGGTCGTGGCGGCGGTGTTGCAACAATCTATAGAGATATCCTTAATGTTACTCAGAAAACAGGTCACAGGTTTAATTCGTTCGAAGTACTTGTGCTAAATGTTACGCTCTTAGATGTAAGAAAGAAATCCCTATTATCTCTAGCCTTGGCGACCGTATATAGACCTCCAGGGCCCTATGCTGATTTCCTAAAAGAGTTTGCAGACTTTCTCTCAGATCTATTGGTCAATGCCGATAAAGCAATAATTGTTGGAGATTTTAACATACACGTAGATAACACAAATGATGCGTTAAACTCCTTTGGGGTCAAGCAAAACGTCAGTGGTCCCACTCATCGTCTAAATCATACACTAGATTTAATTATATCATATGGAACCAATCCAACCGATATAGATATTATACCGCAAAGTGACGATCTCACTGATCATTGTATGGTAACGTGCATATTACGTACTGCTGAAATTTGCCATGTTGCGCCACGTTATCGACCAGGCAGAACAATCGTTCCAACCACTATAGATAGATTCAAAAATAGCTTACCTGATCTATCTCAGCTGCTCAGTGAACCCCAACAAACAGATAAACTAGAGGAAATGACTAGCAGTTTGAGCACCATTTTCTCTAGTACATTAGATATTGTTGCACCAATTAGATTAAAAAAGGTTAGAGAGAAAACTAAAGCACCATGGTACAATAGTACTACACATGTTATCAAGAGAGAAACTCGTAACTTAGAGCGTAAATGGAAACAAACTAATTTAGAGGTCTTTAGAATCGCGTGGAAAGACAGTATGTCACGTTATAAAAAGGCTCTAAAAGCAGCCAGGGCTGAGCATCTCCGCAAACTGATAGAAAATAACCAAAATAATCCAAGGTTTTTATTTAACACCGTGGCTAGACTAACAAATAAACAGACATCACCAGAGCAAAATATTCCATTACAGTATAGTTGTAATGATTTTATGAATTACTTCAATGAGAAAATAGAAAGCATCCGAAATACAATTGTAAATGTACAATCCTCTATGGTGTCTTATGATTCAGCCTCAATTATCGCCCCTCAAGAACAACTACACCGCTTTACAACTATAGGACAGGAAGAGCTAAATAAACTTATCTTTGCAGCGAAACCAACAACATGTTTATTAGATCCAATACCCACTAAACTACTGAAAGAAGTGTTACCTGTAGTGGAAGAGCCTCTTCTCAATATTATTAACTCGTCTTTATCTTTAGGTCATGTTCCAAAAATATTTAAGCTGGCAGTAATAAAACCTATTATTAAGAAACCGCAATTAGATCAAAATAACTTAGCAAATTACAGACCCATTTCAAATCTTCCATTTATATCTAAAATACTAGAAAAAATTGTGTCCGCTCAATTGTGCTCTTTCTTGCAAGAAAATGATATCTATGAAAAATTTCAGTCAGGATTCAGACTGCATCATAGCACAGAAACTGCGCTAGTTAAAATTACAAATGATTTACTTTTAGCTTCTGACCAAGGCTGTATCTCAATACTAGTTCTACTCGATCTTAGCGCTGCGTTCGACACTATAGATCATAAAATACTCTTGGATCGACTACAAAACTACACTGGTGTTCAGGGACAGGAATTAAGCTGGTTTAAATCGTACTTATCAGACCGTTACCATTTTGTCTGTTTAAATGGTGAAAAATCGAAGATAACGTCAGTAGAGTATGGAGTGCCGCAAGGATCGGTGTTAGGCCCTCTGCTATTCTCAATATATATGCTGCCACTTGGTAATATTATAAGAAAACATGGAATTAATTTCCACTGTTATGCTGATGACACTCAATTATATATTTCATCAAGACCAGATGAAAACACTAACTTATCTAAATTGACAGAGTGTCTTAAAGATATAGAATGCTGGATGACATGTAATTTCCTGCTATTAAATTCAGATAAAACGGAGGTATTACTTATTGGTCCAAAAAACTACCCACAAAACCTCGTACACTACAACTTTAATTTAGAAGGATGTCCAGTTACTTTATCCACTACAGTAAAAGACCTGGGTGTTATACTAGACCGCAACTTGTCTTTCGAAAATCATATATCATATGTTACAAGAACAGCCTTTTTCCACCTTAGAAATATTGCTAAGCTACGTAACATGCTATCTGTTTCTGATGCAGAAAAGTTAGTTCATGCATTCATGACCTCAAGACTAGATTACTGTAACGCTTTATTAGCTGGTTGTCCTACATCCTCAATAAACAAGCTACAGTTAGTGCAAAATGCAGCTGCTAGAGTTCTTACTAGGTCAAGAAAATATGATCATATAACACCAATTTTATCATCTCTGCACTGGTTACCTATTAAGTTCCGTATCAATTACAAAGTACTATTACTGACCTATAAAGCCCTAAATGGTCTAGCTCCTGTATATTTAATGGACCTTCTATCGCCCTACAATCCATCGCGTTCTTTAAGATCCCTAAAATCGAGGCTTCTGGTCATTCCTAGGATATCTAAGTCCACTAAAGGAGGGAGGGCGTTCTCACATTTAGCTCCTAAACTCTGGAATAGCCTTCCTGATACTGTTCGTTGCTCAGACTCGCTCTCCCAGTTCAAAACTAGATTAAAGACGCATCTCTTCAGCCAAGCATTCACATAATGCTTACCTTTTATACCACTGTTGAATCAGATCGAATGCATTAATATTATGAACAGCAGCTACGCTAATTATTTCCCATCTGCTTTTCTGCTGTTATCTCGGGACGCTAGTCCCGAGGTAAATAGCGTTCTTCAGCTACAGTCTGTATCCAGCCTTTCACGGAGACTTCAGAGTCCCCAACACCTGCGATGAGATGACTAAACGCCTGCGATGAGACGACTCGACGCCTGTGAAGAGACGACTCAACGCCGGCGATATGTTATGCCCTAAATTAATACATGATGATTAACTAACTGTATTGATTAACTAACTGTATTTTTTACGTACATTTCTGAAATGCACTTTCTGTAAAGCTGCTTTGAAACAATATGTATTGTGAAAAGCGCTATACAAATAAATTTGAATTGAATTTGAATATTTTAGGGCAGAAATGTTTGGCCAGTGCATTACAATCATGCATAACAAGAAGTATTTGTTTACATACTGGATTAGGGTTTATTTTAGGATTCATTTATGCAAGTTGACTGAAACGCATCCTTTTTTTTATGGAGTTATTTAGCCGAATGTCCAGGCTGCTTTTCTCCATACTAAAACAAGATGATAATTGAAATAAATAAATCTTAATAATAATAATTATTATTCGAAAGAATTGTTGGGAGCACTATTACTTTAAGAAACTAAAAATGACCCGTACTTCTTAAATGTCAGTTTTTGGACAGCATGTGTGCTTATAATCAGATTTCAGTGTTCTCTTATCCATTTTTCAATAAAGCTCCATGTTATTGCTGTGCTCTGGGGTTTTACGGGCTCAATCTCTCTCTTGTTTTTACTCACAGGTCTCTGTTCTTTGCTTTCTCTGCAAAATACCCAGAAAGTCGTTCCTGAGTCAGCAGACAAGAGGAAACAAGAGAAAGGCAGTTCAGCAGTGTTTACTGGCTTCATCAAACATGATGATCGCTTTGCTCAGACATTGGAGGTCAGTTATCGATCTTCTCATTAGCTAAACAAGCCTTTCAGACTCCACTGATGTCATTGTTTTAGCAGCGAGCTAAAATTTGTTTTTGGAGCTTTTGTGCTATGGATATGAATGATACTTCAAATTGTGTGGCTTGTTAGTTTTCTTCTTGACTTTCAATTATTGTAGTGCAGCAATTGATAAAATGAGTGTTTTTACCACCCCAAGCACCCTAGCAACCACGTTGTAACACGCTAAAAACCTCTCAGAACACCCTAGCAACTCCATAGCAATGAGCTAAATTCACCCAGAACCCCTTAGCAATAAATGGCAACACCCTGGCATTGTGGTGGTAAGTTTAGCAAATCTAATATTTATAAAACATAAGCCAATTGTTAGAAGCCATTCAAACAGAATGCGAGAAAAACGCAAGACGGAAAGTGGAATGGGAAAAAAATGCTCAAGCCATTTTAAATTGTTTATTCTTTTTGATGTTAATTTTTTTTAATACGTATTTTGATTCCACACAATTTCAGTGTCCCCACACCCCCCAAAACACCCCCAGATGTACAAATTTAGAGGAGTATTTGGCCACCCGATGGCTACCGTCAGCTGTCTGTTTACCAACATTCTTCAAAATATCTTCCTTTGTGTTCAACAGAAGAAACTCATACAGGTTTGAAACAACATGAGGGTGAGTAAATGATACCAGAATTTTCATTTTTGGGTGAACTATCCCTTTAAAATATGCAAATGCAGTGGTCAAAGACGTGCGTCTAGCGCATGTTTACATAGACAAACAATGGAAAAGCAGCTTGTAACCATCTGTATTTTATGGTATGTTTTTGGTAAAAGTGTAGTCATGTTAGTGAAATTTTAGTGAATTTTTGTAGGCAAAGAAGGTCTGTTGTCAGTAGCTTAATTGGCAATTGTATGAAGCACAAACCAAGCAGCTTTCTCTTGGCAAAACCATGTAAAAAACTTGAACCTATTGCGAAATTCGCACAGGAAAATCTTTTGTACTCACGCAAAAAATTTCAAGTTGATTATTATTGAAATGTCTTGATTTCGTCTCTAAAAATGTGCAGAACAATGCTAAATGTGCCTTACCTTTGCTGCCTCTTATTCCTCTTCCTAAGTGGTTTTGGTTTTGGACCTAATGGTGTGGGTGCATTGTTTTACTTTAATTATTCGTCATATGATCTACCAACTATTTTTCTTACCTTTATCAGACACTTTTATCTAGAATGCATTGAATATACATGTTTTTTTCATTATTTGTGCCCCCTGGGAATGATACCCATGACTTTGCTAGTGTCATGTTCAACTATATAAGTACTATAAATTTATTTCGCTATAAAAATTTTTAATTAGGATTCTCGCCTCTATCTCCTCCACCATCTCTCATTTCATCACTTTCGCAGTGATTTATTGCTCTTGTACCTTCAGTTCTGCTTGGAGTCTTCTAGATCACCTTGGCAACCAGAACCAGGGGTTGCCTGGGGTCTCCTGCAGGGGCTGATCTGAGACCAGTCTAAACCACTCAAATCCAATCCTTTATCACGGTAGGATCAAAAGTCTGGCCGGGTGCCCGGGGGGGCTTGTTACGGGTGGGTGAAATGGGCAGGAATGTAGGAGGTACAGGGGTGTGGACTCTCCAAGATCAAAACTGAATACACAGCTGCTTTAAGAGAGCCTCACAGTGACCAGCGAGCTGAAGCAGGTGTACATCTACATATAGAGAGACAACTGAGGACATCTGTCTGCTGAGAGAGAGAGCGAGAGAGACAATCTTTAAGTACAGTGAGTAGGAGCAAGTGACATAGAAAGTGTTCATTTAAACAACTTTTCTGAAGAAAAATGTTAAATATTAATGCAAGTTGTGTTTTTGGAGTAAACTACATTTAAATATATATATATGAATGCAGTATAGTAATATGGATATGGTCAAATATGGACATGGTACAAATATACAAATTCGGTCATCATTTACTCTTGTCATTCCATATGATTGTCCTTCTTTCATGGAACGCAAAAGGAGATGTTTGGCAGAATGTCCAGGCTGCTCATGGCCTTATTGAGTTAATTGAGACTTGAGCTGTAAAGCTCAAAAAAAAAAAAAAAAAAAAAAAAAAAAAAAAAAATGACAATACCATAAAAGTGGTCCATGACTTAATATTCTTAAGTCTTTTAAAGTCTTATGGTGTGTGTGTGTGAGTGTGTGTGTCATTTTAATTTACAGGATTTTCCATCATCATTGTTGTGAAATCCCATTTACGCTTTGACATTTTTCCATCATGTTGCACTGAGTTTAATGTCAACGATATTAAGGCTATTCTATGGCTTCAGAAGACTTGAAATATAGATCACATGTTGTACGGATTACTTTTATGTCGTTTTTAGACCTCAACACCTCCAGTCCCCATTCACTTTCATTGTACACTAGAAAATATTGACAAATTGTGTTGACAAAATTTATAGTTAAATTTTTGGGTGAATGGTTCCTTTAAGCCATGATGATCAGTGTTATTTTTAGGATCATTACTGTACTTTCTTATTGTTATTAATATTTTGAATTAGTTTTATTTTTATTTTTTCAGTTTTTATTTGTTAAAGTTTCTATAATTTTATTGTTTTAACTTTTTATGTCTATTTAGTTTTTATTTTTATTTCAGGTTTAGTCATTTTACTTCAACTTAAAAATAAATGAAAATTTGAAATGTTTTGAAATGTCGCAATTAACTGAAAATACATTTGTTTTAAATATTCGATTTTTTTCTCTTAATTTAAATAATTGTAAATAGATTTTTAGTAGTTTTAGTTTTAGTTAACAATAACAGCAGTGGCCATGACAAGATGCGAAAGAAAGTATTTAAATATTAAGAAACAAACACCTGTCAAAGTCAGATGGCAAGTTTTTTTTTTTAACCTCATGTAATTAGACATTAGCAGTGAAAATCATTCACAGCTGTAAAATCTGCCCTCTGTTTATAAGAGGCTGTAAGGGTCTGTGTTGGCTCTTACAGTCCTTTTATTAGTACAAGATGTGTTTTAGGATTGAGGTATTCCGCCCGGAGTGGGAACACAGAATATCTGCCTCCTGCTGTGGTCAGAAGCAAACAAACACATGGCATTCGTCATTTGAGGGACAAATGCAACTCGCCAATGCGCGTACATTAATATTTTTATTTCTCAATGAAGCACTGAAACTGTCCTAATACCAATTGTGATGTTTTCGTGATATCTGCCCTTTAAAGGAGACATCAAAGGTGACCCCTTTGGTCTCCAGCTGTGGGTGGTTTTCCTTCTCCGCCCCCTTCACTTTTCCTGCTAATGCAGACCTCAGAACTCCTATAGAAGGGACCGCAACTTGTCATTACGCCCATCTTCACTGTAACACATGGAAACGAGGTCTTTCTGGGAGGCCTTTATGTTCTGTAGGCGTCCTATAGGGATTCGTAGTTTGAGTCTGAATAAGCTTTTGTTCTCGCCTGTGACCCCAGATCCCAACAAACATTAGCATCCGTAAAGAGCAAGTGGGTTACTCACAGTAAATGTGTGGGCGCGCAGAGGACTGTGGGATATTATGAGGTCCTAAGGTTGTTGCATCCTTCCATTCAGTTGGTTCATTCATGTGTATGTCATCAGTTTCAGGTGAGTCAGCACACAGGGGATGGTCCCCAATGCCACAGGAAACAGCTCTTCCCTGCAGTCAGCTGACTTCCTGCCTAACAAAGGTTAATGCCAGACAGTTCCACCAACACTATGGTGTTGTGCAATGCCATTTTTTGGGATTATTTACAGTTTTAATGTACTGTTTAAAAAGTGAATGTTTTAAATCTAATCTAGTTCTTTCACAGGGCTAACTGACTCAGCTGTATTTAAGCTTTACCAATTTTACCAGTCTGTCTGTGTGTCTGTTATTCGCATATCTCTCGAACCGTACAATGAATTTCAAACTTGACAGGTGTCTTGCTACGGGCACGACTAAGTGCAGTGCCGAGTTTGAGGTTGTTTGGATTAGAAATGCAAAAGATATAGTTAAATATATTGGTAAAAGAAGCACTTAGAAGGTTGTGGTTTAAAAATAAACATTCTGACATTAGAGGGTTGTGGTTTAAAAATAAACATTCTGACACTAGAGGGTTGTAGTTTAAAAATAAACATTCTGACATAAACACTCTGTCAGCTAAAACATTAAAGTAACACTATGTAGTTTTTCAACCTTCATATATTTCCAAGACACTTGTGATGGTACATCGACTTACAATAGGTTAAATGACACGTCTGCCATAGCCTGACGTGGTCTGTATCGCTTTTACTGGCACTATGTAACTTCGGGTTTCGGGTAGTAACCGGAGCACAAAAAGAACTACAAAATTCGACTGCTACGGCATACATATTTTTCTTCGTTTGTGATGTCTTTCATAAAATCATGCATCATACTCTACCTTGTCTGTGGCCATTGTTGATTCCAAAGCCGGTGCTGGATAACCAGCGAGCGTGTGCGTGCGACAGTAGGCTGCGTAGGCTAAATTATTTACGACAGCGGTAATGGACAATTCCGCTTCCAACCTGTAGGGCGACCGCAGAGGAAAAGTTCCTTGGTGTTGCTTTAAGTCAGCTACACTGTTTACTTCTGAATATTAGCCTATATTTTATTCACGGCCATCATTTGTAGTAGCCTATTCACAAACTGTTTGCTCAAGCGTAGCGTTTTTTCGGAGTTCCCTGTGTAGCCGGCTCCCTGAATCGTCGTGAATATTCATTTGTGGATGTTAACTGAATCTGTTATTCAGCTACGCTGTTTACTTCTGAATATTATATTTAATTCTGGTGCGCTTAACGTTATCGCTACTGTTTAATAGTAGCCTAGCCTATGGTATTCACCTACTAAACATAATCCTATTCAATGCGTTTACAGTCTCTTTCACGGCCATCATTTGTAGTAGCCTATTCACAAACTTTGCTCAAGCGTAGCGTTTTCTTGGAGTTCACTGTGTAAGTTAGCCTGCTCCCTGAATCGTGTAGTTTAATTTTCTATATTTATTGTATGTCATTATGTCAGTATTTGCTCTACCATGCACAAATAAAAATGTCACTGAACTTTTGCTGTTTAATTGTAGCCTAACAATAGCACTCAAACACACCAAACCAACAATTACTAAAAACACACACAAAACCTGATTTTGCACGGGCACTTTGCACTAGTGATACAAATGTCAAAAACCATGTAACTTACAAACCTGGTATGTGTTAAAAAAACAACGTAATATTAGGCTGATCAGGTCTTTTTGCTAGAACCTCATTCACTCTATTTTCATAGTGTAGTTAGGGCAAATAATAAATAAAACAAAGGAAGGAAAAGGCTGAAAAGAGAACATCTCATTCTTCGCAATGATTTCGAAGTGAAATGTGATCTGTGTGTAATGGCTCTCGACTCCTGTAGGTCTCTCAATCTCAGCTCGGATGAGTCGGTTCAGCAGAAAAGCTTCTTCATCCCCAGCGGAGAAATACGGACGAAACCAACTCGCCATGTAGGGGGGGACCATAGGGCACATTGTCGAGAACTCTGGTTGTACACTCAAAACGACGACCTCGGCACCTTATATAAAAAAGATCTATGATAATATGTCGTATCATATTGAGTGCTCGCAAAACTTTACATTAAAGAATAGCGATTTGCGTCATTTAGAACAACTCGCACCCCTCTACCCACAACTATATGCATCAATCTGAGGGCCGAAATCCGCACACATTCAATCATTGATCCAGATGAGCCAGCTGAGCACGAGCGATACTCTCTGAACGCGTACGAGGCGTTGAAAGAATGACAATAGACTGTTTTGTTTTGAAATGGCGATTGGGAGTTTATAGTTATGAGGTGTTGGCATCTGCTTGATAGATTAATGGACGCTACGTGGTAGTTTATGAGTGATCGGACCGGTGTGTTGAACGGGTTCAGTCCGATCTATACAGGTCAGTGTTTCCTCTAATTCACATATCACTGTTAGTTTGTGTTACAGTTCCTAGAAATAATAGAGGAAGCGATTTCGAAACGTACAACTGTAACAATGAACCGAATTAATTTAAAACAAAGTTTGAATGTTTCATAGAATGTTCAAAATATGATTGTTTATTCTTTCCTTTCTTCTAGTTCGAATGCGTACTAATAATGTCGATGTTATGGGTTCAATTCCGAGGAAACACATATAATGTTAAAATTTATATTTTAGAAGTATTTGATAAAAGTGTGGTGAATGTAAATGTTCTCGTTTATTTTTATATGTAGGCTATAATGCAACAATGAATTAAACATGGCTAGTTTAATGGTTCTAGTGGATGTGATTATTTTAAGGTGTTGTATTAATAAAAAATCATATTTTCCTTCCTTTGAAAGTTCCTGCTAAACTTTCTTTTAAACTTTATTACTGTAGCTCAGCTGGTAGAGCATGGCAGAACAAAGACAATATTATGGGCTTGATTAACAGGCAACACCTGTTGTGATAAAATGTGTATTATAAATGTAGTCAATTGCTTGTTGTGATAAAAGTTTGCAAAATTCATAACTGTTAATGTACTTAATTATGTGTGTAAATGCACATATAATATAACAATATTTGAACATACTTCAGGATGTAGTATTTTATTAATTTGAGTGGTTTTGTGTATTTTTAGGTCTGAAATGAGGAGCATCACGCCTCTCTTTGGGACGACCCGACCTGAATGGGTCTCCTGTCTACAACTATTGTTTTTGATGCCCTTTTGGACCTGTTTAAAAGCACAGCAGTTAAAAAACACTAGATGGCCACTGTATTCTGGTAAGCCTTTGCTGTTGGCCTGGAACGCTCCAACTGAAGACTGTAGACCTCGACATGAAGTCAACTTCCAGTTGGATCAGTTCCAAATAGTGGCGTCACCAAATGAGGGCTTCACCAAGCAAAATCTCACCATCTTCTATCATGACCGTTTGGGATTGTACCCATACTTTGCGGCAGACAGCACTGCAGTCAACGGTGGCCTACCGCAGACCGCCAGTCTCACGCAACACCTAGAACGGATGTCGGATGGGCTCAAGAAGTATATCAAGGACCTGACAGCCAAAGGTCTGGCTGTTATCGACTGGGAAGAGTGGCGGCCCCTCTGGAGACGTAACTGGGGCACTAAAGACATTTACCGCGAGCGTTCAAGACGGTTAGTCACTGAGAAAAACCCAACTTGGACTCCGGATCAGGTGGAAAAAGTGGCCCAGCAAGAGTTTAAGCTCTCTGCACGCAAGTTCATGTTGGAGACTCTTCGATTGGCCAAGAGCTTACGGCCCCAACAGCTTTGGGGGTTCTACCTTTTTCCTGACTGTTACAACCACGATTACCAAAATAACCAGAACTACACGGGACGCTGTCCGGATGTGGAGGTCCGCAGGAATGACGAACTGAAGTGGTTGTGGATGGAGAGTACAGCTTTGTTTCCTTCCATATACATGGGAAAAACGCTGAAGGACAAACTGTCCGGACGGCAGTTCGTACGGAACCGGGTCAAGGAGGGCATGAGGTTGGCGTCTGTTGGCAACGGGTCAGCCAGACCTGTTTTTGTCTACACACGGCCCACTTACCTAAGCACTACTCCAACTTCTAACGGCAACTCTCCTGAACTCCTGCTGCTGACAGAGGTGAGATTCCTGTAATGGTGTGTTTCTCTCTGTGTGGCAGTTTGATTTTCTTAAAGGTCCCGTTCTTCGTTTTTTTGAAGCTTTGATTGTGTTTACAGTGTGCAATATAACATGTGTTCATGTTTCGCGTGTAAAAAAACACAGTATTTTTCACACAATTTACTTATCTGTATACCGCTGTTTTTCACTGTCCAAAAAACGGGCCGATGACTTCCTTGTTCTATGAAGTCCCTCCTTCAGAAATACGTAACGAGTTCTGATTGTGCCAGCGGTTCCTGTGTTGTGATTCGACACCAGCTTATCGCGCGTTGCCCGGAAAGGTCACGCCTCTTATCATAAATTGGAGATGCATGCGCTGATTGTTATTGTAAAAATGTCAAACATATTACCATATCAATTTGAGCCTGAATCAGACCCGGAGAACATAGATGAAGAGAATCGATTAGAACCTGTTCAAACACGACTTTTGCTGGATGTTTCACAGTGGTAAGCTGTTTATTTAGTAGTTGTCATACTTTTAATTGGTTAAAATGTAAAGTTAAATGTTACAAACTGTTATAAAAGTTTGTGGTATATGTTTTTTTTCCGTCTGTTGAATTAACGATGGTGTTGTTGAATTTTTAAAATAAGTCCATCGTTTATTCCTACCTTAGTTACACGTGTGCACGAGTTTTGATTAGTAATATGTTTTATTGTTTTATAGGTGTACATGTGTGCACTTTGTGTAATGAGTTACAGAAACGGTTAATCGCACCAACTTAAATAATAAAATACACTTACCGGTTGTGGTCCATAAACAACGCCTTCCCCAGACAAAGAGGGAACTGCTCCATCTTTCAAGAACAATCTTTGTGCGAATCCGGCATTAAACTGATTGAGATTGAGGAAGCTGTCCTCGGCAAAATGTGCTGCACATAGTTTTAAATAAGGATTATATTTTTCTCTTATTATATATGATCTCTAAGCACAGCGTCCCTGGGAAGGCCAAACAAAGGTGAATTGACTCCGGCATGAAAATAACAGCGTCTCGACGACATGGCGACAAACACACTCTACAAACGATACTCTTCCTCTTCTCCGTGGGAGCTCAACAAGACCACGCCCCCTTTTTTTGTGTATTCCTGTGGGCGGAGATTAGTCAAAAAACTGTTCCAATTACATCATTAAAAAAGGAAGTAGAGGGATGTAGTCCAAACCGGACGTTCGCTGTAGGCTTTGAAAGGGGACTTCTGTTAAATAAAATATCTCGCTAGGCATTGAACTTTGAGCTTTATAATTTTACAGGTATTATTTATGCTCTAACAGCAACATTACACACTAACTAAAGTTTGAAAAATGGAATCGCGAAGAACGGGACCTTTAAAAAAGGAGTGTTAATACTAGACCACTGTGGGTGCCTCTTTGTTGAAGTTGACCTGCGCCATTAGTTTTTTTTCTGATATTGGACATATAATTGTTGCTTATGTTCATTTCCTCTATTTTTACATTTAGATTACCTCATTGAATGCTCACTGAAAGCAAAAGTAATGTAATGTAAGAGGAAATGAGCGTAAACAAGTAAATATCAAATTAAAGATTTTCTAATATTAGCCGATATGGTACTGATATATACCTCACAATCTAGTGTATAGTCATTTAGTTTACATTTTAATCAAAAGGGAAATCACTTATTCTAGGTTCCAGGGCTCAAGTTTTATCAAAAGTTTAGAGTGAGATTTAGGGGAGGAGCCACCCAAATATTTGCAGCAGCGGTCCCTCGACCCAACCAAATTCGCTTCAATTTTTGCTAGCAGTTCAATTTTGCCTATTGTTCATAATTGACCAGCACAAATGGAAATTATAACAATTGTGAAATCTGATAAAAAGACAAATTCATCCAAATAAAATTAATAGTTCTATTTAAAAAATAAAAATTTATTGAAAAATAAAAATAAATTTGACCCCAAACAAGCCAACTGAACATCAGTGCTCAATGTGCATAACATTGTGTCATAACTTGCCCTGAGCATGAATGTCAAGACCCAAACCGGTCACCTTTACAGGGGTCATCGGATGCCCATTTTCCACAAGTTGGTATGATTCTTTTGGGTCTTCATGTAAAGTTTGTAACATACTTTGGTTAAAATTTCTCAATGGTTGTGTAAAACAACACCCTTTTTACCTCTTCAAAAACAGCTCTGTTCACAGTGACCCGTTTCGGGTTCATGTCTCTTTAAATGATAATGAGCAACAGCTTTTTGAGGATTAAAAAAAAGTGAATGGATTTTTTTCATTGCATGGTGATTGTGTCCACACACTGCAAAGACACATTTATTTGCAAATACCATATAAAAGTGTATTTTGCATCCGATGACCCCTTTAAAAGCAGTTGGAGAGTTTTTGAATGCATCAAAAATAATTTAGCACGAATTTGGCTATAGGCTACTTCTCAACATCAGCTCTCACTGTCTTTGATCACAGGCAAGAGATATCGTCCAGGAATCGTAAAATCAAAATGCTAAAAAAAAAAAAAGATGTCCGCAAACCGCATTCATCAGATCGTGCTCTTTCAACTTCCACTCCGTGTGTGCGCGTGTTGTCTAGTAACGAACGTGCTTGCAGCGGGAACACATAATTTACCCGGAAACAACTAATTCTAATTTCTGATTGGCTGGTAGCTAGCATTTAACTCTGTATAACTCGAGACAGATGCTATGAATTCGGCAGAGAACTTTCCTTCCGTTTGCCTGCGCCCCGTCCATTAATTGTATTGCGGGACAAGTTCCCTTACTCCTCAGCGTGAGAAATACAAGGTGTGGCGTGTGAGCGTGTGAACGGGTTGAAATGCGTGTGTCTCACGCCCAATGCGTGAGACTTGAGAGCCCTGAGGTTCATCCCCTGAAGTAACCTGAGGTCAATATTTGTAGAATTCGACTGTACGGCACCAAAATATTTGAGGCAATTCCTGCAGAAGCAAAAACCCATTTAATGCCAAAACTTGAGCTACATGTGACCAGCTGAACAGATCTTTGTGATTTCCTGTTGTCCTCTGAGACCGTGAAGGAAGTTCAGCTCTTTTTGAGATGGTCATATTTCAGGAGTGCAATGTCATGGTGTGTTTTCCTTGAGGTTGAGCAACTTTCCCAATGGGGGATATACGTGCGGACAGAGCACCTAAGCATACTGATATATGTCACAGCTTGTACTAAATATAGCAAGCATAGAATCTTCTCAGCTTTCTGGAGACAAAGACTCATCTGTGTTCCTTAACGAGTCTCGTTGGCTCTGTAGAACAAGTACCACGATGCCATCAGCAGCTCGGATGACACGTGAGGCCCTGAGGTTTACTGAATCGGGCATATGTATTCTGGTCAACACCTTGGTTTGCTTGTTCTGATTGAAAAAAACAACAATTTTTAATCTGTTTAGGAGCATATTAAGCATAAATAATGTGATGTACATTAAATATTCTCAAACGACTCAAAAATATTGATTTTAGTGATTTTGAAGTCCTAGTATGAATGCATCATCATCGATTTCAATGCTTACTGATTAATCATATCATGCCTAGTTACCTTAACTCTGTTCATACAGACAGCTCAGCAGGTCACATGATGTGTCTGGTTCGCTCCCACACTGAGACATAGTAAAGTTATGCTTGAAATCTAGACTAATTCTGGTCTGTCTAGAAACTGAAGATCACATGACGTCTACTGGACGTGTCTGCGCTTCAGTGTGGTGCGTTGTTTGTATTTTGTCTACAGATTGCCTGTATGTGAGCGAGTGTCTGTGTTGGTAAAGAAATGACTGAGGTTTGGCCTCCGGTAGCGTTTGGGGTTGGTCAGACGTGTGGAGAGTCTGAGCGCTGCCAGGTATAAAAGTACAAGCCAAGCCACTTTTACAGCGTGTCTGTGAGAGAAACACCACGCTTTAGCTATAACACTCTAAGTGGAAGACGTTTCTTGAGACGTTTGAGTCTTAATTCATCACATGACTTGAATTAACAGCCTTCTATTAGACAGGATTAATTTTTCATGTGAATAAACTGCGCTGTAAAAAGTCACACTAATTCAAATATTTAGATATCAAACATTTATTCTGTCTTTTAACTAAACATTCTGTTGCAGCTGAATACCATGAACAAAAATCACTAATAAACTAGACTGACTAATATAAATTTCAAACATTATTAAAGGTAAACAAAAATAAAGTAACTAATACAATAAAAACAAATAAGCAAATTAGCAATAGCTAAAATAAATACATCTGAACAAAGTTCAGAAATTAAAATCAAATGTAAAAAAAATTGCACTGCATAGTTTTCTTTAAAAAAATAAAATATAGATTAATTCTTATTAATATTACTAAAGTTATTCAGTTAAGATCAGTGAGAGATTTATCTTAGTCTTTTGTTCTTTGATTAACATTAATGACACAGACAGCAGCAGGTATATTAGGCTGTCACTTTAAGACCGAATCCACCGATCCAATATACTGTAACACGTGCATTCTTTCTCAACTATTTACGTTCACTTAAGACATAACCGACTTTGTTTATGAGGATGTTTTGACACAGTTTTGTGTGTATTTTTCAGTTTAAGCGCAAAAAGACGTTAAAGAGAACTCTATATGAAAGGTTTTTTTTTTTTTGTGGTGCGCACACTCTGATTGTGCCCAGCTTAGAAAAGTGTATATATCCATCGAAAAAATATTGATGGACAGAAGTGTACATTATAGGAACTGTTTTACGCTGGGTTTTTTTTTTTTTCAAGCCATATTATAGATGCCTTGTCAGATTTTACATTAACCGCAGTATAAGTGTGTGTTGAACCATGGGTTGAGAACAGTACGGTTACATTTTTTTTTTTTAACGAGTACCGTTACACACCTGGCCTGTCTCACAGAGTAAGTCATTTATTTATCAAGAGTTTGGATCAGTGTCTGTGGAACGAGAGGGAAAGTATTTCAACAAAAGCCGATAAATGAAAGAGTGATTGTCATTTATCAATGACATAATGAAAGGGTGAAGACAAAGTGTGTGGTCAAGGAAGAGAAGAATAAACTCTTTGTCTTTCTTCGCCGATGTCACTTGCCACAAATATACAAATAGCAAAACGATTAACAAATACGCACTCAGACAAACTATTCACAAACACTCTCAAGAGCCTCAGTGTCTGGAGTTTATCATTTGTCTTTTTCCATTTCTGAAAGCCACACGTTCAGTGACGCATGAAGTGTTATCTAAAACACGTGTTTTGTTTTCTGATCAGATCATAATATTTGCGTTCAGATGAACTGATTTCTTTCTGTCTTCTCTTTGCGCAGATGGATCTGGTGTCGACTATCGGCGAGAGCGTGGCGTTGGGTGTAGCGGGCGTGATCCTCTGGGGTGACTCCAACTATGCTAGCAGTCAAGTACGTTTGTGCCCTAATCAGGGCGTTTACTCACCATCTTCTCATAAATTGACTTTAGGGATTGACCGATGATTATTAAAATTCAGGGTAAGGAAGGGATCATGTACAAGGAGTCGATTATCCCAAAATATTAGAGGTGTGAACCTACACTGGTCTCACGGTTCGATTACGATTATCATGTCATCGATTCGGTTCAATTCGATATCGCGATGCACCGCATCCTCAATTTTCAATTTTACTTCAAAAGTGATGTGTGCGTGCGCGCGCGCGTGTGTGTTCGGCTGTTCAGGAAGTCGCAGTGACAAAAACAGAGACCTTCCAGTTTAAGTTTCATGGGACTAAAGCCTGTTTATGCCATTAAGAAAGTGAAATTCTGTCAAATCAATTTTGTTTTAAAGAAATGTTCATTTAAAAGCAGCGCTCATTCATCAGTGTATAATGTTACCCTGGAGACGCGCGCATCAACCGTCACCGAGTCCGCTGTTAAAGACGATCATCCATTTATAATCACGCGTAACAACACAATTGTAATTTGACCATCGGGTGCGGAAGGGTTGCCATCTGTCTCGGTTTGTCCCGATTTATCTTTTAATAACCTGTCCCGGGAAATGTATCCACTCTCCCGAAAGGCTACGTGAATGTATGTTCAAACCGTGTAGCGCGCGCACAGCAGAGAGGGAGAGAGCGAGACCTTGCGTGTGTGTGCCTCAAGAAGCGCATGTAACTTGCATGCGCATGTAATGCATGTATGTAAATGTATGTAAGAAAGAATGTTTAATTCGCACTCGCGTCTCGCCTCCCTCTGCCAGTGAATGCTACCGGCTACCGCGACAAAGCACATGCGCGATAAATGACGTCAGAAAAGCGTCAGTACATTATAACCGGTTATGGTCTATTACTGAACCGATACCGAATCGTCCTCGTCTGCATCGCGGTGCATCGTAGAAACGATTAATTTCGACACCCCTACAAAATATACCCACTTAAAGGTGGATGGGTCTTGTATGATCTTAGTGGGGTTTATATATATATATATATTCCCTGCTATATATATATATATATATATATATATATATTAAGGGTGTCACGATTTCGATTTTAAATCGAAATCGATCGAAATTAATTCACAATCTCAAAAATCGAAATAAAAAATGGAATCGTCGATGGTGCCACGCCCCCATGTCGCGCCCGTGATGGAAAGTTCGGATCGTTTTACTGACTCTATTGTTCAATCTCGTTCATCAAAATTAACTAATCTTTTTTCTAGTCATTTCAGGGGCTTTAAATGTTATACTTTTAACAGGCAAATTCCCCGAACACATCCACCTATGCAATCTTGATCATATTCTGAATTAAGAAATCATTATAATGCAGTCAAAAATAATTTACAGGGAACATTAATAATTACTTGACCTTCCGAGTCTTTTGTTCATTTGTCGCGTGACAGAGGCAATGAACGGATCGTTCATGAACGACTCATCACGGTGCGGAAAAAAAAAAACACACGTGTTGAAAGGCTGTGAGTCCTCAAACTTAGATTCTATGCCCGAGCCCGAACTTGGCCCGACCCGGCCATAGACGTGCACTCCCAACGCAATAGAGTGCGGCGCTGGACTAGATTTGATGGCCGAGTGCGAGCGCGGGCGGTAATGCACTCACTCTGTGTGTGCGGGAGAATAAAACAATTCGCGGGACTCCCGCAAACTAGAAATATCTATGAATAAAACATATAAAAACTAATACATTTTTATTTATCTGTTGCAGAAAAGCAACAAGAACAACTAAAACAAAATAGAAACGATTTACAGGCCAGAGTTTCTATTTATAACATGTTTGCAACGTTGAGCGATTTAGCCAATCACAGACATTTGTGTTGATTTCTTGAACGCAATGGCCAATCAGAAGCATTTAAGATAGACTCTCCTCACCGCTCAAAACGGACTTTTTGTTCAGTGCTGAATTCTGTAAACTGGCAAATCCTCTAATTATAACAAACAAAGTGTAGGCTATATATTATGAAAGTTTCATTGTGCAGTCAGCTTCATTGATAATAACAGAGATGTGTGAGATTGCGATGAACTGATGTCAGCTTTTTACAGGGCTCTCAAGTTTTATCAAAAGTTTAGAGTGAGATTTAGGGGAGGAGCCACCCAAATATTTGCAGCAGCGGTCCCTTGACCCAACCAAATTCGCTTCAATTTTTGCTAGCAGTTCAATTTTGCCTATTGTTCATAATTGACCAGCACAAATGGAAATTATAACAATTGTTAAATTCATCCAAATAAAATAAATAGTTATATTTAAAAAATACAAATTTATTGAAAAATAAAAATAAATTTGACCCCAAACAAGCCAACTGAACATCAGTGCTCAATGTACATAACATTGTGTCATAACTTGCCCTGAGCATGAATGTCAAGACCCAAACCGGTCACCTTTACAGGGGTCATCGGATGCCCATTTTCCACAAGTTGGTATGATTCTTTTGGGTCTTCATGTAAAGTTTGTAACATACTTTGGTTAAAATTTCTCAATGGTTGTGTAAAACAACACCCTTTTTACCTCTTCAAAAACAGCTCTGTTCACAGTGACCCGTTTCGGGTTCATGTCTCTTTAAATGATAATGAGCAACAACTTTTTGGCTTTTTGAGGATTAAAAAAAAGTGAATGGATTTTTTTCATTGCATGGTGATTGTGTCCACACACTGCAAAGACACATTTATTTGCAAATACCATATAAAAGTGTATTTTGCATCCGATGACCCCTTTAAAAGCAGTTGGAGAGTTTTTGAATGCATCAAAAATAATTTAGCACGAATTTGGCTATACTCCTCAACATCAGCTCTCACTGTCTTTGATCACAGGCAAGAGATATCGTCCAGGAATCGTAAAATCAAAATGCTAAAAAAAAAAAAGATGTCCGCAAACCGCATTCATCAGATCGTGCTCTTTCAACTTCCACTCCGTGTGTGTGCGTGTTGTCTAGTAACGAACGTGCTTGCAGCGGGAACACATAATTTACCCGGAAACAACTAATTCTAATTTCTGATTGGCTGGTAGCTAGCATTTAACTCTGTATAACTCGAGACAGATGCTATGAACTCGGCAGAGAACTTCCCTCCGTTTGCCTGCGCCCCGTCCATTAATTGTATAGCGGGACAAGTTCCCTTACTCCTCAGCGTGAGAAATACAAGGTGTGGTGTGTGAGCGTGTGAACGGGTTGAAATGCGTGTGTCTCACGCCCAATGCGTGAGACTTGAGAGCCCTGTTTTTAGGAGCAACAGCAAACTGTGCTTAAAAAAAAAAAAGTAAAAATCGAGAATCGAACCGTGACCTTAGAATCGAAAATGTAATCGAATCGAGGATTTGGAGAATCGTGACCCTATATATATATATAATGATGTATATTTGTTAGTGTTGTCAAAAGTACTGACGACTTTACAAAGTTGGTACTGAAATTTAAAAATGTGACGATACCAGCGTTTCCCTCTAGCATTTTGAGCTATTAAACGGATTCTTAAACACTTCTGATTGGCCATTGCGTTCCCGCGCTTGTGATTGGCTACAGTGATCAAGCATGTGAACACAATGGCCAATCAGAGACATATATGTTGAGCATGAACGCAATGGCCAATCAGAGGTGTTTAAGAATCTGTTCAACATGCTCAAAATGCTAGAGGAAAATGCTGGTATCGTCATATTTTTTTAAATTTGTAATGTACAATAATCCTGAAAGTTGTAATTGATTTCTCCTCACACCTTCTAGGCGACTTGTTCTAATCTTAATGAATACCTCCGAGGGCCGTTGGGTCGTTACCTGCTTAACGTGACGTCGGCCGCCGAGCAGTGCAGCCGAAACCTCTGTGGATTCCGCGGTCGCTGCCTTCGCAAACACTCCAACACGGACACCTACCTGCATCTCAGTCCAAACACACACACCATAGAGCGCCAAGGAAACACGCTAAAGGTTTTGGGCCGGATGGGACAAGAAGAACTGAGCCGCTTAAAGGACGAGTTCCGCTGTCAATGCTACAACGGGTACTTGGGCGACGACTGTGGCCGAAGTGAGGCTGGGAACAGAGCGACGGTGGTCTGGACCACCTTTATGCAAGTTCTGCTGTTACCGCTTTTCTTGATGGGGTTCCTACACTGAGGAGTTTGATAAAACCGATTTGAGAACAAACGCCGAACCTTCTCTTCAAGAGATGCGCAAGGTTGACGGCAGGAAGGCCCTTCGTTCGCTAGAATTCGAAAGAGGACACAATTGGAGCAGTTGAAAACACACAAGCTAACTCTGTGGACTAAATGTGCAGCACAGTGGCAGCTCAGTGTGGTTCTGTTCCAGTAGATCGCCCCCTGCTGCATGGGAGACTGAACTGCGAAATTGATTGTTTTTTTAGCTAGAAATTATGTTTGTGTGTGAGAGAGTCTTATCTTGTTTGTGTGCTTTTTTCATAAAAAAAATAATTGATGTGATGGTTTGAGCTGTATGGAGCTCCGCACATGACATGCGGGGAAAAATATGTATATTGTGGCCACAGATTAACAATTAACTTACTAATACATCAGCAGATTTTTACTAATTCGTTCCCTCGTTTTAAGTAAATTGTGCGCACAATATAATTTGATCCCTCGTTTTACTAAATCATGGCCACGTTGTAATTATTTGTTCCCTTGTTTTAGTTAGATTAAAACAAGAGAAATAATTAGTTCAATTTAAAGGCCATGTTGTAGGTTTAATTTTTCAACGAATTTGTGCAATTTGCTTGTTGGTAATAAACATTTAAACTGTTATCCATTGTATTTTATGTTGTTGGGTATCACAAAACGAAAAAAGTAGGTACTATCTTACAGCGGTTTGCAACGATTCTCCTTTCCCCCACAATGCATTGCATTACGTCACCTTGGGGAGAGAATTTACCAAAGCCCGCTGCCCGCCTTGTTGAGAGCGACGAGTAGTAGACGAGAGTATTCAGATAGCGCAGATTATAGATAGACTAGATATATAGACAGACTAGATATATAGATAGTCAAGTATAGAGAGAGATAGGCAGACAGCATAACGTTAGCAGCTAGATAGAAATACATACAGTTGTAGGTTACAGTTTGACAAGAGTTTTGAGTGTGACAGAAGCACAATGTTGTGTTTTATTGCGAGTGTACACAAATATAAGTAAACACTTTGCAGTTTGAACGATATCCTGTATGAACAAAATGACGATGTTTTTATGTTTCCACCGTTCGATCGCGCCTCTCTCTCTCACACTCACACACACAATACGAATACATGTATAATTCCACCCCTAATAGCTAGCATGATGCTTTCTATTTCTAGATGACAAAGACAAACATTTACCAGTACTACGACACTATGACAAAGGTTACCGGTACTTATCTGAACTAACGTCATGATCATATACTGCCACTAGATATAAAGAAAACGTTGATTTTTCACTCGGTGCTATTCAATGACCGTAAAAAAAATATGTGTCGTTATTGTGCACTGCTGCTCGTAAGTTAAAACGGCTTGCCATAGCTTGTAGACTAGCTCCAGTGTTCATTTCTGCGTTGCTAAATGATAGCAGCTCACCGGGACACTTCACCAACTCTCCACTCATTCTCCTCGGACCATGCATTCAATTGGCTTTGACGGCCATCAGTTCTTGGCAATTCTTCATTTGCCCTCTCACGTCTAGCAGGTTCAAAATTATACGGCTGCGGGCCATAATACATGTTAGTTCTTCTTGCCAACTCTTCCTCATCCCAGTCAGTCGCCATAGTTCTAATACTAGGCTGAGGCACCCTTTCCTCCGCTTCTCCCCAACGTGACGTCATCACAGAGTTGCGTAAAAAAAATTATACCAGAAACGTAAAAAAATGGTCTTTAAGACCATTTTTGAGACATTTTAAAAATGATACACATATCTTGAGTGATTTATGTACCCATTAATCAACAGTGGTGGTTAACCTGCAACATGGCCTTTAAACAAGAGAACGGATTCTTAATTTTTGGCCACGATATATATATATATATATATTTGCCTGTGCTGGGTTCATTATAGCTGTCATTCGAGACATTTTACTTCTTTGCCTTCTTTATACCTGACAAAACCAATTGTGACCTTATTTCTGTTGTGTGTCACATGCCAGCTCCTTAAAAGGGACACATGTTGCTAGTTGCAACGCTGCTGCCTCCATTAAAACCTCATTTGGACTGAATGTCATGAAACCTGTTTTCTGTCTCACATTTCACTACAAAATTAAAAGAAACTAGAGAAATTACGTTTTGCATAAGGGAAAATAAAACCTGTTTTGTTTTTTTTTTATTTAATTTATTTTTTATTTTTTTTGAAAGTTACACATTTTTCTCCCAGAAATACTTATGCCTTCAGACGGATTTGTTTTTATTTCTCACTATTCTCAATGTGGTTCTCATTATAGTAATGCATTAGTTTTATTACAGTAAATAGAAAATCATGATTTTTTTTATTTAATTAATTAAATCATAATAGATTAAAGGCAATACAACAAATAATACCATATAGTATAAAATCACAATTTATTATATATTCTATAAATTATGAATACATTTTAATGAAATTTTACAGTAATAAAAAGATTAGAAATCATTGCATTACAGTTATGCGAATGTGCTTAATTATCAAGACAATAATGTCACAAAAGATCTTGGTCCTAAAAATAGGTTTACTTTATGCTAAATAAAATATTTTATTTTAATTTTGGGGTGAAATATGACCTCGGACATTATCTTAACAGGTTTTCTTAGACTGCTGGATAGTGTGGGATTTTTGAAAAGCTTCTGCCAAAAAACATTAATGTAAATGTCCAGCATACTGTGGTTCACAGAAGCTTAGATGCCTTTTATTTTTCTGCCTTAGGTTGCACACAACTATTTTCAGACTGGATTTTCCCCCTTAATTGCTGAAGTTTGCATTTCTGTTCCTTATTTGTGTGGGATAAATTGGAAAGGCTTTATTTGCGTATGTTCAGCATGAGTTTGTTTCATCACAGCAAAACAACCATGGCATAAAACTGTAGATCTGTGGTGGTGTTTAAGGCATAGTTCATCCCCAAAATTAAAATTCTGACATTTATTCACCGTTATGTTATTTCCAAACCTCTTTGACTTGCTTTCTTGTCAATATTTTTTAAATATTGACAGAATAAAATTTTTTGGGGTGAACAATCCCTTTAATTGATTGTGTTAATTGTTACTTTTTATTTTTCATACCAAAATTTGATACCAAATTCTGCTTGTGCCGTCTAGATTGTTTGGTGACTGAGTCAAGTGAAATGTGTGTTTGTTTTATATTTTTACAATAAGTCTTCTGTGTGCTTGTTTTATATTTTTACAATAAATCTTATATTTAAATGCTTGAATTTGTCATTAACTTTTGGAAAGTAACTCCAGAGAGTCTAAAACCATGTTGAAAATATGGGATTTGTCTAATTTAAACTGAAGTTTTGGGATCTTTTAGGAAAAGGGCCTTTACATTTGGGAAAAATAGATTTTTTTTTTTGTTATTAAAAAACAAACAAGCAAACCCAGCCCAGATGAGAAAAAGAAACACAAAATGTAACGCATTACATAAAAAAGTAACTAAGTAACACAATTAGTTACTTTTTTTAGGGAGTAATGCAATATTGTATTACATTACTTTTTAAAAGTAACTTTCCCCAGCACTGGCCATTTTGCCCTCATCCTTTCTAGCTAGTCACTTTTCCTCTAATTTCGTTCCACCCCTTGGTTTCTTGTTTTCTAGGTCCTGTTCCACTTCTAAGGGGGCTGTCGAACGGTGCCAGAGGAAACATTATGGGCTGGCAGCACAGAGAATGCCTTGTGTTATAACTCGAACCAGACATCCAGTCTCCTTGTAGTCTCCCCCCTTTTCTCCGACCCCCAGTGGGGCTTTCCGTTCAGATCTTCCGTGAGTTTTCTGGTATGTGTGTATAATACTGGAATCTGTGTCTCAGGCTTTGGGAATCACACTGCAATATGGAATCCACATGTCTTAGTGAATACGTCATCGGTGCGATATTATGTAAGGTTTGGTTTGAAGTTGGATGAAGTATCTTTATTTGACTAGAACAGAAAATGACTATGCAATTTCTTTGTTTTCTTTTGTATTCAAATGATACTGTTCTTGTGAAAATTTTGCCAAAGTTGTTCCATAGTAAGCTAATAGTAGTGTCAGATTGTAATACTATATTCAAGGCCTGCTACTGTATTACCCTGGTAGATGTCCAAAAACATGGTATTACTATGTCCAAAATGCCTTGGTACCTTTTATTAGTCTTTTTAAAACAAAAGGTGGTACTATGTTATAACAAAAGTAGCATGTATTTAGCGTTACTATAGTAAAATGAAGTCTGAGGCCGTAACTGGAAATGGTGATGCAAAACCTATGAGATGCAAGGAAAAATTATATTTTTCAAATGCTTTTGCATTCGCTTGCAAATTATTTCCATCAAAAAGTAAACGCAAAGTATCTTGACGGAATGCAAAGGTATTGAATTATAATTTTTCCTCCCTTCTCATTTTCTGCCCATCATTACTGTGTCCCTTAGGGACTGCATACGTTTCCAAATGTGTAGTAACATGCCATAATATTATGAGATTTCATTTCGCAACAACTGAAAGATGTCCAAGGAAAGATTAGCTTTTTTTTTATTGAATTTTAATAAGAACAAAACATATTGTACATACAAGAGTACATATAACAACATGTCAGGGGTAAGAAAAATACATGAGGGGAAAAAAAGGCATTTTACAGAAAAAAACATGTACCTATTAAACATCTGCAGAGTTTTCCTTGCTTTTAAGTTTTTACTCTTTGAAATTGTTTTTTAAATATATTTTAACATTAATTTTATATCGATAGAAATTGGGCATTTTGTCATTCCTTTTGATTTTATGAATATAGTAACAGGCAATTATAATAATTAAATCAAATATCAACAAGATTTTAGCACCATCAAATAAAAAACAGTTTAGCCTTACATCAGCTTCTACAAAGTTAACAAGCATCATAGCTTTTCTTTCTAAGTAATTATTGAGTTCTTTCCAAAACATTTGTGTCTTGGGAAGCTCCCAAAATAAATGATTAATAGTCTCAGGGGAAATTTGTACAAAAAACAACAACAAAACAAATATCTTCCATGTTCACTTTTAAAACGCTGTGCCACAAGTGATATAACTGGGTCAACTCGATGGAAAATTTTATATGAAACCTCTTTCACTTTATGAGGTGTGTCATCCAAATTCTTCTCCAATCAAGATGTTTTTTTTTTTTTAAATAGAGAATTCCAGTGACTAGTAACACCAAGTATACTATTGGAATGAAGAAGGGAACACACGGAAATATTATTATATCCAGAACTGTTTGTAAAGTATAATTATTATTACATTCTGATAGCCTCAAATATTTCCATGGGAATTGCTTGTAAAACCAAAAGATACTAGATGGGATCAACTAAAAAGTTATTATATGAAGAAGAAGAAAAATCTGTATAATTGTATAAACTCCATCATTTTTGATCAACTGTTTAACCCAAATAATTACCTTTTTAAAAATTCTCAAAAAATATTTTATATATATATATATATATATATATATATATATATATATATATATATATATATATATATATATATATATATATATATTATTCCAAATGGTACATTTATGGGGCGGAACATTTATGGAAAGATAAACAACCACAGGACTGAACACAACACTCAAACGGAACCATCGCACAGGTTCACGTGTTTTCATACGGAACTATTATTGTGTGTGATGCATTAACGCTGCTCTGCTCACTACGTGCGAATAATGATCTATCTCAAACTTTCAGGCATCCATCGATTATTGGATATTTACATTTTTTCTTACATTTTTTAGGTACGTACTAAACGCGCGACACAGCTCTTATGTTTTGTATACGTCGGCAGGTTGGTTAGGGCTGCAGTACATCTGCGCACTTTATATGATTGACGTTATTTAGATGTAGACTTTAATGCATTAACTACAAATTACAAATATGCATGGTTTATTTTAATATGCAAGTATTTTATATATTTGGATATTGCATTTAATATATTTGTATGTATCATTTTATGTCCACCGGTTAAAATGGAGTCTGGGGGTTTAATCCGCTGTGATTAATGAGATCAATGTGTCTCCCTCGTGTCATATTGTTAAACCGAGTGTGAATGTTGTAATTAAATGGGTTTCCATGCAGATGATGAATTTCTTCCGCAACCGTCTGGTGGTTTTGGGGCTGGTGTTACTGGCCACGGTGCTGCTGTATCTGCTGCTGCCCTCCATCCGGCAGGGGAGCATGGAACCGTCTCTGGAGGTGCAGCAGCGGATGGGTCTGATCCCCGCATCTCCTCCTCCGCCCTCCGGCATTAACATCACGGTCAGGAGCGGGCAGCTGCCCGGGGACCCGCCGCTCTTCTTCCGGGAGGCTCTACCCGTGGACAGCGCCGGACGACAGATACTGCCCAGGTCATATTATACTTTATAGTTCAAATTTCAATTCCATAGTAATATAATAGCTAGTGAACTGCCTAGATAAACAGCAATTTTGGCACGTTCGTACGTGTACAAATAGACTATATTTTTTCAAACTATATAGAATACAACATTAAAACACTCATTCCTCAGTTTAAATCAGTTTAAATTCCTCAGTTTCCTCAGAATAAAAATCGAATGGCATTGTACCAGAATAAACATTTTAAGTTACACTTTATGTATTCGTGTTACAGTGTAATTATACATTTAAGTACTGAGTAACAATAATTAACTATCGCATGGTTTCACAGACAGGGCTTAGATTAAGCCGGGATTAGGACGTTTTAATCAGGACATTTACAGTGCCTTAGAAAAAAACATTACTGGTGTGCATTTTGAGGCAAAACAATGGCACTGACATATTTTAAGATCTGTCTGGTCAAGTTGCTTTCAGTTAAATCAGTTTAAACATGCATTTTAGTCTGGGACTAGGCTTAAGCCTTGTCTGGGAAACTGGGGGCTAAGCGTGCAATTGTCAGAAAAAAAGGCAGAATTGTGACAAGAAAAGTCGCAATTAGCTTTTTCATTTTTTTATTCTGTGCCGGAAACAAACTTCCATACCTTGGTAATTTTTCATCCAAATGTTACATGATGTTTTGGTGAATTGTCATACTTCTCTCTGGTGACGTATGCCAGATTTCTTCAATCATTTAGTCCACATAAACCTGCCCCTTTCTTACAATCGACTGCAAGGTCGCATTCAGATCCATCCAATCAACTAATGGATGTAACCAAGTCCCCGTCCTACCTTTTTCCCCCGATAATTTTCTATAATCCGTTTATGTCACAATACATAAGAAAAGATCTGTCACTATCGATTGTGGTATTTTAATGGAAACTGTGGTTACCATGGTAATTTCCAAACGTGCTAAATTCTGATAATAAATATTTTGATTCCATATGACCTATTGTTCTGCTGAGTTTCAGTAAGTGTATCTTCTCTTCCTCAGGCTGCAGATGGTGCTGCTTCATGGTCAGGCCTTCACCTCTAAGACCTGGGAGGAGTTGGGCACCCTCAGCCTACTGGCGTCCAACGGGTACCAGGCCCTCGCGCTCGACCTGCCCGGTATGAGCTCTGTAAACTTATAAGTAGGGCTGCCCCATTATAGTCAACTAAACGTTAGTTGACAAGAAGAGGCTTAGTCGACCAAAATGTTATTAGTCAGTTAGTAGCAGAAATAAAACTCCACAGGAAGTGGCGAAGTCACACATCCGTGAGAGACAGATAATTAATGGCGGTTTCTTGTGGTAATTACAGTATGACGGGCAGGAAATCCAAACGTTCGCTTATCATCCATCAACCTCAAATATGGCTTATCATTTGAAACATGCAAGTAGCAACTTTACATGTCCGCTCGCTCTAACTTTAACCTAGATAAATGTGCACTATTATCAGGCTCATATCCAAGTGTTTGTGTGGAGGGTGGAAGCTAAAGTATAGCGCGCTTCACTGCATGAAATGGAGGCGCCGGCGCGTCACTCTTTTTGACTGACTTTTTTCCAGGTTTTTTTCCTGATAACAGCAGAAACAATTTGAAACTCTCTGTCATTTTTGTTTATACAGATAATATAAGATAATATAACTTTTATTCGTGTAAACTAAAGAAAAAATAAAGAAAACAAACAGAATGCGCTTTCTGTCGTCTAAGTCGTCCGTGAACTGGAGCGCGTCACAAAAATGAACTGAAACTCAACGTATAGACTACTTGCCTCACAGACATGAGAAATATATCTATAGAAAGCTCAAAATACCTGCTTTTGGACAAACCAATTCAAAACGAAAACAAACACTCTGATTATGTAATCTATATGAAAGGTGCATTTCTCTCTAAAGGCGCGTTCACTAGGCTACTGCGGAGAAGGCGAGTCAGCATTGTCAACTTCATCTTTGCAGCCGACACTAATAGTTTATTAATAAATGATTCAAATTTCTTCTTGCTATTTTTTGCAACACACTCATAATCACTACTTTTGCCAGTGCTTTTTGGAAAGCTTAATGCATGCACTTGAGCGCAGAATATATTACGCCTCTATTAAATGTTCATTGTGGTTTAGCATTCCCCAGTATATATTTAAGTAATTAAATTAATATAAACATGCGATTAGTTGACTAATAGCTTAAATGGACGACTACTAGTCGACTAGAAAAATCTTTAGTCATTACTTTATGAATGTTCTTGATATGTTGCATATTGCTCATTTATTGAATACATATAAAGCAGATCACTTAACCGACTCGCTCCTCTCAGGTTTCGGGAATTCTCCAGATTCAGAGTCCGTAAAGTCGGATCAGAGCCGCGTGGACCTGCTAAAGCGTTTTCTGGAAGCTCTGGGTGTGCGAGCGCCGGTGTTACTGAGCCCGTCTATGAGCGGCCATTATGCCCTGCCGTTCCTCCAGAAACACAGCGCCCAGCTACACGGCTTTGTGCCTATCGCCCCCGTGGGCACCCGCGGCATCACCCCGCAGCAGTACCGCGACATCCAGGTGCCGTGTTTCTTTCTAATCATCTCACACTTAGGAATTCCTTGACTTGTTTTAACTCTCACTTCCTGTATGACAGACTCCAACGCTGATCGTATATGGGGAGTTAGACACCAACCTGGGCGCCCAATCGCATAAGAACCTGATTCAGCTGCCCCATCACACCGCGGTGAAGCTGGCGGGAGCACGACACGCATGTTACATGGACAAACCCCGCGAGTTCCACCGCGCTCTGCTCGACTTCCTCAGCAAGCTCGACTGAGGGACAGAACGAGTCAAACAATTGTGTGGGAAAGACTACTAGAAGAAAAAGAGAGACGCGGGAAAAGAAAATGATGAACAGGGCTGTGGTGTAGCTGTAAATCCAGTCCTGAAACCTAAAACAACACCGGAACGTTCTACAGCATCTGTCCATCCACATCCACTCACTCCTTATTATTTCCCTTTTGTTAATATATATAAAACAAACAAATCTTCTGCAGGATTACAATAGGACAGCTTCTTTTGTAGATTGTAAACATCTTTTTTTATAGGTTTCTACACTGTTGCCATGGATCCCTCCTGTTTTTACTGTTGTTATTGTAACAGCCTGCCTAAAGGTTGTTATGGTTTCCAGTCTGAGGGTTGTTCTGTAATGCAGTTCCCATGGTTTCCAGTCTGAGGGTTGTTCTTTAATGGCAGTTGCCATGGTTTCCAGTCTGAGGGATGTTCCTGTACCACAGTCGTCATGATTTCCAGTCTGAGATTTATTCCATAACACTGTCGCCATGGTTTCTGGTCTGTTGGATGTTCCTGTAACACAGCTGACATGGGTTCCTTTCTGAGGGTCTGATGGTTTCTAGTCTGACAGTTGCTCCAATAACTTGGTTGCCATGGTTTCCAGACCGAGAAATGTTCTTGTAAATCAGTTGCCATGGTTTACAGTCTGACAGTTGTTCCTGTAACATGGGTGCCGTGGTTTCCAGGCTGAGAAATGTTCTTGTAAATCAGTTGCCATGGTTTACAGTCTGACAGTTGTTCCTGTAACATGGGTGCCGTGGTTTCCAGGCTGAGAAATGTTCCTGTAAATCAGTTGCCATGGTTTCCAGTCTGACAGTTGTTCATATAACAGTTGCCATGGTTTCCAGTCTGACAGTTTCTCCAATAACATGGTTTCCAGTCTGACAGTTTTTCCTATAACACAGTTACCATGGTTTCCAGTCTGACAGTTGTTCCTATAACACAGTTGCTATGGTTTCAAGTCTGGCAGTTGTTCCTATAACACAGTTGCCATGGTCTCCAGTCTGACAGTTGTTCCTATAACACAGTTGCCATGGTTTCCAATCTGACAGTGGCTCCAATAACATGGTTTCCACCCTGAGGATTGTTCCTGTAACTCAGCTGCCATGTTTTCTGGTCTTGGACTGTTCCTATTGTAATGTTGCCATAGTTTCCTGTCTGAGGGTTGTTCTTATAATATGACTGCCATGGTTTCCTGTAACAGCAAGAGTCACATAATGCCAAAAATCATTGTCATATATAACCCTCCATCTCAAATTCGCTTGACAGGAAACTGGAGTCTTCAATCTCACAAGAACATCTCAGAGAACAAAACGATATTTGTCATTTTCGGTTTGTATACGTTTGTTTTATCGTTGAGTGAAATCCAGAGTGTTCACACCAGCAGTTGGCACATACGCATCACTGAATGTAGCATGTTAATGTGTGGATGACTCACTATACGGTTTTAGATGCTCAAAAACAGAGAGAAAGGTTGCAGTATTGGATGCCTGTCATGCCTGTAAATTTAATTTTTCATTATCAGTAGTTGCCAGATTTTAACTGGCAGTAGTTTAGTCCTCGCAATAAAAGAGAATTTCCTGAGACTGCAGAGAAGAAAAATTGTTCATTAAATGATAGCGGTATTACATTACTAGACCTAAAAATGTAGGTTTTCATTACATATTTATTATTTATTGCTTAAAGCTTCTACATGACAGAAACTGTAATGTGTGTGGTATTTATGTGCTGTGGTCAGTTGTTTTTTGTTTTGTTTATAGCTTGTAAATATGAATATGTTGTAGAGGACAGTGAGGCACATTTGACCTGTGAATATTTCTGACATCCCAAATCTTCAAACTGAAGGGATTTGTCTTTGGGACTGAATTCAGATTCATGTGTGCATGGTATTGCAGAACCATCAAACATGCTTTTGTTCAATGCAAAATAAAATTCTCTAACATTGATGTTTTGCGTTAGTGATTTAATGGACATGCACACGATATGCGTCCAAAAATTGTAAGTGGTCTGTCATCTGTAATGTAGTTAAAACCACTCCATTTTAACTGGCTTATTCATGAACACCCTATTAAGGGTTCAAAGTTAAAGTGTACTAAAACAGTTGGCGAAAACTCCCCGGATGACCTATTCCAACGACATTCTGAAGTTCACATTTGATGGACACTTTACTATCCTATGAGGCCACGGGAGAGGATTTGTGAATGGCAGTGGCTGCGTCCTAAAGTAATTACTTCATGACCACTAAAAAAAGTATGTTCTTTATAGTGTGTGTGTGTGTGTGTGTGTGTGTGTGTGTGTGTGTGTGTGTGTGTGTGTGTGTGTGTGTGTGTGTGTGTGTGTGTGTGTGTGTGTGTGTGTGTGTGTACTATGAATGTGTGTAGTATTAATGTAATCTGTACGTACCACATTCGCCATGTTGTCATTATCATGTGACCTACCAGTGTCAGTTACATTGCTTTACTGCCATTCACAAATCCTCTTCTGTGGCCTCATGGGATCGTAAAGTGTTCATTATCACAGTTCAGAATCTCACCGGAAAAGTAGGTCATCCAGGAACTTTTTGCCTACTCTTTTATGAGTAGCCTACTGTGAATTCGGACAAACTTATTTAGTCACATACTGTTCTTCGCTTAGGCAAGTACGCGATTTCGGATGCAGCCAGTGACACTGGTAGGTCACTGCCCATATCCATAGAAGTACATTCAAATACAAATGTAGTAATTACTCAGTATGCGATTTTGGATGCAGGGAAAGTTTATCAAATTTAAATAAGACATACAGTAGTGATTTCTGGTTCAACTATAAATATATAAAATATTATAATAATATTATCATAAGTGTTTTTCCGTGAACATCAAAGATAATAGAGGAAATCATAAAATTTAAGCTAAAAGGCTATAGTTAAAGGGAAACTAGTAAAATAGTTTATATAATAAATAGAGCCCATAATAAAGGTATATTTTAAATATACTGGCTTGAGTGACTTTTTGCTTTTTACTCGTATATTCGTGTTTTGACCATAGACTGTAAAAGGTTTTGACCACGTGTGCGGGCCAGGCGGAATCGAATGATGCCGACGTCATCACGCACACCATGCGTCTCTCTTCGGGAAGATGGCTTCTGCTGTGTACATGATGCCAAACTGAATGGACGGAAAACAAACAGATATTCCTAAAATTCCCCCCTCTTCCCTCCTCTATATCCCGCTCCGCATCCATGCACACGCGTTTACGTTAAAAATAACCCGATTTTAACCCAGTGTGAAGAACTAGGATGATAATATGACCCAGAAAAAGAAGAAGCGAGTGAATCGCAGTTTGTTACTGGCGAAGAAAATCATCATCAAGGATGGAGGAACGGTGAGTGTTTGCTCAATTTAACCACAATAAACACTAAGACACGACGGTTTAGGTCTTAAGTAGATGTGTACATACTTATTGTGTTAATGTTTGAAAGAAAAAATGCTTTGAGAATATATTGGAGGAGTGTAACTTCAAATCTTGTCATTCATCATGGCTGTAAACATCAGCATTTACTTCCTGTAATTACCAATAAATCATACCAGCACTTATACATTTCATGATTAACGATTTAAATCACTACATGCGTTATTATATTAATGTTCGGATGGTTTGATGACACATTAGAGGGTGTTAAAAATGTCAAGCTCATCTGTAATTATGGCTGGCTGTAAATAAAATAATTTCCTTTCAATTTTTAAAACGCATAAATAGGACAAGGCTTAAATTGTAATATGGTTCTCTATTATGATGTTTAAACAAAATACACATAGAGTTTTACCATGTTTTTTGCGTGATACCATGGTTATTTCATGCTATTTTTAATGCAAATAACATGGTAGATAATCAGTATTATTCTATCAATCAAAGCACATTGTTATTGTTATATTATTGCTACAGTATAATTTGTAAAGACAGATATGTGAAACTCGTCTGTCAGATATCTATTGGATATCTGAATGTATTTGTCATGAAATGTAGGCCTAGCGAAAGTATTATTTATAAATAAATCATTTTAGTTTTAGTAATTTTGCTATGTGCTTTTATTTTTTAAAATCTCAATTTGATTTAATAATTTTAGAATTTCAACTTAAGCTGTAGTTAGTTGACAAAGCAACATTTCAATTTTTTTGTTTAAGTTTTTCATCAAATATTTATATTTTGTTTTATTTCAGCTTTATGTCTATTACTGAAAACTATTTTTAATAGTTATAGGGGCTGTTTTGAACAAAAAATGGAATTCATTTACACGGCGATCAGGGTTTTGGGGGCCTGAATACGCAAACTTTTGGGGAAAATAACAGGTGCAAGTTTTTGAAAACAATACCGTTATTGTCTCTGTGTAAAAAAAAAAAAAAAAAAAAGCAAATTTGTGAAAACTGTGACATAATGCACATGCGTATTAAGTGTTCAGTCTATAGGCGTGTAGTGTTTCTTTACAAAGTGACATCGCCATTTACTGGCCTGGCAGCAGAATACAGCGTTTTTAGTTGTTTTCGTGGATCTGTGTGAACAGGGATCGTTTTGACAACATTGTCATCTGTACACAAAAAACGCAAAGGAAAAACTTTCCCATTTTTAGTACGTCGTTGTCGTGTAAACGTGCCCTTACAATACTGCCTGAAAACCTCCATTTCTTTACATATAGGCCATTAATAATAAACATTGTAAGGGTCAATGGGTTTGTCTGAAATTCTTAAAAACACAATTATAGGCAGAAACGTATGAGTTTTTGTCCTGTTCACTGGCTGTCAAGATCAGTTACAATTTTGTTTGGTTTTGTTATCAAAATTGTAGTCTATATATGGTCTTAATTTGAACCTAGTTGCTCTAGTTCCTTTTTATGTTTATTGTTCCTTTTTAAGTTTTATCTTGCCTATACCTAATAAGCCAGAATCAGCACAGGTTGGCATCTTAAAAAATATTGCATAAACGTCATAATCTCTCATTGGAAGGATTAGGCCACAAACAGACCTTATCTGTTGTGAAAACTAAACCGAAGCTTGATGGATGTGTAATAATGCTGGTTGGTTTCTTCACATGTTTTTCACCGTCTCTGGTTCTTCTCTCTCCAGCCTCAGGGCTTCGGCGCCCCCAGCGTTTATCATGCCGTTATCGTCATATTTCTGGAGTTCTTCGCTTGGGGTTTGCTGACAGCACCTACTTTGGGAGTAAGTGGTGGTTGTTTTAAACACAAATAAGCTTGCTTTGAATGAAGAAAAACATCATAATGGAAACGAGATTCGTGTTTAGAAACCCTTTGTATGCCCCTGTTATTATATTGAGTAATCTGATCATGTCAAAAAAGTTTGCGTCATAACCGATGCTGTTTTTGTGTCATGTGACTGCAGGCTCTTCATGAAACATTCCCGAAACACACGTTTCTCATGAATGGGTTGATTCAGGGGGTTAAGGTATCATCTTTAACTTCTTCCTGTAAAAGATCTATTATTGAGTCGAGTTCATAATTCATCAACTGCATGCTTTTGTTCACAGGGCCTGCTGTCGTTTCTAAGCGCTCCTCTGATTGGTGCTCTGTCAGATGTGTGGGGAAGGAAGTCCTTTCTTTTGCTCACTGTGTTCTTCACCTGTGCTCCAATTCCTTTAATGAAGATCAGCCCGTGGTACGTTACCTTTCTCTTTTTTTTTGGACACAAAACTAAATATTTTGTGTATCTATTTGCTAAAAAAATTTACAATAAGTTCTCATTTGTTAACAGTAGTTAATGCATTAGCTAATATGATCTAACAGTGAGCAATATATATTTTTAAGCTTTTATTATTCTTTGTTTGTTAAAATATAACCATTTATTGTTTGTTCATGTTAGTTCACAGTGCATTAACTAATGTAAATGTTAACTTTTGATTTTAATAATGTATTAATAAATGTTGATATTAACATTAGCTCAAAAATAATGCTGTAGAAGTGTTGTTCATTCTTAGTCCATGTTAACTAATGAAACCTCATTGTAAAGTGTTACCATTTATTTTGGTGTGTACATAATAAAATAAAGCGAAATGTATGCATTTAATTTTAATTTAAAGGTGCCTTATGTCAAAAAATCAATTCATACTCCACATATTCCATACCAGATGGGGGCAGTATACCTCCAGAAAGTTGGCCTACTCTAGTCTGTTTTTTAGTTTCAGGTTGTTAATCTTCTAAAACCGTCAAATAGTCCGCTTTGTCCCGCCAAAGCCTATTTTGATCGGTGAGGGATGTAGAATAGAATGACTGCTGCCGCTGCGCTTGACAGGGCGCTTTACCAGCAGAGAGAGGGAGAGAGAGCTCGGCCGCGCGCGCGCACTCTCACATCTACAAACAACACGAGCGCGGTCCTGCTCTCTCTCCCTCGCGCATATTAATCAAATCAATTGACACTATAGTAAGACCGCAGTTTCACGTGGAGCATTTGGAGATTTTTAGAGATTAAAGAGATACAAGCCGTGCGAGTTATTCGTGTGTTGCAGTTTGGCTGGTGGTTATGTATGTTGCCCGCATACCGCCTCCCATGGCCGAAACTGGTATTAGACACCGGCCGGGCCGGGGCTAGTAATTTAGCATGCTAATTCAGGTTTATATCTCGGCAGCACTATAACTTGTCATTTTTCTAATGACATCATTGCACTTATTTCTTCTCATTCTTTTGATACGTGTAGCTCATTTTTTGGATATTTTTACCTCAATTTTTACATATGGCACCTTTAATATAATTTTTTGATTAAATAAAAAAATCAATTAGACATTGAAATAAAAAAAAAAAATTATAAACAAGGTTTAATTTTTCATGTTTAAGTTTACCAGGTTAGAATATCTGAATGTATTTGTCCTGACAACAATTAATTTAGTATGATTTAGCTACTGTGATATTTATTCATACTTTTAATTAGCTTTTATTTTCAATTTCAAATTGTTAGTAGTTTAATTACATGCTTTTGTCATTTTTATTAGTCTTTAAATAATACACAAAATTAGGGATGCATGATATATCGGCCACCTTATCAGTATCGGCCGATATATGTTCATTTTTAATGCTATCGTTATCAGCCTAATAAGACAATTTGCCCAATATATTATAGCAGATAAATAATGTATTATTTCCTTAAGCTGAGACACTTCAGTTCGTCACAATGTTTTTTAATTGCCTGAAATATGATTTGAATCATAATGGACAGGAAAATACAGTTGCGTGCAACATGTGCAGCGCAAGCTTGTCATATAGACTAGATAAAATTATACTGAGAACACTACTTAAAGAGCCCAAATATCTCACCGATATATCAGTCTGTTTTGTATTTTGTAATACATATGCACATCTTAAATCACATGCATAGATAGATTTGAAAGTGTTCTTCTTGTGTTTCAGGTGGTACTTTGCCGTTATCTCTGTATCTGGGGTGTTTGCCGTTACTTTCTCGGTTATATTCGCCTATGTGGCCGACATCACTCAAGAGCATGAGCGCAGTATGGCTTACGGCATGGTGCGTATAACACATCATCATCGTCATCATCTCTCTTTATGCCCCTCTTTTTTTTGCATTAATGTGTCTGTGCTTTTTCTAAAAGGTCTCTGCCACGTTTGCTGCGAGTCTTGTGATCAGCCCGGCCATCGGCGCGTATCTGAGTCAGGTTTATGGAGACAGTCTGGTGGTGGTTCTGGCTTCTGCCATCGCTATGCTGGACATCTGCTTTATCCTGGTGGCCGTGCCCGAGTCACTTCCGGAAAAGATGAGGCCTGCGTCCTGGGGCGCCCCCATCTCGTGGGAACAAGCTGATCCCTTTGCTGTAAGTAGATTTGACCTCTTTGAACTTACTTGGTGCAATAATATTACAATCCACTTTTCACAGTCCAGTCAATTCCCAAACCGGTTCCTATCGAGTAATCCGTTTCACTTGGAATTTATTAAAGATGTTGAATGCACTGCAGATGCAGAACCTTCTGCATGAGCGTGGCTGGAAGCATGTATTGTTTATTTTAAAAAGAGAATGGCACAACACTTGGCTCATATCCTGTGTGGTTTTCAGTAGGGAAGTATTTTTACGCCTATTTGGCCCTCCACAGTTTGAGGTGTTGACATAATGGAGTTTTTAAAGCTGCATCTGTACGCTGCTTACGTACGTCATATAGGGCGGTTTTCACACGTGGTTTGCTCTGAACAGTTCCTGCTAAGCCTTTTACAGTTTCCACCACATTGTTCTTGGTTTTGATTGGTTAAAGTTGTTCCTGTCAATTTTAGAAGAGAAAGGTCTGTTAAACATGTGCTCTTGAAACACATAAATTAATTTAAAATTGAACCATCTCAATGTATCATGGTTGCGATACCTTTACAAATGGGGATGGATCAATATTCAAATTCCACCTGATGCGGATTTTTATAATAATTTTTTATATTACATCAGCGAATAAAGTGATAAAAGGCTGATTTTAAACACTAAAAAAAACTAAAATCAGTCATTTTAAATGCATTATAATAGTATTTTAAAGGATTACTTTTACAGTGTTAAATTGTTTAATTATAATTTATTAATATTAATTTTAAATGGGCTAGATGTAAAAGAGTAATGAGCATGTACAATTAATAATATATATATATATATATATATAAGGCATCTCCTTCTGGGTTTCGGCACCAGTGTAACGCAGTTCAGGTGTTATGGGAAGAAGGAGGCGGGAACCGACGAACAATCAAATACATTTTAATGACAAAATAAAACAAATACAAAAACGAAAGTAAAGACGGCAGTCCCTCATGGTCGACTGCCGCCACACACAATAAAACAAAACATCAAATATAAAATTCAGGCCTGTCCTCTCTCGCTCTACACAGTCGTCGCTCCTCCTTTTATGCTTCCGCTCCTCCGTGACAGATACGAGACCGGTGCGTCGGTCAGGTGTTGTTCATCATTAATCACACCACCGGCCTCGTGCCGTTCTCTCACGTCCCTCGGCCTCGTCCTGCTCGCCACAATCACTCTCACATTCAAGTATTTTTTCAGAATTTGAATTGATGAGCCAAAAATAATAATTGTTCTAATGCAGAGATATTTTTTCTACTCTATTATTTACTGCTGTTGTTGATAAGGAGTGTTTACATTTACATTGTATATTTCTATCCATTTCTTGTCAACCTTACCAGTAGTCATTATTAGGGCCTGAGCACAATAATGACACAAACTGAAATGTGTTCTTTATGATGAGATGAACGTTCCCCTCAAATTTCTCCGAACCATGGCATGCATTTTCGTGAGGTTTCGAGACTGACCTACTTTCCATTGCAACTTGTAACAAAGAATTTCCCATCGGGGCTCAGTAAAGTAATTCTGAGTCTGATTCTGATATTTAAACAGACAGTGTTTCTAATGCTTAAGGTTTTTTCAGTTTAGTTTTTTATCTTTTTTATTAATCTTCTACATCCATGCACCACTTTTATTATGCAATAAGAAGCTACTTTTTTATGTCTTTATCTTAATACATGGTTTTATTTTTAAAAAGGAGCTTTACACACAACCTTATCAAAGCTAGTGATAATGACCTGTATTGTTATACATTTATGTAGTCTTGATTTGGGTGTGTACAGTGGTTTTACATTTAAAAGGGTTGTAAATCTAGTTCAAGTAAATTTTAGCACGCCATAGTCAACTTTAATCAGGTAATTTCACAACAAAAATGTGGCTAGTAAAAATGCTGTGTGGCTAATAACTTTGGAAAACCACTAGCCACATTGGCTAATGAGCAAAACCCTGTGTATGTATGTATATATATATTAGGGGTTGAACGACTTCAGATTTTTTGAAGTCGACTGTTATGACATCAAAGTCGAGTCGACGTCGATTAGTCGATGACGTCATTCATAAAAACACAAGAGATGGGACTGCTTTGCAACATGCCACAATTTGCAATTAATTAACAGAAAATTATACAGATGCTGACAGACAGCTCATAATGGGGCCGTTTACACCTGGTCACTTCATGCGTTTTTACTGATCTGATTTATCAAAACGATTCCATACACCTGGTTACATAAATATGTTTTCGCAAAACGGATATAAATCCGATCTTCAAACAACGCGCTATGCAGATTTAACGGAGTTCACGTCACCGAAAGCAACAGTAATGAGCTGCATTTTATTGATCATCAGCTAATTTCAAAATCAAAGACCACAATAAGAGAGACAGCACTGGTAAGATCATTTTGTTTCTTTACTTTTAACGAAGATGATTGTGTGTTAAGCGTCTGCGACTTACTTTCACTTTAATTTGCGATAGGTTGCACGTTGGCTTGATGAATAGATGCTCGAGCTGCTCATCTGTGGCGATGCGTGCTGCCATAGCTTCATCACTATAATATGCTCTCACACGTTTATTTTTAGCATTGTTGGGAGAAGTCCAATTTACATATGTGGTTTCAACAACCAGATGCATTTACACTTGTCCAGTTTCGTCTGTTAAGCGGCCCAGATCTCCTCCTGAAGTGGTTTGAGCGATCGGATTTAAATCCGCCTGGAACGCGTTTCGGAGGGCATTTACACCTGGGGCCTCATGTATCAATCTTGCGTACGCACAAAAACTTTGCGTACGCCAGCTTTCACGCTCACGGTCGGATGTAATAACAGTGAAATTAACGTGAGAATGTGCGTTCCTCCACGCCAATTTCATGTCTGGCGTACGTACATTTCTCATAGTTTTTGTTCGTTGGCGCCTCTTACAGGCAATGAAGTTAAGTTGCAAACATTACACAACGAATTGTTCTACAAGTCTATTGCACTACCACCTGTGGGATGCATTGCTATTAATTTGGAATTTATAAAATAATTTACATATATTGTCACACGAGCCTTATGGGAATATTCTATCAATTATGCAATTAAGTAAGAACATATAAAAGCATATGATATTCCCATATGATGCAGTTGACCAGCCAAACATTAAAACGCAATTTGCAGCGATAGCCGGTTTTACTAATGTAATCGGAGCGATCGACTGCACACGCATTGCTATAAAGGCGCCATCTGAAGAAGAATTTGCATATGTGAATCGGAAACATTTCCATTCAATAAATGTGCAGATAATATTGGTTACCTTCGTGGCAGTCCTGTAGTAAATCCGAGTCTCCCACAGCAGCGGATACTACTCCAGAGAGTAAAGTGTCACCCATAATTGAGGCAATTCTCTGACCCCTTTACCACTGCTTGTTCTGCCCACACTTTGTCGGTGCGCAGCAGTTCTCCATTTAACGTCCACCTTTATATCAGACCATTTTTTTTAAGGTCATTTACAGTGCGAATTTCAGATCCCACCGCATTGACGGCATCAGCCAAACTCTCTCACTCATATTTTTTCCTTTTGTTATTAATTCCGGAGGACAAAGTTCCAAATATTTTTTTTCTCTCGTTTCTACCTCCGATAGTAGCACCTCCGATTCACTCTCTGTAAAGTTTCGCTTCTTGCCGCTTGCTTTAGCCATTTTCTTACTCCTTTCTTTTGCCAAAGTGGACTCATTACCATATTTAAATGTATTTAATTAAGGGAGGAGACTGGCTGGGGTGTTGTGCTCGTGCATGTGCGCTCATTTTTACGTTAATTGGGATGTACAAAGAGAATATGCGTGGGATCCTTCGTACGCAGAGATTCATACATCTGTTTTTTTTTGTGCGTACGCACATTTACAGCTTTGTCCGTACGCAATGTTTTAGTATGAATTCAACGCAAGTCTTTGTACATGAGGCACCTGGTCTTTTCACGATCGGATAGCTATCAGATCACAGAAACACATGAAGTGGCCAGGTGTAAACAGCCCACTGTTTACATCATCATTTAGGATGAAAAAAGAAAAAAAGAAAAGGAAAAAAAGCTATAAATTCACATCAGCGCCTTAGTGATGCGCAGATCCAAGTAATACAAAATAATATTCCAATTAATTGCGGGTGAATTAGAGGCAGGCTACATCATTAATTTGTTTAAATAAATAAATGAAAAAAAATAATGTTTTAATAAAGATACTGAACTTTCATTTCCCGGTAAAACAGTGAGCGTGCGTCATGCTTTTACTTTCGTTTTCAACAATATCTAGTGTTAGGTTAGTAAAGTATTTACACACACTTGATGTACCAATGCTGCTTTCTTGCTGCAATGACCCTCTGGGCTCTTCATCTGTTGTCGTCTGCAACATGTTAGTATCAAAATTAGCGCAATCATAGTGTCACATGATCAACGCGACTAGTCGACGTCAAGCTTAAAGCGTCGTGGCATTGCATTAAGGTCGACTAGTCGACTAATCGACTAGTCGGTTCAACCCTTAATATATATATATATTTATTTATTTTTTTTATTTTTTTTTATGTAAATTGTTTAAAAGTGTTACATTGACACAGTTTGGTTATAAACAGGAATCTGTTTCTCTCTCCAGTCTCTGAGGAAGGTTGGTCAAGACTCGACGGTTCTGCTCATCTGTATAACAGTGTTCCTGTCGTATCTGCCTGAAGCTGGACAATACTCTAGCTTCTTCCTGTATCTGCAACAGGTTCGTCAACAGACAGATTTGGTTTATCTCTGTGGTTAATCGGTAACTCGGTTTTTAATTGTGTTAAGTGGGTCACTTCTAGTTTTTTTTAAATCCTGATAACAAACAGGACTGTAAAGTTTTATTGTTTTACCCTCTTATCCAGATAATGGGATTTTCCCCTAAAACTGTTGCAGCGTTCATCGCTGTTCTAGGATTGCTGTCTATTGTGGCACAGGTCAGTAGCATACATGCTAATAAAGGATTTTTACTTCATTATTTTATAATAGGGATGATGTTGAATGTGACTTTTTTTTTTACCTACAGACTGTAGTGTTAAGTTTACTCATGCGTTCCATCGGGAACAAGAACACAATTTTGCTGGGCCTGGGATTTCAGATTCTGCAACTCGCCTGGTATGGGTTCGGATCTGAGCCATGGTAAGACCAAAAGTCTCAGTGTTAAATAAGTTATGAAAAAAAAAAAATTCTAGTGAATAATGGCATAAATTATGGCCTTTTTCTTTTTTAGTTGAACTGTTGCTTTAAGAATAATGTAAACAGTGAATGAGTTTTTACTAATGAAATGGTTCTTAACTTCCAGGATGATGTGGGCGGCCGGAGCAGTTGCCGCCATGTCTAGTATCACTTTCCCTGCTGTTAGCGCCCTGATTTCCCGCACAGCTGATCCGGATCAACAAGGTAGGTTTTCTTAAAGTGAAGTTACATATTCTTTGAGGCCGACTGCTAAAGCTCATGTTTCTGTAGGCGTGGGTCAGGGTATGGTTACGGGAATCCGTGGGCTGTGTAACGGTTTGGGTCCGGCCCTCTACGGTTTCATCTTCTACATCTTTCATGTTGAGTTGGACCAAGTTCCAGAGAAAGACCCGGGTAAACCGCATCACCATGATCCACACCAACAGGTAAGTTACCGCACATCTTTGCATTTAACTGAACTATGTTGAATGATGTTTATGTTGTTTTTAGGTTTGTTTTAATAGTTACATGTTTTTAAAAAAATAAATAGTTGCTAAAGTTAAAATGCTGAAGTCCAATGCAGGTAAACAACACTCAAGTATAAAATACTTGCAAACAATGTTTCATAGCATTGCATTAATTTTTTGGAAAAAAAGTTGGAATCCTGAATGAATTTGCAATTACAAACAAAACCTAGCCTCCACAGATCAAACTACACAAATCAATTTGTTTTAAATCATTCTTAAATCATTTGCAAGAATTCAAGCAGGACGTGTTTGTTGTTAATTGTTCGTAGAATCATTCATAAGAATTTAAGCATAACCAATTTGTGTATTTTGTTTGTAAATAAAATATAATTTGTGTAATTTTTGTTATTCTCTGAAAAAGTTATATACCTAAAAAAATTGTTGAATACCTTAAGAAGTTATTTGGTACTAATTTGTGTAAATTGCTTGTAAAACCATTCTTTAGAGGTCAAGCATTTAAGGCGAGACACGGCAGGCAAAAACATCGTTTTTTTTTTCACTGGTCAATTTTGGGATATTTGTATTCAATAACATGTCTTCTTTCAGACTTGTGGTGAAAAAAAGTCTGAAATACACATTTAGGTCTTTATTTTACTACACTTTGTCTGTTTTCGTCTGTAGATTTCTCATAAATTCATCAAAACTTGTCGTTATAAATCATCCCTCTGCTCAGCGATCGCGATCTGCACCCTGTCATCACACACACCGTTAGAAAGCTCTCTCTCTCCTGAACAAGACTGCCGGATCCAAATATGGTCATTTCCTTTTTATCAGCAACCAATCGCGAAAGTAAAAGGGGGGATTTTACTCTAAATGCGCAATCTCATTGGCTGATGCTAAATCTTTAAAGCACGTTTTCTCAAAATGTCTTTTCTCTCATACTCCAAGTCCGAAATCTCCAGTTCAGTAGCACCTATATACACCAAACTTTCCAGTCTTGTACCTAGTTATATTATGAAGACATTTACAGAGGGATTTGTAAATATATTATTCCTAGCCTGATTTATATAACATTTTATTCCCAAAAACATGGCGAAAATCATTTTTTTAAGGCTATTGGCAGTATATTCTGATTTACAGGATAACAAAAGTAGATATCCATAAATCCCTCTAATTTTTTCCCCATCTAATATGTGAACAATGAAAAAATAATTTTGAACCTGGCTTTGTCCAATACTCAGATTTCGTTTTTTAAAATATATGCAAAATAGCGCATATTTAATGAGACAATGCCTCATTTGCATATTTAAACATTAAATTACAGAAAACTTGTAATACATTTTTTTCTCATCTTAATGTAGGTAATCAATTGGCAAAGTTTCATGGTGATATCTGATAGTTAAAAAAATTACCCTATTCACCTGTAGTGTCTCGCCTTAAATGTAAAAAAAATTTAACTAGTTGCAAGAATTCAAGTAGAACAAATTTGTGTAAATTGTTCCTAAAACTATTCTTAATTCAAGAATACATTTAAATAATTTGTAAATCTATTTGCAAGAAGAATGAGTTTGTTAAAATGTTAGTTAGAATTTGAGTAGAACCAAAGTGTAAAATTTGCAGAATTGTCATTATTCTTTGAAAATATTTGGATACTTGAAGGAATTGTGCAATACCAGTTTTTGTAAAATTTTCATTCTCTGAAACAAGTTAAATACCTGAATAATTGTTGAACCTGAAGGAATTATTCAGTACCAATTTGTGCAAATTGCTCGTAAAACCATTTCTTAAAAAGTCAAGCAAAATAATTGTAAATAATTTGTAAAACTTAAAGCAGAATGAGTTTGTTGTTAATTGTTCGTAAAACCATTCGTTAGAATTTGAGTAGAACCAAATTATTTGTAAAATTTGCAGAATTGTCATTATTCTTTGAAAATATTTGGATACTTGAAGGAATTGTGCAGTATCTATTTGTGTAAATCGCTCATTAAACTATTAAGAAGTCAAGAAGAATAAATAGTTCGGAAAACTCTTTGCAAGGATTCAAGCAGAGCTAATTTATGTAAATTGTTCATAAAACAATTTTTAAGTCCAGTGAAAAACATTTAAATAGTTTGTAAAACAATTTGCAGAAAACAAGCAGAATGAGTTTGTTGTTAACTGTTCGTAGAATCTTTCATAAGAATGTGAGCAGAAACAATTTGTGTAAATTGTAAAACTGCACATTTTTCATCATTCTCTAAAAAAATGTGGATACTTGAAGGAATTGTGAATGACCAATTTGTATAAACTGTTCTTAGGAAGTAAATAATTTGTAAAACTATTTGCAAGGATTTAAGCCAAACGAATCTCTGTAAATCGTCAGTAAAATTGCAAAATATTTGTTAGCCAAGCAATTAAAAACTCATTCCTGCCTCCACGTGTGAAAATGAGTGAATCGTCACAGTATATTATAGAGTTCATAGAGATGCATTTTAAAAAGTAATTGCGCGTATTCAAGTTACGAACATTTTTGGTGTAAATAGGCCTTCACCATAGACTGTTTTGGGAAGAGGTCTTGCCGTTGTGTTAACAGTGTTCCCGCCTCATGTGTTCCCCTCACAGAGTGCAATAATCCCAGGACCGCCATTCCTCTTCGGCGCATGTTCTGTGCTGCTGGCGCTCCTGGTGGCTCTTTTTATTCCCGAACACCCCCATATGGGCACTCGTGCGGGCAGCTGGAAGAAGCCCACATCACCCCACGGGCACTCGCACAGTCCCCACCCACCCGGAGAGGCCAAAGAGCCCCTCCTACAGGACACTAACGTGTGATTGGGTGTTTCCATGTGGCTGTATTGGCCACGCCCCCTAACCATTGAGAAACGAACTGCGCATGGAGGCTGTTGTCATTTATTGAAATGTTAAGCTATATCGAAGGCATGCACAGTCTTGCACCTAGAGCTCTACCTTCCTGCAGAGTTTTGAACTTGCTAATTAAGCATGAAAATTACAGACAGGTGTGTGAACTCTGCAAGAAGGAAAGTCTCTGATTAAGACTAGGCGTCCCTATTGTATCATGAATAGAGCACCACTTTTTAAAAGAAATGTATATAGAAGAACATATATTTAACGATGGTTCTGTCCAAAGGCACTATTGCAATGGCTTGTATTTATTCTTTTTATTATGTTTTTTTGCCTTTTTCTTTTCTTTTTAGGTTGCTCTTTTTTTGATTATATAGTTCTTCATTTACCATAGCTCACTCAGGGACATTAACCCGGTCAGGAATGTTTCCGGACACAAGGTGTTCTCCTTTATCAGAAGGGCCTAGCGAGAACATACTTAAATACATACAAACAACAGACGTCATTCATGAAACGCAAGCAGAACGAATTTGTGCAAATCGCTTGTAAAACTATTCGCAAGAATTCACATAGAACATACGTATGTAACTCGTTTGTAAAAATATTCGTACAATTTTGAAATGAAAAAAAAAAAAAATGGTGTAAAACGTTTTCTAAAACTAGTTGCAAGAATTTGCGTAGAACACATTTTTCCAAATCATTCGTAAAACTACTCGTAAGAATTTCATCCAAATGAGTTTGTGTAATCGTTCCTAAAACTACTTGCAAGATTTTGAGTGGAACAGATTGGTGTAAACCATTCATAAAACTAATTACAAAATTTGAGTAAATCAGTCATAAAACCATTTGTAAAAATTCATGCCGGAAGAATTTCTGTTTGTAAAAACATTCATACGAATTCAAGTTGAATGATTTATGTAAATTGTTTGCAAAACTCTTGAGTTTGAAATTGTTCATATAAGAATTTAAGCAGAGCGAATTTCTGTAAATCACTCGTAAAACTTTCGTTGGGATTCATGAAATTCGCTTGTCGTTCTTGAGGCCCAGTGAACTTTTTTTAGGGAGCATTATTGTACGGATTTCCACGTGAATGGCCTTAACGGAGTTCAGTTTCAGACTTTGACAAACAAACATTGCATTGGAATGATTGTGGTACAGCTTTAAAGTTTCTTTTTGTTGTTGTTTGTTTAAGCTGATGCCTGATTTCTTTATACCACTTAGAATCAATGGTGCCTTCCCGAGCTTAAATTGGGTTGTTGACGGAAACTGGTGAATTTAAGTGATGCGTGTAACTTCCGATTGGGAGCTCTGATCAGCCTCAGCCATTCTTATACAACTGAAGTTGAGTTTTGTAAAACAGCGGTAGAGCTGACTCTAAACCAGTAGTGAAACTAAAATACATGGCGCGTCATTTGTCTAGATTCGCTTTGGCCTTGTGTAGAAACATTCTTTTACGAAAAATATGTACGTTTACGCAAAACACTTCCTAAATGCCAACTGACAAAGTAACATTTGAGAAAAAGGTGAAATTTGCCAGTGGCCTTTCTATATTTTTTGGTTTTCATAGAGACAGATGAATGGCTTGTTTTAAGATAAATTTGACCAAATTTATATTTTATTGACATAAGACAGATGAGTTCATCTGTAATATTAGTTGTGTGCTTTGGATATTTATGAGATGATTTCCTGTAATATATTCTCTTCGTCTCAGAATACGGTGTGCTTTTTTTAATTTTTTTTATGTTCTGTGGTTTTGTTGTTCTTCATTATAAATTTTAACATGGTGTATCGTTTTTTTGACTGACCAATGTAAATATGTCAAAGTATCTAAACATGCATTTCAATAAAAGTTGAATATTTTTGCTGTATGTGCGATTGTTGTCTGTTTTTATAGTTCACTTCCATAGTAAAAAGACAAACAATTTTTCAAACTGCATATTAGAATTTATTCACTTGTCCTAAAATTTCGCTACTGATAAACAAGCAGCCAAACTGCAATCCATGATAAACAGATTACAAACTTCACTATATTAAACCATAAATACAGTAATATAAATGTACACACAATAATATATATATATATATACAGCTTTACACAGCAAACCATACTCAGTTTGTCATCAACCAATCAAGTACTTTAAATCTTTATACCTTCAATAAAAAAGCCAATTGAATGAATAGCACTATTTGAGAATACAAAACGGCAGCTCTCTGACTGTTTGGCAAAAGGTGAGTTCATTTTTAAAGAGACCGTTCTTGTATGGCACAAACAAGTTTAAGACACTGAAAAGAGTTTTTTAGGCACCATAGACTTAAAGGACCAAAAACAGCACCATTATAGTTTGACAAATTGGTCCCATGTTTAGGGTTATCATTCAAGGAATCTCTATGTAAACAGATTGAGAAATGGGTTTAAAAATAAATCTGTTTTAATAAATTATTGAAAATATTTTAAACAAACAAGACCATCATCTGCATGGATACTTTGCAATGCCTTAGCATCTTAGTAGTGTTGTTCACACAAACTGTAGTGCTGAATAGAGGTCCATATAAACGTGCTGTTCGTCATCCAGGGAAATACGCAGAAGCTGCGGCCGGTGCCGCTTTTGCTCCAGCCGTGTTCAAAGGCTTAGGGACTTCTGCAGGTAGAAGGCATTTATATTAAATATAAAATGTATTAAATCTCCTTAAAAGTATAGCAATTGGGAATAACTGGATAAAATATTGTTGTCACTTGCCTCTATTTAGATGCATGCTGGGTAGGAGACCGCGGAGAGGAATGCTGTCGTCTCGTCTCTCAAAGTACTTGGAGTCCAGACCTACAGGTTCTCCGCTGTTCAGATCAGAGATACAGCTCAGACACAAGGCTATATTAGAGATCAGGATGTAAATGAATTTAAGAGGAACTCACTTCTCTTTATTGGAAGGCTGGGCGAGTGTAGAGGGACTCACTTCTGCTGATGAAGGTTTGCCACTCATAGGGTTAAACTGGACCTAAAATTTAGTTTAGGACATTATTTATTTGAAAAAAGAATTCAACATGGTTTTCTCAGACATTTATAGGTACTGCCACTGAAAAAAATAATACAATATGTATAAAAATGTAATAATATTGTTTTGTACTATTTTGTAATATTGTTGATTATTTCATTTTATTTCTTTTTACCAATTATACATTTTATTATAAAAATACTTGTATTATGTATTTTATGCTATTTAAAAAATAACATTTATATTAACAATATATATATTAATTTTTTATTTATTTTTTAAATAAATTTTATAATATTGTTTAAAAAAATATATAAAAATGTATGTATGATAAAAATGTATGATAAAATATGTAATTGGTGAAAATAAACGTTATAAAAATTTGGAACGCTAAAATATTTGCTCAATTATGCATCAAGAAGATTTTTCTTTCATTTGGGAAGCTACATGAATTAAACATCGTACTCTTTGTTCAAATGGCAGTTTTCCATCTGCTGTTGCTAACATTATTGTAGCAACCCATGCAGATAAAACATTTGACTACAACAAACAGATGCAAAAATAAATAAATAATATATTGGATATAAGTGTGAACAGAGACTACAATAAAGACAAGCAAACCACAGAAAAACAGGAGATGCATGAAGGAAAAGATGGTATGAGAGAAAAGAGGAGACGAGGCCTGCCTTTGGTCCAGACGTCTGATTGTGCAGTGTCAGGACAGAGCGAGTTCCTGAGCTCACACAGGAAAGAGGAAGAGGATATTTGGAGTTTATCGTAGAGGTGATGGGGAAACCCTGTCCCAAAGACGAGGGGAAACCTTTGCTATCAAGCTAGAGAAGAGAAGAACGGCTACATCAAGTCCAATCTGACATGCAAACGATCAAACTGATGGTTACTGTATGATATCTAGATACATCAAACAGAAATAAAACCTGTTTGGTGGAATATATGCTACATCTTCAGTGATGTGTGATTACCATATTGTGAGAGACACTTCCTGATCTCAGCCCTGCGGCGGGCGTCTCGAACATTCCCAAAGTTTCCTGCTTCCGAGAGAGCTGGTTCTCATTTAGCTGCTTGTTCAGCCAAGTTATAACTACATGAATGCACACGGATACGAAGAGCAGAAAAATACAAAGAAAATTATATAGTATAGTATATAGTATAATAAATTATATTTGTTTTTTGTTTTGTTTTTTGAACTAACCATTCTCATTGGTTTTTAACACTTCCCTGCTCTCGTCCAGTTTCTGAATTGTAGCTTCCAATTGCTCCTTTAATCTTGCCGCCTAAAAACAACAAAGACTGTTGGTAAAAAGAACTGTTCTGGAACGTGTGTTGGCAGCACATGTGGGGTCGATGCGGTACCTCGTCCTCTTTCTGCCGGAGCCGTTGTTGGGCGTCCTGCAGTTCTCGCTGCTCCCGTTGCAGTTTCTCCGTAGTTTCCTGCAGGATCTTTTCTTGAGACACGGTCACTGTGTTCTTCACCTTGATCTTCCCCACTAGAGCCTTCAGATCCCCCTGGAGCTTCTTGATGATGCCGTTCGCCTGCAGTGGGAATTCAGGATTAATCCGACTGTATACAGGGTTTCTGCAGGTTTGATGAAGGTACATTTGAGACCTTTTTAAGACCAAGTAAAGAAAATGTAAGTAATAAATTGAATGGAACACAATACATCAACATGTTCTCTAAATGAGAAACACAAGTTGTATTTTAGCAACACTTTAGGGTTTAAAAATTCAACTTCTAAGAGATCTTCATTACTTTTTAATTCATTTTTACAAAAAAGTAGCTTGAATAGCTCCGAATATGGCACTATCTTTTACTGAATCTCCTGATCGCATTGCAAAAAAGATGTTCTTCCTCAGTATTTCTGTCTTGTTTTAAGTAAAGATTCTTCAATCAAGATGCATTTACTAGAGATACAAAATGACAAAACATGAAGTCTTGTTTTCTGTGAAATTGATCAAAATGAAGTGAGAACAAATAACTGGAAATGGGCTCAGAAAGATTCAGTTTTGATAACTCATTGACAGATATTTGTTCTTGTTTTAAACAAACTCACTTTATTTTGTCCAGTTTTTCAAGACTTTATTTTACATTGCATCTTAAGTAAGTGTATCTTGATTTAAAGTTGTTTAAATATTTGCATTTGAAAATGGGCCAAAAACACTAGCAAGATATTCTCTCTTTTTTTTTTTTGCAATGCATGCAACATTTCATGCCATGACTTTATGAATTGAAGACTTTCAGCTCTGATTTAAGACCTTTTTAAGGTAGAAATTTTGTGTAAGACTTTTTTTTATAGCACCCGCAGAAACCCTGGTATGAGTAATTCAGTTAAATTCAGACGCAAACCTTGATGAGCTCCTCCGACAGGGATTTCACAGTGGTCTCCAGCTTGCCGATCTGAAGTTGCATGCTTTCTGCACTTCCTTCAACAGAGTTCTAGCAAAAAATCAATATAAAAATGAATGAATACAAGGATCCATCCATGTCAGACTTCATCTCAGCAGAAATGTGCTGACCTTCTGCTGCTGTGTGGCTTCCAGCACCTCTCTGGTCCTCATCACGAGCTGGTCTTTATCTTTAATCTCCTGCTCTACGACAGCCACTCGCGTCTGCAGCTGGTTGACCAGACGCTCTCTCTCGTGGCATTCGGTGTCGAGGCTGCTGTTCTCCCTCCTCAGCGAGAGAACCTGCTGCTTTGACCTCTGACACTCCTGGACAAACAACACATAGTTAAACCATCAGATTTTCTTGTGATTGTCAGACCATATCCTTCTAGATAAATATCGCACCTCTTCCAGGCTGGCCAGTTTGGCTTTGAGGTCTCGAATGCTGGAGTCGCTCTTGTATTTCTTGTCGGTGAGCTCCCTGTTGGCCGTTTCCAGCTCAGAGACTTTGGTTTGGAGCTGCTGGGTGCTTCTGTGATGAGACGACTCAAGTTCCTGTCGCAGCTGTTCGTTCTGCTGCTGCAGACGCGCTTGTGTCTAATAACACAATTAAAAAATAACATCAGTCTCTGCTCTGAAGAGATCAAATTTGAAATAAACATATTAGTTTTTAGCTTTCTGATGGAAATGTTTTCCCCCATATCAAGAAAATCTCCAGTGCATTGAGCAGTGAAATGCCCATGTCAGATCACCTCCAGAGCATTTTCACGCTCAGCTGCGAGATCCTGCATGTGTCTGCTGGACAGAGACGTCGTTTGGGACGTCCATTCAGACCGGAGTTTGTCCAACTCTCGACTTTTCTCTGACAGGGTCTGGAGGAGGAATAATAATAAAGAAAAATCATAATTACGTAATAAATAATTAAATGAATCAATATAATTAATATAGAATCAATATAATTAATATAAAATCAAAATGGTTAATACATTATAATAATATAATTAATACTAATACTATATATACACATGTATATATAGCAGCTATACAGAAAATCATATTGATGATCTTCATGCCTTTAGCAGATTGGGCGATAATATTGTTACATTTTGCTTCAAAAAAAAAATTAAGCATTTGAGATTTGTTATATGTACTGTTTTACGTGAATACTGTATATATGCAGGTAAAGTAGGATACACTATACATCCAAATTTTAATATATTGCTGGGCAATAATATAGTTCACTTTTTGTGATGAAATATTACAATCAAGCTGGGCAATACTATAGTTTATATTTTTGCCCTTTTCATCAAAAAAACTTACTGGGCGATAACAGTTTATATGTTTTTTGACAAAAAAGGCGATAATATAGTTTACATTTTTTGACGAAATATAACAATCTAGCTGGGCAATAATATAGTTTATATTTTTGCCCTTTTCAAGCTTGGCAATAATACAGTTTACGTTTTTTTGACAAAATAAGTTTATATAGTTTATGTTTTTTGATGAAATATAACAATCAAGCTGGGTGATAATATAGTTGTTTTTTTTGACGATATAGGCAAAAAATAGGCTACGTTTTTTGATGGAAAAGATACATGATATTGTACGTTTTTTTGACTCAATATAACAAATCAAGCTGGGCGATAATATATCTTATGCTTTGTGACAAAATAGGTGATGATATAGTTTACATGTTTTACAAAATAGGCGATAATATAGTTTGTTTTCTTGACAAAAAATAACAATCAAGCTGGGCGACAATACAGCTTATGTTTTTTGATGAAATATTACAATCAAACTGGGCGATAACGGTTTACATTTTTTTTGCCAATATAACAATCAAGCAGTTGAGATTTTATATAGTACACACCGCTTAACGTGAGTGTACTGTATCCGGGTAAGGTTGGATATACTTATAGTAGTTGTACAACTCATTTTTAAAAATGAATATATTATTAATATTAATTTATTTGGTGATACTAACAAGTATCAAGCCTGTGAGGTTTTGCTCAATTTATAACAATTTGGTGGTTATATTATAAATAATACATATATTAATTAACTTTAGAGAAATCATCTTGAATTTGACTGACTTGCTGTGCATAATTTAGCTGTCTTGTCAGATCTTCCTCAGTCTTTCTCAACTTCTGTTCCAACTGCTGCTTTTCCTCCTGAAAACAGATATATTAAAGATGCATTCATCCAAGCGAGCAGGATAAAGACATAGTCAAAGTCCATGATGATGAGTTGTACCTTTACAGTAGACAGACATGTGGCCAGATACTTCTTAATATCCGTATCAGATCCCGGGAGCAGTTTCAGAGAGAGATGTGTGAGGTGTTTAAAAGCGTTTGTCTCCACAATATTAAGGTTTGAAGGACCGTGGTCGAACGCTGATGAAGCTGACGTGAGCTGCAACAGGAACCTGAAAAGAAACAGTTCTTACAACCAATACACATTAAGAAAAGGTTTATGAGAGATGATATTCAGATAATCTCTCACCGTGGGTTTTCTCTGTCCTGTTCAGAGATGCACTGCTCAAGCAAGTCTATGAATTTCTGTGGGAATGATGTGAAATCTATTAAAAGCCCTTGTTGTACTTTTAAGCTGTGAAGGAAAGCAAATAATGATTATTACACTGAAAATCTCACATTGAGTCAGATATTACTGTGCTGACAATAAATATGGATCATTATTTTATAAAAAGATCAGATCAGATCACTATACCTCTGAAAATCTTCCTCTGATATCACAAGATTGTATAAAAAGTAAAGATCAGTATCATCCGTCAGCCGTACAATCAAATCCTGTTGATAAAAAAAACAGAAAGACATAAGACCAAATGCTTTACATTCATAAATAATGATGTCCAAATGCTAATTTCTTACCTTTCTATGGACAGGATTTGATAATAGCTGCAGTTCAATACTAATGCGAATGACTGAACGTCTGTAATGTAAAACAGCATAATATATAAACACATTTAGACCATTAATAGTCTCCAAAAAACATTTACTGTAACATACATGACAGTTAAAGATAAATAAACCCAAACACTCATTTAGGTCTTATTATGTTCAAATATAGCTACACATACACAATCACTATTAAAGTTACCTCTCATCTGTCTCTCTATTCTTCACCAGCACCTGTAATCTCTTGTTAAAAAGTAGTTCCGTCATTTTGAGTTCATGTAATCATACAAAAAGCGGTAATAATCATAAAAAAATAGCAGTTTTTTCGTGTTTTTAAGTTGTTGAACAAGTCATTTGTTTTTTCGCGCTTCGCTCCCGCGTTTGTCCGTTTCTCACCGGATATGCTGAGCGCCTCAACCTAATCACGCGTATTATCGAATTTCAGCATATTTATTTTTTAACAATCGTAAAAGACAAATATATACAATTGAAGTTGTGTTTGATCTATATTTGTGGGTGTTTAAGGCTGATAAAATTAAAAATCTTTTCTGTTGGACTTCATCAGCGCGTGTTGTGATTGGACGAGAAGCAGGCGTCAAACGTCAACGCCGAGTGGGCGGGGCGTAGAGGAGTTTTGAACATGGCGGTGAGTAGCGCGAACGTTTCCACACCGTTCACTATATAAACGCTTGTATGGTCGCACGGGTTTTTTAAATAAACACGTAAGCACATAAATGTCTTGTGAACTTTGAAATTTCGAACTGTAGTAATTAGAGCCTGCTGGTTATTGTACATTTGATGTGTTGTGTATTATTGAGGAGCTAAGCTACATAATAAGACACTGGGTCTGATATATATTACGAACAGGCCTGTTATATAATATGTGGTTTTGATTTTCAGGATAAAGATAAGAAAAAGAAGGAGAGTATTTTTGATTTGTCGAAATACATCGACAAACATATAAGAGTTAAGTTCCAAGGAGGTCGTGAAGGTGAGACAGTTGCTTCATAAGACAAAATGGGGGTTTAAATAATTCATAGATTATGCTTAACTCAATTTAATTTAATTTAACATGAATTGTTTCCTATTTTCAGCAAGTGGTGTCTTAAAAGGCTTCGACCCGCTGTTGAATCTTGTGTTGGATGGCACCATTGAATACATGCGAGGTAAAAGCTCTTCATTTATTTCGTCCTCTTTTTCATGGGTTTTCAAACTGGGATCTGTGTAAAAATAAATAATAAAAAATCAGATTAACATAAGTAAAAAAACTATTTTAAAAAATCACTTAAATAAATAATGTAACATAATAGAAGCTAAATATTTTCCCTATAATGTTTTACACACTATTTTTCATAGTATAAATTGGGTCATAATGCAGTAGTTAAAGCTGCAGACAGATAATTGGGGTTAAAAATTATCCAATATAAATTTGAGCAAGTACATAACCAGCCAGTGGTCAACTATCTGATTGCCGTAGCTCGATTCAAAACGGTAAGCTTGTAATGATGTTTTTAATTCCAGTGGTACTGGTGGATTTCCGTGGGAAATTCGAGCATGTCTTTGCATGATTACGTCACATCTGTACACATAAAGAAGGAGTCTCGGCTAGTAGGCTATTTTGAGTGTGAGCATGTTGGAGGTGGAGATTTATAGCCTTTTCTCACAGCACTTGATATAATTAAACTTAGCAATTTGATGGCGGATCCAGAAAGGTTCAAACGACAATCAGTAGTGACAACTGGAGATTCACCCGTTGTAAAATCCAAAAGACTTCGTTCGGACTACGGAGTGGCTACAGAAAAAAAGAGACTGCAACCGAGCCCATGCGAAAACAAGGATAAATATCGGAAGGGCTCTTGAAAGTGAAGGGGTTCAAAACGGATGCAGAGGCGGGGTTTTTTTTTTTCTGCATCGGAATATTGAATAATGCAATAAATATGCATCTGATTACAGATACGTGTGTTTGTATTTCAAAGAGTACCAGTTCTAAGAAACATTAATTTGTTGATAATACAATACAAATTAGACTGCACAAAAATGGAAACTACAGGTAGCCCTAATACACATTAAATATAGTCACGCTGCACGCATTGCTGATGTTGTTAACATTAACAATTTGAGAACAAAGTATAATTTGCACAGTTTGACGTGATATGACAAGCGATCGTTAGATTTAATCGGCGCGATTTACTGCAATGCTTTTTTCCCCTTAGTTGGTCAGAACAAAAGTGGATGTTTGTTGCTTGTTCAGATCACATTTTTTAGGTGAAAATTCTTATGTTGGTCATACTTTCAAAAAGTATAATCTGTAATTCTGAATGACAGTATCCACACCGGCGCGGTGACTGACAGCCGCAGATTCTCCTCAAAACATTGGATTCATTTGCGCTGTGCCGTGCCGAGGCACAACCCACGTAAAGTTTATAATTCAGCGAATAACTGCAGTTTCAGATTTCAAACAGAGATGGCGACAAAGAGGAAAAACTACGGACTGCAGCTTTAACATTTGAAGTGGATAAAAAAAGTTAATCAAAGTTCGTAAATGACAAATGTCAACTACTGTACATGAAAATATATAGTTGTATTCTGAAGCTTAAAATACAGCTATATATTTTCAAGGCACATATTTACGCATTTATTTATAGTGGTCTGCTGCAGAAACCAGCAAATTTATGCGCAGACAATATAAAAAACCAAGAAGACGATTCGAAAAAAGATTTGCAGAGTTTTTAAACAGTTATACAAGCCCTTGTGTTTTGCTTGTACATAGAGCTGTTACTGTATTACTTGTGAGCTCTGACACATCACTGTCCTTTACTGACTACCTTTCACAACTGTCTTGATAATGGCAGGTATGCAAAATCTTTTAAATGACTCCAATGAGAGCCGAATTGTGACTAATGTTGCTCTAGACTAGAGTGACGTAAAAGTCACATGAATTCCGATATGAATGTTCAGACTGAGGTCGCATTGCAAAACATCTGACCTGTTTAGTGTCCCAAATCAGAATTGAAAAGATCACGAGTAAAACAGATCTGTCACGTATGAGCAAAAAAAAAATCGGAGTTGGGCCATATTTGAATGTAGCCTAAAAGATTGAAAACCCTTTCTTTACCTGAGCATTATATTCTCTTTTTTTTAAAAAGATTTTTATTCAGGATCATTGTTTATTATTCCTAATCACATCCTGATGATTCTGAACAGATCCGGATGATCAGTACAAGCTGACCGAAGACACCAGACAGCTCGGTCTGGTGGTTTGTCGAGGGACGTCCGTTGTGCTTATCTGTCCACAGGACGGGATGGAGGCCATTCCAAACCCTTTCATTCAACAGCAGGATGGATAATATTCAGCCTTTTTTTTTTCTTGCATTTTGTAGATGTCTGGTAAAAAAAAGGATAGTTTTTGTTAGGTCTGAAATCACGAAAAATGTAACATTTTGTATTTAGACTCAGGATAAATGTGTTGTGGTTGGTTTTGTTTCTGTTTATGAAACTCATGTTTTGTGTGTTAATAATGGTTTTGATTTATAAGGCATGTTTTCTGTTCATGAAAATAGGTGCGTAATACTGCCCTGGTTCTTTTAGTGTTGTTTTGCTACTGACGTTCATTTGGACCATAATAAACATCTGGGATTTAACCATTTCTAATTCAAGCAAAAACAAAGACCAAGCCTGTACCTCAAAGGGTGGATCCCACAGCTTTACCTATCCAGAAACCTTTTGTACACACACACAAACAGTTGGACATTGTCAGCAAGCTTTCACGGAACATCATTTGTATAATATTTTGAAGGCCTTCAGTTTCAAGACGCCTTAAGAAAACATTCTTGTTTACTTTTGTGGTGTCCTCTACTCTGTTTTACATTTACAAAACTAATTCCTTAGATTAAAGACTCAGTCATGGACCCTTCCCTATTTGTGAAATTTTTTCCTCCCCTACTTTTGTTAAATTAATGCATACACTTTGTTAATAGGTATAACAGCAGAACTACTCTCACATACAGGTGATCACGCAAGATCCTAAAATCTTGCAAGGAAACGAGGGTTTTTCCACCCCTTTTGATGGCTATCAGATTGAGATGAGCTATTCATGCTTCTTAGCACAGCCACAAAGACCTGCCTGTAACCTTTCTAGATTTACTTTAGGTGGGAAACGTATGTACATCAATATAGTCACTAGTTACAGTATAGTTTTCACTCTGATATTTAACGCAATACGTGTGAGGCTAATTGAGTTTTGTTGGTCCCTTCATTTGTGATGGTGGTTTTCTTGCTGTTATGAATGAAAGGCTGTGTGTCCTGCCTTGCTGGGGACAGCAAGGACTTTCCAGATTTTATCAGTGCGCACTGGCACCCAAGTCTGGGCTTTATTGGGTAACACAGTTATAGTGGTTCAGGGTCTGTTAACTGTTGGTTAACTTTAGAGGGGTCTGTAAGAGGAGCTGCTGTCTGAAGACGGGCCAACTCTTAATACTATTCCAGATCAGTAGAAGTCTGAGGAGAGGTGGTCTAGTAAGCAAAGTTGCATTTCATTTTGCACAGCAGAATAAACCTATGTGGTAAAAAAAAAAAAAAGATGTAAATATATATTCAATAAATAAAAAATACATCACATTCAATACATAAATAAAATGAACATATATAAATGTAAAAAATGAGAAGCTACAAAAATACATATATGGGAAAATATATAGATACATCATAAAATATAAAAAGAAGAAACAATTTGTAATTTTTTTTATTTATTGGGCAGGGAAAATACAAAATAACATTACTGCACAGCATTTGCTCTCTCTATACGCTTTTAGCTAATTTGCAGCATTTGTCGCTGGGTGGGCTTTTAAGAAATTTGAAACTATTTGCAGTTTAAGCTTTTGGTTTTGTTTTGGATTGAGGTTTTTTTAACCCCTCCCAGGAACAACAGTCTATTGTTTCTTTAAATCCCGTAAATGTCTTAAGATGGTATTGTGATAAATAATAGAGGATTTAAAAAAAAAAGGTATATATATATTGTAGCACCGGCCAATCAAAGACCTCCCCCGCCCTCACCTGTGTAAAGCCACGCCCACATGTAGACCTCTAGCGCATAACAGCGCTGCATTCAATACAGTCTCAAAACGTGTCGTGCGGTTTATTCGGACGTCAATGTAAAGATCAGATGCATCAGTGACCAAATGCTGTCTGAAACGGTGAGTAACCATTCTATTCAATTCTTCCTAGAACTGTGCCAGTAGTTATTACACCCACAGTTTTAATGCATTTGTTTCTAGCTCCTCAGAAAAGTAGGCTATTTGAACAGTTTGAATTTATTTTTGATTTTTTAAAAAGAAAATAATATTTTCTTGCATTATTTAACAGTATTATAGCCATTTTACATTTGATATGTTGCATTGGATTTGTGAATGCATAAACCATCATTATTTAGCAATGTGAGTTTTTATTGGCATAAATATAGTCAGTATACTACCATTGTTTTTACCACTATACTATACTGTTTTTAGTATGCTTGTTTGTAATGCGTTGTTGTGACCAGACATAACATTTATTTATTATATGTGAGTTTTAATAGGAATATATTGCTCTGTTGAGCCAAACTGTATGCCCATAACTGCCATTTTATGTGATACCTTTGCATTGTATTTGGAAAGCCTGTAAAAAATAGTTTTGCACTTTGTATTGTTTGTTTATATATTTTTTATGTGCATAGATTTAATCAGAGAGTTGTTGTTGCATTTACAAGCCTGAAGTGAAAAGTAACTTTATCCATACTCTCTGGAACATCAGGCTTCATATTTCTGCGATATAACATCTAAGAATCGACAGAGGTTTGTTTTGGCTTCTCTGAACCACTCCTAGTATTGTCTCATTCTATGGCCGGTGAAATAATACTTTGTCATCCCACGAGATGATTTTCACTCTCGGTACCCAAGGGAGATGCTTATACTTTTGATAACATAAAAACCCAATCCTGTTTTTACCTGGTCATCTGTCTGTATTTCTTACCTCCATGTGTTCTTGTGTTTTACAGTTTGAATGTCCAGGTTGTGTTGCAGGTTTTTGTATAGACTGAAATGGAGAAGAAAGACTTGGATAAGTGGCCCGAGGGTGATTCACGGCCAGCTTACCTCTCTGCTTCCAAATGTATAACATTAGCCGCAATACTGATTCTTCTCATCATTGGGGCTGCTGTGGGTTTTTTGACAGGTTAAAAAATTATCTTTTATTTGACCACAGAATCAACATATTATGATATTTTTGGACACTTATACCAACCTTGTTTTTCCTGTTTAGCCTACTTAATACAAGAGGAACATTATTTCATGGAGACAGTGGAATTGCAAGGACTCAGTTATGATTCAGACCTGCTAGATAAAACATCAGGATTCTCTGTAGTTCTGACCTCGACTCTAAAAGCAAAAGTATGACCAATAACTTGAACGGAAATCTTCACATTGCAGATGTAAAATTGGTTTAAACAAATGCCCATTGCTGTCTTCTCTATTTTACAGATCAAGAATATATTTACCGCCTCTGCAGTGGCAAATCATTTTACTGACTGTCAGATAGTTGCGTATGGGTAGGTACACTGCTTACATGCCATGTTTTAACTCTAAAACAAGGTCGGGAATTATGTCTGTATATATTTTGGTATTTGATTAAGAGTCTGTGATATCTTTCAGGAATATCAACTCAAATGTGATGACCACTTTTCGTTTGGTCTTCCGGGTTTCTCAAGTCCAGGGGTACACAGAAAACTTCATTCAAGACTTCCTTCGCACTGGATTTAAGGCCATGTTGAATGGGAAACCTATCCTTGTCCCGGAATATGGAGAGATCAGTAGCATCATCCTTCTTGGTACGCCGGATTCCTGTAAAAAAAAAAATTAAGTCAATAATAGTGACATTTTGACCATTTCTTGTTTTCGTTTTTCAGGGGCAAGTGGAAAGTCATTCTATGAGATTGGCAATGACATAAGTAAGCAGAATGTGATAATATTGTTGATCATATAAAGGTTCATTGAAAACTCAGGGTGCTCTAATGTCTTTGTCTTTTACTGCAGATAAATGTCCTGAGAACACGTTCACTTGTGACAGTGGCGAATGCATCACAAAGCCAAATCCAGAATGCGACTTTATAACCGATTGTGTTGATGGTTCAGATGAAGCCTTTTGCTGTAAGTGTTACCATCTTGCTATCATGAGTTATTATGCTAACGCTATATTTAGCTGTTAGTTTCTTTTTTGTAAGTTTAAGAACTAATTTTGGCCTAAGGTAAAAGATAATTGATTACATTTGACATATTAGTATCAAAATAGTTTGACAGGAACATGTATTTTTAGTTGTGCTTGTTAAGGCAAACATCACGATTACTTGGTTCGTGATTTAAATAATAATACATATTATTATTAATAATTTTAATATTATTATTAATTGTTAATATTAATATTAATTATTAATATTATTAAGTAATAATATTAATAATAATATTCCTACAGACATGAATGATACCTCTTTGGACTATTGCCTGACGGACAACAATACTAGCGAGAAAATCAATAGACTTTTATTAAAGAAGTACACAAGCTATATCTAGGGACAAGAATATCAGCAGCCAGCTATAAACCAGCCAGAACAACTTAGAAACCACTTTGCAAGTACCTTGAATACCTTTGCAAATGAATAGAAACATGGTAACAGCACTAAAAGAATCACAGAACCCTAGCATTGTGGTGGCAAGCTGTGCAGTCATATTTTCTTCAGAAAAAACAGGCTTAATTTATGTTCTTTGATTGTTAACCATTGTTTCTCTTATAGCCTGTGGAACACGTCCCGCCATGGCTAACCGTGTTGTGGGTGGTGAAAACGCCCGTCACGGGGAGCTACCCTGGCAGGTCAGTCTCAGACTACGTGGTCGTCATACATGTGGCGCCTCCATCATCAACGATCGCTGGCTTGTCAGTGCCGCTCATTGTTTTGAAACGTGAGGAAGCATTTCTGTAAGATCTTCATCAGTTCCACATTAGGCACCAATGTATATCTAAAAATGTCTTCCTTATATACCAAAGAGAAAACAACCCAAAAGATTGGACGGCTCTTGTGGGAGCGAATCTAGTCAGTGGGGAGGAAGGAGAAGCCACCATAGTAAATATCAAGTCCCTGGTTGTCTCTCCGGTCTATGATCCCATGACCACTGACAGTGATGTGACCGTACTGGAGTTGGAAACGCCCTTGACGTTTAACCATTATGTTCAGCCAGTCTGTATCCCATCATCCTCTCACATTTTCAGTCCTGGGCAGAACTGCATCGTCTCTGGTTGGGGAGCTCTTAATCAGTACACCAGTGAGTATGTTTGATGTTTTGTAAAGCATCAAAATATACTTTAGCTTGAGTTTGATGAGTTTAACTTACCCCTAGTCTCATGTAGCCAGACCTTCAGACTGACAGCAGAAGGTCTGGACTCTATAGCAGCTTTCATTGGACAAGGACCACCCAAGAGGATGTTTGACTGACATGTAGCGCAACCAATCACAGTTCGTTTTTGTTCCCCATCATGTTTAGGGGCTTGAAAATGTAAAGTCGACGTCCCTACAATAACAGACCAGCGTGCATTTAATAAATTATTAATTCAAGAACGCTGTGGAAGTTTACTGTAACACTGGAGCCGTGAATTTCACATACTTTTGAAAATCCAGAGTTTAGTTGATCCTGATAAGCGCTCATTGTACCAGTTGTAAACACAACGGCGTTCTTCTTCCATAAGGGGGTTTGGCGTCACGGCATCTTTGTTTCTAGGCGGACTGTTAAAGAATGCGACACACACACATCTCCTGGACATCCTGTAGAATTAAACCAGATAATGATTTTGAAAATCCTGAAGTGTTACCAGTTAAGTGTGCCACATGCATCAGACATTCAGCCAGTGGTTTGTGGGCTTGACGTATGAGGCTGAGACTACCTCACCCCTAAACTGCACCAAACTCAAAACAAACTGTGGTTGGTCACTTTGAATGTCAATCAGGTGCTCTTTTCCTGCTTAAGTTGGTGGTTCTCGATCATAATAAGCTTCCATGAAGACCAGCCTTTTTGCCAAAAGTCTGACTACTCGAGACAAACCCTTTTAAGACTACACCTCTTTAACCAAGTAGGTGAGGTGCCCTCTACATTACAAAAGGCAATCGTGAAGATCATTGACTCGAAAGTCTGCAACAAGACATCTGTATACAGAGGTGCACTCACCCAAAATATGATGTGTGCTGGTTTTCTTCAAGGGAAGGTGGACTCTTGTCAGGTAAGGGTTATAGCAATAATACCTGATGCCCTAAAAAGTGTTTTCACAATTGAATGTTTTAAATGTGTTTTTTGGCCTTCAGGGAGACTCTGGGGGCCCTCTGGTATGTGAGGTGGCCCCTGGGCGCTTTTTCCTAGCGGGCGTGGTGAGCTGGGGAGTGGGATGCGCACAGATCAACAAGCCTGGGGTCTATTCTCGCGTCACCAAACTCCAAAACTGGATTCTGGGCTACACCAAAATGGCACCAACAGTCCAAGTCGCCCCCACTGACCCTAGTGTCACAACCACTGCGGTTCACCTTGTTAAAGCTATGAACACATCCTCTGAGCTCGCCAGTAATGAATATAATCCTGCTTCTGGGAACTGCAGTGGTAATTATAACTGTGGCGGAGACAAGTGCATCAGCAAGATAAACCCAGAATGTGACAGAGTCGTTGACTGCCCCAATGAGGTTGATGAGAAAAACTGTGGTAAATAATCTCTAATAATCTCGATCTCTACAACAGGGGTGCCCAATCCTGTTCCTGGAGGTCTACCTTCCAGGACATTTTGGCTCCAAACCTAATCAAAAACATAGCAACCAGATAGTTAATATTTTCAAAAACACATAATAATTACAAAGAGGTGTGTTGGAGCAGGGTTGAAACTGAGCTCTGCAGGAAGGCGCATCCAGGGTTGATTCTAGGATTGGACACCCCTGCTTAACAACAATCCCTTTGGTTTGCACCCACATTAATGAAGTGTGGTTAACTAGCTATTGTAGACCTTTGTCTGGGTAGGTGCCATATTTAACTTTACACAAAAGAAACAAGGGTAGCCATGAATGGTAAATGTACGGGTCCGTTCAATAGTTTGCACTGTCGCCAATTTTCACATCCCATTTCTTTTGTCCACTGGAAGAAAAGCATATTTTCAATGTTGCGTTGACTAATAGACATCAAGGTGCACAACTCTCCAACTTATTGAACAGACCATACATGCATCACTTACAGCCTCGTCTTCATTTGGTCCATTAAAGTAGTCTGAGGAACAAGAATATAAGGCTCACCTGTTTACTTTGTAGACTGTGGGAATCGTCCAGCCGTGGGACAAGGGAGGATTATCGGTGGCGTCTCTGCCCGGAGAGGTGAATGGCCATGGGTGGGCAGTCTGCAGTACCAACGCACTCACCGTTGTGGAGCTACGCTCATCCACTGCAAATGGCTCCTGACTGCTGCTCACTGCTTCAGAGGGTAGTGTATCACTGACTGGCGACTTCCCAACATGCTCTAGTCTTAAAGAGTTGAACAGGAAAAGATTTAGTGTTTATTTTGTGTTTTCGTCAATAGTGAGCTGAACACTGCTAGTTGGACAGTAAGTCTTGGGTCAGTCATTTGGTCTGGAGTGGGTGCTCTGGTTATTCCAGTGCAAAGGATCATCTCTCATCCTGCTTTCAATAGCAGCACCATGGACTTTGATGTGGCCTTGGTGGAACTCTCCATTCCCGCCCCCAAGTCCTACACCATCCAGACTGTGTGTTTACCTTCTCCCTGGCATAGCTTCATCAAAACTGTGGAATGCTACATCATTGGATGGGGCGCTGTGAAAGAGGACGGTGAGTTTGGGATACCAACAGGTGACAAGATAAAACCTAAAACTTAGACAAGTAGTTTTTGATATCGTTTTCACACTAGATGTTCTGGTGTGGACCCAGGTTCGATTGAACTTAGTTATGTGAAAGCTGTCTTTCGAACTCAAGTGTACACCAAGGAGCATGTGTTCCGTCTGTTTAGGAAGGGGTCTGGGATTTGACTCACATGAACTGTAATACATTTAGTGATTAATGTAAATGCAATGCGAAAATGAAATGCTATTATGAATATTTTGCGGAAATTATCAGCCTATGAGTGTTGACCATTCCTAGCATGGGCATGGAGAGACAACTGAATTAGGATCAAACGTACCAAGTGTGAAAACGACATAAAAAAGGTCTTCTAGGCTTCATCTACATTAAAGCTTGATTCCATAAAGATATGGACCTATTTGTGGACTGTATTTGATTAATAGGATCCATTATGATGTATGGTCTGTTTATAGGTATGATAACCAATTTGCTGCAAAAAGCACAGGTTAGTGTCTTTGATCAGTGGGACTGCCAGCGAGCTTATGGTGGTGGACTTACCGACAACATGATGTGTGCTGGCTCTATGGAGGGGAACAGGGACACATGTTTGGTGAGTTTGTGAGAATATAAGGGTTTCTGAATGCTTTTGTCCGAAAAAAAAAAATCAGCAGTTGCACAGGAGTAGGATAAATCTGAAATACTTTTTCTGAAGCACTTCTGCACTTACCTGATGATACTTAATGCTCTAAGCCTTTTTTTTTTTTTTACCTTAAAACATCCACCGTGCCTCTTAAGCTGATTACGTAACACAGCCCAATGTAATTCAACCATATCCTTGAGTTTTCAGCAGACTTCTTTAAATGTCATACCTTCCATAAAAACACAAATGAACGCAGTGGTCTTCTCTTCTTCTGCAGGGAGACTCAGGAGGCCCTCTGGTGTGCCGGGAACCCCAGGGCCGTTGGTTCCTGGCCGGGGTGACCAGCTGGGGTCATGGTTGTGGTCGAATTGGCTTCCCGGGAGTTTACATGCAGGTCACATCTGTCAGAGAGTGGATATCCATATACCTCCCTTTTTAAAAATATGATCCAGAAATGTCGTCCACCATCTGTCTCGCAAGTGATGTGCAAACGTGTCTCCCAACTGAAGATGCATGAAACTCAAATGGATGACTTTACCAACATGTTCACTCTACTGTCAAAATATTTATTTGTGGTATTTATTAACATTGCATTCTGGTGTACGATGCACTAGCCCTTGAAATGCTTTTTGCAGTTTAGGAAAAAAAAAACATAAGGTCTCCATGAAATCTGCAGATTTTTATGCAATTCTGCCCTGATTTTGAGGGGAAAAATGCTCCAATTCAGCAGGTTGCAGATCCTGTGTGGACCTAAACATAACCAATATGGCTTAAAAATATGTACAAATAATGATCAATGAGAAGTGGTTTTCACTTCAGATGGAAGATAATAAAATATGGCGACATTTGCTTGCCTTAAGTTTTCTTGATAAATTCTAATTTCAAGAAATAAAGGGATCCCCCTTCTCATTTCACCAGCAGAATTTATATTCATGTAATGTAGGAAATTTTAAACCACATATTTTGCAAGCACATGGTCCCTTTGAACATAAGTGTGTTCTTGTGTTACTAAGACAGAACCGCCATGACAGTCCTTGACCAGGCTGTAGAAGAAGTTTGTGAAAATGCATGCTATAACCCAGCTTGAGGCAATGCTGAGAAAGCAAAATGTAAGTTCATTTACTTGATTAGTGTGTTTCAGGCCTAATTTGTACGAATGGTGCTACATCTGTTAACCTGTTATTTCATCAATGCAACAAAAACATCAATAAAAATGGACTAACTTGATGGTATTTATTTGCATTCCATAAAAACAGCACAACATCTGTCTGGACATGTCTTGGTGGAGTTTGCATCTCTGTCCAAGCCTTTACAAAACTCAATGAAGCAAAGGAAATTGGGAACTTTGACACGCTTGTACACAAAGGGAACTGCTTTTACAAGGGTTTGTAGTTTATGAGTGTCTAAACAACCCTACTACTGTACTTAACAGACAATGAGACAAATGACACTCCAGTATCAACAATTGCAGTTTGTTCTTCAGAGGTAAGTTAGAAGCACTATTCGGCCGATCCTGGTGAAGAAGTGACAATTATTGCAACAAAGACGCCCCTGAATTCTTCCCCTCTGGGAGAAGAGCTAGGTTTGTGGAACAGTGGTGGTAAAGTGAGCCGTTCCCTCAGGGAATGGAGTAACATCCACCCAATGACAAAAGGCAGACAGATGGCACATTGCATTTTGAATGGCTGCTTGATGAATGGATAACAGCATAAGGGGAGGTGTCCGATTTTTAGCATTGTTTTTAAACATACTGAGACCTGCAAGAAGCAGGAACTGGATACCAAAATCCTGACCCGTCCTCTTGTTATCCCAATTCTGCTCATTACTTTAAAAATGAGAACTGCTACTACAAATATCAATCCTTTAATTTGAAAATTATTAAATAGCTATTTTATGACTTGTATTATCATTTTAACATGGTTTGAAAACAAAACATAATGAAAAATGTCCATGTAGAGTCTAAATCCAGCCACCTGGTCCCTTCTGTATCTATCAGTTGTTGTTGCGTGGTAAGCATGCCAAGTCTATACACTCATGGTGCATTTGGAGACCAGGCATCTCGATCTGAGGACTCAGGTGATACCGAGATAGTACCGGCCGCCACCTGCACATCAAATACGTGCCCTTTCCCTCTGTAATCTGGAATTATATGCGCGGGAGACCGTGTTCCATGCATCCATATAGCGGTCCATGCACATGGCAATGCATTTCTGGAAAAAAACGAAAAGGTTATGCATGGGTCTAAATGTTTTTTTCCTTAAAGAAACATGGACAGCGGTATAGGATGTCCTGCTCATACCTGTTCAGAGTTGTCCAATGTACTTCCTGGTTTGCCAATGCATTTCTTGAAGCATTTATCAGTCATTCTCTGCAATGAACAACAAATGGCATTACGAATGCAATGAATAATTCTAGTATGCTAGTACTATAGTACATTTTGGTACTTTTTGTAACTGGATAACTTGATGACCCTTATAAAAAAGGTACTGTGGCAGTATCATATACTAAAAAGGACTTTGAAACAATTAATTGCTAGACAATTTGACAAATAGTTACACAGAAACAGCAAGCAACACAATGAATTAAACAAGTCATTTTAAAGTAGAAACACTGAAATAGTATTTTCTTATAAAACTTCTTATTTACAATTGTACAGTATAGTACAGTAATGGCACAGATGTTAATGTTAGAAATCCTTTGGCATACCATGTAAATAACATGCATCACTGTACCACAGTACTTTCTGAAAGGGTACCATACTCATATACCATGGTATTTCAAAGATTATCATGGTAGTAACATGGTACATACTCAAAAATACAGTTTTACCATAGTACAGAGACAAAGCCTTACACACACAAAAAAAGACTGTGGTACATGTTTAAAATACCAAGGTAATACTACTACAAGGTATACTTTTTGGTAAGTGTATATGGTGATGATAATATAATATTAACGTACTTTGCTATAAAACTGTGCTTAATGATCACCACCATGACATTTACATGATACACCAAAGTATAGCCAACCATGGTAAAGTGATATAAGAGTAATCCATTTATTCAGCGCCATCATGTAATAACAAAATCTATCCAACACGAGTCTCTTATATAAATACTTATTAATTTTAGGAAGCACAATGAGATTTTTTGTAGGGGTATTTATGTAGAGATCATTTAAAACAGTAATTAACATCTTAAGGGTAAAAGTCACTAACCTGCAGCAGCTCTTGCGCGTTCGCAACGGCAATCTGAACTTTGACCTGCTCCATTATGGTGCCAGTGTCCATTTTACCAGAAGATGAGCCCGAAGAGAAATCAGAACCAAAACTCTCCATTTTACAGAATTATAGATCTAATAACAGTGACACCGGATTAAAGTCTGTGTCGCTTCTGTACATGTGACAATTTTGCCCTTGAGATGAACCGGAAGCGCTGTGGAAAACATCCTGACTGTTGACTTTTGGGAAATGTAGTTTTTAATGACAGCAAAAACAAATAAGATCATAACGTGATGATTTTTAAACAACATCAAGAACAACAACATTAGCCTATCATAATGTTGCCTGTCATTAGCAGAAATTCAGATTTTATAAAGATTTATCGCTTTTGATTTAACACAACATTTTGCAGTTTATTACATTAATATGGTACATTTTTTTTTGTGTGTAAGTTTGCAATTTCTGCGTCTGGTATAAATCTCCTTTTTTAAAATAACGATTTGTGTTTTCTATGGGTTCAGCTTTATTGCAATATGAGTTCTGTCCAGTAGGTGCCGCTGCATTCCACCAGATATTGCTGTAAAGAAATTAGTTTATCATTTTGTTCTTCAGTTTTTTAAATCAATCAATCAATCAATCAATCAATCAATATATCAATATATCAATAAATAAATTATAATATAATATAATATAATATGATATAATATAATATAATATAATATAATATAATATAATATAATATAATATAATATAATATACCATTGTGGAAGTTAAAATGACAAACCAGCCAGAAGGATTTTGTTTTGAAAGTCAGATATAATTGGTGTTGAGGACTGTGTAAACAGGGCATTGACACAGTAATGGCTGTTTAAGCTCTAATAACTAATAACTCTATTAGATATGAACAAGTTTTGTCTGAGTGAAGATGAATAAGTGTTGGCAGGGGGTCTGACAGTAATTAACAGTCACACAGTTCAGTAAGTCTTCACTCAGTAATAAACTGGTGAAGTTTGTTCAACAACCGTTCTGGACAAATGAAACATGCAAAGAAAAACATCATGCGATTGTTGGCATAACTGTGTTGGAATGAAAACATTGTGGATTGATACTAAATACCTTAATGAAAGAGGCTCAATAAGCATGTAATCTGGAGTTACGGTACAGCAATGGTATAAAGTGGTAAAGCCAACAAACACCGTACTGATTTTTTTTAAAAACTTTTTTTAAGTAAACATTATTACTATTGTAATTATTTTAGCCTACCTTGTAGTTGTACTGTATTTAAAATATCATTTGCTAGTCTATTTTTGGAGTTATTTTTGACCCCAAAAAAAGGCTATTGTTAAAAAAGGCATGCACGTTCACAAACGTAATTGAAGAGAGGCGAATTTCTGTCCTTAAACTGAAGAGTGACTGTAAATAGTTTATGCATAACTGCAATTTGACCTTCTTAAGAAGAGAGAGATAGTGTTGTTGCTATCTGTGGAGGTCTTATATGAGACACATATATCTTACACAGTCTTATATGAGACGTTCCTATCATTCACAATCTCAAACATGAAAAACATGTGTCTCAAAATACCAGTGCATCACATTCATACACACCAAATGCTTTCTAATTATCCGAAACACTTCTCATTAGAAATAAAACGTCCTAAGATCACCTCCTCCGCCAGGATTGGACATTTAACATGCGGAAAGAGGAGGAGCGACTGAGATCCACACTAAACTCACTCACTGATTCTCGAGTCACAGTAGTAATGTTCCCCAGCGTGTAACAGGCGGATCTCACAGACTACAGACTGATCCCATCACGAGAAATGTTACTACTGAAATCTTTCAAGACGTCTTTAAGTAACACGCGTCTTTAAAAGTCGAATGCATACTGTTCAAGTCCGCGCAACGAAAGGAAATAAGGTAAATTCATGCTACTTTTTTCATACTTGGTTACACGACACAATGTTACAATATTCAAGCGCGAGTAGCCTATATACATGGATTGTATTGGACCGCTCAGTAGATTTGTCTGTCGAAAACCTGTCACTTTAACATTAAATATTTAATTACGTTGCGAAGTAGGCTACTGTAAACGTCATGTCCATTTCTTCATGTAAATTTTTTTTTTTACCGAAAAGAAAACTATATAGAATATATTTGTATTAAAGTTATTTAAACGGCAAAAAAATGCACGTGTTGCCATAGTTGACCAGTCACTGCAGTTATCGTACTTTAAAACCATGGTAGCCTACATTCATACGGAATTTTTATATATTCATATTTCTCATGACAGTATTTCTAGTAACAACAAAAAAAAAAAGAAAAATTAATGTGCTATTTTATGACTAGCATAGTAAACAAAGTCATTGATATCTTGGGTTGATCTATCTTCGGAAAAATAACATTTTGGTGTCTATTTAAAGGCTTTTAAAAAATTTGGTCGCTGGCCTTATTATGTGATCAGTATTTAAAATACAAACAAAACTCATGGAAATGTTATTTATTTTACAGTGGTGCAGTAGTCATTTTAGTTCACTGTTGTACTATTGTTAGACAATTAAGTTTCATACTCCTATGCAATTTACTTTGTTTTATGCATAACTGAAATTATGAAATGATAGCTAAGAGCAGTAACTTTATCAGAGATCAAAGAGGAAGGCGATGATTCATTTCCCATAAATCATTAACCCTTGTACTGAACAATCTCAAGGTAAACGAAATGCTGTTTAACAAACGATTATGGGTTTACTGCCGTCCAAGGATATGATTGGTTCCAAGTGTAATTGCCCTAACTATGATGTATCCACCATCTAATTATATGTTAAGGATTTTTAAACACTGCTGAACAATAGGCCTTCTGAGTAATATCAAATGAATGTCCACGGATGATTTGAGATGATAATGGGAATCTGAAAGGAAATGGTTTTAATTTTTTTTCTTATTTTTTTTATCCAGTTCAAAGATGTCTGTCAGTAATCATGAGAACCGAAAGTCAAGGTCAAGTTCTGGGTCCATGAACATCCATCTGTTCCACAAAACGTCACATCCAGACAGCCTGCTTACCCACCTCAATCTCCTCCGCAAGCGACATGTCTTCACGGATGTAGTCCTGCGTGCTGGACATCGAGCATTCCCATGCCACCGGGTGGTTCTGGCATCGTGTAGCCGCTATTTTGAGGCCATGTTTAGCGGTGGCCTGAAGGAGAGCCGAGACGCCGAGGTCAACTTCCACGACTCTTTGCACCCAGAGGTTCTGGAGCTCCTGCTTGACTATGCCTACTCCGCCCGTGTGATCATCAACGAGGAAAACGCAGAGTCTTTGCTGGAGGCTGGTGACATGCTCCAGTTCCATGACATCCGCGATGCCTCTGCAGAATTTCTGGAGAAGAACCTGCATCCGTCCAACTGTCTTGGGATGATGCTTCTGTCCGATGCTCATCAGTGCCAGAGGTTGTATGAACTTTCTTGGCGGATGTGCCTGGCAAATTTTGCTAATCTCTACCACACTGAGGACTTCTTAAGCCTGCCCAAAGATAAAGTTCAGGAGCTTGTTTTTAGCGAGGAGTTGGAGGTTGAGGATGAAAGCATTGTGTACGAGGCTGTTATTGATTGGGTTAGAGCAGACATTGGGAGAAGACATCTGGATCTTCCCGACCTTCTGCGCTGTGTTCGCCTCGCTCTACTTCCGGAGTCCTACCTGCTAAAGAATGTCGCGTCCGAGGAGCTCGTCATGGGACACAAGGTGGGCCGTGAGATTGTAGAAGACGCTGTCCGTTGCAAAATGAAGATCCTGCAGAACGACGGAGTTGTCACGGGTTTCTGCGCACAACCCCGGAAGGTCAGCCAAGCCCTCCTGCTTCTAGGAGGCCAAACGTTCATGTGTGACAAAGTATACATGATTGATCACAAGGGGAAAGAGATCAACCCCAAAACGGACATTCCTAGCCCTCGCAAAGAGTGTAGTGCTTGCGCAATCGGCTGTAAAGTATATGTCACGGGTGGTCGAGGGTCTGAAAACGGGTCTTCAAAAGACGTTTGGGTCTATGACACCTTGCATGACGAATGGTCCAAAGCTGCACCGATGCTCGTCGCTAGATTTGGACATGGTTCAGCAGAACTTGACCACATCCTGTATGTAGTAGGTGGACACACATCCCTTGCAGGGTCGTTCCCTGCATCCCCGTCTGTGTCCCTGAAACAAGTGGAGCAGTACAACCCCCAATCCAACAAGTGGACACTGGTAGCTCCTCTTCGAGAGGGTGTGAGCAATGCTGCTGTCGTAGGGGCCAAAAACAAACTCTTTGCTTTCGGAGGGACTAGTGTCAACAGGGACAAGTATCCTAAGGTTCAGTGCTTCGACCCCTGTGAGAACAGGTGGACTGTCCCGGCCACTTGTCCCCAGCTTTGGCGTTACACAGCGGCAGCAGTTGTTGGGAACCATGTTGTGGTCATTGGTGGAGATACTGAGTTCTCAGCGAGCTCCGCGTACCGTTTCAATAGCGAGACGTTCCAGTGGACCAAGTTTGGTGACGTAACTTCAAGGAGAATCAGCTGTCATGCAGTGGCGTCGGGGAATCGCCTGTATGTGGTCGGGGGATACTTTGGAGCACAGAGGTGTAAAACCTTGGACTGCTATGACCCCTCAACGGACTCATGGGATAGCATAACGAGCATACCGTATTCGCTTATCCCAACAGCATTTGTCAGCACCTGGAAGTACCTCCCATCTTGAAGAAAAATACAACTCTTATTTGGTGAGTATTGTCCAATGTCACTGTCCTGGACCAACTGACATTTGCTTTGTATACATCTGCCCTCTCAGATGTATAAAGGAGTAATTTTGTTTGTCGATGAGAAATGTCTAACCGTAATTAGTGCTGTTGGATGTCAAATAAAGATGAAATGTTTCTTAATAGTTTTAAGGAATGTGGCAGCACAAATTACTGAGTAAAACACTTCTCTCTGGGGCGTACAAGCTTTCCCAAATTCTTCCAGCAAGAACAGGATCAGGTTCATTCTTGCAGTTCTGCCAAATGGCGAGACCTGTACCATTTTTTTGCACATTGCTCCACTGAAAAAGTGTATGTTCTTGCTTCCCTGGATTGTTTACAAATCTTCTGTCTTTTCTTTTATATAAATGTCAGGGCTTATTGTTCTCACAAGTGTACACAGTAGCCAGACAGATAACAAACTCAAATAATGGTTTCCCACAGGTCATCGATGTTTAGAGAAGGTGTGTTTATTTGAGATTGATGCGTAATGTTTGGCAGGAAGATTCAAGGATGGAGACAGGAGCCTTTTAACTTGTCAGGTGACCCTGCTCCTTGATGTTTTACAACAAATAAAAAATTTTGTAGTGCTAAAAACTCACACTAGTTCAACTTCTAAAACACATTGTCTTGTTTAGCACTCGCAGCTTGTTAGCTCAGCTCTCACTTAATGGAAGGACGCCTAGAGGAACTGCTGTTTGCCCTTCCTCAATAATAAACAGATGGTTAGGGTGGAGACGGGAAGAAGAGAGCCTGTGAGGCCTCAGATCTGCACGGCTGCAGCTGACAAGTCTCCTTTATCCTTCTTTGAGTGCAAACATTGAAGTTCCAGCTCTTTTGAATATCACTAATTCGCCATTGAATTTTGCACAGAATAGCCTTGTCAGAAATGCTGGAGTGAGGCATGTGGAATAGGGTGCAGCTATATTTTGCACCATTTGGCAGCCAGCAGCTTAAAACTAAAAATATACGTTGCTTTTGAAGTCGTCATCTTGTAAAGGACGAGGAAAATAAATAGAGATGTTCTTTTCTTTGATGTTCATATTTGCCACAAACCAACATGCATTAGAGTACATCGAAGATACATCGCACTAAAGGTGTAGACTCTCAGATAATTTCTCACCAGCCAGTCACACAGATAAGTTTCTTTCCTATTGTCATAGCATATCAGCACAGTAAGTCACTGTTTGACTTTGAGTTGGTACAGAATACTTTGGAACGCAGTTCACCCAACATACTTAGTATGCTTTTTCTAACCCAACCTAATTCTTACAGGCATTGTGTTTATTTACTTGAACAACCCCATGAAATGATTTGACAAGCACAGATCTATTTCCTATGTCAACGTACAGTAAGGCTAAAAGGAATACCTGCCAAAAAACTCTGCTTAGATTGTGGTTTAACTTTGGATATGTTTGAAATAGCATGCTAGTATACTTTTCTAATATACTGTGCCCAGTATACAGACTTTCTATTTATACAATATGTATATATGACCTACAACTGTAGGCTTACAGTGCTGAATACTATACTGCGCTTGATAATACTTCCTTTTACAGTACTGGCAATGATCTGGATGAAATATCAGATATTTAATCTCTTTTTGAGTCTTGTCTTAGTACCAAAATAAGACCTTTACACAAGTTTGAATGCAAAATAAATATTTTTGTTTCTATAAAGTAGGCCCTTTGTGATGAGGTTATTTGCATGCTACAGTTTAAAACGTTTATTGTTCCATAATGCCTACCATCTCACTTACTACTATTAAAAGAAGTTGTATAGCGTGTAGGCTATACCCTGCGGTACTCAGAGAATAGTAAGACAGAATGTAACTGGTTACAGATGAATTATATTTCCAGTCTTCAGGCAGCTTTAATGTTGCCTAGTTGGCAAGACTACTAATTCAAACTGTAACATGAGCACCATGGAGGAAGTTATCAAGATCCTCTCATTCTTTGGTCTTGCAGAGCAGGCTGTAGTAACTGGCACTTATCCAATACACACCATATGATTCTCTGTTTGTTGTATGACACACCTGATCTAGGTCAAGGGTCAGTTCCTGACGGTTTTATTATTCACGAAGGCGGACCAGAGTGACCGTCACGGTCAATACTAATATTTTATTAATGCTAGCTTTAAAAAAAACAACAACAGAGAAAGATCCTTTATTTTGGCAGCTGCGGCCAGCCTATTTTACCTACACGCGCGCAGAGTCACAGCGTCTCTCGAGCCCCGCGGCGCGGCTGGATCTGCATAAAGTTAATGGAAATTTTTCACTTCTTTGTCCGTGGAAGCAGGACCAGCGGAAAGAGATTGAATAAGACAAAGGCCTCAAATTGATTACCAGCCGTAATTAGATCAAACAGGTCATTCAGCCACGAACTCGCTTGGTGTAATTAATCAGAATTGCATAATATTCATACATGAGATGAGGTGAAAAGGCTGCGATTAGCATACAAACTGCCTTTGTTTTTCAAGCCGGGGGCGCATAGACTAAAAAGAGCCAGTATTCTTGATCACTTATAGATCAATTAGAACTCATAAACACAATAAAATATGAGAAAGAAAATGCCAGTAAGATTTAAGCTGCCGTCCTGTCACCATATGATTTAGCCTATAAACTAATCCGCACGATCCGCTCTCAGCTAAACATAACAGAATATTGAGAGGCGACTTATAATGCAAAGCAAAGGGCGTTTCCTAATAAATAAGGTGCTGACTCGGGATTGATCCGAGCACAGATCAATTCACACAGTAGTTTACACAGCTGTCATTAATTTAGCCCTGTGACCCTTATTACAGATACTGAAGCCATCGGGAAAGAGCTGGAGCCCAACCAGCTACTTAATTTCAGTTCAAGAAATATTTATTTATTTATTAGGCCTAGCCTATTGTTTAATTTGTGTTAAGGGTTATCATACATAGCCTACATACATACATAGGACTACATACATAAATTAATGTGGTTAATATTTATTATTCAAGTTTATTTATTTTCGTATTTATTTCAAGTTTTATTAATTATGAAAAACAATTATAAATAAAGTAAAAAAAAAGAAATGTATTTGTTTAATATGACTTAAATATTTGTAATTATTTAAAATTCATGAATTTGGGTGATACATATTTATTTCTCAGATATAGTTTTATTTTCTTCCAGTTTTACTATAATATTTAATAAAAATAAAGAAATTCTTTTGATTAATAAATATTACCCTATATCTTTTATTATTTTATTTTAGTCTTAGCCTACTAATTAAAATGAAAAATTCCTGTTTCACCATTTATAAAAAAAAAAAAAAACATTTGATTTGAGTGATAAATCATTTATTTAGCACCCAAATAAATAAGTAAAAAATGTAGTAGCCTATTTATTCTGTAAAAATAGTAACTTGCAAACGCATAAGTGCTTTACAAATGAATAAAAAATGTTAATGCAATAAATAAATAATAATCTGAATACTAAGACCTTAAGTCCTTAAAAGCTGAAAGGTGTGTTTTAGCATGTAGTTGACATGCGCCTAATAAAACCTAGTGAATTCCAGAGTTTGGAAGAATAAAATAGATGTAATGAAGAAAAACAAGAAGGGTTTCCAGTTTATGGCTGTGCTAGGTGATGAAAACAAGTCTATACAATCTATTGAACACAAGCTGATTGAATCCCAGGCATGCGTTCGGGTCTTTAGACTTGCTTTAATGGAATTCCCAAGGGCTTCAAACTGGGTCAAAGGTCAGTTGCTCTGCTGCTGGTTTGGGAAGGGTGAGACCACTGACGCTGATGGATAAGCGCTGCTCGAGCGTTAGTTGCGCAACACTGAAGCGCTGTTCACTTCGCCCAAGCGTTTGTGCAGCATCGCTTCTCATGTCTTAAATTAAAGTGTCTGCCATGTCCCAAAAATAACACAATGGAATGAAATACGGGACGCTGATGTTTAAATATAACTGGCGCTGAAGCTGCTGTGCTTGTGAAAGGGTGATAGCTCTCAGGTAGTATTTTTAAGGCTGCTGGAGTGTTGATGGTCTCAACAACGGAAAAACAGGCATCAGCAATATTGGGAGAAACGTCCATGCATGACGTTTCATATCCAAACAGTATTTTAATTTACTGTTTTTTCTGTCCACAACTGAACTGTGACCCTCATGCATCATGTCCAGAACAGTATTGATTAGAAAAAGGGGTTCAAGCCTTTAATTACACCAACAGACACATGGTGACACGTGTTGTGGTGTCAAGAGACACGGCGGGGTGCAAAAGGATCAGCTGGCTAGTTTTAGCAGTTAGTTCACAGTATTAACTAGACTGTACAGCACTGTTAACCTTGTTAAACTCTAAATCAGCTTCAGTTGTGTCAATCGGAGACTGTAATCGGCCTAACTGGAAACTGCGCACATACATTTACAACACTGTTTAAAAAAACAAGTAAAAAAAAAAAAACAGACTTATATATATGTTTTTTTTTAAATGTCTTTAATATGAATTTTAATATTTTTTTAATGTCATTTTTTCAGCATATTTGTGTATATATTTTTCATTTGCTAGCATTCAATTATTGGAAGTCAAAACGGTTTACATGTTCCTAATGCAACCACAAAGACTAAATACACTCTTAAAGTTGAATGATCAAAAACTCATCTCAAGGAACAGCTTGTTTTATAGGTTGTGGAAAAACATGTTGTAAAAGTGGAAATTAGGGACAAGTGAACTTCATGATCTCATTACCTACATGTTTCAGGGGATGAAACGCGTTTAACAGGGCAAGAACAATTTTATAGTACAAGTTTTAAAGCTCTTTTGAAATGAAAAGCAGCTTAACATACCGAATGTGATCTCATTAGTAGGTGTTTGTATACATACATAGATATTATTATATACATACCATGAAGCAAATGCTAGTTTTGTCATGCACTCAGTTTTTTAAACTAATGTGAAGGATTGTTGGTGAACCATGTAAAGTTCAACATGTGTAACTCATTCCCTGTTTTTCCATCCTCAGATCTTTCAGCGTTCTCTGGAATGCAGCCGAGTTTCCCCCCTACGAGGCTTGGGAATGCCGGTGGAGGGGGAGGCGCTTTTCCTCCTTCACATTCACATGGACCTTTCACTGGAAACCAAGCCTTAGGTCAGTCGGGATGGTAACCATGGCAACCGGCACCCATCCCAGGTCACTGCAGTTCTGATGGTGAGACACGACCCAGAAGAGATGCAGATAGCATTGTGAACACGTGTGTACACTTACTAGACTTCACTATTTAAAACAGGCTATTTTTAGCCTGACGTTCCACGCTTCAACGTCTCGCTCACTCACACGGATCCTTTGCGTTCATTATTTAAGTAATTATTAACTCTTGCCTCTGGTTACTCACCTTCATGCATGAAATGGGGCTCATTGTGTTCTTGGTAAAATTCGGGTGACCTTTGAAAGGGGAAATGAACGCAAAACGGTTGAATAACTAGTTAGGCTGTGCTGCCTTTTTTTATATCAAATGTTGTTGAATATTGAATATATTACACACTTTCTAAACATTTTTCTGATCAGCACTGTATTCTTGTTATAATAGTACTAGATGAATAGCCAGGCTGAGCTAATAGACAAGTTTGGGTCATATTTCACCCCGAAAATAATAAAAAAAAGTATATATTTGCATACAGAAAATGAAGCCTGTTTTTAGGATGTTTGCATTGCAGTATTATTTTTAGGGCAATTAAAACACATTCCATTATCATTATATCATCATTACCGTAATGCAAAAAGTCATTATCATAATGGAAAAAAACAAGAATGTATTTAAAAAAAAAAAAAAAAAAGGACAAATTATGGTAAGGTGTAAATGTGATCCTAATTGTCATAAAATAATGTTAAAATGCAAAATAAGAAGAACCGAATAAGAAATTATGTTGCTTGAAGACACTGAAGCCTGTTTTTAGATTGTTTGCATTGATATTTTCAAGGCAATTAAAGCAGATTTTTCCTCCAAATGTGTATTACCGTAATGCAAAAAAGTGGTTACCATAATGGAAAAGAACAATAATACATTATTTAAATGATAGAAATTATAAAATATACGTGTATGCTGATTTAAAAAATAAATACTTAAGTCTGGACAAATTACGGTAATGATGAAAAATGTTCTTAATTGTCATTAAATGAATGATACTATGCAAAAAAAAAAACTTTTAATGGTCCTAAAATAGGCTTTATTTTCTTTATTCATAATAGTAGTTTCACTCAACTTTGGAATGTGTAGTTTACAATGTGAATAACAGGTGGTTAAACTACTAAAGCGGTGGATTTTTTCTTTAATGGTTTTGTGCCAATGGTTAAATTTTTTCAACTCTTTTCAAAGTGAAAAAACAACACACGTCTTAAATGTTATTTTGTGAAGTATATAGTATTTTTTTAAAGTAGATTTTGCACATTGTATTAAGACGCTGTCCTTCTCACTGTTAAACGGTCATCTACACTCATAAGGGTGTTTTTCTTAAACGTAAAACGTAAGAATGTGTTGCCTGAGGCCAAAGAAAGCAGCACAGATAGAGACATGTTACCAGCTAAATGTTGCATTGGCAAACTGTTTTGCATTGAAATATGTTGTGTTGTGAAAAATGTCTTAATTTGTGTAAAATTTTTTGATATCACTGATAATTGTTTGTTTTGGACATTTAATGCCAAATATTGTTTCTAACATCTGTCAGTGTGTGTTGAAGACTTTTTAAAATAAAATGTCTGTGAAAATGCTAAGCGTTCTTATTGTAGCACCAGGATTTCTTGGATTAGCATGACTATGATCCGCTGAATGACAAGGAATGTCTCACACCTTTCATAACTCACTAAATACTCTGGAATTTTTAAATTGTCAGTCACACCCAGTTGATTTCAACCACAGCGATTTCCAGTGTAAAGTTCAATTTCTGTGCACAAACTTTACGACTTCACAATGCTATTTTCACTCAGAGATGGTCGTCTTCAGACACGACTCTTGAAAGGGTGTGTGGGTAGGCTACATGTCATGGCACCAGCCTCATTCCACTCATTCCTGGGCAGGTGTGATTAGTGGAAATGCCAACGAATGGCACAAGACTCCAGACTGCGTTCATTTGCCAAGACTGTAGGGAAAGAGATCTGGCTGTTGAAATAAATAAATAATTGAAGCCAATCTACTGTTTATCTTAATAGGGAAAATGTATTACAAAAATTTAACATTTCTCTCAAACGAACTGTTGAGAAACTAACCACGGGTGCGTTTCCCAAAAGCATTGTTGGTCAACCATGATCGCAATTTCCATTGAACTCTAGTGGTAACGACGGAACTTGCGACCATAGTTGGCTTTGGGAAACGCACCCCAGATGTCCTTATGAATCATCCAGAAGCAAAATCCAGAAGTCACTTCAGAGGGTTGTAGGACCACTAATCAAATATCAACGCCTTGTTCTCAAGGCAGATAACTAAAGTGCCCCTATTATGCTTTTTCACATATTACCTTTCATGTAGTGTGTAATATAGCTGTTTGGGAATGTTGTAAATTGTCAGTATTTCCAGTCTTCCTGCACAAACCAATGTAGTTTTGTAACAAATTGCCATAATGGCGTTGACTACCTGTGAACAATGTCTAATTTGACCCTCAAACACTGTAGTTGTAGCTGAGATTGGAGGAGTTTGGTTCATGTTGTCGACATGTCGAGAAGACACTGTCTGTGCAATGAAAGCAAATTTTCATTGCATCTCTTCCAAAGAATGATGACCCAAGCGCGAATTGATACGGCAAAACCAACATCATCATTACTGTTAGTATCACTGTGTATCAAGTGCTGAGGAAGACGTGGAGCTGAAATTCAGATAAGATAATGGGTGCTTCGTTTCCGACATGCCCTGTAAGCAGAAAAGACTGGATGAACTGACCAATCAGAGAAGAGTAGACCAATCACAACAGACTGGACCATCTGACCAATCAGAGCAGAGTAGACCAATCACAACAGACTGGGCCATCTGACCAATCAGAGCAGAGTAGACCAATCACAATAGACTGGACCATCCGACCAATCAGAGCAGAGTAGACCAATCACAACAGACTGGATCATGCGACCAATCAGAGCAGAATAGACCAATCACAACTGACTGATCTGTCTGACCAATCAGAGCAGAGTAGCTCTTGAAAGAAGGGGTTTAGGGAGACCGAATCATTTATCAAGACGTTTCAGACACTGTGAGAAAAGAGTGATGCAGCAACGTATATTATGAGAAAATTAAATACATTTTTTGACCTTGGATGCATGTAAACCAATTGCAGGAGACCTCCAAAACAAAATTAGGAGCCTTTAATATAGCATAACAGGGTGACGTTAAGACATCAACATTAATGAAATCAAACATTCCTCTATTACATCTTAACCAATTCAGTCGTTTCCAAATCAAATCCATGGCTGAGCTCCAGGAGACTGATTGAAAAAGACATTGATACAGAAAGTAAGAGCTGGCCTGATGCCCGCCAGACACTCTTGAATAAGTTATGCATGTGGAGGTCAAAAGCCACGGGTCTGTGCACTAATAGAGCCGATCAGAGATGCCAGATGGCAGAAATCCCTAAAAGCAGCTGGGCGCGCTCCCATGGGGAAGAAAACTGGGTTTTCCAGACAGATGTCTTCGAAAAAATGATTTTGCAACCACTGAAGCCTTTGCAATAAATAGGATGACAGTTTAATCTAGCAAAGTTCCTTTGAAGTTTGAAGGTTATTGCGGCCTTAGGTAATTTATTTTAAGATCTACTAATATTGGCACACCTGGTAAAAATGAACAAAATGGGCTTTGAAAAAAAATTCTTTCCTGTGTATCCTCCTAGTTTTAGTTGCAAAGAGGTTATGGTTTATAGGTTATAGCTGTGACACTCATGTGGAAACTAAAGTTTTATGATAGAAATCAATTATTTTACTTGACAATGATCTTGCATTGCTGACGGAGTAGCTGTGTGGACTGGAAAAACGGCGGCAAAAACAAACTTCATTCATCACCAGCAACATATTGCAGCTGAGCATGTTGACCCGCTATGTGCTTCAGGTGAGCGCAGATGGGGAACAGCATCTGAATGAATGCGGTGAGAAACACAAAAAGGCACGGGATACGAGACATCTTCCTTTCAAAGGGATCTTGGCAGGGTGTGTGTGCGCCAGCCTGTTTTTGTAAGACTGCTCAAAAGCACCATTGTCATGCAAAATGCAAAACCGACAAACTCAAAAAGATTCTGCCGCCGACGCAATTAATGCAGCGCACATAAATAGACGGTTGAATCTTGGCAGTAGACAAAAGGACTTTCTAAAAGGGTCTGGAAAGGAAGAACCGCCACAGCGTGGACTGAAAGAAAGGGTGGTTGGCGTAGGCGGTTTCAGTGAGCGTAGTTGGTTAATGCTTGTTGTAACCCTGAGCAGAAAGAGCGCAATAGGGTGGAACGGACACTGGGGACAGAGGCAGGGGTCGGGTGCCCCCCTTCACCTAAATACTGGCGTGTGTCTGCCAGGCGGATGCGTGCAGCTGGGGGCCGCCAGGAACACAAAGATCCCACATTAGTGTAAAAACAGCTTCCAATGGTTGCCCCCCATGGGGATTTTACCTCCAGGGTCCGAGCAAGAAGCGTCCTTTTTCCAACCGTCCACCTCCTGTAATTGCAACTAAATCAATGCACTAATGAAAATGTTATTTTGCCCTGCAGGAGTCTCCTGCAAAGCACATCTTGTTTAATATGCTCAGAAAAAATTAGGATCCTCGGGCACTGTTCAAGCTGAGGTTTATTTCCCAACCAACACAGCAACTCCAATTTCTTAAGAAATGTAAGAAATGTGTTGTTGTTGACACTGCCAGACAAGTCAAAGCAACGTGTAGGTGAAAAGTGGCCACAAAAATACGCAATTCAGGCTGTCATTGACCACAGGCACCTTAAAGTGCTGATGTGTAGGTGCGTCTGTGCCCAGGTAATTTCCTTCAGTCGAGTCAAGATGTGATCTGTCAGGAACGTTAATGGTTCTAGTGGTTCCTCAAAGTCCTGTGGTTTAACTGGAGGGAGCCACCACACTATTGCATGAACAGCATTTACTCAGACCTCAAGGTGTGTTAAGCAACACTGAGAAGCTTAGTGAGATGATATATGAAATGATCACCTGAAGATATTCATTTGAAATAGTGGTCAATACAAACCCTCAGACAGACAGACAGATAAACAGATATACGATAGATAGATATATAGATAGATAGATGACAGACAGACAGATCAACATAAATATAAAGGAAAATATAAGGACAGTCTTCATTGCAAAGTAAAACACTTAATCTTATCTGTATCTCTGTGACCACAAACATTGTAAGTAACCCAGAATTTTCAAAAATTCTTAAATGTGTTCTTGCCAAAGTTAATGTATGATGAGAACCAGGGACAGGAAGCATAACTGACACGCTTTAACACGCGTCGCAGGTTCTCCTGGAGCACATAAATCTTCCCTCAGTAAAACGCACATCACTCGGCATTCAACACAAAGAGCTGGGCGCCTCCACCCGCCTGGCCAAAACATCTCTTTGTCTAGACGCCATAAAAGAAGCCGCTTATTTGGGAAAACAATTGTGCACAGAAATCTGAGTCTCTAAAATTGAGACGAGAGACTTCTGAGAGCGTACCGACAGAAACGGGCAGTGGAGAGGAACAGCGTTTGTGGGGGGGGTGTGATGGAGACAGTAATCACTGTTTACACAATGGAGTAATTACGCGGAACAGTAGGGGGGCGGCTGGGAGGGGGGGGGGGGGGGTCTGGACAGAAGCTTCGCTGACAGATCTAGCGGCGCTCTGATTAACACTGAATGTTATTATGCCATGCCGCTTTGATGCTCTGTATTCTGCGGTCCATGGCCTCAGGTCGAGGCGTAGCAGCAAATTCAAAACATTTCTCGACTCGCAGTAGGTGAACAAAGGGGAAAATTGAAAAAGAAAATTGTTCCTCTAAGCTCAGCGAAGAAGAATGATGATATTTGCAATAGTTTGCACAGATTTAATTGTCTTCCAATGTGGGAAGTGGATTCTTTACCCCGAATGGTGACAAAGATAGCGGCCAGACATGCGACAGAACTTATTCACAAGCATTCCACGGACGCTTCACGTGTTTGGATGCTTGAAATAGTTCCTCGTCACCATAATGCTCCTTGTTTGTTTGGGATGAGTGGGATTCAGGGAAATTTCCTGGAGTAAAGAAAAAACGAGAAGGAATGAGAGTGAATCATATCTCTAGGACGGGACAGAGCCGTAATTGGACCTTTGTGTCTTTCAGACGGGGTGGGGCAGATGGTCTCTTCTCAAGCCTGCCCATCCCGATATGGGCCCGGTTGATAATTACGGGCCACTTGAAGTGAAAAGGCACTCGAAAAGTGACATCAGGATGAATAATACAACAAAAGGAAGTGAGGCGTCTGTCTGCGCCCGTCTCTAGGGTGTTGTGGTGTCAGTCTCTGTAACTCACAAGGTTAATGAAGCAGCTGCGTGCAAGGACGTACCTAGGCTTTTTGTGTGTGGCTTGTTGCAGGTTAGTTGAAATTTAAGCAAATTCTTTGATGAGCCAAATATGTTATGGTGATTTTGAAATCCAAGTCAAAAAAGAGAATAAAAGGTCAGAATTATTAAGTTCGATCAGTTCTTCATAATGTCACAATCCAATTCCGACTACCTCTTCCCAACAATTTCCAGTGTACGCTCTATCTATCAATAAAATTGGCTAAGAACAAGCCCAAAAAATGAAGCATAAGGTCAGCAGGCTCCATTCATTATTTTATCAAATTATTTTTAATGATAAAAATATACTGTAAGACTGTGAACATCACTGACTGTTAAATATATATATTTTAATACAGCATGCACAAACTGGGCCTCATATGATAATATCATTTTTTAGTAAATTATTTGTGAAACTTATGGTGTTACCAAAAATGTAAGGCCTATAACTATATGACTATAAACATAACGATAAAGATATAGTTGTAAAAATCGTTCTCAATATTAAATAGCAGAGTTTACACAACAGCTATAACGATAACGGTACAGAGGAATGATATCGTTGGAATCACTTTCAGAACGATTTTATCCAGCTGATGAACGATAAAAACATAGACAGCCAATCAGAATCCATCCCGCTTTAAAGAGCTTGAGCTTTTAAAGTGACAGACAAGCACGCATTTAGAGTTAAACCGAATGATATTGTCCGCTGGTGTGGACGGAATTATAGTTATCTTTACAGTTAATGTTCTTGGTGTGAATTTACACAAAAATTGGAGCTCATATGGGTGATGCAGGTTTGAATCAAGTTATATGCTCAACAAAACGCTTTTTCCTAAAGGCCCGTTCACACCAAGAATGATAACTATAAATGATGACTATATTTGCTTTTATTCTAAGCACGTGGTGCAGTTTTATTGTCTGCCGCTTTAAATGCTCGGGCTCTTTAAAGCAGGATTAATTCATTCATTAACTGGAAAAAAACCTTGTGAAAGGGCCTTAAAAGTTTATGTAAGAATGTTTTAACAAAAGATAACATCTTTCGTAATAGCATAAATTTTCCACAATAGCATCAATATACACAACAATTGGTTTACCAATAATTTGCAGACTTTTACACTCAAATATAACAGAACTTTTATGCTGCATTAACAAGACCCAATGCAAAGCATTTACATTTTTAATAGCCTTTAATTTGCAAATGAGAATATTAGAGACAATGTTGAATCACACACTTTTCAATAAATTGCTGGAAATAATATTGCGCTCCTTTATCCTTTTAATCAAATCAACGAATGACAGATTTATAAGTTATCAAACTAAGCAGCAGTAAAAGCCCTTCATGAAACCAAACATGTTGGACAAAAAATAAACAGCTAACGCTAACAGGCCATTGACATTTATAGATCATTCAGCTTGGCAAGAATCTTACACTCTTTTTTCAACAGCTATTTGGCACAGGAGCATTTTTTTTTTTATCACAGATTGCCATCCAACACACACACACACACACACACACACACACACGTTTGGCCTGTAACTAAATACACAAAGATTTTACTATGGCAGCAGATTCTTTGCAGGCCACTTTATTGGATTACACCTCTACAAACTTATGAATAAACACAGTGTGTGTTGTGGCATACTATGAGTTCGCAGTAACCTTATCTTCCTGGCCATATTTCGCTTTTCATGATGATAAACAAAGAACAATAACTTCATTCATAACCCTTTGTACATTTATATCGGTCACTTTACAACAGTTGGTCTTTAAACACTACAAAATGATTACCAAAAAAGCAATAAGTCATAGTCATTAAAATAGTTTCCATGGACACAGAGAAAAATACACAAAATGCATTTATTTTTACGAGGCCAGGACAGGAAGTTATATGGCCTGCATGGGACATGATCACTGGTCTAGACTTTGCAGAGCTGTTATGCAACTGAGAGAGAGATAAAGATAAAGAGAGAGAGAGAGAGAGAGAGAGAGAGAGAGAGAGAGAGAGAGAGAGAGAGAGAGAGAGAGAGAGAGAGAGAGAGAGAGAGAGAGAGGCTGGTAAAAGTGTTAGCCTAGCAGCTTGTCTACAAATTAGCAGTTCTAACATCGTGTTACACAATTTTTTTTTTTTTTAAAAATTGCATTCCTGATGAGGTTAAAAATCGCGTTCCGGGATTCATACACAACACAGTTGAGTACATAGTGCACAAGTATAGGGTGTAAGTGCATAGTGTGTCATTTGGGACGCAACTGACTCATCTCATTGAACAAGAAGTAATTTTTCGGTCATGTTTGATTCGAAATGAAGCCGTATGATAACTGATGTGGCAAGTTTGTGAGGAGAAAAAAAAATAAGAAAAGTTCATGAGACTTACTGGTAGTTCATGTGACATGTCAATAACGATGCGAATATATTTATAGTTATAATAATAATAATAATAATAATAATGGTATTCTAAGAAATAATTTACATGATAGTCCATAACCAACACAACATGTGCTATTAAACATGGAAAAATATGCTTACAGAATGGCACAAATACAGTGAAATGATCAAACTGGAACAAATGTATACTAAACAATATATAGGTCTATTAGCATATTAGGCTACATTACATATTAAATAGTAAATATTCCCTAGTAATTTGTCTGGAGCACTAGCAAGTATATTATTTAGTGTGACTAATTCTATAAGCGAATTTCTGTCTAACGTTACTTTTACAGCCGAGAAGAGTCGACAAATCAACAGCATGAGGTTTGTTTTCGTTTGCGGACAGAGGTCTTTGCACAAAATAACTACAATTAAAGAAGAGTGACGTGTCTACAGACACTTGTGAACCAGACAGGGTTTGTCTCGCAGCATAGCATCAAAACACACACACACACACACACACACACACAAACAGCAAAGCACAAGACGGAGAGAAAACCATTACAAAAGCAAGAGACCGAGACATCATCTGGTAAAGAACTACTCAGGAACTGGACACGAGGCTGTAAGATCCGGATTGGATAAAAGGAAAACCACAACACCTGAAAATAGCTTTGTTCCGCCACAGCTCTACAATTAGCATGGCCTGAGAGACACGGCCACCAGGTCCTGTTAAGTTGGGCTCCGGCTCTTTTCCAGTGAGAACCGGGCCAGAATCAACAGACGCGCGGCCAGTGGGGTCACGCGCTCACATGAGCGTAGAATGACGGAAATAAAACCATATTGTCCGTACACAACACGGAAGATACTACATAACATAAGCACTGTCACACTTACGTTTTAGTTTCCTTGGCGGTCAAGTTCAATTGTAAATTGGCCAGTCAAAACCATGGGCAAGACACGTACAGACTGTGTTCAAAACGGAATAGTTGCGTACTACACAGTATAGCCTACTACTGTATGCACTGTTTTTTGTTTTCCCATCTAAATAAATGTAGCCTACCGTATTTTACGCATAGGGCCGAAATTGCATATTTCGCATCCATGTGTAAGTCACATTTTATTATTAGCCTACAATTAAAATAATTTAAAATACAGGTAAATAAAACGAAACGTCTACAAACATTTAGCACTATAAACATGTATTTTAGTTCCCGGCACTAGAGATTTATCGGTATTCAGAACAGGACTGAAAACTATATTTATGAAACAAATAATTAGAGGCATTCATCATAAAAAACATTTATTATAAACACCAAGCCTAAATTAATTAATTTAATTTGGCATGTGGGAAATGCACTAAAAAATAAACTTCACTCACTTGTCTCTCTCATTCGGCACAAATACAGATAAGTGCGCTTTGTTCATGTTTTGACATTGTATTATACAAGATGCCTTAAGTCGCAGAAAATTTTAGATGATAATTATATTCTAGGAAAAAAAGGTAAAACTGGACTTTATGCATTTATAAACATTTCTAAGAGCAGTATGCCAAATTGTTTGTATGTTTAATCAATTTAGTGGCGCTCAAGTTATTAATTTCGCACATAAAACAAAAAAGATGTTAGACATTGTACATGTTTTTTTTTAGCATTCATTGATCGCCCAGAAAGTGAAAGGTCAAGTTGGGCACATTGCATTATGCGATACAGTATTCTACAAAGTGTTGCTGTGCTCCACAAATTATAGCAATGTGGTCGGTCATTCCAGATCTTATTTTTTTCTACATAGACACAAAGAGTGACACAAAGTGAGGTTTGAATAAGAGTAAAGCATGAAGCAGATTTTTTTTCACATATTTTATTACTAAAATGTCTCTAAAGGCAGCAGTTTTAAGTGTTCACAAGTATTTCTATTTTTCTTCGGTAGAATGAGTAAAATGGTGTGGTAAGAAAAAAATTCACACTGGCCTTGCGTGCTAAATCCTTAAGACAAGAAACAACAGAAACATTAACACTTGAGGTCCCCTTAAAGTAAGCTGGTATTGAAAAGTGGCTAGTGAAACTGGAAACATATCTGAAATAATCTGACACAACCACAAAGGAATAACATCGTACAATAATGTCATACAATCACAGACACCAAGAAGCTACAGTCACAATGTATGCCGGCCGGATCAATTGACAATTTAGAGCGACATGATGGATTTTTTTTAAGCTCACATTTTTAGAAATACAAGAAATCAAAGAGAACAATTCATTCGGAAGTAAAGTGCGCTGCAGCTGAAGGAGTGAGACGAACCGTATCATTGACTTCATTAAAACATCAACATCACATGATTAATTTATGCTTCATTGACCGTCAGAACATGTGAAATATCCCTTCACTTGCACCACTGAAAAGCATTGGATCTAGAAACTAATATGTAGGATTAATATCAAATCGAACAGCCGTTTTATAAACAATAACATCAAAAAAAGGCTGAAATGTGATCCAAAAGCAATGCATTATGAGTAGTTTTTAAACTAAAATAAAAACACTAAGACTGAATGACAGACTTCATTTTTTTAAGAAAAAAGTGCCTAGAAAATAAAATAAAATTACACCCAGGTTGAGCACTATAACCATCTGTAATTACATTGGTCACATGACATCCTTGCATAATATCTACATCTCATCTATGTTAGAAGGAAACTATGTACAACATATACATACAAATCATATGGTCGCAGGAAACGACCGTCAGAGATCGTTCAGTGACTTGATACTCACAGCTCATGAAACGGAGTGGTTTAAGTCCTAGTCTTTGGTGGCATTACTCTGAAATCCAAAGTAAGTATTACATCACACGTGCCGTTTCTGCGGTCAGTTTGAGAACAGAAGAAATACTTGACAGCTTTAGGGACTTAACTTAGACATGGAATGAAATGAATTTGGGTCATAAGAGAGGAGGAAATGCGAAAAGTAAATCTGTTTACAGGAAATTAATAAATGTATGGAATAAATAGTTAATAAAATGTCTTCTTGAATGTGGAAATAACTAGGATGGGTAAGAAAGCCAAGTTGACTGTTAAAAAAATAAGAAATGTATAAATCTACCACAATGTTTTTACAAAAAGGGCAAACTAATAAATTCTCTGTTTGGCACTAATATTAAATGGAGCAGGTCATATTTTACCTAAATACATTTTTAAAATAGATGACGAATCCTATTTTAGGATGATTTCAATTTTGCATTGAAAATCTGCAATTAAACACATTTTCCCCCAAAGTTCCCATTAACGTAATGCAATAAATAAATCAAATTCTCATTACTGTAAATGCAGTAACAACAATTTTATCAGACACCAATTTTTTGCCAATTTCATAAAAAATAGCATAAATTAAAAACAGCAAAGCAAATACTACCATAATGTATACTTAGTATACATCTATTTTATTTAAATGATTTGAATAATTTTAAAACAATAAAAAAATATATATATATCTTCACATCACAGTAATGAGAATGAGATTGTTTCTGCATTATGGTATTGAAAATTTGAGGGTAAAATGTAATGAAAATTGCATCACAACACCAAAATTGTAATTGTAATTTTTTGGGGGGTGAAATTCCTTGAGTTTTTGTGAATTCAATTGCTTATATTTAAACAAATTCATGTCTTAGATAGACCTTTTGATTATTTGGAAAGCTGAAAATATGGCTTATTTAACATCTGAAACATTTGTGTCCTTCAAATAATTTGAATAACAAAATATTGAGATAATTTGCTCCCTTCTCTTTAAAGACCTACTAAAATAAAAATTAAAAACAGAATATTGGTTAATAAAATCTTGGTTTCTCTTCACGTTCTCTGCTTATTTTTTTATGATTGTTTGGAAGAAATCTTTAAAAAGACGGATGACGTGAATAAAGCGACCACTGAAATGGATTCATATTAATTATCAAATAAAAATAATGTATACAGTGTACGGTCAAAAATAAAATATTTGGGACAGAATAAACCAGTATGTGAACAAGCTGTTACTTAAATTTAAAAACTTTCAATAAAGTCTTTTTCCATAAGCAATGACTTTCCAGAGTGACCACTAACTATAACTGAAACCGAACCGATCCATCTGCAGAAAATTGCCGTCCCAAATACAGTGTTTGAAATGAAATGGGACATTGACGCTGTGCAAATTAGCTCACGACAACAATACGCGACCAAAAACATCCATTTATCCTTCATATCGCGCGTTCAGAGCGCATGCTACAGAATTAGTTAACTTCACTTGAAGCTGTCCGTCAAAGTCTTTGGGTTTTCTGGACATGCTTCTTTTATTTTTTCGCACAAACTGAAACACTTTTCATGTTGTTTTTACAGGCTGCAATAAAACTTGTTAGTAGTTAAGACAGGATTAAAACGTCTTCGTTGTGTCAAGAATCAAGACCGGCCGAAACGTCAACGCAAAGTCTTTACATCCCATCGGATGCTGTGCGGAGCTCAGAAAAAGATAACGTCCTCCTTGACGGCTTCATCATTAACAGTGTTCTGGGAGGTCTGGTTGAGGGTTTTGAGCGCGGCGGGCGCGAGGCTGGACTGGGCGTCTGTATAAGCGTCTGGAGGGATGAGGGAATCTGCAGGGTGAGCAAACCAGACAACAGGCCTGTCAGCTGGGCCTAATAACTGTTTACACAGCGGGATACGGCCCGTTCAGGCTGAGCCGGGAATGTCGGGTGCGGTTGTTTGTCTTACCTGAGTGTGAATGTTGTGGCTGGTGGGGGCTGATGGGCCGGCGTGCTTTGTGACCTCCATCCGAATCCCTCGCTGACAGCTTGATGGCCATCTGCTTCATGTCAACAGAAGCTGTGAAAAAGTGAAGACAGATTTAGGAATCAGCAAATTTACTCCCAAAGAACATTGTTAGGTGGTCGCAAACTGATCCAAAAACATTATCTATGACAATGTTTGACAACCATACCTTCATGCCACAATGAACTGCTCTGTTTGGACAGTTCGGAACTGTCAATAATTTACCCCAAATAAAAGATTCTATTTTTAAAGAAAATAAAGTCTATTTTAGGCTTTACCTTAAACAATTGCCTTTGTTTTACCTTAAACAATTAAACATTTTCCCCATTCCTCATTACCGTGATGGAAAAAAATAATAAAACAAAGGTTAGGTTGGTTGCATGTAATTATGCATAATTTACTGTTATTACTACAGTATAAGTACAGGTAATATGTATATCAAGGAAACGGTCAAATAAAGTGTTACCAAAAACAATAAATAAAATAGAATTATCATTGCTGTAATAAAATAACAAAAATTGTATTTTTTCAGACAACTATTTTTTTCCTCGTTTATAAAAAAATAAATGTAAATGTTTTGAGAAAGCCTATTTGGATGATTTAAATTTTGCACTGAAAATTTGCAAACAAACATTTTCCCCCAAAGTTCTCATTAACGTAATACAATAATAATGAAAAATAAATAAAGTAAAATTCTCATTACTGTAATACAGTAACAAAAAAACAATTGCATTTTATGCAATACATTTTATTAAAAAGAGCATAAATTAAAAACATTATAGTTACAATTATATTTTATATAAATGTATTCACATAATAAAAAAAATTTTTTTTTGTTCTTTGCATCACGGTAATGAGAATGAGTCATGGTAATGACAATTTGGGAGTAAAATGTAATGAAAATGCCATCACAATGCAAAATTTTTAACGTTCCTCTCAAAGCAGCATCCGCTTCATGCCAACAGAAGCCGTGAAGACGGATTTAGAAATCAGCAAGTTGGCTCCCAAAGAACGTCATTAGTTGGTCTCGAACAGACCAGTGTGGTACTGACCCAAACTCTCGGTGCGGTGCGAACTCCTGCCCTTCCAGCTCTTCTCCTTGCCCTTGCTGAGGGCAGCGAGTTTGGTGGGTATCTGCTGCTGGACGCCGCCCTGCTTGTGCAGCTGGTTGGTGGTGCTGATGAGATGGATGGGAACCTCAGTCTTGGCCGGCAGGGTGTTGCAGGAGCTCTCTCTGCGCGAGTGGACTTCAGGACGCTCTGGGTAATCGGCGGGGGATGCAGAGAGAGTGGCCCGCAGGAGAGACTTTTGAGGAAGCGTCTGGTCCCCTGCTCCGCCGAACAGCAGCTCACCGTTGAAGCTGGAGGAAACGGAAAGCTAAAACACAAACGTGAAATGCAAACGTAAGCAATTTCAGGCAAAGGGGTTGATTAACATCTTAATTCATCGGATGCATTAGTATGAGGACAAAACTATGGCAATTTTGCAAAGAAAGCATGCACAAAAATGTTAGACCTCTTCAGTTACAATCATAGAGAATCGCGAAACACTAGCAGGACTAAATTTGTACGTAATGTGACAATTTTTGCAAGAATGGGACCATAAATCGTTGAACTGAACGCAACAATTTACACTAATGGATTTACAAACGATGGAGTTGAACGCAATACACAATAGATTTACGACAAATTAAACGAAATGCAACAATATACGCAAGAATGGATTTATGAATATTATATTGAACGCAACAAATTATAAGAATGTAATTACGAACAATTGAATAGAATGCAACAATTTACGTAAGAACGGATATATGAATGATTGAATTTAATTTTACAATTTATACAAGAATGAATTTATGGAAAACTCATTCAAATGCAACAATTTATCCAAAAATGGCTTTACAATGAATGTAACAAACAAAGTACACGAGAATGGATTTGCTAACAACAGAATCAAATACGACAAATTATACACAAACACACTTAGGAACAATTTATATTGAAATGAGCATTTACGCAATAATCGTTCAGTCCATTCAGAAAGCCATTTTTTCATAATCTGTTGCACTGAATTAAGTGGGACAACGTACATTCACTTCATGAATAACCAAGAATTGTACCAACTGCAGAACTTCAAACGATACAGCTGAAATTGTTGAGATAAATCACTTGTCTTCAACTATTCCTCACTTGTTACTTTGAATGAACACATCTACTACATGAATAAAATGTAAAGTAAATATTATGGATCAAAAAGTTTGTTGAGACTTTATTTAAAGTGTATTTAAACTCAGCTTTTGAAGAGCAACTTCCATGTTTAAGCACAGGAAATACAGAGCAGATGTGCAATGTAGGAAATCCAGTACGAAGAGTTTGGGATTTACAGGACAAAGCTAAATGTAAAACACATGCTGCTTTGCGTGCAGAACAAAGACGTCTGATGCGCAGTCAACACAGGCATAAAATGTAACACAAATTGAAGACAGCTTCACATGAAAGGTCTAAGTTAAGCATGAGGTAAAGATTATTAATGCACAACAGCCACTAACGGTTAGCGAGTGGCTCCCTCCAAGTCCTTTTCATCCAAAGGACATAGTGTACAGTCTTTGGACGGATTGTCCACCTGGTGTAAACAAGACTTGCTCAAGGGCCCAACAGTGATTATGCAATTCCTGGGAAGTACCTAGAAGTAAACCTTAAAAATGTGTGCAAGGAGTTCAAATAATTAACCGTGACGTTATCAACACACTTGGAAAAGATTGAATAATCATGTCCTGTTCTACTTAAAGGTGTGGAGAAGATGGCCAATCTTCTTCACACCTTAAGATGTGATGGAAACTAGTGCCGCCCTCCTGAATCTGTTCATCATGCTTCAGAAAGTCTCCAATTTCCATAATTTCACCAAAAAAAGGGACAAAAATGCTGTTTAGGAGAACATCCAAACATTTTCCTCTGGAACTGTCAATCATCTAGAGGTTGGAAAAGCCTGACCTTCTCCAACTCGCCCAGGGCGACATCATCTTGAACCATGTTAGTTTTCCCAAACGCTGGGATTCCAACACAGATGCTCCATTGTTTCCAGTCCTTAAGGTGCCTTCAGTAAATATAAGGTTTCCAGAGCGTAAAAATGTGCAAGGTTTTCGGCACAAAGACTTGACTGACATCACATAAACAATTAGGATTGGCTGCATTCCAGCGCTGGTATTAATGAAAGGGTGCTAGCAGGTAATTATACGTTGCGGTTTTCCCAACTCAAGACTTCCCTGGATACTTCAAGCAAATATTCATTTGGAGCAACTCTGCTGTGTACGGGCTGGTCGGAAGGGCTCGCTGCTGGAAACGTGGCTCTTAAATCATGGTGCTAAATACCTGTTTCTGAAGGGTTGTGTTGGGTGTTTTTACTTCACGATGAAGCATCACAAAGACAAATCCTTGGAAACAGGAACGTGGAATATAAATCTTACAAAAGCAAAATATACTCAGCCATATTTAAGACGTCAAATTTGAGTGAATACACTACCGGTCAAAAGTTTGGAATAATGTTTTTGAAAGAAGTCACCAACTCACCAAGGCTGCATTTATTTAATTAAAAATACAGTAAAAATTGTAATATTGTGAAATATTATTACAAATTAAAATTACATTTTACAATACATTCCAATACAAAAAAAAAAATTATTTTCAGCATCATTACTCCAGTCTTCAGTTTCACATGATCCTTCAGAAATCATTATAATATGATGATGATTTGCTGCTTAAGGAAAATTATTATTATTAACAATTTTGAAAACAGTTGAGCTGGTTCATATTTTAGTGGAAACTGTGATACACTACCATTCAAAAGTTTGGGGTAAAAAGGATTTTTTTTTTAAAGAAAGAAATTAATACGTTTATTCAGCAATAATGCATAATGCAAGTTCATCAAAAGTGACAGTAAAGACATTTATAATTTTACAAAAGATTTCTATTTCAAATAAATGCTGTTCATTTGAACTTTCTATTCAAGGAATGCTAAAACAATTATCATGATTTCCACAAAAATATTAAGCAGCAAAAACTGTTTTCAGCATTGATAGTAATAATAATAACAATAATAATAAGGACCATTAATAAAAATTGAGCACCAATTAAGCAGCAAATCATCATATTATTTTGATTTCTAAAGGATCATGTGACACTAAAGATTGGAGTAATAATGCTGAAAATACAGCTTTGATCATAGGAATAAATTACATTTTAAAATATATTAGAATAGAAAACAGCTTTTTTATATTGTAATAATGTTTCACAATATTACTGTTTTTATTGTATTTTAAATCAAATAAATGCAGCCTTGGTGAGCAGAAGAGACATTAAAAAAACATTAAAAATTCTTAATCATTTCAAACTTTTGAACTGCACTGTATGAGCGAGCGAGAGAGAGATAAGATAGATAAGCAGCACATGAAAGACCAAAATTCAACGTTATCTTAAGAGTTGAGCCCTGGTTTAACAAAAGGAAGTGACTAAGGCAGTAACAAAGGAACAGGTCTCATCCAGGTCAAACAACCCCCAATATATCCGACATGACAGCCGACACTGAGACGGATAATAAAACTAGTCCAGGAAACGGTTGAAACTCAAAACAAAGATGAACGACACAATTAGGGAACCATAAAATCGTACTGAAATCGTAAAAACGACATTAACAAAAAATGTTGTCCATGTGCTTAATCTGATTTATTCTAATGTTTTTAGGTCATAACAAATTCAATGAACACTCACAAGCGCTCATATGAAACTAGAACATTCTAAATGAACCGAAAAGCATAAGCTGTGTCGTGATAAATCTCTACTATATGGGATATGTTAAAACAAGGTCTGTAGCCTGGCACCATGGACAGATGGTTACTATGGACTCATAGCCGTACTAACCTGAGATAAGCCGAGATCACAGGGAATCTGACAAGGCCAGGCATGACCGGACATGCCTGCATGACCTCAAAAACATACAATGAACAGCAGAGCTGCGGCAACTTAGTGTCAGAGGCTGTTTGTGACGACAGTTGACACTTTTTAAAAAAAAAAAAGTCAATGGCTACCATCACCTGTCTGGTTACCAACATTCCTCAAAATGTCTTTTATGTTCAACAAAAGAAAGAATCTCATACAGGTTTGAAACAACATTAGGGGGAGTACATGAAGAGAGAATTTTCTTCATTTTTGGGTGAACTAACCCTTTAAGAAACCGTATACATGACTAAATAAAGGAAATAATACAGGGCTTCCTGAAAACCGACTAGTCAACTAGTCATTTTGACAACTCGATGACTAGTTGATTTTGAAAATATGCTTTTTCTCCATCCCTTCATTCATTCTTCTCCACTAAATCACTGATTCACGCTCATCTGTAACCCAGCAGTGCAAACACACGCCCGGCTGTGGCCCTTTGATTTCGGACCATAAACTTTAAATGCGCATTCCTCCTTAACACTATAAAATGACTAACACTGATTGTAATTGATCCTGGCTGGAATGCTTTTGGTATGGTCACTGCCTATTAAAATTGCTAACGTCACAGCATAACGGCCCATTAGGAAAGTTCCCCGTTTCTGGAGGTTCCACAGCCACGTTTAAACGGAGGCTGAAAGACGCCTTGTCCGGCGTTCATTTCTGAGGAATCTGTCAAAATGAAAGAGGCTAGTCGTCAAGTATGCACACGCAACCAGACAGACAGGCTGTATTGCTCATATCAGTTTAACGTTTAATGAAGGAAATCACGAAGAATTCCTGAGTTTGACCATAAACAGAGCGTTAGTCAAACTGTTGAACAAAAATGCACGGGATGGTTTCAGTACTGAGACCTGGAAATCGCACAATATGTGGCTTTTGTTCTACGCTGTTTGCAGAGGCTTTTCTGAAAGCCGGATAAGACTGTTCAAACAACGCTTGACCGAGTGTCTGCTTTTTTCCCAGAGAGGTTCTTGGGTAATCTAGCAGGCTCATCAGCAAACAGGTAGGGCAGGGTGGCAGGTCGATCAGCAAAGCCACTGCTATGAAACCACACAGTGCCACATTGTTCCCATGGATTGTCCTGTACAGAGAAGCTGAAAGGAGACCGTGGGAAAGGCAGATGCTCTCAGCTGGCACACCTACACCTTGTTTTTAATAATAATGTGTGGCACTGAAAGAGAGCGGAGAGGTGACATCATGCTAATTTCATGTATAATGCCAGCTCCCATTTCCCTGAATAGCTGGGCGATGTATCAAATATTCATGACAGATTCGAGTTAGTTCAACTTCAACTTCAGTGTTGCTCAGTTTGATTCCTTGAGCAATCGTTTCATAAGGTATTGCTAAAAATATGAATATAAATTAATATAAATTAATATTAGTGTGTATTGTTATATTGGTACATAAAAACATTTATTTAAAAAAAATAAATGTAAATTTGCAAAATGTTTTGAATTTTTTCAATTACATTTTACTGTATTTTAACAACAATGGCTGTTTGTTTGAATTGATGGTGATCATTTCTGACTAAAAAAAAAATGAAGCCATTAATAGAGATAAATATTGAATACTTTAACTATCAAGATTTCTTTAGCTTTAGCAGTTCAAAAGTTTGTGGTCAGTAAGATTTAAAGAAATTAATATTCTTAACCAGCAAAAATGCATTACATTTATCAAAAGTGAATTAAAGAAATGTAAAATCTTACAAAATATTCACATTTCATATAAATGCTCCTCTTTTTGTTCATCGAAGAAATCAGGGTTTCCACAAAAATATGAAGCAGCACAACTGTTTTCACCACTGATATTGGTAATAAATGTTTCTTGAGCACTAAATCAGCATATTGGAATGATTTCTGAAAGATCATGTGACACTGAAGACTGTAATTTCAGCATCGCATCACAAGAATAAATTCAGTTATTTTAAACCGTAATAATATTTCTGAATATTACAGTTTATTGTATTTTTGATCAAATAAATGCAGCCAGGTGAGATTAAGAGACTTAAAAACATTTACAGAAACATTACAGAGCCCAAACTTCTGAACAGTAGGCCTAGATATGCAAATAAACCCGGGTCCAAACTTTCTGGAAACGCGTCCAACAAAGATTTCAAAACAAATCAAAACTGTCCAAAATATTTGACCATGATGCTAAACATAAACAAAATTGTTTGGATGCTTAATTATTCGCTAAGTTTTAGTTTTAGTCTGAATATTTTGCGTGTAAATCTTACATTTTTGTGTCAACTAGTCGAACTGGTATGATGATTAGGAAGTATTTAAAAACCTGTCTAAAGTAACTTCAGATTGTTAAGTAGTTTTAGATTTTGTGGCCATCCAAGAGAACCAAGATTCTTATGGAGACAGACAGTAAGTATGGAAACAACTCGAGTCAAGTGGCATCTCACCTGTCCAACTTCCTGTGTGTAGAGAGCTGAAGTATTCGGCACCGTGTTGTGCTTCTTCAGCTTCCTCTGTTGCTCCAACCGTTCTCTCTCTTTCTCAACCGCACGTGTGGACTCTCTCAGCCTCTCCAGGTCTTGCTGGTACGTCTGTCTTTGCCTCTCCAGTTCTTGCCTGTCCTCGGCCAAACGCACCTCCAGCCGGCGACACTCGTCCTCCTTCTCCTTCAGCCGCTGCTGGTCTGCCTCCGCCTGCCGCCGCTGCTTCTCCCGCTCCCGTTCCCAGCGCGCTTGCTCCTGCCGATGCTGGCTCTGCAGCCGCTGGAAGTTGGCGAGCTCCTCGCGGTGCTTCTCCAGGTTCCGCTGCTTCTCCTGCTCCAGGAGCACGTCGGTGCCGCGGTTCCGGCTGCCGGGACGGTCCCGCTCGGCGGTGAGGAAAGAGGCCCGCTGGAGCTCGATGTGGCTGTCCTGCTGAGAAACTATGGCCTGAGGGGGAAGGGGACAGAAGAGACTTGATGTTTGGATAGTTGTTGAGAACTTCCTGGTAACTAAGGCTTAGTTAAGCAAGCGTGGTGTTCTCTCAGCTGCCTGTCCTTGTGTTTGCTCAAACATGATTTGTGCACTGTATTGGAAGGCGCTTTGGTAAGAAAGTGTCTGGTAAGAATGTAAATTCAATCCAATGAAAACAAAACGAAAGAAAGAAAGAAAGAAAGAAAGAAAGAAAGAAAGAAAGAAAGAAAGAAAGAAAGAAAGAAAGAAAGAAAGAAAGAAAGAAAGAAAGAAAGAAAGAAAGAAAGAAAGAAAGAAAGAAAGAAAGAAAGAAAGAAAAAAGAAAAAGCAATTAAAGGGACAACTGAATGAAAAAACTACCCCCCCCCCCAGAACAAATGAAAGCATGGAAAAAAAACAGAAACAAAAGAAACAAACAAAACCAAAAGAATCAAAGAAAAGAACGAAATTTAAAGGACATACAAAAAAATTAACCAAAGACCAAGAAAGAGCAGACTATCATAAGAACAATCAAAATAAAATTAATAAAAACTGAACAGAAAACACAAAAAGAGTAAAAATAAACAAAAATCAAATGAGAAACTCAAAAAAATAACAAGAGCGACAAACAAAAACAGATGAAAGACAAAAAAACAGAATGAAGACAAGATAGAAAATGAAAAGACAATTGAAAGGACACAAGAAAGAAAGAACAAACAAAATAATGAACAAAAGGCTAGAAACAACTGACTGTCATAAAAACAAACAAATGAAAGAACCAATAAAATAAAGAAAAAACTAAGTACAAATACAGAAAGAGCAAACAAACCAGCAAATGAGTAACAGAAAAAATCCAGATCAAACTAAAACAAAAATCAAAACACAAAAAAACAAAAGAACAAGAGTGACAAAGAACAAACAAAAAAGAAAGAAGACAGCCTAAATGAAAGAGAAAGATAATACAATAATAATAAAAATAGAGAAAGAGACAAACAGCAAACAAAAGAAAGTAAAATGAATGAAAGAATAAACTATTGTTTGTGTATGTGTGTGTGTATATATATATATATATATATATATATATATATATATATATATATATAATAAACTAAACAAAAGAATAGAAGAAAACAGAATGAAAGGATGAATAAGTAAACAAAACAAATAAAAAAAATGACAAATCAAAAAAGAACAAATGGAAATCAAAAAAACACAAAGAACAAAGATTAAACAAAAAATGAATCAACAAATCAAAACAAATAATTTGAATAAATGAGCAAATGAATGAACGAACAAACGAAAGAACAAACTAAAACAATTAACAAGCAAAATAAACAAATGAAAAATAAAAGAACAGACAAATAAAAGATAGGCAGCTGTTTAACTGTAATATTCCAGATGTTGTGAACATCTGAACACCCCACAAATAAATGTGGCCACAGCATGAGAAAGCTGACGGAGGAAATTCCTTTAAAGGGATAGTTCACCCATAAATGAAAATTCTGTCAGTATGTACTCAACTATTTCAACTATTCATTTCCTTCTCTGTGGGCCTCGAGTCAGTTCACTAGTGTAATAGCGTAAGCTTCTGTTGTTATATGTTGTACGTCACACACATGACCATCGTCAGCCAATAGTGAGCCTACGTGTGACGTAGCTCTACGCAATCACACTACGTGAACTGACTAGAGGCCCACAGAGAAGGAAATGAATAGTTGAAATAAAGTCCGTATTTTTGTTTTGTTTTTGCGCACAAAAAGTATTCTCGTCGTTTGATAAACTTAAGATTGTGCCACTGTAGTCACTTGGACTATTTTAACGATATCTTTAATAATTTTTCGGGGCTGGCAAGTTTCAATCCCTTAGAAGCCTATGGAGGAGTGATCCAGCTCTCAGATTTCATCAAAAATATCTTAATTCGTGTTCCGAAAATGGTCTTACGGGGTTGGAACAACATGAGGGTGAGTAAATACTGACAGAATTTTCATTTTTGGGTGAACTATCCCTTTAAAGAAGATTTTATCTGTCACGATTATAGTATGCGTTTATCTGATGTTCTGAGTGACACATCAGTGTGTTGTACCTGTAAACTGTAGAGCCTCTGGGACAGCAGCAGTACTCGCTCATAGAACTGGTAAAACAGGAAAGCAAGGGCAACATTACTGGCAGGATGATTCAATAATCAGAGACATTATTCTCATGAGCCACAATGCCACACGCTGCATTAACTGCCGATTAGGTGCGGTGAACGCAAAGGTTACCATCTCAGATATGTACTGGGAGGTGTGTGAGAAACGATATGTGCCTTTCATCTCATGGGAAAATAAGGGAGACATAATCTTCTCAATTCCAAATTGATTTGTGCTCTCACCTCGGATTCTGGAAATTTACAGCTGGGCCACATTTTGTGGCAGCCGGGTGAGGAGGCCTCGTCCTGAGAGAGACGACAGATTAAAATGAATGAAATTATTTCATGTATATCAATAGTTGCAGAAAAAATCCGCCAAATGAAGATAATGCAAAGATATTATCATGGTAGAAGAGTAATGTATTACTTTATTGTTGTAATAGTTAATTGAAATAACAGAAATTTATTTGCACATATTACTGAACCTTGGATTTTTTTTTTTTAAATGAATCCACTAATACATTTAACTGTCAACATAAAAAATGGTGATCAAATATTCTACTATATATATATGCACAAATTACTATGTAATTTATTTAATTATATTGTATATCTTTTAGAATGATACAAATAATACACAGTGTGTGTGTGTGTGTGTGTGTTAAAATGTACACATTACTTTAGAATTTCTTTATATGTAAAATGCTTTAACTTATATTACATTGTATATGCACAGATAATTAATACACATTACTAAATATATATATATATATATATATATATATATATATATATATATACACACACTATATAATTGCACTATTTTCAATATATATATATATATATATATATATATATATATATATATATATATATATATATATATAAAAAATCAACCTATTTATTGGTTAACTCACCGGCTCATGCTGGTCCTGACACATGTAGACCTCTTTGAGCAGTGGATCCGAGCTGGCCCTCTGACTCCTGTCCCTGGACCTGCTGGACGCTCCGGGAACCTTCTTCTTAATACTGCCGTCTGATTTAACACACAAATACACCTGTTTACAAACTTACACTGGGAAGGTACATAATAGGATTACACATAAAAACTATAAACATGTCATTCTCGGAGATAAACATGTCATTCTTGGACCTCAAAAGATTGCATGCAGGCATATTTGTAGAGCATCCGGGAACATTCGAAGCACTATTTTCAATATATTATGATGTGAAGCATATCTTACCAACTGCATTGCACTGATATTATGTGAATTGGGATGCACAGTCTTTCAAATATGCAATGAATATAGATATCTAACAACAATAATGAGTTTTAACCTAATCTCCATTAATGCAACATGTATAATCAGTGTCTCATCATATGTAATGGCTCTTACTCTTAGGATGTATGGTAGAGATGCTGTCGTATCCGCCGAATGTGTCTGCTCTGCGTGGCAGCAAACTCAAGGATGGACTCTGGTTCCCCTCAGTCTGTGGAAAAGTTTCCCGAGTTCCAGATGTCAGGAGGTTCTGAAGGTTCTCCACTACATAAAGACAAGAAATATGCTTCACTAACTACATTAAGCTCTTAAACAATCTCGTTTGCTTTCAGATGCAAGACTGCATCATAACGCCAGTGCTAAAGACATTTAATAACTGATTATTATTATTATTATTATTCAGGCCATGATCCTGTGTGAGCTGCTCAAATGTGTTACCTTCAGTAATGGCTCCTTTGAGCAGCTGCTCCCCCTGCTGGAGGTCGGAGGCGTCACCCCGCAGAAGCAGACGGGAGCGAGAGCTGGCGTCTTCTAGACCGGCCACAGATTCAGCCAGCTCTGCAAACAACTGCAGCTTCTCCGTGAGGCTCTGGGCAATCAGAGCGTCCTTCAACGTCAGGCGGTCTACGGAAAATGAGACGTAGACAGAGTAAAATATGTTAAAAAACGTAGAAACCTTTATAGCAATGTCATTATTGTCAGTTTTGCACACACACACACACACATACACACACACACACACACACACACAAATACTATTTAAGCATATCTTATTTTCAATACTATTTAAGCATATCTTATTTTCTCTTATTTTTGAGAAAAGATATAGGGTTTGGAAGATTTCTATAGGAATATGCAAGTGCGCCCTCTAGTGACAAAAAATCCTTCAAAGCTCATAAAAAGCCATCACACAACATCAAAATGAGCAGAAAAACAAAACAAATGTCATGATTTACGAAACAAACATTGTACATGTAGCATTTACCTTGAAACTCTCTGAACCGGGTGACTCTGGCTTCCTCTTCCTCACTAAACAATCTCTCTTCTGTATGTGGACAGCTGATGGACAGGAACCGAGGAAGAACGGTTTAAAAAATGCTGATAGAAGTAAATTCTGACACTAATGTGGTGAAAGACGGGCACAGACCTCTCCACGGCCTGACGGATGTGTGTGATCCACGTGTTGCGCTCTTCTTTCGAGGCCGTGTGGATTTCGTACATCTCGGGTTCGTTCGAGGACGCGCAGATGAGGAACATGGCCCGCTCCTCGTGAGCCACCTCTCGCACGATCAACTTCTGCAGTGAAATAACTGATGGCTTGTTGTCCTAGCAGAAAAACAACACAGATAAGTGCATTAAGATTAAATTTCTCATCCTGTAAAAAAAAAATGCATACTGTACTCACCACGGTTGAGAACACGTATCTCTGATCCTTTTCTTGCAACAAGACGAGAACATCGGTAAGAAGTATAGCTAGAATATCTGCAACGGAAGCAAAGAAGGATCTCAGATGTCAATTGTGAACCACACAGACTTATGTATGGAATTGCGTTACCCCCCCAAGAAACTTTGAGTTCACTTGGAAAACATTTCCGCAAAAAGTATTGTATTCCCTGGAGAAACTTTGCGTTATCTCAGAAAACATTTGAGTTCTCTCACTAAAGTATTCCTCAAGAAATACTCAAAAAAGCGTTCCCTCAAGAACATTTGCGTTTGCTGACAAAACATTTGCATTCTCTCACAAAATGATTGCGTTCCCTCAAGAAACATAGTTTTTCATCCCACATCATATTATTTCTATCACAAAAGAATTGCAAGCAACCGCAACGTTTCTCAAAGAGAGAATGCAAAAGCATTTTCTTCCCATCACCCATGGCTTTGTACTTATGCATGCGAATTATCATTCTCATAATACCTTTGAGGCGTCCAGATGCGGCTTTCCAGTTTACCAAGCCCTCGTACAAGAGCTTGCGGCGGCCCTGAGAAAGGTCCTCCTTACGAAAGACACGTCCATCTTTGATTTTCCCGTGGGACTTGGGCTCCATCTTGGAAGCGATTTCTCTTAGCCGTGTTTCCTTCTCATAGAGATTGACATGGCCGTTCACCTGACCTATGGTGTCTTTGATTAGACCGAGAGCTTGTGCTAATCCTTCATGTTCCTCTGTCCCAGCTGGAATGAGAAGAATGTGTTCATAACTTTGCCCATTCATAATATCTGGCACAGATATATTTACGGCACAGTAACAACCAACCTTCAGTGTTTTGCAGGATGCGCTCCACAAGAACAGGATACTTGGTGATTCGTTGTGTCACCAGCAAGATGCACTCTGGAACACCTAACCGCCGCACTATTGACAGATTACTTATTTTCTGAAAAACAATAAAGTGAGAAAATGATTCAAAGTGCTGAGTGCAACCTAGCAAATGTTAGCAACATTTAAGTTCTCAACACACCCTCATGAGGTTCTGGAACTTCTTGTTGCTCTGCAGCTGCTCTTTGTAGTAGTTGACAGCTTCAGTGTGTCGACTGCAAAAATCCCCATAACTTTCCTTCATTCGCTCTCCAAGCTCTCCAGAAAACTAAAACCAGATGCACACAAAATAACTTCCTGGTTGACATGTGCTGTTTGTCACACTTCCAGCTTTACACTTCCTTCCCAATATTTTCTTCTTCACAACTCCTGTTGTCACACTTCCTTTCCAACACTTCCTGCTTTTACACTTGTGACAACAGCATGTGTGAAGCAGAAAGTGTAGGGCAGGTAATGTGAAGCAGGAAGTATAATAGGGCAGGAAGTGTGAAAACAATGTGTAAAGCAGGAAAGGCAACGAGATTGTCTGAAGCAGGAAGCCAAAGCACAAAAGTGTAACAACAGTATATAAAGCAGGAAGTGCAAGTCAGGAAATATAACATGTCTGAAGCAGGAAGCAAAATACATGAAATATGAGGTGGGAAGTGAAGGGCAGGAATATTGGCCTTTACAGCAGCAGGAATTGTGGGAATAAGCGTCGGGTGAGAGCGTTGACAACAGGATGTCTGAGCAAGGAAGTGTAGGGCAGGAAATGCAACAACATGATGTTTGAAGCAAGAAGTGTAAGACAGAAAAGGCGAAGCTGGAAGTTTAGGAAATGTAGGCCAGGAGGTGTGAAGCAGGATTTATGGGGTAAAAGTGTAACAACAAGATGTGTGAAGCTGGAAGCGAAATTCAGGAAATGTGAAATGTTGCGCTTTACAGCAGGAATTGTGAGAGTAAGTGTGGGATGAAAGCATGACAACAGGATGTGTGAGCAAGGAAGTGCATCAAACAGGAAATGTAACAACAGGATGTTTGAAGCAGGAAAGGCGAAGCTGGAAGTTTAGGAAATGTAGACCAGGAAGTGTGAAGCAGGAAGTACGACAGCAGCAGGAAGTACGACAGCAGCAGGAAGTGTGGGGTAAAAGTGTGACAACAGGATGTGTGAAGCACAAAACAAAAGACAGGAATTGTGATGAGCGAAGTTTAAGGCAAGAGGGTGATGACAGGAAGTAGGAAGCAGGAAATGTTGGGCTTTACAACAGCAGAAAGTGTGGGGTGAAAATGTAACAACAGGATGTTTGAAGCAAAAAAAAAACTAAGACAGGAAAGGTGAAACAGGAAGTTTAGGAAAAAAGTGTGACAACAGAAAGTATAAAGCAGGGAATGTAGGCCAGGAAGTGTGAAGGAGGAAGTATGACAACGGCTGGAAGTGTGGGGCAAAAGTGTGAAAACAGGATGCGTGAAGCAGGAAGCAAAATACAGGAAATGTGAAACGGGAAGCATAGGACAAAAAGGTGACACCAGGAATAATGAAGCAGGAAATACAGAGCAGAAGGTGTGAAGCAACGGCACTAAATTAAGAGCATGTACCTGGGATATAAGAATATCTGCGAGTTTATGGATGGCATAGTTGTGCTCGCTGCCCGGCTGCACAGACTCTGCGCGCCGCTCCCTGAGGCGGGACAGGAAGTGGTTGTGCAGCTCCAGCAGGCTGTCCAGCTGAGGAAACAGACAGTCCAGCTTCCTGTCGTCCAGCTGTAGCGTCTCCCGCAGCTCTCGAGCATAAACGCAGAGCATGATCTTGAGCGTCCGCACGTGGTGGATCTCCGTCAGGATGAGCTCTGGAGGAAACAGGAAAAGCTTTAGAGAAGATCTGGAAACACCTTTGATAATTTACAGAGATAAAAGTTCCCCGAGCAGTGTGGGTAGGTAAATAACACTAACCATATATAACATCCTGTCTCTTCATCATCTCCTTCGAAAATTTCTTTAAGAAGTGCTGATGCACAGCCAGACTCCAGGACTCCACCTCAAAGTCTTGCGTGATGGCTTCCAGCTCCCCTCGCAGTGTGGTGTAATAATCATCTGCACACAAACAGATCAACATTCATTCAGATCCTGAATTACAAAGTGTTGCTCAATGCTTTACACAACCCCTGTCGTAAATTACACATGACACTTATCTCACATTCCGGGTTTTCTCAGTGTTGTTGGGCTTTTAAAATCAACCTCTCACCTTCAACAATGACCGAATCGGGTACAGTGGAGGCGAGAGATAGAGTGTCGTCAGCGGGGCGCTTCAGCCTGAACCCATCAACCTCATCCATCTCTCCTGCGATAGAGCTGCCAGAAAACATGACTATGCAAACGCTGCAGTAATTATGAAAGCACGTTCTTCATTTGCATTGATACATAAGCCTCACACTTCTAATCAACCTAAATGCAACATGAATATAAACAGTAACATTACTACTAAAGCACAGAAATGTGTTATAAATGTTACATTATATTATGCAAACGAGATGGAGCCAGTTTGTGCTTAAGGTGCCTTTATCATAAATCGCTTTTTGATGATAAAGTAATCATCTTCCTTTCTAAAGTAATTAATGTTGGTGAAGTAATGAGAATGTATGACTGCAGACACACAGGACTCACCCGCTGCTGCTGTTGTGACTGACTGTAGGGTTGCTGGAGGCGGCAGGTTGGGCGCTGTGTCCTTTGGGCGGAACGGTCATACTCGTAACACAGCGCGACGTTCGGGACGAGCCATTGATGGGAGTGAGGGCAGAGCTGGGGTCCCGCAGAGCTGCAGAGAAACGAGAGGGGTCAGTGCGGTAGCAGTGCCTCAAAACCGAGCGAGGCATGGAGTCGAGGAAACGGCAGGTGAGGAAGTCTCGATGGAGGAGGACTCGAACCCCGAGCCTGCGGGACAGACCCGAGGACACCGGGAGTAGTGAACCGCTCTTCCTCTGAGAAGCTCGGACTCTGGGTAAAGCCAGTGCCATGATGTCTGACTAACTGAGACCTCACTAACTGAGAGGACGGTTGGTCTTATAAAGAGAGCGTGTTCTAGAAATTACACGTGTGCCTTCCCTCCTCGCCTCCCTCCCATCGCTCCCCTGTTGAGACGGAGGAAGTTTTAATGAAACAGCTGAGAGTCACAATCTCACAATCAGATTAGTGCGAGCAAGTAAACCATCAAGGGAGAACCTGATAGATTATACATAATAATAAATTCTTATTGAACACGTTTTAATTTATAAAGAAAAAATGCTAAAATTGTTGCATCTATGTCTAAAAATGTTGATGCATATAATCTTTTTTTTATTAATAAATCATAATTAGATTTTTATTTTATTCATAAATATTATTATATTCTGTGCCCATCCAGCAAATTAAACAAATAATAAATAACCTTACAAAATATAAAATTTGAAACAAATGCTGCATTTATATGAAATAAAATTACAATAATAATACAGTCGTTCTCAGAATTAATGGCACCCCTGGTAAATATGATCAAAACTGGCTGTAAAATGTAATTTACCCCCCACTTTCAATTCTTTTACTTGAATGAAAGGATAGATTTTTGGAAATTTTTTGAATGAAAGATCAAAAGGATAAACGATGCAGATTTATTTTTTACAGCCGGTTTTGATTACCTGGGGTGCCATTAATTCTGAGCACGACTGTATATTCTTATCTATTTTTATTTTTTTTTATAAAAAATATTTACAAATATATTTATATTATTAATAAACATGAATGAATTCAACTTTACAACCTTACAAAATGGAACAAATTAAAACAAATGCTACATTCAAATTGAATAAAATTACAATAAACTTAATATATATACATATATATATATATATATATATATATATATATATATATATATATATATATTTTAAATATACAAATATGAAATGTCAATCAATCGCAGCTTACATTGAATGTAATAAAATCAAAATAGTTCTCAGCCAAAAGTTTTTGGTGGCCGAAGTTTTGGTGCTTCCCTAGCTATTTTTTGTAATTGCCATTTTAAACAGGCTACTGGTCTAGTCGGGCAATTCTATTTCAATTGTCTTCAAAAAAATCGACTTATCTTGGACGAGCACTGTAAAATAATTGTATAATTTAATGTGGTAAATTTTTTTAAAATAACTATAGAAATTCACTCTTTAGTATCCCATTCAGATGAAACAAACATTTAGTAAATAAATGTATTTATTACATTATTTACATCAAAAATAAATATGTATTGGTCTCTATCTAATTATTAAATGGATGTGCTGACAATGCATATATAAATGTGGCGAAATCACCAATATTCAGCTGCATCCCCTTTGTGCATTTACAAGATGTTCTTCCAGAAGTCTCTGAGTGAAGAAAGACATTTCCAGATGTTTTCCCCTGGGAAGTGAAGCATTACAGGCTTCATCCGCACTTCTTAAAGCAATTCCCACCTCGGCCTCGGTCACAGCGGGAGGTGTTTAACGAGATGTCCAGGAATAATAACCACACTGGCAAACTGAACATCTTCTGTCTACAGAAGGATTTCACTTGATCCATTTACAGAAGGCAGAAGTTGATCCAGTATTACTAACACTTTCTGTTAGACCTTCTGTTTTTTACAATGTATAAAAAATAAAATAAAAATCAAAAACAAAATTAAACTGAGAGGGGACATAGCACTTGCATATTGTTGTCTGACTAAGTTTAACTGCTTCTATTGTTCTCATTTGTAAGTCGCTTTGGATAAAAGCGTCTGCTAAATGAATACATGTAAATGTAATGTAAATGTAAGGATCCTCTGGTTTGATTTCATGACGAAATCTTATGAAACAAGAGGTAAAGAGAGGCTAGGCAGGAGGAAGCACATGAAATGCTATTCTACTAGATTTGACTTGCTTTCTCAATCAGTTTGATCACTGCCTGAATGTGTTGCGTTAACCAATCAGCATCCAGGACTTTATGCTATCTTAAAGGTTCTTAATGTTGTTTTGGAGTCTCCTACAACAGGTTTACATGCATAAAAAGTAAAAAAAAAAACACTTTCATTTTCTCATAATATACTTTTGCACATCACCACATTTTCAATGATTCTCAAACGACTCGTTGGATGAATCAATCTATCTAAATCCCTCCTTTCCGCGAGCTACTCTGCTCTGATTGGACAGACAGCTCAGTCTGTTGTGATTGGTCTACCGTATACAGCGCGTGTTTCGGAAGCTAAACGCCTATTAACTAAGCCCCTTTCACACAGCGATCCCGGGAAATTGCCAGAACGCCTTCTGGGATCGATGCCGGGTTGGGGGCCTAGTCTAGTAACATTGCCGTGTTCAGTCCCGGAACGCGCGCTGTGTGAAAAAAAGCCGTAATCAATGCCGTGTCGTAATGATGACGCTGAAGTGAAGTGAAAGCAGGCTAGTGAAACGGTACGTAATGCACTAGTTTTTCTGATCGAATCAGAAAAAAAAAAAAAATGCACAAGCGTGGTTTCTCGAGAGAGAAATCGCAGCTCACAAGCAAACTATAGACGCTGCTGAGACATTACATGTCACATCGATGTCACGTGTCTTTACGGGATGTTTCAGTAGCACCTCAATGCAGTCCATGAGATCCACGGGGAGGAGTCGGAACAAGATCCAAGGGGTGGAGATGGGTAGGATTAGGGGTGGGTTTAGGGATCAGGGGGCGGAGATGGGTAGGTTTAGGTATATGTAAGGTGGGAGGAGTTGGATCAGGATCCGACTCCTCCCCGTGGATTTCATGTTCTGCAGTGAGGACCATCTCGGATTTTTACGGGTTGTGTGTGAACGCACTCTCTGATTCCGGAAAATCACTGGCAGTGTGAATGAACCAAAATCAAACGAACCCGGGTCAAATCCCGGGTCACTTTATCCGTGTATTTTCCGGAATCTCTACGTGAAATGGGCTCAACTGAAATGCAGCTCCGTCTGAAGGGTTCCTCAGTTCTCAGTGACACACACTGTAAAGTCAGTAACAATGACGTCGATTTTACCATATGAATCCGAGCGCGAGTCCGATGATGAAACATTGGAAGAACTAGTTATTCAAGCCGAACCTCCATCGCAAGGACGACTCTAGCAGGATGTTTCTCAGTGATACACTACTCAGTTTGAGGTTCATTATATGAGATGTTTCAACTGTGATTCCTCCCCATCAGCATTAACAAGTGTATGTCCTTCAACAAAACGATGTGTATATTTCTAATTTATTGAGGTTCATATGCGGGAACTGTATATACAATAATGTTGCATATGTTCGCCCAGCACTGACGTGAATGACTGATATAAGAAAAGTTTGTAAAACAAATCTTGCTCCAACCTTTATATTTACTCAAAGTAGTGAGAACGACAGACAATCAGCATTAATAGACACAGTTAAATGTAATAGTGGCCCACAGCTGATTAGCATTAACTATTTCACCAAGTAATAACGTGTGTTAGCCGGTTAGTCGGAAACGTACACAATATAAAGCACAAAAATACGTATTTTGATCACCCGGTAGAAAATATATACACCAATAATTATTCACACCAACAGGTTGTGATTCTGAGGAGCAATTTGGTCCAAATAAACTGAGTACTGATCCATCTTTCCAGATCAAGTGTTTTGCGAATCCCTCGTTGAACTCCGAGATTCGAGAAGCAATCGTCAGTAAAATAATGTGTTGTGGGGCTGGTCAAGTTGTTCGCAGGCGGAAAACGTACAACACAGACTGCCATTATGCAAATGTATCTTCTAGTCACGTAGAATCGTAAAGCTGTAGGATTTGAATGAAAAACGACTCGTATTGGCGGTTCAGAGTCGATTCTTTGCAGAATGTTAACATTCACAAACAGCTATATTAAACACTCCATGAAAGGGAACAAAAAAACATAATAGGGGCACTTTAATATCTGTTTATTAACGTGCAATGCAGCGCAAACAGTAAGTCCTGATCAGATTTGTGGGGTAATTAATTGTAGAACCGTGATTAACCTCTTAAGTGCTTCTCTGGTGATGGCAAATGAAGGAAAAAACAGCCAGATGACCTTAATTTGCTATCAGGGGACTCAGCATGTGCCGGCCCAGTGTCCTTTAAACAGAGCATCACACACACGAGAGGACAACAAAACAAGCTCCTCATGCAGCTGCACATGTGAACTAAACCCAGCAGATTACAAGTGGGAAAACACTTATTTACCAGACACTTCTTGCAGCTTATAATGAGCTATATTTACATTACTAACATAAAATATTACGGTTTTTTTTTTTACTTCATTTGGAAAAAATGTTGCCTTTGCAACTAACTGGTATAAAATAAAGTAATAAAATGACAAACTAAAACTGAAATACAATTGTGACAATTTATGGTGATTTTATCGCAAAAAAAATTAAACAAAAGAATATTGATTTGATATATGTACTAATCATTTTACAAAATAACTTTTTTTTTCAAATTCTCCCATTCATCACTATCTTATAGATTTATTGGTGATATTTAGAGTAAATTTCTAGTTTGTGACAGAAAAAAAACCCCAGATATGATTTAAAATCATTTTGCCCCCATAAATAAAATATAAACCCCATGACTTGCACCTTGTATTGTCTCTAACCTAATTTTAGGGTAGTTTGACTAGTTTATCTACCTTCAACATAAGATTTTTTTTAAAAATGCAAATGAATTTAAACATTTACTGCAAAATTGTTTCACAAGTAGCGACACGCCATTGGTTAAGCGATATGATCCACACACATCATCTAATCACTGATCAAGTATAATGCTAAAACCATGGTAATTAGTCTGCAAATGTGCTTACCTTGACTATACGACTGAGCTGCGGTGTTTGACGACTTTTGCACCGAGTCTTTTATCTGCATAGAGCAAAAAACACAGACACAAACACAGAGTGAGCGGCTTAGTTTATCATTTACAACAAACCGCGCAATGACACAACCTGCCACTCCTCTGACCAAAGATAAAGCCTTTTAATGTCTTTAAGAAGCTAAATTTGATCCAAACTAATACATTTTTTTCAATATTTCATGTGAATGTATAAATGAGCATGAATCTTACCTTGCTTTTACTGCTACACTCGGGCAGCAGGTTCTTGCAGCTCTTGTGGACGTTCACGGCGCAGTCTGACGGCCCAAACAGAGACGGCGGTAGAGAGAGAAACAGATTAACACTTTCCTTATCAGAACCTACATGTAGGTTGTCCCGTAAACTGAAATTACATGGAAAGGGAGGGCTCGAAGAACTGGGGCGGATTGTAACGCTATGAGACCGTTGTGTTTCGCAATACTGCTTTCATTTTGAAAAAACAGCAAAAAAAAAAAAAAAAACTTGCACTAAGAAATCTGGTAGATATTTAAAAGCATAATCAGATTATCAGATATGAAACTGTGTTTTTCTCTGTGCATTTGAACTATCTGCACAGGTTTATTGGGGGTAAAGAGCTTTCAGAAGTGCTCATTATCCATTCAAAAAGTGTCTGTCCTGTCCCTGCGGGCCATTTTCCACTTTTCACCCCACAAAGTGACTGATTCAATCCATTTAGCCACAAAACTAATTAGAAACACAACAAACTGAGAGTCTGATCAATGCCACCATCACAGGACATTACAGCAGAAAACACTGACATCTGATGAACTTATACAGCATATAATAAATCTAAATTTGTTGCCTCTAGTTCATTTCTATTGGCTTTGAGGACATTTAGGGGTGTTTACACTTAGAGGTCTTCACTGGTCCACATGGATCCAAAAACCCAGGGGCCGAAACGAGAGGGTTCAGGTCCAAAACTTTGACTAGTGCCTCACTGCCTCTGGCACGGGTTGGATCTGATATTAGCAGCATCAGTTCTCGGGAAATTTAAAATAAATGTGTTTTTACCAAACGGACCTGAGAAGAATTATTTTAAAATGTGCCAACTTTCCGTTTCAGGTGTTTCACAGGTATATTTATTATTTAAAACAAATAAATATTAAATAATTATGACAATGAGGTTATTATCCCCCTTCTTCTCTGTCAATACGCACTTGCAGGGCTCCAGACTAACATTTGAGAGCGGTATCACCGGTGCCACTAAGTTCTACAGATGGTGGTGCCAGCACCTGATTTGGTAGCACTGGGGATATTTTTTAATCATAAAGGAAATTTAATCATGAAATTACTATTGTTTTGCATTAATAAATGCAGTTATTAATAATATTACATGTGAGCTTGAATTGAGATGCAGATAAAAATAACTTTTACTAACAACAGCAACGTGCAAAAGCCTCATTTTATAGGTGAATTTTTTAAATATTGTACTCTTATTAAATGTACCATTGTTCTTCTACAGTATCACACTGAAGTGACCGACAGCTTCAGAGATTATAAAAGGAACGCTCTTTACTTGCTTTAAGTCAGTTGCAATGTGAAGAAAGACTTCTTGGTTAATAAATAGAATATGGCATAAATAATAATTAATATTACTTTTATTCCTATATTAAAAATATTTATAGTGTACACATCTTTATTTTGGTATTATAATGATCAGGGTTATTGTTTTATAGATAAACAATTAATTAAAAAAATAAAATAGACGATAAAAAAAAACCCAATCTTTTCTGCATATCAGAAATTGGACTCATAAAAATTACCGGTAACAATTTGGTTAACATGAACTAACATTAACAATACTTCTACATCATTTATTAATGTTAATCTCAACATTTACTATTTTACTTTTAATATCAAAAATTAACATTTTTATTAAGTAACAATTGCTTTAAAAAATATATTTACTCAATTTATTTGATACATATACATTAAGTAAGGGATAATGTACATCCGCTCCACTTCGCGTCGGGGTCCTCATCACCCTGTCGGGGGTTTATTCTGAGATAACAACTGGCTGGATGTACATTATCCAGCTTATCACACAGCTACTTGCCACATAAGTAAATAATTAGACAACATTAATGACAGAAACATATTGTCACTTTTAGAGCTAGTGCACAGATCCATTACTGTTTTCATTATACTGTCTGTCACACTGTCACATGCGTTTTATACATAACCGACTGTGTTTACGAGTATCCAAGACCGGAATTTTGACACAATTTTGCATGTTTTTTCCCATTAAAGCGATATAACAGAGCCATGTAATAACTAATGTTAACAAATGAGACCTTATTGTAAAGTGTTACCAAATTATATGTATCATTTCTGCCATTAAAAGCAATATCAGTTCATCTTTAGTTAGCTTTTATTTTTATTTAAAATAAAAAAGTAATTTCTTCATGAGAAACATAAAAACAACCTATATTATAAAATATAGCTCAAATAATTGATCCAGACCAACGTAAATTGCCAGAGGCGCAATTCCAATATTTATTTGATCAATTTAGCTGTTTAATTGAGCAAATCTGTTTAATTCTTTTAGCAATAAACGACTTCTGTCTATGATCAACATTTAAGGAGGCTTTATTCAAAAACACATTCAGCTCAGCGCCAACATCAAGAGAGCATCTAATTACTTGAAAACAGAACAGGAACTAGAACTCCATGAGGATCAGTCATAATCCTGTTATCACATCACATGATCCGTTCGCTGGAATGTAAACGTGGGCCGAATGCAGACAGTGTTTTTAAGAAGAACCACACGTGGTTATTTATCTCACGCTCTGACATAAAACGAGCTTGTGTGACAAGAGCTATGTGAACTTGAGTGGGCGTTAGGTCAGGCATGCGGAGGGGGAGAATCCCTGAACGCCCCGGCTACTGCCAAACGCAATTAAAGCATGTGACCGTGCAGAAAAACCCCCAGAGAAACCCGCCTAAGAAGGGCTAGACGAGGACAGAAGGAACCGAAACATCATAACTCCTCCAAAAACAGACCAAAAAGTGCTTAGAAAGGACAAGAATCAAAACCACAAGAATTCAACTGTCAAGAACACTAAAACATTTACTAATAAAATACATATCTGTCACTGCACAAAAATAATCTGCTTCATTTCAGTCATAAAAACCAACATTGGCTGATCTTTAGTCTTTAATAATAACTGTTTTTGGTTAATAAATGGACACTCAAAAATAATAAATAATATAATAAACATTTTTCCTCGTGAAAAATAATAGAAAATCAAACCGATTAATCGCTGTTAATCGCATATAACATACAAGTTTGTAATATATATAAATTTACAAACTTCCATGTTAGATGCGAGTAATCGATATGACCGCACTAAAATAAAATTATCTAATAAATTCTTCAGCCAAACCCAGACCAAGCAAAGATTGCAAGACTGAATAATTCATAATTATAAGACAGGATGTAATATTCAACACAATGTCACATTAAACAACGATTTTAATGTTAGATCAGATAAATAGTATCCTAAATAATTATATGATTTTGTCTAACTACTTTTGATTACAAAAGCAAATCTGCATTCTGAATCAATCTGAATTATAATGACACAGAATGTAATATTAAAAACATTGTTACAAAAAAATAATCATTTTATGTTAAACCAGAACCAAAATATATTAATAAAATGATATGATTACTATTCATTTTTATTATTCAAGTTATTACGTTAACCTATGTAGAAACTTTTCAGACTTCTATAGAGGGTTGGTGGTTGAGGCAAACACTCAGAACAACCACCCAGAAGACCCAAGCAACCACAGAACAACCATCCAGAAGACCCTAGCAACCACAGAACAACCATCCAGAAGACCCTAGCAACTCTCCAACTCGTTCTGGTGGGAACCTGACGTCATTTTTGATTAGTCAAGTCTTATATTATAAACATGTTAAATCTTCATGCTGAACACAAAAATCTCAATGAAATACAATCAGCCAAATGAACGAGTATGAACAAAAGCCGTCTGAATAAAACAAATAAAACGCATCTGTAAGTTAAGCGTCTGAAGTCCTGCGTAACACTGACCTGCTTGACTAGCCAATGAAACTAAACACAGCGGACAGCTGACCTCTCAGCAAACTTTCAACTGTTTTAACGCGACTGTCATTTAAAAAGTTTAAAAAGAGACACCTGTAGCTAAACAATCACCTGCGTGAAGTAAAAAACAGACGTTTGTAAAGAGTTTGAACGTGTTTTAGCTGCTGTGTGTTTATTAGCTCTGTTAGCAAACACCTGTTGAGCTGAACAAACTCACCGTTTATGACGCCATCACGCGCGTTGCGATCGCATCACCTCAAACATCATTCAGGTTACTATGACAGCCACACAAAAACACACAACACATCACTTGGCAACCTAAAAAAAAAAGCAGCGCCAATCGCGACTGATGGATGTTGATTGACTGTCCCTGCACTGCGCCGCGCGGCATTATGGGACAGGAGGCGCATTCCACAGGCAGAGTCCCACATTTAAAGAGACAGGCGCGAGTTTCACTGAATGGAGTGGAAAGTGTCTACGGGTCGATGAAAAACGAATAATTCTACAATATATATTTGTTTAGATATAAATATGAAAAGATATAAACCATTTATATCTTCTATATATCACTTCATATTTCCATTAATAATGAAATAATTAGGTTTTAAAAAATATATATGGTTATGTGGTTTTAGATTTAGGCTATATATATATATATATATATATATATATATATATATATATATATATATATATATATATATATATATATATATATATATATCCTAAATCTAAAACCACATAACCATATATAATTTTTAAAACCTAATTATTTCATTATTATATATATATATAAAATATTCTATACATCCAACCACTCATCCATCATTTTATGATTCACCAAAAGATAAATATGGAAATATTGAAAAATACATAAACATAGAAATGTTTTTTTGTGTGTAAATAATTAATAAATAAATTTGATCTAAATCTATATATATGTGTGTTTGTTTTTTAAATATACTGATACCAATAAATGTACTTTTGTACATAATTCTAATGTCTTTTTCTAATGTCTTCATCAGCTTTGTTTATACAATAATTTGTTATTATCTGTTTAATCTTAATCTTTTTATTAGGTGTTTTTTATGTCGAACCAAAACACACACACACACCCACACACACATACATATATATATATATATATACATATATATATATATATATATATATATATATATATATATATATATATATATATATATATATATATATATATATATATATATATATATATATATATACACATATATTATATAAACGCATACTTTCATACTTTTACTTTAGAATCGATTAATATCGATTAACCACATCCACCAATTTAAAGAAAGCATAATTATATATATTAATATAGTGCTGTAATATAAATGTGCAGTAAATATCTTTTTAATTTATATCTACATAATTTCACATATTTCCTAAAAACAAAAAATCCTTGTATGGCATTTAGTTTCTAAAATAAATATACCATATAGGCTACTTGATATATATTTTTTCATATTTTCAAATAACCATGGAAATGTTACTAGCCCTGATCTCCCATACTTACAAGATGAAGCCATCCATTATTTCATTTTATTAATCCATCTATCTGTGAATTCATAATTTGCAAATCCATCAAAAGTAATTTGTAGATGATGGCATATGATGCCGCATCAGTGGTCTAGTGTAATATTTCAGAGTCACACTAGTGATTACTTTATGTCTGCTGTAATAAAACTGTACTGGTGAATGGTCATGACTGGTTCAAATGAATTGAACACTGGACAGAGAAGGTCCTTCCACTGAATCCTCAAGTCTGAGGAAATACATCAGCATGACTTGTTTAATAAGCAGTGCCATGCAAAGAGTCATATATAATATTTACCAGCCGCCACCAAATGACTTTTAAATTTAAAGCTGGTACTGGGTGATTGTGCTTTTGTCACTCTGAATATAAACACATGAGTCACTCTTAGGACATGCACACTGGAGATGACACTGGAGAATACATTTTATATAATAGTGTGTGTGTGTGTGTGTGTGTGTGTGTGTGTGTGTGTGTGTGTGTGTGTGTGTGTGTGTGTGTGTGTGTGTGTGTGTGTGTGTGTGTGTGTGTGTGTGTGTGTGTGTGTGTGTTTGTGTGTTTCGTTTTATAAATTCATTTAAATGCATTTAATGCATATATACATAAACATTATGAAATATGAATATATTTTATTATACTGTATATTAACATTTTATTCAAGTATTTGATAGAATAAAATATGAGGGGATTTCCCATGGCGTTAAGGACTTCAAAGTAACGGACTGTGACAAACAAATGAGTTACAGCAACACTTTTGTTTCTCCTTTTCTATAAATCTTGCACCCTGCCGACATTGACAAAGCATTAGATATAAAAAGAAGGTTTCCCAAAATAGGGAAACACACAGTCAACAAATGAACTCATAGTTTCTAAATTACATCTTCTGTGACTTACTGAAACAACTTTACTTGTGACTTACATGAAAGGACTTCAGCCATTATTAAACACCAACACCTGCTGAAGTAAAAACCCGCCATCTTACAACTTAGTGATTCTTAAAGGGACAGATTACCTACAAAAGTAAAATATGTCACTATTTACCACCCTCACGTCATTTAAAACCCATATACAACTTACTTTCTTGAGTGGGAGACAAAAGGAGAATTTCTGAGAATGCTGCTATTTTCCATACAATGACAGTGAATGGGGACTGTGACTGTCAAGCTCCAAAACAACAACAAAAATACCAGCAAAGTAGTCTGATTTTCTTAAATCTTTGATCTGTTTCCTCCACAATTATCATATGACTCCAAAAAGACTTGGGATATAGTAATTTATGATACATTTATGCTTGTTTTGGAGCATTTCTAAAGAATATCCAGGCTGCTGTTTGCTATATAATGACAGGGAATGGGGACTGCAGCTGTCAAGCTGCAAAACAACAAAACACATGCAAAGTAGTCTGATTTTCTTAAAACTTGATCTTTTCCTCACTTAACTTATCATATGACATTAAAAGACTTGTGATATAGTAAATTAGACTATGTTTATTACACATTTATGCTTGTTTTGGAGCTAGCTCCAGTCCCTATCTGCTTTCATTGTAAGAAATAGTCTGGTCTGAATATCCAATAATAATAATTAAAAAAAAAACCTTTTCAGTTGCAAAGAAAGAAAGAAAGAAAGAAAGTCACAGAGGTTTGGATCTACATGAGAGTTAATAAATAATGACAATTTTAATTGTGGGTGAAGTCACAAGAACATCCTCTTTTAAACTCCCTCAGTCACTGGAAACCTGATAATATCAAACTAGTCCATCTGCACGCAAACCTGTAGTTTTCCGCAGCACAAAAAGCTGGTTGCAAAACAGCCGAAGCACAAACAACGCTGCATCATGTGACTGAACGAGTCAGTAGGTCAAGTGCCTGCTGTTGTATCAGTCCTTATGATCTAAAGAAAACCCATGAAAGATGCAAAAGCCTCATCAAAATAAGAAAGCCTGGGGTTTACTGTGACATGCGCTGTGGTGGGAAGCAGAGCAGTGCGTGTCGCATGAGTAGCGGAGCAGATGCGCGTGTGCGCAGGTGTGTGTTTATGTTACTCACTCAAACACTGCAGGCCATGCTTCCTCTGCAGGGTCTTGCTGCACAGTGAACATGTCGCCCAGCTGGAAAATGAGCCAGGCACGAGCTGGTGGCCGCTCACACTGCGGCGCCGCACTTTCTCACGCTCTCTCAGCTCTTTCTCTTTCTCCTTCTCTCTCTCTCTGCTTTTCTCTTTGTGCTGCTCTTTCTCTCGAGTCTTACCCTGAAAACAGAGAAATCAAGAAATGTGTGGTGTTATCTACTGATAGTAAAAAAAAAAAAAAAATAAAAAAAAAAAGAAGAAAAAAAAGTTTTTGTCTATACCTTGTCCCTGTCATATTTCACAACACATTAATATAACCTTTAAATATCTACATCTATTATGTCTACATATATATCTACATTTCATATATTTATAGCTAAATTTTTTATGACTTAAAAGTGTGTGAATCTAGAGAAATAACAGACAGACAGAAAAACATATAGATAGATAAATAGATCTAATCTTGTGTTTTATTAAAAAAAGATAATATACAATTGGCACATTGTCTGGTTTAAAGAACAGGTTAAAACTTCCCCTTAGTCAGCATGAGCTAGTAATGTCGTTCAACAGAACATTCAAGAAAAGGAGGAAGTTGCAAGGCAACAGAAGTCGCAGTAAAGTTCTGCAGAAATGAACATGACTGTATCCCACGGCAGAAACACAGTCCGAGCATGAGTAATGTCAGCGTGTGTTTGATTACTTTGTCTTTGTTGAAGGATCCAGTCACGCGGTTTCTCAGTGAGCTCAGAGTCCGCTTGACTTTGGTGCCTTTTTCCGGACGCTCCGGTCTTTCTTCCTCTTCCTCGTCATTTCTACAAAAACACACACCAAACCCAATTTAAATATAAGAAAATAAGAGCAAAAAATTAGGTCAAAGAAGGTCAAAGACTTACCCAATGGCAAGAAACTCATACCACGTGACACTCCCCGTCACCCCTTTTCTTTCTATGCTTGAATTTCTGCGTTTAGCTCTGAGGAAAAATCCAGGATTAAATTAATTCATTATAAGACTCTCTATTGGTAACACATGTATGCTTACTACAAGAAAACTCTATGCTCGGAATGGCATACTGGCATACTACCATACTAGTCCAACTAATTTTGCAGGATGCAGTATATGCATAACCTACAACTTTGCCAAATTGTACAGTATACAACAAACCCAACCGTATATATTTCCAAACTGCAATTTTACTGCCTATACTGTAAAAAAAAATGTATGATCAATAAGTTATGATAACATGTTTTTACATTGCTTTAACTCATCAAAAAAAGTTAAGTAATTTTCAACTTTTTTTATGTTATACGAGATTAAACTCATTTTTTTAAAGTCAGTTTAATGTCATTTAAGTTGAAGTGACGTAAACATCCAAGTTGATTGTACTTTAAAATTTAAGGCAGCAACTTTTTTTTTTACAGTGTACTTGACTTGTACAACCAAAAACAATTTTTGTACAATAATTTAACAAAAAGTTTGAATACATTTTTTGGAAAAAAACAAACAGATTGCAAGATAATAACCATAATTACCGAATTATACACATAATATATGAGGTCATGTGACAATGTGCATACTACATACATATGTAGTATACAGTAGTACAGTATGCAGTAAGCTAGTATATACATAATTTTCTGTTCGAAATAGTATACTACCATAATATTTTGAAAAAAAATTCAAATGCACATTTTTTGCATCCCACAATGCAACATGCTTGGAAACTCAACCTCAATTTTTACTATCTCTTACTTGTCTCATTATTTTACCCAGACTACCAGTACACACAATGTAGCACACATACTTTTTAAATTGTTTCTTATGCTCTTTTAGGAAAAAAAAAGAAGCATACAGAAGTATGGAGTGTGTACGGCGCAGTATGCAGTACGCTAGTTTTCCATTCCGAACACAGCCTCTTGCTAGCCTGCTGTTAGAAGCGTCAGTTACTATACAAATGTTTCATGACCCTGTTAAAAGCACATTCTGGTTTATCATGCAGGTTTTTGAGATAAAACAAAGACGTCTCAACCAGGAGAAGCCTTGCCAGGTTTAAAAATACAGCAAGAGTGGTAAACACAGAAGATAAAATACGTCATACACATGCAAACGTACACAAAATTTTCAAGACAGGCGAGTGACAAACAATGCTTTCTATTTTGGGCCTGCAAACCAAACGTGGGCTAGTGGCACTCATGTTAATGTTGTTAGTTTGTAGGAGGGTACGACAGGCTCCATCACACTGTTTACTTACCCATGATACTGCTTAAGCTCCTGTAGAACTTTCTGTACCATCAGCCTGAGACAAACAAGACACTGAGGCTAAGTATGTGTGGCAGTGGGAGGGCAAACGGCGGGCCGCTGTCCAAATAAAACCATCAGCACAAAATCTACTGCCTAGCTCACACATACAGGGGCAGACTACATCAACGGTGGGCTAGAATAAAATCTCCCACAGCGTTTCCTTTAGCATGACTGAAAAATGCCCCAAAAAGTTGCAAAAGTGCAACGATTACTTTATCTACTGTAGCTTTTTTTCCTTTACTTACATGTCTATTAGCTTCGATGCTAATCTATATGCTAGTGTGCTCCTAAAAGCTGATATTCATTTAATGATCTTTATATAACCTTCTAGGGTCAAAGGGCTGGAGCCTATACCAGTTTTTAGGCCAGAGGCATGGGAAAGCAACCTGAGCCGATGGCTCAGAACCAGAGTACCCGGAGGAAAGTCATTCTGACACGAGAGAACATGCAAGGCCGGCCTCAGCCGGAGTTAAAACTGGGGACCTTTTTGCTATGAGGCAAAAGCGCTAACCACTGAGCCACTGTGCTTCACTGACTCAAAATAATCTTGTGGTAGCAACTATGGTGCATATAACATAAATGTGGAAACTTACACATGACTTCGTCCTACCACAGACTGCAGCCCCTCTTCCGACTCCTGCTCTTCTGGAATTCCAAACCAACACAAAGTGAGAACTATGTATACTATGAAAAATAAAGGTTCTTTAATGGTTCTTTGTAACACTTCAGGTTCAGTTTTCTAAGTAACAACAATATATGGCTGTATAGGGCTCTTGAGTTTCTATGGTTCCCTGGAGGCTCAAAAAGATCTGTTACATTACAGGTTCTTCAGATTAGTGTTTCAGTATCTCAGTTCTTGAAAGCACCATAACATGGTTTATCTGTAGAACTACAGAATAAAGAAGGTGTTTGTGGAAGATGGTAAAATGGTAAATAATTCTGTTTTGATACTAGAATTCCCCCTGACAGAATAAGCATTGCATTTATCTGACTGCTTCAAAGCTAGAGCCCACGAGAACCTGATTTTTTCGGACTGGATTTGTCTGCCTAATTGGATAATCATTTTACTAACCTGTGGCCTCTCTGGCAGCCTGCTTAGAAGTCTCCAGTATGCGGGAGACTCTGTCAGCTTGTACTTTTTCATCAGTCGCGAGAATGTCAGATCGGGAATACACAGTCCTTGCTGGTGAGGGCGTCTGCAATCACGGTCAAAAACAAACAGTGGGAAAACATTATCATAAGAGTTATGGCAGGAGTAGCCAACCCAGCTCCTGGAGGACTGCCTTCCTGCAGAATTCAGTTCCTAGCCTGAACCAACACTCTTGTCTGTTATTTTCAAGTAATCTTTTTCAAGTAGTTCAGGTGCGTTTGTTTAGGGTTGATGTTAAACTCTGCAGAATGGTAGCCCTCCAGGAGCAGGAGTACGGTTTATAGAGTTATGTGAATGTCTTGCTCTGTTCATACTAAGACACAGATTTCAGTAGGGACAGTTACAGTTATTTGGGGGCTTTCACTTTCCACAGCACCGGTCGTTTCTTCCACTGAGCTTTCGGAGAAGGAGGAAGATGGTAAATGTGAACTTTTGTCCAAACACTGGTCCTCTCTTTCCCCATCACTGTCAATGTTGGTGGTGTCTAGACTGAATCTACATACATAACACAGTGTTTTCATACATGTATACAACAGTGTCACTATGTCACTTAGCAAACAGAAGACATGTACTTCTCAGATATTTGCAGGAAATAACATCGCATTTGGCTCTGGAAATGACATTAAGACATTGGGACCAGTGAAAAAGTGTGTCTTACCTTCTGCCCAGGTCAATTGGCGACACTGGCACTTCCCAGCTGTGTCTACGTGACGTGGACATAGATCTAACCAATGTGGGAAAGTTATCTGTGTCCGAGTCCTCATCTTGCTCGGATTCCGGATAATTCTGGAACTCTGAAGATCTGATAGCAACCAAGCGATCCATGGCTTCCCTTCCAGCAAAATTCAGAGAGTGGTCTATCTGGACAAGTTGATGGGTGTGGAACTCTGTGAAATCCTGCCGTGATCCACTCTCTGTTGTGGACACAGGAGGTACCAAAGGGTTAAGACCCTTTTCAGAAACAGATGCAGTTAAGACAGGAAGTCGCACGTCTGGTTCATCAGTGGATCCGAGCTGCAAGTCTCTGTAATATTCAGAATCTCTCAGAGAAGAGCAGAGCTCTAAAAGGTCCTCCTCACTGCTGCACTCGTCACTCTCAGCCAAGAAGTTCCTCTGAAAATGGGAAACCCCAACAAGGTCAAGTCTAAGTGAGTCTCCTGCTAGTGTCATTCATGGACTGAAAGTGGAAACAGTCAGCTGAACTTCTTGTGTTATGAAAAATGCACATAGTCAACTATAGCCAGCCACATTTAGCCAATACTGTTACAAGGACAATCCCCATGGAGGAACTCTTTTCTACTCTTTTAACTTCAGTTTCATTCTGTTTCTCTCATAAATCTATTCAAAAGTCTTATACATGGTGCACAAATCATATAGACTATTTTTGGTGAACCTGATTTTGCTGGGTCAACATCCTTGATGACCCTGGGACAACATTCCTGGCAACTAATTAGTTTGAGGATTTAGGGCTAATGATGTGGTTAAGTTTAAGGCTGGGTTAGGGGCTGATGCATCATTCTCATCAACCAATCATTTCCCCTAGTTTAATGGTTAGGTTATGTTTAGGGTCTTACCTTGTCCTCAGGAGAACTGCTGAAGAAGACATCTTCTGGGATGGAAGCCGGGGACAAGGAAGATGAGGAACTGGGTGCTGAGACCGGGGCATTAATTTGAGTGCATGGTTTGCAGTCTGAAGCTGAAACACACAGTTCCACCATGAATTTAGCTAAGAATATTATTCGCAACTGTGAGAACTCTTGTTCTTGTGTTGCTTTTAATGAAGTGCCTTATCAAACATATTGTTGCTGTCACTTTCTGTGGACCAGACAAAACAAATTAAGAGGGGTGTGACATTCTGGATATCTACTGTAATTACATCATATCTCTTGTTTATTTGTGAGGATTGTGACAAAGCAATAATAGAGATATGGTTTTGGAGAGCCAGTATAACGGCATATTTCCCTTAAAAAACCCTTCTAACTTCAAGCAGCTACTGTCAGAACTTATCAGTGGCTTCCATTAACTCTAGCATATTACATCAACACACAGCTGGAGTTAGTACAACCTGGAAGCATTTCTCTGTAAACAGAAGATCTTAATCTGATGTGAAATGGAAGCACTAGTTTACAGAGGCAAAACTCTGGGTTGTGTTTGATAGCAGGTATATAATAGCTGAGAGCCTGATGTCATAGGAGAACCTATGGTTCAAGAAATCATCTAAATACTTATGCTTCCAAAGAACAAAGAAATGCATGACTTTTCCTTTACTTGGAACCAATTTGCCGACCTGAGGAACATATGAATTTGAAAAATAACTTGCTTATTCTCCAAAATAGCCATATAACCAACTGTAGAACCCCAAAGACCCTGTATTTTCGAATATAGACACAACGTTCACCATCTTTTGAGATTTACAAAGATTTGTGATCACCATCATTTGAGATTTTCTAAATTTTCCCTCAACTCTTAAGAACTTATCTTGGAGTTAAATTAAGGATCATCAGAACTGGGGCATTGCTGTAGTGACCTTTCGATATATCCGAGATAACGACCATGATATGGACTAAGACAAAACCCAGACACCAAAGTCCAAACCAGAACCTTTCTCCTTCACCGACTGCATGTCCTTAAACGATGGATGAATGAAGCCTACAGTACTTTTGGCGTAAATCATCTCGGCCCAAGACGAATGACAGAGTCTGAGTGCGGTGAGGTGGTTTGTATCTGAATCAGACACGTGATATGTAAACTATAAGAGCTCCATGATGCTTGTCATGTTCAAATATCCTTTTATGGCTGCCCCCTTCTTACCATATGTTCCAACATGAATACTTAAAAGGGGCCTCCCAGCTTTTACAAGGGTTACTGTAGGTCTACCGCAGAAAACTTCTGTTTTTCACACACTCCAATGTCTGTGCACACACTAACATGCAACATTGTATTTTGGTCTAAATAAAATCAAACAGGCTCTAAATAGCTCACTTGTGCCATGCACTTGAGTAGCCGAATCTGTGGAGCAAGCTAAATGTTTGCCAATAGCAATTTGCAGAATTATGTTATGCGAGTCTTGAGCTTTTCCAAGAGGATTACGGTGGCAACCCCAAAGCTGTAAAGCAATGCATAGCTCCATGAAGTTACCTTCTCTAATAATGCACACAATATTTTGAGCTTCATTAACAGATGCTTTCCATCAAAAGCAACTTGAGTACACTAATTTGAACTGGTGTGACTTTTGTTAGAACAACTACTTTTTTTTTAGTCTGTCCGACTGTCTAACTATCTAGAGACAGACAAATAGATAGAGAAGCTCAATGTTTTGGAGCAAATGTGCTAATGGCTAACAGCTAAAAGCATGTTTTTTTTCCCCCTGTCGTTTTCTCTTGTATCTGTGTTAGAATTTAAAGTTACATCACTTTGCTCATGGCTCAGAGTATTATGCACTATTCACTAGGTTTGTGTTATATTTGAATAGTTTTGGAATCCAGTGATTTCCAATTATAGCTCAATTTACTGTAATAACACAATCCCACACAACTGCCAAGAGTGTGAAATGTGGTTGTCTGTGCTAACTCACTGTCAGGTGATGAGAGCTGCATGCAAGAGTGCATCCCGTTTGCAGTGTGACCGGTCCTCTTGAGCAGCAGTGGTCTGACAGACCACAAACTCATGTACCATCACATCAGTGACATACTCAACCACATACAAACAAAGCAACTCTCCACTATTTATAGTTTAAGGATGAAACGACGACCACACCACTGCACAACTCTAGGCTGATTTTTTTCACTTCAAAAAGCCAATACAAAACAATATATCATAGTTCAAAATAAGCATTTACTTTATATATTTAATTTATATATGTAGGTATATTTTTCGTCAGAAATAGCAAAGAAAGAGTGGAAAAGAAAGATGCCAAAGATCCAGAAAGACACAATCATCCTCTCTACCTCTTTTGAAGGACCATCGTTTCATCCATGAGAATGAGGGCCAGGAGTTGTGGAGAGGTGGATCTGCCATGTGGACCGTGCGAGTCTCTCCCAGAGGAATTAGTGAGCGAGATATCAGGAAAACTAGAGTCCCACAGCAGGATCAGAGGAGAGAACCGCCGGGGATTAACTAACATATGATTTAAAGTCAAGAGGCACGGCAGCGGCCCCCACAGCGAGAGAGTGGGAGGGATGAAAGAGAGAAAGGAAGCACCACTGGATCTGAACAGGAGGGAATTAATTTTAACGGTACGAAAAATGGTACCATGGTACATTGATGTATCAGGTGGTAAATACCATAGTATTGATCCTTCAAACATTATTTGGATACTTAAGTCACACTTATTTCATATTTATTGTTTTGTTTTGCAAACATTCATCTTTTCTGCTGACATCATCAAGGCAAGTTCTTTTCAGACTCCTCCCCTTCAATAGGCTGCCATATAGAGATACTTTTCACCATCCAATCAATTCCTGGTGGATGAAGTCCTTCCCAATATCATTTCTTCTTTTAGATAACCTTGTTTTAATCCAAAATATCCCAGATTATGGCAGTAAAATGTAAAAATGTTAATTTTAAGTGTGGCCTAAATGCCCAAATACGTTTGGGGCTAATGTATATACCACGGTATTGTGTAAATGGTATATTCATACATCATTGCATTTCTATCAAAAATATACAAATAAAGAAATACAAATACCAAAAGTACTATGGTAATACCATGGTATTCTTTCAAGTACCATGGAGTACCATATAAAATCATGGTACAAAAATAAATTTCAAAGTACTGTAGTATTGCCATCTGATACCATCACACACACCACCCCCAAAAAACACAGTAATACCATAGTAATTTCTTTTTTGCAAAATGGACGGAAATGAAATGTACAACTGTGTGTGATCTGGTGTACAAGACTGAAAGTGGAAAAAACAATCCGTGATGCACCAAAGAGTGTAATGATGGTTGCTCTTGAAAAATGACCTTTTCAACCAACGTCAAGTATTATTTTCTACACTTTGTCATGCAGTTGCACCACACTGATCTATACCAGAGCATTTCTGCTTAGACAGTTCCTTAAATGAAACCGATGAAGCAATAAATGGCAGAAAGCACCAGTGAAATCCATCAAGTTGAGATAATGTTGCGTTCTTGTAGGTCAAAATATCCAAACTACATTCAAAACTCGAGGTTAAACCCATTAGCTATAGGTTGCATGATAGCATCTCAGCTTATCTGGAACTGAATAAGATAATGAATTACCAGGCACAGATTCAGTTTAAAATTAGCACTACTTGTGTATAAACTAAAAACTAAATGTTTTTATGTACTCACCCCAATCCAAAGAGATAAACAGCAATCCACAACTAGCAAAACGTCCTCCTCTAAAGCTCACACAATCGACTTTCTGCCAGCTGAAACGTCTGAAAACTGCAGAGAGGCTGCGTTAACCACAGCCTAAAACACACAACACTGCTACAACTTCCTCTTCACACTGACATCTAGCACAGGCACATGGCCTTTACATGAACACCCATACGGGGCCCTTCAATTTGGATGTGATACCATCAAAACGTGTTGATGCGGGACGTTAGAATTCAAACTGTAGGAAAACCAATGTCTTTTGCATGTGCATGTGATGATGTGATAGTTGCAGCATTCTCACACGAATGAGTGCAGGGTTTGGGGAAGATAAGCGGAACTAAAAAACTAGTGGTTAACGTGGTAAACTCTTTTGAAGAGTTTGTTTGCTTAAACTAGCTTTACTGCTAGTTCTTCACACTTTACTGACTACTGACTTTCCTGCTGTATAATCGCAGTACTTCTTTTTTGACGGACCAATATAGAGAGGTTTTTTAAAAAATAATAACTTTAATAGCAATAACAACTATTTTTTTTATGGTTTCTAATCGAGTATCATGTAAATACCATGGTATATGAATGGCAACCATTTCAGGAGGACCATAGTATTGTAAGACTGGAAAAACTGGAAGGACTTTTTTGGAAGGGAAGGGCCACTCTCTGAGAAAACAAAGGAAATTAACATTTGAACTCCCCCTCATGCACTATTGAGACGAAGGTCTCACCTCCCTCATCCTAATCTACATTTCTCTCCCCCATTCTTCATCCTGGCAGAGATCATCCAAACTCACACAAGAATCGAAATGATTTAATATGAATATCATCAAGCTTGATACATGTTTGGTATTATTTGAAATGTCTCGGTGCGACTGGTACAAATGTCTCATTCCCAAAGAAGTAAACCAAAAGGTAATAAAGTTCTTAAAAAGTTTAGAAATATCTTCCACACTGGAGGGTGTGTCTTTGAGTTAACACCTTCTGACCATTTGACTGAATGCTAATTTTCCACTGCTAGCAAATGGTGACTTACAGGTAAATTTCCACTGTGGATGATGTTTAGATTTGAAATGAGGTCCGGGTATATAATGAAACGCAGCGAGAGCTCGTGGCTCTTTTCTGTATCCAGATCAGCCCGTGAGGTCGAGAGCCGAGTCTCTCGGCCTCACGTATTTCTTGTCGGGTAAACATTTTTCCTCTTTGTTCTAGAGCATTTGATGTTTTGCATTGATTACCTTTGAATTGATTATGGAATTGTAATGATACATTTACCTGACATATTAAATTGTGATATTTGATTATTCTAATTGACTTTGACATTTTTTTCATTCAAGAGTTTAAATAGAATAGTAAAACATTCGCTCACATTTAATGATGCACAGATATCATTAAAACCTTTTTTATTTATGGATTCAGATGAAATAACGAGTTAATACATATGAGAAAATGTATTGTATTTAATCAAAAATCCCTTTGCCATGAGAAAAGACGGAACACGCAGAGACCTTTACCGCTAATTCGAACACCGCCTTTGGATCGAGTTAGATGGCCTTACATTATATGGGTGTTTAACAACTATTTAAATAAAAACTAGTAAAATGACAAAACCTTCTTCAACTTTGGAAACAGTGTTGTTATAGTTAACTAAAATTCAAGATAGTTTTCGGTAATGGTGATAAAGCTGAAATAAATAATACAACTGTAAATAAGGAAAAACCTAAACTTAAACAGAAATTACAATGTTGTCTAGCCAACTAAGTAACTAGGTGAGTAACTAACTAACTAACTAACTAAGTAACTAATTTTAAGCTGAATTACTAAAATGTCTAAAACTTCTAAAACAATTAAAGCTGTATAAAAATACTTTAAAAAATGAAAAAGACAAGCCAAAAAAACGACTAAAATGAAAACACTTTTTACTCTCTCACTAGATGTTTAATTCATAACACTTTACAATAAAGTTACCGTTAGTTAACGACATGAAACTATGAAAAACAACAATGAAAAATACTTCTAAAACATTGATTAATCTTAGTTTATATAATTTCAACATTTAATAATACATTATTAAAATCAAAAGTGGCATTTGTTAATAATCGACTTTACATTAAGAAAAGTTGTATTTTTATTTATTTAACATTTAATAAATACTGTAACAAATGTTTTTTTTTTTTTTTTATTGTCAGTTATACTACGGGGCTGTTGAATGCTTGAATCTGATTGGTTAATGAAGGTTTTAAGGCGTGCAATTATTTAAAGGAAAACGCACTCCTAAAGTAGTTCCAGGCAGATCTTGACCGCATTACAGTTCCATATCACTTCGCCAAATTATTTAAGTTACTTCAAAGGTTTACAGCCTACAACAGCAAAAGAACCAAAACCCACAACGACACTGACCATGCAAATAAATATCGTAAACAATAGTATAAAAACAACAAATTATTTCCACGTTTTTAACCAAAAAATTACATTTTATTTTTTAAGTAAAGCTCATACTCTCATTCTCCCACTCTCTCTCCCACTCAAATACACACACACACACTAGCACAGAAACGTGTTGCTCTAACAAGTTTATCTGTGAAATAGTTTAGCAACTTAAAAGCTACATGACATTTAGTGAGGTAATAACAGCACTGTTCTTGAAGCAGATAAACTTGCAGTTTCGCTATAGAGACATTGCTGCCAAACACTGTTGAGATCTCTCTCTCTCTATTTTATGTGCCTAAAATGGACAAAATTTAAATAATCTAATACTATTTTTCAATCTGTGGTACAAGAAAATAACAAAACCTTTCTAATTGAAGACGCATGCTATTATAAATGTACATGTTTAAAGCAACATCTTAACCAAAACTTAAAAAGAAGAAACAACCAAAACTTTTTTATATTTTTTTTTATTTTTACTTCATCGGAATGGTAGGAAACTTGGTAAAGGTTTTGGGACCTCCTATGTGAATACACACACACACACACACAAAAATTATGGACATGATTCGAAAAGGTTAAATGGTCCTGAAAAAACTGTTCACAGACAAAAATGACCGCATTGGAAAACGAATGGGAAGCGAATTTTATCTGTTACTGCGCATAAACAAAATCTTACTAAATGCTCTTTTTTTTTAGATATCAACCTCAAATGCGTTTAGATTAATGGCTTTGATTTTCTCACATTTTTAGAGTAAAACATGTTTTGGAAAATATACATTTCATAAAATTTATAAATAGTATTTTTTTGAGTATTTTTCATAATAAACAAACTTCCATAACCACAGTTTCACTTTAACTTTTTTTTTTCCACTTCAGCAATAATCTTCCAAGTGTCCTTTTAAAAAAGAGACAAAACTTAAGATTTACAATAGTTAAAGTTGGAAATTTCATTCTCAGGTCTATGCTCAAAGTTATTAACAGGTAATAAATGGATCATAACTATACCATAAATACAATTTAGTACCATAAAATACCCTAAAAATGCTAAATATAAAATAAAAAACATTATCGAACCAAAATATAGTACATTCATTTCATTAAGTTAAAAAAAAAGTAGCACTAGAGTTCAAATAATTTACTCACCCGTATGCCGTTCCAAACCTGTATGATTTTCTGTGTTCTGTGGAACATAAAAGCAGAAATTTTGATCTGGGTTGTTCTCTTCCATTTAATGAAAGTGAGCTAACTTTAACATGTACTGTAATAATAACACTGCCCATTATATTGGGAAGAGACACAACCGAGAGCCATTTTTTCCCAATAATTTTTAATTCATAAATTTCATATAAACAGTTAATTGTTGAATAATTTACACACAGCAAGTTTCATTTTCATTTCAACATTTACTGTACACGTCACTGCTCGGCTCTCCTTAAAAAACTAAAACTGTCGATCCGTACTAGTTAATAATGGCACAGTTTGATCCTGGTCAGACGAATGCATTGTTTTGTTTAAATAAGTGACGGTGGTTTTTCATACGCTTGTGTACCGCAATGTAAATGGCACAATCTCAACTAGTGAAGGGAAAGTTTTGAGGGGAAAGTGTGTGTTGATGATTAAATAACATTTACAGGTGAAACTACAATACAGATGAATGACAGGACTGAGAAACAAAAACAGCTGTGGGGATCGTCGATGTGCACAGAGGTAAAATAAAACACACAGAAAACAAACATAAGGAAACAAGGAACAGCAGGGATAAACGAAACAAACAAAATGATGAAACTTGCAACCAAAGAGAAAATTTTACAGGACAACAGTTGAGACAAAATACACAATTCTCTGATCATTTGATGTTTAAACAGGCCAGACCATTTGAAAAATGTCCGTCTATCATATATAAGCCCCAAAAGATGTCAGATTTACATAAGAAATAAACATTTAACACATTCAATATTAACAAAACTTGACTTGCTGATGTAACTGGGGCTAACATGATATTTAAAAATCCGGATTTGCTCACTGTAATCTGTATGTGTAAGTTGTCAATTGTTTCAGATATCAATCATACCTTTATTTGTGCATGATTGTAGCTTATAATAAAGTCTGCAGTGGTCTTTTCCAGTTTTTCACATTGAAAAACAATTGTTTATTCAAACGGTCACCTTTATGAATCGCCATGTAGAGGAATTTTCCGTATAGTACAAAGAAAAGGGTAACAATTTACAAATACAAAATGCTGACAAAGGATACATTTCTTGGATGGCAAACAAGTAGTTGTACATGAAATAAAAAGATTAAACAACAATGCAACGTCGTACAAAGAAGAACATTGCAGGCCAAACCCTGAACGGGATTGTCATCCGATCAGTTTGGAGTAAAATCGATGTCATTTATATCTCTGAATCACAGTGTAATGCCATGAACAAAAGACATCACACTTTCATTGAAAAGAAAGCTATATACATTGATAATGTTAATTGCGTAATGTGCATGAATAGTAAAAGTTTACAGTCAGTCAAAAAAGTTATTGAATTTGCCCTCCCTATTTTGACTAAAAAAATAGAAATTAATATCTCTACGTGTAATACTTTTTCCTTTTAAAAACAATAAAATACATACAATGCCTCACGCTCGACCTGTTTTGCTCTTCTAGCTTGCTGTAGAAAACCGCATTTGAGTTTATGTGAAAATGTAAGGTCATTTATCAAAATTATAGTCTCTTAATTTAGATTTGCACTAGGAGCTGCCAAAGTTGGTGTTTGGTGAATCTATCGTACGACGTTGGGCAGTTTGTCAAGCACACGAAACAAGCCGTAGCATTTCCAAGAAGAGACAAGTTCAGCTTAATTCAAAATAAAAAAGAAAAGAATAGGCTATCATTCACATATAACAATACAGTAAAACCGAGCCAAGCATTGAGCCAAAGATGTGCTAACCTGTGTACCTATGTCTAGAAATCTGTACAATAGGCTCCAGTATTTTGAGGATGTTGGGTGAAAAACAATCCGGTCCAGGGAGTTTGCAGGATACTTAGGTTTGTGCAAGGCACTACGGATCCACCAGGGGGCGCTCAATTTATTCCCCGATACACAATGGAGAGGCAACGAAATATGCTAAATGCTTAAGAGATGCGCGACAGGCATCCAAAGGCATCGTTTTTGCAGTTGTCCATCCTTATTTTTTCTCGTAAGATTAAGTTAGCAGTGGATAATTGACGCTCCTCCGATAAACGAAACCCAATGCTTACATCTCCCTGAGGAAAAAAAAAAAAGTTTCAATGGCACACAGGATTGTCCGCAAGAATATTTATGAACGCACGTGTAAGGAGAGGCAGAGGTGAAGTCCGTGTTTACTATAAACTATGGCATTGATAGAATTTTTTTTCACAGTAGAAAAACACAATGATAAAAAAAGACAATCACATTTGGAGCAAACAAACAAAAAAGTGAACGATTTTTTTTATATACGAAATTGGGGGCATCAGAAAGTTTGTTCGGTAAGATATTGCAGCGAGCAAAGCTGTTTCCACAAACGGTTAAACACCCACTGTAACTACGTAGCCGATAAAAAAAATGTTTCGTGGGCATTTTTGCGCAACAAACTGTAATTCAGTAGCTAGTCATCCACTCTTAGGAAGTGACTTGAAAGGTTAAATTCAGCTTAAATCGCAGAAACAAAAATTGCAGACTTAAGTGTTTGAGGCGTAACTACAAGTGGCTTAAAGAAAATGTTTGTATTATTCAAATAAGTGCTTTATGTAATAGTCGACATAAAACTCCTAGCGTTACAGAGCCAAACGGTGTACCGTACTATAATAGCTAGTTTTCCCCACACAATTACAGTATTTTTTTTACGTCCTTTGTAGCCTAATAAGCTACTCCATGGTTAAACTCATCGTTGCGCAATTAAACTGGCTCTGCGTAATTCAAAACGACTCAAAAGAAAGACGCAACCCTTTAAAGTGACTCTTTGGGTTCAAAGCTTTCTCCAAAATCAAAATATCGCCAAAGGGAAATCATTTTATGTTCGTAATTGCGAGAGAGAACCCCTAGTGGCCGAATTAGGGATTGTGGACGTGGTGTTCGCTGCCCCGAAAAAAGTCCGTTTAAGAAATTCAAACAACTAAAGAGAGATTCATGTGGCTCTAATAAATTTTCTAACAACATACTGAGGTAGACTGTGTCCAAACAACCAACAGAAAGACTTTAGCGCTAGTAAACCCACTGCGTTCTCGACCTCACCAGCTGTATCTCTCTTTAAATAAAAAAATAAGCACATAACAGACTAGTTTTACCAGCCTCAAGAGTATTGTAATAAAAGCTAGCAGGGATTTACATTATTATGAGGATCATTAAATAAATAAAAATATCAAAATTTGCCTTTTCAAAGATATGGTAATCTTGTAATTTAGAAAAATAAAATCATATAGATGTCTGCTCACTGCTACAGCAAAAAAAAAAAAAAAAAAACCTTGAGCACTTTGACTTTCTTTGTAGCCTAATAGTGTACGAAGAGCTACAAGCAAATTTTATTTCTTTGATTCTGCTATGTACATCTAAAATAAAGGCAATAAGGTCGAGAAAGTGAACATTTTTCTATGAGGCTACGGTAAAAAAACGTGAGCATTATCGTGAGGAAATGGCAAATTTCTTTTCAAAAGCTTTCGTGTGAATTTTAGCCTCGTTCTGCCGTTTCACTCCCAAATACCCACAAATAAATATACATACACAAATATACACGCACATATATGAAATGTGCACATTTTTGATGACGCAGGTAAGATCTAGTAAAAATGCCATCTCTCTTGCCTCTGGCGATGGGAGAAGGCACAAAGTTGAGGAATTGAGCGCCTGCATACGAAAGCTGAAGGTTAACTGCTTTTTTCTTCTTTAAGGGGTTCATTGAGAAAAAGCGGCATCATTCTGACAGAGAGAAGGAAGCTTACTTTCCCATTGGTCTTCTAAGGCTTCCCTTTCTCAGAACTACAGAGTAAACAGCGTTGTTATGTGACGCCGTGCGAGAACTACACTCACTTTTTGAAGAAGCCTGACAACTTACAGGAATGCTTTATTGATCCGATTCAAATATTGCCATGTCGAATTAGTATATTTCCACTGTCAAAAAACTACCCAGTATCCCTCTATAGACAAGTTTATCTATCTTTTTATGTCATAATTTACCCTGAAAAATCAGGTAAATAGCAAATCGAGTCAAAAACAACCCTTCATGTCCCACTGAAGACGACGCTCCAAAACACTCCCAAAAGCATTCTCCATAACAGCACTCGGAAGCCCAAAATTAAACTGAGGGATATCCTACAACATTCGATTGATGACAGGAAATAGGAACGTTTATTCTCTTCAGTTGAGCAATCAAATTAGTGTATTTTTAATTAAATAATAATTATTAATTCTATAATTATTGTTAATCATCCCAAAAGGAAAGTTTTTGATTATTTTGATATTTTAAACTGAACCAAACATGCTCCCCTCTGTACACTGGAATATCATTGTGAGTCAACCTGCACGTTAATTAATGTGATTGTTTTTGGTTAGACAAAAAAAAAAACAGCTCACAAAAATAATATTATTTTCCCAAAAAAATATTGTATAAGCAAAGCTGATGAAGACATTAGAAAAAGACATTAGAATTATGTACAAAAGTTCAGATGTTGTGGATAGTATATTTAAAATACTGATACCAATATATATATACACTGTATGTGTATATATATATATATATATATTATATATATATATATATATATATATATATATATATATATATATATATATATATACATACATATATACACACATACACACACACACACACACACACATATATATATATATATATATATATATATATATATAAAATAAAAAACCCACTTTATATCAGAGCAGCAGCTATTGGTCAGTCTGAGTAACTCTTTTGTCCAATTCATAACTGTTAAATATCCTTCAGCCAGTAAAAAGGACACAGGAGTAAAAAGCTCAGAGGAAAATAAAATAATAAAAGCAAATAAATTAAACCTCATTCACCAGAAAATCATCTTTGTGAATTCAGGAATTCTCCAGGACAAAATAAAAAGTCATTCCTCTAGAAAACAAAAGTTTGTTCTAAAAGAATATAAGTCATCCCATAGTTCCACACTGTAAAGTCATTGTTCTAAAGAAATTAACACAAGCATTGATAGACACTTCTCTTTTTTTATAGGCCACATAATAAAAGGCCACTATCTCAAAAGATTTCCACTTCCAAAAAAAAAAAAAAAAAAGACAGACAGACAGGAAATAAGCATCCAGGGAAAAGGAAGTGGACTTTGAGGTGATGTAGCTGAAGCAGCTTTTCTGGTTGATTTAGTCATGTTCACAGTTTGCCCAACCAAACTGTCTTGGAAACTTGGCAAAAGTGTCAGAAAGCGTATGGTGTGCCGGATGATAAAACGTCCATTTTCGTTGTAACCATACTAGTGTAGCGTGAAACAGAAACGACGACGACAACAACAAAAAAGACCTGAGATCTGTGTTACTTTAAGGGCCTCTGCAAAAATAACACATTTAAAAACTTTTATTTAAAAAAAAAAAAAAAAAAAAAAAAAAGAGAGGAAAAGCAGAGGCAAATGTTAGGACGGACTAGATCTGGGTAAAGACAGAATTCTGCCGTTTTTCTTTCCACCGTTCATATGCGTATAGGGCACGTGCTCCTCGTAATTGCCCCGTAGGCCCATCGAGGGGCCGTTGTCTCTACTGAGGCTCTCCTCGCATTGGGAATAGGATGAGGGGTCCAGTGGTATGCTCTCCATGTTCTCGAAGTCCATATCAAAATCCTCGCTCTCAGGCAATTTGTTCTCCTCGCTGTAGAAGAAGGAGACCTCTTGGTAACTGGGATGCAGGTCCTCCTTGATCATCTCGATGATCTCGTGGAAGGTGGGCCGCATCTTCGGGTTGTACTGCCAACACATCTGCATGAGGCTGTGTCTGGGAGAAGAGTTAGAGAGAGAGGACAATCTTACTACTTAAATCTCCATCTCCAAGCCAAGCCTTGTGTCTCCTTGATAGGTGTGCGACATTAGAAAAAAAAAAAAATATGATTTTGTCAGCAAGGATAATTAGACTATATCTTTCAGAGTGTTTTTGAGCTGTTACCTTGGCTGGTTTAAACTTGCTGACTCCCAAAGTGTTCAAAGCAGTGATTAAGTTTTCCACAATATTTGCCCTCTTGAACTCATTTAAGGGAATTTTCACCTTTATGAGGGCATTTTTTCCCTAAGCTTACTAGATGTATGCATCATCTTTTGTCAAACTGTTAGACTTAGTTAAATTAAATTAGAATAATAAGACGCTGTAACCAATCAAAATAAATTGGTATTAACAAAATCCATCTTTGCACGGCAGAGGTGGCACAGATACTGCATCTGAAGTGGCATTTAGCTGTATTTACACAGACTGTTTAATGCAGCTCGGATGTGGCTTGAGAGCGAGTGACATACTCGGTACTGTCAGTTTGCACATTGTTAAAACAGTTCTGATATTATCATAGCCGATATATATCAGATGTATATCATATATATGGATGTGCGATATATTATATATATATATATATATATATATATCGCACATCCATACTTGGGTGTTTGAATTCAAGAAAACAAAGTATAAGAGTCAGGTTCAGAATATATAACCTTTTGGGCCTCGTTTACACTGCAGGTCTTGATGCCCAATTCTGATTGGTTGCTTATATCCGATTTTTTTGACTGTGTGTTTACACGTTCTTTAAATTGTGACCCATATCTGATTCATGCGTTTACACTACTAGGCTATCTGAAACATATCTCGCATGCTTAAAGGGTTAAATTATCTTGCACAGATGGACGAACACGAAATATGCTTCATGCTCTGCGATATGCGAAGTTGCAAAACACCACTTTTGAATAAGAAACAATGTCTATAAAACTCGTTAAAACTCCACGAATCACACGCGTATCGGTGAGAACACTTGTTAAAACAGCATACACACACGAACTTGACTGCACATCACATGTTTGACATTATTGATACTGCTTTCATTCGTAATGCAACGGACCGATCTACGGGACATAAATTAAGCCTTAAAATAAAGGGGTTATGGGCTGTGCACTATTATACAATAAAGAGCCATATGCAGCACAGAGACAGCAAATAGAAATTAACACAAAATAAATGTAAATGAACAATTTTCGTTACATTTACAATCCTGTGAAAACACTTCCCGTGCCCCTGTCCACATTCCTCTCCTACGATGATACGTTTCGTCGGTCATCCATCCCTTTGCAGAAGCGCGTCGTGGGTTTCTTTCGTCATTAAACCGCGGAGAAGTCGCCTAATGCCTCAGAAAATCCGATCTGCCCGTTTACATGACAGTCGCATTGGCAAATATCCAATTTATTTCCACATATGAATGAGGCCTGAAACCGATCTGGAAATATCCGAATGCATGCGTTTTGTTCCTGTTTACACTGTCATAGAACACATCCGATCTGTGTCACATGTGAGCAAAAAATCGGAATTGGGTCACATTTCACTGACAGTGTAAACGAGGCCTTGGATAGAGATGCAACAAAATTTTGGAAACAGTTTCAGACGAAATAGTTTTGTAAGCCGAAATCATTGACTGAAACAATGCTGGTTTATCACCTGTAAACAATGAAATCCTGAACAGCATAATAAGTTAGGCTTACTTAGGGTAAACCAGCAAAATATCATGATTGTCTAAGATGGTCTTTTCAGCTAAAGTTTACTTCCATGTCGGTACTTACATTCTCTCCAGACAGTTCTCCGGTCTGTCCAGGTATCCTCCATCCATGACAAACTTGAGCACTTGCTCGTTGGACAGTCCCTGGTAAGGCTGCTCGGCAAGCGTGCTGATCTCCCATAATACCACTCCAAAAGACCTGAAAGTGGACAGACTTTTAATTACAGTACTGCAAACTCAATAAGTTGGGATTGTCCACACATCCGTTCATTTTGGTGGAGCGTCTCTGTCCCCTACCCCAGGAGTGTCCAATCCTACTCCTGGAGGGACAGTATCCAGCAGACTTTAGCTCAATCCTGCTCTAACACCCTTGCCTGGGAGTTTCTAGTAATCTCAAAGACATTAATTAGATGGTTTAGGTATGTTAAATTGGGATCAGGATGAACTCTGGAGGATAGTGGCACTCCAGGAACAGAATTGGACACCCAACAATTTCTTGACTAGATGCTTGCAGGTGATCGATCTAAATGTTCTTCTAGAAAACTGGTTAGCAAAAAAATCCCACACAAACCCAAAGAAATACCCACCAGCAGTCAGAGTGAGCGGTGAAAACACCATCTTTTAGAGATTCTGGCGCCATCCATCTGACGGGCAGCAAGCCTTTCCCGCCCTTGCGATAATAATCAGTCTCATAGATATCTCGCGTCATACCGAAATCTGCAATAAAGACCAAAATCAGGATTTTTTGCCCTTCAAACCCCAGGTTTGACTCTAAATATGCTAAATTCTTGTCTACTTGCCTCCAATTTTCACAGTGTAATCTTCAGCCACCATGCAGTTTCTGGCAGCAAGGTCTCTGTGGACGAACTTTTTAGCGTTGAGGTATGCCATACCATCTGCTATCTCCGCTGCCATTTGGATTATCTCCTTCAGGGTTGGTGGTGGACGGCCTGGGTTATTCTGTAAAAAAAAATAAAAAATTGGGAGCTCGTCCGGGATATGACAATTGGGGATAAGGGGTCGTTCTACAACAGAAACAGGAAGTCTTACTTCAGAATCAGGTCTCAGGCTACGCAGGTAGCTTTTCAAATCTCCGTGCGTCATCAATTCCATGACGACCAACGATGGTTGCCCCTTAGATACCACACCGAGCAAGCGGACCTAGGCGAACACGTCAAACATTTAGACAAGGTCGTTTTCGCCCTGATTATTTCGGTTCTCAAGGACATCCACACTCACCACATGATGGCAGCTAAATGCTTTCATAACTGAAGCTTCGTTGAGGAACTCAATCCTCTCGCGCAGACTTGCAGACTCGTTGACGGTTTTTACGGCCACTCGCGTCTCCGGCTCGCCCTTCACAATGTCTTTAGCGATGCCTTCGTACACCATTCCGAACGATCCCTGACCGAGCTCTTTAAAAACGTTGATCTTCTCCCGAGGCACCTCCCATTCGTCTGGGATGTACACTGCGAACACACAAACTCAGTATTACTATCACAAAGCAGAGGTGGACACATTTGATCTGATAATCCCAACTATTTTGGATGTTTAGTTTATTTCTTCAATTAATGGAAGCAAAATTTTAATTGCTGCAACTATTCTGGTAACCAATTAGTCAGTTGATTATTTATTTGATTGGATAAAAATTCCAAGCTTTATTTCCGAGATTTTATTTTTGCTCTGCTTGAAATGCTAAATTAAAGGCTATAAAAATAATGTAAATATATGTTTCATTCCAGTGATTTGGTCAAAGATGCAAAATTTTATTTTCATGATTTTAATTATGCTTATTTTATTCATACTTGTTTAGGATTTTTTTTAAATTATCAATTAAAAAAGTGGATAAGATATAAACATAATATACAGTATGAACACACATTTATCAATAACATTGGTTGACAATCTTTTAATTATTTATTATATTAATTGGGTTACATCTTAAATTCTATCTTACCATCATTTGCACTTAAATATTCTGGGTTTGAGGAAGCAATTAATGGGCCAGTCGGTCCTTCAGTTTGTCTGGGAGAAAAAAAATTATACATGAGAGCACTGTCTATATGACAAATAAGGCCTTAATTTAAGAGTGTCTTATACATACTTCTTCTTAAGGACAATAAAGACTGTACTGGCCAGAAACAGCAGTACAATGAAGCAGATAACTGGGCCAATGATGATTTTCATGTTCATTTCCCCTGCAAAACATGTATATTAGAGACCATAGTGGCCAAATTAACAGTAAAAAAAAAAATATAAACACAATACAGCTTACTGTCTTGAACAGAGAAGTACACAGGCTTCGTCCAGGAACCATTGCCGGCCAACGAGGTGGCGCGGATTCTCACACTGTAATTCCCAGGATGCCCTACTCTTAATCGACAGCCATGATTTTTCTCATAAGTGATTCTGGACACACAGATTTGATCCTCCTAAGAGACAAGAAATTAAAAAGAAAAAAATTAACCAAAGACATAAAATTGTCTTTAACATGAAAAACATATATCGTTGACATAAAAACTGGAACGTTGCAGTGTATTTTATATGTACAAAAAATTAATATATATATATATATATATATACACACACACACACACACACACACACAGGGCTCGACATTAAGCCTCGTCATGTGCATGTAAATCGGTCATTCACTTGTCTGAGTAAAAAAGTTGCTTGTCTGGAATGTTTTATTTTTTTTGTGGTGTAAATAAAACTTATTCTGAGGTATTATTCTCATCAGTGTAGTAGATGTATATTTTGAAATGTAGAAATATTGACTTTCTTTAGAATGAATTAAACACCTACATAGCTATCTGACATCCTCAGGAACTTGACTTCATATAGTATGATCATGCCATTGGGTGCTCTCGGTTCCTGCCATTTGATGGAGACGAATTCCGGTTCATCAGCAATAAATTCATGAGTCACTGGCCCGACAATATTGTCTGATTTTACTAAGAACACAAACGGGAAGTCAACACATTACAACATGAATCCAAAGCTTTCTGTATCCTGTATCATGTGAAAGACGGTCCGGTGGTCTTACACTCAGGCAGCGTGCGGGCGTTGACGTATGTAGGCATGCTGCAACGGTTCTGGTCTGTGGGGTGGTTGCAGGCCTGGATCTCGATCTGGTAGCTGGTGAAGTGGAGCAGGTCTGAGATGACCGTGGACTCTTTGGAGCTGGCTTTGAACACCATCTTCCGGCTCTTGTCCTCCTCTGGGATTGAAGTGGTGGCAAAATTGGACAGGCTGGACGGTGTGATCCCAAAATTCGGCAAAGTAGCATTGGCTACGCCCACTGAGCGGCGCCGTCGATGGGGCCTGCGGGTTGACAGTGAAAAATGAGTTTCAGTCAGAGCGAACAGACCTAAATAAACACCCTAACTGTTTTAGCTCTAATGCTACACAATGAAGGGTTAGTTGTGTTTTCTAGCCAGCTTTAAAAAACTAAATTGTACTGCCAATATTTATTGTAAAATCAGTAATTTACATGGTCAAATGGTCACTTGCTGTCTAAATGGGCATTTTTTGGGCAGAATAATCTGCAATGTGGCTATAAACCAGTAGATGGTGCTATAGATCCTTGATGTTCAACAGAACAGTAAGGCCTCATTTAATACTACAGCGATCTATTCATGGGACTCTGCACAGGATTAACCCACAGCAAGATACCAGTCCTCATGGCTGCTTTCCAGACTGGCACATACGAAAATACGTCCCTACGGGATGGTGCTTACAGGGAAGAATAGACACAAACCATTAAACGCTTTAGAGAGGAAATGCACAAGGTGTACCATGTACAGAGTGACCAATGTGGCAGATGGATAGAGGATGTCATGCTTTGTGTTTCTGTATTAAAGTTGGGTTACAAAATGGTTATAAATGGGAGCAATTGTGTAGTCATCTGTGTTTAACTACATTTGAAATAGTGATTAATTGTAATAAACATATTTAATACAGGTTAAAAAAAAATTCTATTCATTTAATTTTTTTTTAATACAAATTCTAATATAATTACCTACAATTGTATTAAAAATACAAATAATAAATATTAAATAAATAGCTGATAAATTATAAATAGCTGATAAAAACAAAATTAAAAGTATTAACTATTAAAAAAAATTCTTATTTGAAATAAAGCTGCAATAAAATATAAATATCTGAGATATAATAAACTGTTAATTATAGTATACTGTTAAAAAGGTGTAACAAAACTTATAACATTATAATTGAAATATTAAATAGCTGATAATAAAGATGATTATAAAAAGATAATAAAAACAGTATCATTTTATAAAATTACTATATATTGTATATATAGAGAGGGAGGGAGAGTCATTAACAAGAACTATATAAAAAAAAAAAAAAACTAAAATTAAAACCGATCTTATTTTAAAAACACTTTTACATTATAATATATTTTTATATAATGTTATTATATAAAAGTTATCAGCTACTTATCAGTCATCTGTCATAACATTAAAATAATGACCAGTTTATCAGTGTTCTGCTGACACGCATGACATATGAAAATGTAATTCCCAAGGAAATGACAGCTGATGCCAGGACTAGGAACGTTATAAATACATAAATCCCTGTTGTGTTGTGTACCTGGGTTCAAACACTTCATTGTGGAGGTAGTTCTCAAAGGTCTTGCGGAACTCAGACTCTTCTGCTTCTTTCTTCAGCTGCGTCTCTGTTTTAGGGCAGGCGCAGCAGCGCTCCTTCTCGTCGGACACCTCCGTTTGGTTCCACTTCTGGTCTTCTTCAATGTCGTGGTGTGTAGGCGTATGGGACGGCACTTTCATCCCTGTATAGTGGACACAAAGAACTTAATGAGCAATTGGACGTCTGACCTTACAGGAGGATCCATTGCTCGCTGTTTGAAGGGACACAAACACACTGGTGATCTACCTTGCTGGCAGTAGTCGAACTTGTAGTGCGTGATGTCCTCGTTCTGCTTCTGGCAGAAGACGATGTAGTGGGTGATGTTTCCGTTGGGATCGGAGGGCGGCTTCCACTTCAGAATGATCTGCGAGGAGGAGTTGGACCAGGAAATGGGGTCCAGTGGCACTGAGGGTCCTGTTACACATTAGAAACAGAGCAGCTTCAGCTTTCGGTTCTCAGATGACAAGCTTTCACGAGTCATTTCATTTACATCACGCTACAGGGCTGATGGACTGAGAAGAAACTGTTGTATGTATATATATATATATATATACACACACACATTGAAATTTTAATAAATAATTTTTTTTTATTAACATTTATATTTTATATTTATTACAATAACAATTACATGTATAAAAATAACAATTGAATACAATTATAAATTAGTATGCATTTATATACACACACATACACGTGTTATAGTTATTTACTATTTATTTATATTTAAATATTTTACATTAAAATTGTAATTTTGTGATTACAATTATGTGTATAAAACTAATATAATAATATAACAATTATATGTGTATAAGAGCAAAGACAAATACATATGTATTTATTATAATTTATTCTATTTATTTACTATAAAATGTATATTAAAATTCTAATTTCATTATAATTATAGTACAATTACAATTTATTTTAAAATATAAATATATGAAAAAATGTATATGCATTTTTTCAACCTATTCATTACAGTTAATTAATTTACTTAATTCATATTAAAGTTTTAATTTCTATATAATTATACTACAATTATAACCTCTTTAAAAATATAAATACATGTATAAAACTAATATGCCGTTTTTCAACCTGTATTTATTACAATTTATATAATTTTAATTTATTTTTAATTTATTTATATCAAATTTTAATTTTAATAAGAATTTCTTTAAAAATATATAAATATATGTATAAAATTAATATGCATTTTTAACCTGTATAATATGTATTGTGTGTATATATCTTATTGTTGCTTAAGAACCAAAATAATGAGAAGAACCTCCTCCTGATAAAACACGTCCTCATGTCCCAGACAGCAGCTATAACTTACGTGTGGCGTTGGTGCGGACGTAGATGATCTTGCTCTTGGCCCCGCGGACCTGGTGGTCTTCAGACGCGGCGAGTTGGGTTTTGACCATGATGGCGTACTGGGTCCAGGGCTTCAGAGACATGATGAGGTGACCCGGCTCCACCTGGTTGCCCTCGGCGATGCGCTGTGGCGGCTCCACGTCAGCTATCGCCCAACTGTTAGAGCCACAGGCGTCCTGACCGTCATATTCAGTCACGTTCTCATAAGGACTGAATGGGACAAGAGACCATATATTTTGATGCTTTCATAGATTATGTCATTTATACACATAGCACTTGGAGCTTTTTTAATGAACTAATTACTGTTAAATATAATAATATACAATTATTAAGACAATTAATAAATCAACATTTTTATTAACTAATTATAATGAAAAATACAAAAATGTTATTAAAGTAATTAAATTGTAAGTTTATTATTTGATTATTATTGAAGGAGCCGTATGTAAGAATGTGGCCAAAACTGGTACTGCAATCACTTTCAAATTATTGTAGAGCGGTGTATCCCCTCTCTCTCCTCCCTGACTCGAGGTTGCCAGATAGGCTGCAGGATACAGCAGGAACGTAGGCTGCTACAAGAAGCTTTTTCTGTTAATTATGTTTATGCTTCAAATGAGAGATGTTTTGCAAAGTAATTATATATCGCAAAAATTTACTAATGGCGATTAGCCAAATATAATCGTAAAGATGTACGCTCGTATGTGACTGTTAGAATAGTCACATACGTGCATTGTTAGAACAGTAGCTGTTAGTCTAACTTGTAACGGTAGGTATCTGTCATTAAAGCACAAGCCTCAAGCCTCTGTCACTGTGTGTAACCGATATCAAAGATACAGCTATTCATTTAGCTGACGCTATAAGTGAAAGCGACCAGCTGTATTTTTTAACTTACCCTGCAGTACACGTCCATAACGCTAAAATATGTGATGTGAAAGATTACGTGTCATTCTATTATTTTTGGCTGTATAACTTGCATGATAAACAATAATGGGTGTGTTAATGTTGTTTTCCTCAGCGTCTCATCACAATGACAGAGAAACGGGCTCTGATGATGCATTGCTAATGTTAGTAATGACGACTCGCCGTTTTTATTACCTAAACAATTCCTTATCATTTCAATTCGATTATCCACCTCCTCCATATGAGCTGTAACGTTACTTTGCACGCGCATAACTTTGTTCGACTGTCATGAATATTTGAAATGTCCATTTACATCAAGTACAAGTTAGCCAAACATAAATGAATCTTACCTGTTCAGGAGAAAATTAGCAACGTAGGCGTCTGTCCGTTTTCAGCCGTCTCCATCTTTCAAAGGCATCTCCTATACAGATCCTTGTTTTATTTCGGACTTTGTCACAAAGTATTTCGGATTCATAACGAGTTTTTTTTGGTTTCACAACGTTAGACATTTTTTTTATCCGATTGCGACACGTTTGTAGCTGCAGCTGTGGTAACTAGCAGAGCTGGCAGCCCGGATGCCGCAACACTACTGACTTCGTGATTGGTGGATAGGTGGAGGGTGGCGCATCAGACCAAAACACAACATGACAATGTCAACATCAGTTGAGGGCTGCAACTTCACTTTTTAAATGACAATATCCTGGCCGGACTACTGTTGTCAGTGATATACTGGTCCTTCTCAAAAAATTAGCATATTGTGATAAAGTTCATTATTTTCCATAATGTAATGATAAAAATTAAACTTTTATATATTTTAGATTCATTGCACACCAACTGAAATATTTCAGGTCTTTTATTGTTTTAATACAGCTCATGAAAACCCAAAATTCCTGTCTCAAAAAATTAGCATATTTCATCCAACCAATAAAAGAAGTGTTTTTAATAAAAATAAAAAAAAAAGTCAACCTTCAAATAATTATGTTCAGTTATGCACTCAATAGTCAATACTTGGTCGAGAATCCTTTTGCAGAAATGACTGCTTCAATGCGGCGTGGCATGGAGGCAATCAGCCTGTGGCACTGCTGAGGTGTTATGGAGGCCCAGGATGCTTCGATAGCGGCCTTAAGCTCATCCAGAGTGTTGGGTCTTGCGTCTCTCAACTTTCTCTTCACAATATCCCACAGATTCTCTATGGGGTTCAGGTCAGGAGAGTTGGCAGGCCAATTGAGCACATGTAATACCATGGTCAGTAAACCATTTACCAGTGGTTTTGGCACTGTGAGCAGGTGCCAGGTCGTGCTGAAAAATGAAATCTTCATCTCCATAAAGCTTTTCAGCAGATGGAAGCATGAAGTGCTCCAAAATCTCCTGATAGCTAGCTGCATTGACCCTGCCCTTGATAAAACACAGTGGACCAACACCAGCAGCTGACATGGCACCCCAGACCATCACTGACTGTGGGTACTTGACACTGGACTTTAGGCATTTTGGCATTTCCTTCTCCCCAGTCTTCCTCCAGACTCTGGCACCTTGATTTCCGAATGACATGCAAAACTGAGCAACAGTCCAGTGCTGCTTCTCTGTAGTCCAGGTCAGGCGCTTCTGCCGCTGTTTCTGGTTCAAAAGTGGCTTGACCTGGGGAATGCGGCACCTGTAGCCCATTTCCTGCACACGCCTGTGCACGGTGGCTCTGGATGTTTCTACTCCAGACTCAGTCCACTGCTTCCGCAGGTCCCCCAAGGTCTGGAATCGGTCCTTCTCCACAATCTTCCTCAGGGTCCGGTCACCTCTTCTCGTTGTGCAGCGTTTTTTGCCACACTTTTTCCTTCCCACAGACTTGCCTTGATACAGCACTCTGGGAACAGCCTATTTGTTCAGAAATTTCTTTCTGTGTCTTACCCTCTTGCTTGAGGGTGTCAATGATGGCCTTCTGGACAGCAGTCAGGTCGGCAGTCTTACCCATGATTGCGGTTTTGAGTAATGAAACAGGCTGGGAGTTTTTAAAAGCCTCAGGAATCTTTTGCAGGTGTTTAGAGTTAATTAGTTGATTCAGATGATTAGGTTAATAGCTCGTTTAGAGAACCTTTTCATGATATGCTAATTTTTTGAGATAGGAATTTGGGGTTTTCATGAGCTGTATGCCAAAATCTTCAGTATTAAAACAATAAAAGACCTGAAATATTTCAGTTGGTGTGCAATGAATCTAAAATATATGAAAGTTAAATTTTTATCATTACATTATGGAAAATAATGAACTTTATCACAATATGCTAATTTTTTGAGAAGGACCTGTAAGTATTTGAAATGAACATGATTTCTTAATGTCTAGTGACATATCAGGGCCATTTTATGATTAATTGAAATACATTTCTTACATACAGCTCCTTTAAATTATTACTTTTATTAAGTATTAAAATAGTTAGGTTTTACATTCTTTCAATGGTTAAAACTATTTACTCAATATTAAATAATATAATATTTTATTTATATATATATATATATATATATATATATTTTTTATTTATTTATAATATATAATTACATATTTTACCAAGTAATCATAATAATAATTAAAATGTGTTTTAATGCTTTCAAGCTTTAAGTAATTTAAAAAAAAAGTTAAAAAAAAAAGATTTTTTATGAATCAATTAAATATATAATAATAATGCAAATTCTAAAACATTTATTAAAAATAGCAATCTCATGCTTTCAATGTTTAAAGCAGTTTACAAAAGGGGGACATGGTACAACATTTTTATTAGCGAATTAAATTAAATATAATAATATATCATTTTATTACTAACTAATAATAATGAATATTTTCATAATTAAAATAATAGATTTTTTAATGATTTAAATTTCAAAGCAATTATTATTATTATTTTTTTAACAAGTATGGCATAAAGTAACATTTATATTATTTAATAATAGTTAAATAAATAATATATAAATATAATGTTTTCAAAAGTATTATTAAAATACTAAGTAAATTCAACCAAAACTATAACTAGTCATATTCCAAACATACACACAAAATAATTCTATGTATAAATAAAAGTAACAATTCCAACCAAACTGAAAATCAAAATACCATCTCTATTAAAAATAAAAATTTGTGACATTTTCAAAACTATAATAACATTGTTTCTAATATAAGGTCAGTTTATGATTAAGTGAACAGTCCAGGAACAACATAGGATGACTTCAGTAATGGTGGTTCAGATGTGACACCTTTTAAATTTTAGGCTTCATTTGGGTCAGATCAAGGCAGTATCCCGATATTGAAGTATAAAAGAGAAGAAAAAAACTCACGCTTCCTTATAGAAGACCATGAATCCCAGCAGGTCTCTGAAGTCTGAGGGCCAGAACGGCTTCCACCTGATGAGGATCTTGTCATGGGATGTGCGGATTTGTGTAAAATTCAGAACTTGGTTTTCACCTGTAAGAGAGGTTCAATATGAGGTCTGGTTTGACATAAAGCTCAAGCTCCAGTGAAACCAAAAGCACTGTGGGTCTTACAGAAGGCCTGGTCTCCATAAACCGGGATGCTGATATCGTTTTCAGGGATCCTGTCCTTGGTCCCGGTCACCTCTTCCATCCGGAGGATCTCAGACTTGCAGAGTTTGGTGTTGTGGAGGAAGAACATCCTGCCGTTGAGGATGGTGAGGTTGTGTTTGGACCAGTCCCACAGTTGACGCAAGTTCTGGTTGTCCATGGCGTAGAACGAATAGTTCCTAGAAAGAATTACGGTACACAATGCAAATTACTAGTGGTAGACCAATATACATCACTTTTTTTTTTTTTTTTAAGCTGCTGTCCGTAACTTTAAGTTAAAAATAATCCAAATTAATTATTTTAAAAAAAAACATCTTCAGTCAGTGTTCAAAACTATCTGCTTGCCATAGCTAGATTCAAAACGGTTAGCTTGTCATAATGATTTTAATTCCAGTGGTACTGGTGGGTTTTCGCGGGAAATTCGAGCATGTCTTTGCGTCATTACGTCACACCCGTACACATAAAGAAGGAGTTTCGGCTAGCCGGCTATACTGCGCGTGAGGAGATGTAGAGATAAGCTTTTCTCGCAGCACTTTACATGATTAAACTTATGGCGGATCCAGAAAGATCCAAACAACAATCATTAGTGTCAACTGGAGATTGACCAGTTATAAAACCCAAAAGACTTCGTACTTCGGATTTAAGGTGGAAAGAGAAAGAAACCGTCTCATGCGAACACAAGGATACACATTGGTGGGGCTTTTGAAAGGTGCGTGAACTCCCCAAGGGGTTCGAAACGGAAGAAGAGACAGCTTTTTCTGCTGAACAAGTAAGACATTTCAATAGTTCAATCGTGTAACAATACGTTTTCTTAATTCACACAGTTATGGAGTTTTCTTTGTTGTGCCTTTCTCGTTTAGCTATTATGGAGAATATGAATTCTGAACTACACAGGTAATCATAAAACACATTAAATAACGTTAGTCACGCAATGCTGATGTGCCAATTTGAGAACAAAGTAGGCTATGATTTGCACGGTTGCTGTAAATCGCGCTGATTAAACCTAACGATCGCTTGTCATGTCGAATGCTTTTCCCCCCTTATTTGATCAGAACAAAAATGGATGTTACTTACTTGTTCAGAAGACATTTTCCGTTGAAAATTCTTATGTTGGTCAAGCTTTCAAAAAGTGAATATGTGATTCTGAATGACAGTATTCACACAGCGCGGTGATTGACAGCAGCACTCGCCTCAAAACACTGTGTTCATCCGCGCTGTTTCATGCCGATTAACAACCCACGTAAAGATGATAATTCCGCGAATCACTGCAGTTACAGATTTCGAACAGAGATGGCGACAGAACGGGAAAAAGCTACGGACTGCAGCTTTAATGATCGGTATTGTCCGGTGCGTTTTTTGTTTGGTCTCAGAATGTTTATTTTACAGCGTGCAGGACTTTTATTTTGACAGCGCTGAGAATGCGACATTGGCAATTAAAAAAATCAAATCACTACAAATGACAAAGTCACTTGTAACTCCAACAACACAGCTCAGCAGCGGCGTCTTACATACCCGACTTCTAGTGTTTCCCCGCGAATAACACGCAGCTTGCGGAAGAAGGAGAGGGAGACGAGAGCGTAGGCTCTGCGGATGCTCAGGTAACCCTTGATCTCCTCCAGCTGACCCAGACTGGACTCCAGCTCCGCCGCGATATTGTCTGAGGAACAGAACATGTGTTTTTATATGCATGAAACTTCACATGATTTCATTTCACACACACTGCTATTTAGATACATATTACTGTTTGCAAAGACAAACTACTTATACGGCTATCTGAAATACTCGACTCTAATTGGTCAATCATAGCTATCAGAAATTTAAAACAGTTTTCGTATAATGTTCAATTGAATGATTGACTTGGGTTTTTCTAAATACTTTTTTTAAAAAACATTTTTATAAATATATAAAATTACTAATATTCTACAAATATGTTAAGTATTTGGATAATTTTTTGCCATTTATGTTGTATTCTTTTGTCTAATAAACTATCTATATATTTTTAAATAATAATATGTATTAATTTAGTTTTTTTTTAAATACAGATTTTTTTGGAGTTCAAATAATTGGCCCAATAACCATTTTTAACGGTTTTATATAAATATAACATTACAATTCTTAGTATTCTGAAAACTGTCAGAAATGTGGCTAAAGGATTAAACAGGCTAAAATAAACCTATTACAAAGATTTTTTTTAAACATTACAAAATATGTTATAATAAAATAAAAAAACTGACAAATAAAATCTTGTTTTTATCTATGAATAAAATCTTGTTTTTATCTATAAAAATACTTTTTTATATATTTATAAATACATAATATTATAAATAACTTAATTATATAAATATTTTACGTATTTGGATTTAATTTTATTTTCAGCTATCTAGTTATTTAGGATTAATTTTGTTATGTTTTTATAATTAATGTGTTTAAAATGTTATGTTACATTATATTATATCATTATAAATATATAAAATTATAAACAATTTTATTTTTAAATTGCATTTTTATTTAAAAATATTTTTGTATTTGGATTTATTGTTATTCGTTATACAAATTATTATACAAAAATATAATTATTAGCCATTTATTTTCATATTCTGTTGTCTGATTTTATTTATTTAAAATTTTATATTATTCATTGCTATTTTTTGTTATTTTTTTAAATGAATAATAAATTAAAACTAACAGACAAAAAAATGCAAAGGATTTTGAAGAAACAGACAAAATGCATGTACGTAAATGCAATGAATATGCTTACAAAGACATTTCAAAGTGTCCAATACTCACTTCCTCCGCTGATCTTGATGATCAGACTGCCGTTGAGGATCGTACAGCCCCGCAGAGCCTGAGCGGCGGTGACCGAGTCCACCGTCTTCACCCCCGTACACAGTTTGGGACATCGACCGGCACACGGCATGCAGTTCAACCTGAAAGCATGACAGCCATGATTTTAATAAAGAGCATTCGTTGCTTTAAAAATGCATTTGCGATGATGTCACCAGCTGGCACGACTTTTCACGATTGCCCAAACATATTGGTCCCTCGTCACCTGCGCTGTTGTTGTGTTTGGAACGATCCCAAATACGTTGTAATGGTATCGTGGGCTCCATTCAAGCTGCAATGCAGTAATGCATCTGAATGGAAAGGGCCACTGAGGGCAAACATGAAAACACAATCCCACTGAGACAAAACAAAATACCACAGATAGTTGTGTTGGCCTTGAAGTATGCAAGCTCCGCATCCCAGCAAACACCCACTCTGTCTGTCCCATATAAAGAGACTATGAAGACGAGGCCCTTTGACGCAAGAATCGACAATTGCACTGAAAGATACAGTGGAAAGAAATAATGAATGCCTGCGACGCAGCTGATCTGTATAATTCTGTTGCTTAATTTGATCACTTTTTGACAAAACAAGAGAGTAACGTTATGTAATCGCACTCAAATCTTGCTAAAATGCAGCAATGGGTGGGAGAGGAATTCACTGCTATTTTTCCAAATTAATTTAGAGCTTTCATATTCAACTTTTTTCTCTGATTTCACCAAAAAAAAAAAACAGGACAAGAATGCCAGACTTATATACACAAACACGTAATAATACATAGGCCTATCTGTGTCTGTGTGTGTGTGTGTGTGTGTATGTATGTGTATATATTAGTGCTGGGCAACGATTAAAATTTTTAATCGCGATTAATCGCATGGTTTTCTTGCGATTAATCACGATTAATCGCATTGTTATGCGCAAAATTGAATAATGACTTCTAAAGTAGTGTATTGCGCACTTTTGATTTAAATGTACTGCTATATACACAAAAGTGCAATAACTTTAAACAAATAAGGTGCTTTTATACCAGCAGTATTCCCTTTACACAGTAATCTCAAATCTCAACTTAAACATTAATGTAATCAAATCAAATATTTAAACAAAGCTATTTGAAATACACACAAATATTTAAACAAAGCTATTTGCCACTGCCAGGGCATTACCTTTTATCTAGTTTGTTAAAACGAGTCCAGTTTTCTTGTTTTTTTTTCTGAACAGGTATCAACAGGTATCTTTTATCAGGGAGCAGCAGAAACAGTCTATGTAGTAGCTAGTCAGAGGTCATGATCACTACTATATAAGTCGACCAACGTTACTTATAGTAGCTTAGGTTTGGTCATGCCATGGTTTCCCACGTAAGATTACATTAAACAGAGTAAAAAAATCAATTTATACTTTATACTCACGCTGTTGCTGTGTAGCGCGCGTACACTTCGGCGTACCCTGACGTGCACCTCTCCAAAAATGTAACATCAATTCTACGTGTACCGCAAGCGCTGTGATTGCTAGAACCGCTCCCCGGGTTTCACATGCTCCCTCTGCATGTGTAATTGCGCGTCAACGCGGACAACGACGCAGAGATATAAATGAAAACCAACGCGTAGTCTATAGTGTATTGTCTTCGGCGTAAGTCCGACGCAGAAGTATAAATCAGCCAAGAGTGAGGTGAAGTGGTCGAGCACAAGGTGCAGCGACAAGCGGGTGCATTCCTGTGAAACCGTTGCGGTCATGCTCGCCTCAAGCACGCGCCCGCGCGTTGCCGAAGTTGAATTGTCTATAACTTTTTATAAAGGACGCGCAGCACAAATCATTAGAAGAGAGACTGATCCTCGGCTCGCTGTTAGTGAGTTTCCAGAATCTAAATAGTTATTATCTATAGGTTTTATAGGTACTATCCATAGAGCGCCTGTCATTCACTCGCGGAGCGCAACCCTTTAACCCTTTCACCTGCGAGTTTAAAATATTCTGGCTGACCCCCCAGCGTGAGTTTTTCAAGGCGACCGTTATTTAGAATGTGTCACTTTATGGTTTCCATGGTGACGCGTCATTGCTTGTCACGTGACACACCGCAGCAACAACAGAGCTGAATGAATGATGATCTGCTTTTATGTCATATTTCCTTTTTTATTCAAAATATTCACAAATTTGTTTGATATGGCATGAAATATCTGATATTCCGGTTGTCAAATATATGCAAGTGGAGGTGTTTTGTTGTTTAAACACCTTTATAACGATCGCGTTAGTTGAGCTGTATGCGCGATGGGCGCCGCCATCTTAGTTTGTGCCGCAGACGCAGTTCAGAGAATCGGATCTGTTGGATTTGCAAAACGTTAATTCATCCACTTCTCCCGAAATACATACAAGTAAGTGGCTGGTGAACTGGGAGAAGAATAGAGTAAACTTTAAAATTACTTACACAATGTCTATCTGATATGAATAAAACTAATTATAATGGAAAGGATTATTATTGCCTCTTCCTTTGACATCAGTGTGTATGTTACGAACTCTAAATGTATTGTTTTTTTAGTACTTATATGTCTGGAACCTAAAATAAACATTATGTGGTTGAAAACACTGAAAAGTTGTGATATATGACAGCTCTGAGCGCGCCTGTCTCTGGCTCAGCACCAGCCAACGCGCCAAAGCACATTTGAATTTAGCAGTTGATCACGTGATGCACTGACCGTTCTAATCACACCGGTGTGATCGTACGCTCCAGGGACCAGCCTAGACTGATCACACCGGTGTGATCGTACGTGCGAAAGGGTTAACTGTTCACCAGAGAGAACCTGCCTCTCTCCACTGCTTGTTTGGGTGGGTTATTTGCTGGCTGACCAACATCCCACCCCTCCTGTGATCATGGTTTGACTGTAGGCCTGTGTGTATTCAGAGCCAGTGAGCAACTGACTTTCAAAATAATAATAATAAAAAAAACTGCGTTAACGTGCGATAAAAAAATTGTCGGCATTAATTAATAAATGCGTTAACGCGATAACGCGTTAACTTGCCCAGCCCTAGTATATATATATATATATATATATATATATATATACATATACACACTCACCTAAAGGATTATTAGGAACACCATACTAATACTGTGTTTGACCCCCTTTCGCCTTCAGAACCGCCTTAATTCTACGTGGCATTGATTCAACAAGGTGCTGAAAGCATTCTTTAGAAATGTTGGCCCATATTGATAGGATAGCATCTAGCAGTTGATGGAGATTTGTGGGATCCACATCCAGGGCACGAAGCTCCCGTTCCAACACATCCCAATATTGCTCTATTGGGTTGAGATCTGGTGACTGTGGGGGCCATTTTAGTACAGTCAACTCATTGTCATGTTCAAGAAACCAATTTGAAATGATTCGAGCTTTGTGACATGGTGCATTATCCTGCTGGAAGTAGCCATCAGAGGATGGGTACATGGTGGCCATAAAGGGATGGACATGGTCAGAAACAATGCTCAGGTAGGCCGTGGCATTTAAACGATGCCCAATTGGCACTAAGGGGCCTAAAGTGTGCCAAGAAAACATCCCCCACACCATTAAACCAGCACCACCAGCCTGCACAGTGGTAACAAGGCATGATGGATCCATGTTCTCATTCTGTTTACGCCAAATTCTGACTCTACCATCTGAATGTCTCAACAGAAATCGAGACTCATCAGACCAGGCAACATTTTTCCAAGTCTTCAACTGTCCAATTTTGGTGAGCTGTTGCAAATTGTAGCCTCTTTTTCCTATTTGTAGTGGAGATGAGTGGTACCCGGTGGGGTCTTCTGCTGTTGTAGCCCATCCGCCTCAAGGTTGTGCGTGTTGTGGCTTCACAAATGCTTTGCTGCATACCTCGGTTGTAACGAGTGGTTATTTCAGTCAAAGTTGCTCTTCTATCAGCTTGAATCAGTCGGCCCATTCTCCTCTGACCTCTAGCATCAACAAGGCATTTTCGCCAACAGGACTGCCGCATAATGGATGTTTTTCCCTTTTCACACCATTCTTTGTAAACCCTAGAAATGGTTGTGTGTGAAAATCCCAGTAACTGAGCAGATTGTGAAATACTCAGACGGCCCGTCTGGCACCAACAACCATGCCATGCTCAAAATTGCTTAAATCACCTTTCTTTCCCATTCTAACATTAAGTTTGGAGTTCAGGAGATTGTCTTGACCAGGACCATTCGCTCATATGAGTCATTCCTTTGAGAATCATATTATACTGGATGTGCTGTAAGTTTCTGAATCACTAAAAAAATTATTGAAGTTAAAGTCATTCTTTTGGGAATCAGATTATACTAGTCACGTTGCATGTTTTTGATTCACTAAAAAGAAGCAAGCTAATAAGAGTCATTCATTCAGGAATCAGATTACACTAGTCTTAGGCCCTGTTTGCACCTGGTATTAAGATGTGTTTTGGTCGATTGGCTCAACAGTGGATGATGCTAAATACAGGTGTAAAACGTTTTGTGCTTGTCCACTTTTCAACCACTTCCAGAGGTAGTCGAAAACGCATCCGACCGGATCTTCATGTGGTCAAATGTGTTCGAACAGCCGCAATTGACCACCTTCTCTCCGTCTCCGCCTACTGACCTAATGAGTAAACATTATGGGAAACGTGCTGTAGCGTTCCAGGATTTAAACTTGGTGCTTGGAACATTTTTAGTCTTCAAACCAAATTTTGGTCTCCAGCCAACAATGTTCTCTCACCATTCCTGATTTCAAACACACACTCGTGGCTGTCAGAGCAGAAGCGAAAGCTGCTGCTCTCCGTGTTTTTCCATCTTCTCCTGGCGCATTCATATGTAAATTTGTCCATTAGATTGAAAGATCTGAAAAAACACCCATACATTCACCCGCCCATAGACCCTCCCCTCGAAGAAATAGGACAGAAGTGGTTGAAAGTGGACAAAAGAGACGGATTAAAACACCAGGTGTAAACAGGAATGTGTCTCCCTCATCTACTTGTGATCCGATCGACCAAAATGCATCTTAATACCAGATGTAAACAGGGCTGTATGTTTGGATTCAAAGAATCTGCACATAAGAGTCATTTTGAGACTAGTCGCATTGTATGTTTTTGATTCGCTAAAAAGAATCGGCTCATTAGAGTCATTCAGGAATCAGATTACACTAAATCACACTATTTAGATTTAAAGAATCGGCTCATGAGAGTTATTCGCTCAGGATCGCACTTAATGTTAATGTGCAGTAGTTTGGTATTGTGACACCACTGAATACTGGGGAGGAAACCCTGCCATTTTATGTTTTAGTGCACAGTTTTGTTCGCAAAGATGAAACAATCTTCAGAGCTAACTGAGCTAATCTAACTGAGCACATCGTCATTCGCAAACGAGTGTTCTCTCTCAGGTTTTTTTAAGCACATAATCCCACTATTTAATTCCCCTTCCAGTTTCGGAGTTCCACACCACACAGATTCGCAGTGAAGCCACAGTTTGTGCATTTTAACCCCTTCATATTACATCCAGTTGCTAGTGAATTTTGGTTCCCGCTGCTCCCTCTTCACATTTGGAAAATAACAGGGAAGGATGGGGCTCGCTGTTATGAAACAGGACTTACAGCCGCATGACTACTTCCCACAAAGGCGAAAGGTGGCCGGACGAGAAAAACAAGCGATTGACGTCACTTCAAAACAAAATTCCTGGAAAACCGAGATCTCATCAAGCTTCCACAACTGCAGCGCTCCGACTTGGAGACAAAAGAATCCAAAGGCCACCTTTTTAAAGGCCCCGAGAACACAGTGAACGCAAACAAAGGCTGCCATTGTTCCCGCGAGGCTGCGCTTCAGTCCCGTTCACAGTGTTAATTCTCTGTTTACTTGTGCGTTCATAATTCCCACACATGAAGCTGGATGTGCAAGCCAGCATGTGCGGGAGCTTCCGGACATTCCAGGGCCAGCCAAACAGACCTGGGCTCAAAAAAAAAAAGGCTGCTAATGTCGCTTTACGACACGCAATGTTGTTTTGGTTTGGCTCATTATACTTCCCCTTGGCTTGACAAATCCCGCCGGATTGCAAATTACTTTTGGAATAATCAGGGTGGCATTTTATCACGCTCTTAACACTCGACACCGGCCATTATAATCTGCTCGTTTTCAATTTACCGTGACTGACGAAAACACTAAACGATGTTATGAAACTTCCAGAACAGTTATATCTTCTCCCGGTCAAGTTGAGCGTGACAACCGGTTCGTTAATTTGCTAAAGGACCAAAAACAAATCACAGTCTTAACCAGAAACTGCAGCCTCATGCCTGAAGCACATGATTTAGTCATTTATATAAAAAAGTCTCTCAAATTCTGTCAAAAACATAGAATTTCAGCAAAAAAAACAATTAATTTTCCTCATTGTCGTTAATTTAAAATTTAAATACATTTTTTAATAATGCAAATCACCATAAATAATAACAATTAAAAAAGTGCATTCATATAGATTAGAGAGTAAAAATGTGCTTAATTGTCATTAAAATTATGTAAATGCAAAAAATACTTAAAGGAGCATTTCACCCGTGGGAACATTCATCTTTATTGAAAGTGGGTCATATATTACATTTACATTTATTCATTTAGCTGACGCTTTTATCCAAAGCGACTTACAATTGCTATATATGTCAGAGGTCGCACGCCTCTGGAGCAACTAGGGGTTAAGTGTCTTACTCAGGGACACATTGGTGTCTCACAGTGGATTCGAACCCGGGTCTCTCACACCAAAGGCATGTGTCTTATCCACTGCGCCATCACCACCACCATATATGTAGTCGAAATATAATAAAATTATACCGAGTAAAGACAGAAAGTAACTTTAGGGCGCATTTGTACTGAAAACCACAACTCCCACAATGCACCACATTGCGCAGCTCCGCAAGCCACTCCCACTAATCCAGAACAACGCTGAGGAGGTATACGCCTATCAGATACACTCATAAGCTCTCCACCGTCTACAAGGCTGGGTGCCGCCAGAGTTTGAAATTCATTTCACAGAAAAAAAATCTAGTTTGTTGCCGAAATCATTATTGAATTACTTCTTGTTTCTATTTATGTTGAATGTTAAGTCCGAACATTGTAATGCAATTTGGATTTGCAAAATAAGAATAAAAATATGTAGGCATGACCATTTTTGTTATCTATTATCATGTAAGGTAACAGTAGGTTAGTAACATTAGTTCCACTGATGGAATGTTGGTCGTCCAAATTTATCCTACATACACGTGGAATAAAACACTAATAAGGAAAACAACGTAAATGTGAACCCTTTATTTCAATAATGATATCAACAAAAATAATTATGTTAACAATAAAAGTTCAACAATACAACAATAGTTCCCCCTGAGCTTCCTCAACTTACTAGTGCCCGCAGTACTGGCAATCTGGAGCTGGATATTTTAATCGGATTGCCGACACGAGCGGGTAGAACGCGAGACGGTGACCTGCCTGTCACGGACGAGGAGCCCGCACTGGCTCGAGTTGAGGCCGACTGGTCCTGTTGTTCTACCCGCTCGTGTTGGCAATCCAACACCAGACCTGCCAACCTTGTAATTTTTTTTTGAGTAGCATCAGCGGGGGTGGGGGTGGGGAGGGGGGATTGTTGTCATTTTTTGAGACAATGCAAGACACACACAAACACATGCCTATCTTCATAATTCTAGTTTTGACTTTTAGTAGTTTTAGCTAGCAATTTAGCTATTGCAGTGAAAGTCCAAAAATTCAATATACTGCTCAAAACCATTTTTTTATTCATGATTAATATTGCATTGCAATATTGCAGTGCATAAAAAAGCATGTAATGTGTGCTGGTCAACAACTAGTCAAAAAAAAAAAAAAAAAAAAAAAAAACTAGAAAACACTTTATAAAAAAAAAAAAAAAAAAAAAAAAAAAAAAAGAATGTGTACATTTAAGATAGGCTACTTAATTTATTATTCCAATATCCAAATATGATACTAAATCACACAGAAAAAAGGACTTTTATTTATGACGTGCTGTCTTTGCATTTGAACATTGCACATTTTAAACAGGACACGCATTAGCTGAATAAACGTTAGCCAATACAAACATATTTATAGAAAATAGTTGACAATAGAGTCCTGTCACATGAACAATAATAGCAAAACGAATCACTTATTCTAAAAAGAATGATCAAGTAGAATATAAGTTTAGATGAATCCGAAATATGGGGCTGTGTTAACAGTAAAACGTCTGTCTTTTAACGAATTTTAAAAACACGGATGGATAATACAAAATGCTTTCAGTCATTTTGACAGAAAAAAACACAACCAAAACAAAATGTAAACTTAGCCCGTCAATTTACAATTATCTTCTCTCTCTGTGTGCGCGCGGTCTGTGTTTGTGAGAGAGAGCTCGCGCAGCACTGATACAACGGTACTTTTTAATCCATAAGTAACTAATACGCTAGTTTTCATACAAAATAATTATGTAACATACTTAGGTAGGCTACTTTAGTTATTATTAACACATTAACATAACATGCAGACTACGTTTCTCAACACTGAGAATGAATAAATAAACGCCTGTTTCTCCAGGTTTATCAGTAATCCACAATTTATCACAGAACTTTCATAATCACTAAGCCACAGCGATTTTAATTTTATTTAGATTTATTGTTCATCAATACTTAAGCATTTTATAATTTGCATGGCTGAATGATGTTTTCCTCTAATCTGACTGACCATGAATGACGGAGTATTTTATAATAATCCATGCGATCACTCCCGCGTGATCATTGAATCCAGATTAAGTTAACTAAAAACAATATTTCAACTTTCCACATCCACCCCAGCCCGTTTACCTTCAGGACTCAGAAGTGCTGTGACTACTGTCCTCACTTATGAACTCAATCAGACGTTGGGCCGCGGGAGTGGAAGAGGATCGAGCGGGATTCTTTATTGCTGTCGATTTTTTTTTTTCAGTCTCTTTTTAATTTGATAGGCCTTACGCATCTGTCAATCATCCCCGCTTGCTATTTGGGGAATGAACCCAGCGCTATGATTGGTCGAACTCCGCTTCTTTTGCTGTTGCTTGATTTGAGGACTACGCGTGCACAGAAGCGTCACCAGGTTTTTGCGTAGTTTAGAGTGACAAATCGTACCACCGTACTTTGAGGTCAAAATGCGTATCCTCTACGCAAAATGCGTACATGTTGGCAGGTCTGCAACAATTCGCTGTATTGCAGCTCGTAAAGATAGCCACGAACATCGGATTTGAGCAGAAGACTTTCAAAATCATCTTTTCTTGCATATCATGTTTATTTCCTTCCATCATTGTCGTAACTTCCCATCTGGCTCCACAGCGCTTGTTAGCTTAGCTTCCAAACAAGATGGTGGATATTGCTATTAGTTTCGGCAAGTGAAGTCCCACCCACTGATCTGTAATAGGTCTGTAGTGCGAGTGGGCCCCTCCCCCTGAATAAATGATGAGCTAGTGTTTGTAGTCTCTACACTTTTCAATGAAATGTGACTTCCTGGAAGTAAAACACTTAAATCCTTATTTCTCCCATCTCAGGAAAAATAAAGGAAAAATCCACGATCATTATAATATATGACTGGGTTTCTAACAATACAAAGCTTAATGCAAATGGGTGAAGTGTCCCTTTAAGTAATTTCCTTTAAGATTATTTTATATTGTGACATTTTCACAATTAAAATATTTTAAATAAATGAATCCTTTAATTCATCCTTTAATTTTATTAATAATGGTATAACAATTCAATCATATTTGATTTTTAATTTTAAAAAATTAAATTAACATTTGTTTACTGTTATACAGTACAAAAAACCCTATAAATAAAAACATTATGCTAGCAAAACTTTAGAGAGAAAATGTGACAATGAAATAATATAAATATATATATATATATATATATATATATATATATATATATATATATATATATATATATATATATATATATATATAACAACTGCTGCAATAAAATTTCGATTTATTTTACATAATTATAATTTTTTGAGAAAATAAAGACTTAAATATTCCTTAAAAAGTCTTTATTTTCTTTCAAATTCAGAACATTATTTCTGACTTTTCCTTGTGATTTCATGGTGAAATGTGACCTGTGAACTTTGAGACTCATTTCTGAATGCTAGACTGATTCTTGCAGTTAAGCTTCCCTGATATATTCCCTGCCGTGGACAAAAGTGTCTCCTTGCGACCGTCTCTGCCTTTTAATTCAACTCTGTCTTCTCTCGTGATTTATTCTTCTACCTCAGAGTTCCTAAATCTCATTCAGTGCTACTGAAAAGTCTCTGTTCCTCGTCAAATCTGATTTGAGTTGATTGTAAAGTGTAATGCTGTTTAACGGTTGGCAGTCTTGCTGCTGTAGTTAAAAACAAAAAGCCGGTACGTACGTGGTGGAATTCATGGTGGTGTATCCAGACGGGCATTCTGGGATACAGGCCCCGTTGTGGATGACGTACTCGTGGCAGTCACCGCTCTTGCCCTTGCACTGGTTGTGGAGGTCCTGGCAGAATTTTAGGGTCACGCAGCGCCATCCCTTGAAGGTGTAGTATCCCAGCGGGCAACGCTCCACACACGCCTCGTCGAACAGGAAGTTGCGACAAGCTACGCATTTGGTTGCGTTCCCTGGCAAAGAGCAGCCGCCCAGACACTGATCGTGACAGCACTCCTTATGGGGGGTACAGGCACCGTGGGCACATTCGGAAGGACAAACTGTGATGAGAAAAAGGGAGAAAAGAACAAAGATAACTTATTAGATTCATTTTACTACAGGCAAATACATTGCTTTTCATGCTCTGGTCAGAGATATTGGGCTTTCCATAACATGTTTAAAACTAGTGGAAAGAAAACATCCAAAATAAACTATTATTGTTTATTTAATTGCACTATCTTTTTGCATTGTAGATTTGAGCTACAATACATTTGTTTAATGTTGCATATGCTTTGTCAATGTTTTAATATGCCAATAAAAATACTGCTGCTTTTTTCAGGTCTTTATCGCTTCATTAAAATTAAGCAAAAGAAACGGACAAATGTTTACTTTCACGAGCTGTCACGTATTTGTGAGCTTGCCGCGGGATTCGCAGGAATCTCTTAAGTGAGAACGAGAAGATTAAAGCTTACAGGCTTCCGTACATCGACCGCCCGCAGTGTCTTCTGGGATTTCTAACGGTTCGATTCTCTCATGTCTGTATTCGATGCATCGTCGATATCAAGAACACATCCGGGTACCTTCCATGCGTCCTCTGTACTTGCGTTCTAGAGAATTGGAAATGAACTTTGATGGTTGTTGATGACGTAGAACGAGAACACAAGGACGCAAGATCGCTTAAGAAGTTTATTGAGAAACAGCCAGTGTCCTGACTGAGAAGCGCACATGTGCATTTGCTGATCCAGCCAGCATGATTTGAGCGTTTAAAAACAATTTATGACAGTTTTTGTCAGATGTCATTGGTGATTACAAATTGAAGAAATTTAGGAGCTGTACTTCCATGACTGAAATAGCTGCAGTGAGGCATTTCAAAGATGGCCGCTGAGTGAAATGACTTGCCTTAAAGGGACTGGTTCAGGCGCTGCCAAAATAAAAGTCCCGTCACTGTCAAAATATAAGCCCACTTCTGACACTTAACGGCCAATGGCAATAATTATAAAAAAATGCAAAAATCGTCCATGGTGACATTTCGGTTCACCAGTAGTGACCTCTGTAAAAACCTTTGACTTAGACAAGAATTTTGGCTTTACCCAATGTTCAATGTTAGATAATGCATCATTTGCAAATTTAAACATTTTGCATCACAAGTTTTCTGAAATATCAATGAACTGGGGAAGCATGGCAATATCCATTAGTAATATTTATACCCTATTTTTCCGGTCTTGCCTTAAGGAAAACATTATTTCTTGATTTGTGGGCTGAAATAAACAACATACGTTTACCGCAACATCACGTTAATGAAAACAAATGTGATAAAATCCACGAAAAGTGGATCTGAGGTCAGTTGCATCATTATGAGCCTTTATTCAGCAGGAAGGAAGTGATTCAGAGTCGTGTTTGGCCGCAGGGCCATCTGGAAGTGAAGCTTGTGCATCGCAGGGTGCAGAAATAAATGAATACAGCAGTCTGTAAGTCATCTTCCTCGTCTCACACTCACACTAGCCGCCTGCTAGACCACAACAAAGACACAGCGTGCTCCAGAAACATGTCAAGAATAGCACGCAACAACAGTAGCAGAAGTACAACAGTATTCACAGAATATGCTGGTATAGGCCTACTACATTTGAAAAAATGTGCAAGATACAAACAGCTCACACTTTTGCTGTTTCCCATAATGCAATGCACTTGACTTTCAATTTCTAGTATGTTGAATCGGACCAGACGTAATAAATTTGTAATATTTGTTCCCTACACTTTTGATCAACACACATTTAAGATTCCATAAATGTTTTGTGAATTTTAATTTAACAAATTTAAAATAATACAATCAAACATAACCACATTCATATAAAAGACCCATCTAAGATTATAAACGCGCAGCACAGTGAGTCAATGTAACCCGTCATTAAATTAATCCTGATCAGAAACGCCTCTTCCTGACATGAGTTTGGCGGAGATGTCGGACACAGCCGGCCTTCCAGGTTACAGCGCAGAGGCAAATCTGTTGGACTTCATTAGTGCCATAAAACACTCCATCATGTGACACTGGGCCGCCCCACAGGAGCAAAACAACATGGACCCTTCTGCCTGTCAGCGACGGGGCGGACCATTTCACTGCCTGACTGAAATATGATGGGGCACCCGAAAGGTGACGGGGATTATGGGGGGGCAGTCAAGAATGCATTCAAAACGGATGAGAAGCAGAAAAAGGAAGAATAAAAGAAACTATAGGAGAATCTAAAATATGTCAATCTGGGGCATTAAATGCACCTTAACAAGCATATTAAACCACTGTCTGGCATTATAACCACAAACCAAAATCCTGGCCTTTCTCTGTCAGGAAACTTAATATCAGCGAACTAGGGATGTGTAAGAATAATTGCACCAACTAATACTGTGTCTGATTCATTTTGTAAAATATTATAAATATTTTTTTTTCAATTTTCCTAGCAATATTAATTTCAAATCAGATTTAAAAAAAGAATGACATATACAAAAAAGTAGATCACACGTGGCATTTCAAATTTTATTTTATATATATATATATATATATATATATATATATATATATATATATATATATATATATATATATATATATATATATATATATATATATATATATATATACAGGGCTCGCAAAATTTAAAAATCGCTGGTAGCCCTTCAGGCAGGCACTCTTCAGATTTTGGTAGCCCGAAATGAATTTTACTAGCCCAAATAAAAAGACAAATTTTAATGTAGAAAATTGGTTAGGAGTCAAAACATCAATCAAAAACTTTTTCAAAACACAAATATCAACAATTGGATATAAAATAATCAAATTAGAATCATCAATACAAATATGCATCTGGTTCTAACTGAACTGAAATTTCTGTGACCAGTATGGAACATGAATCAGTCTGTGGCTCAGCCCCAAATGAGGGTATGATTAAAAAAGTTAACACTTTAGTTTAGGGTCTAATGCTTACTATTAATTAGCTTCATTAACATGCAGATGGCAGGGTTTTATAATTACTGAGGTCCCGGATGTGAGGTAGGCTAGTTGGGGGGGTTCGAGAGAATTTTTATTTCTCTGATCTACATATCCCAAAAAATTGGATAACAATAACAGCTGACAATTTTTCTCTCCTTATGCCAGTGAAGTAAACATAAGGGTCAACTGATAGGTTGATGTATGAATCATTTTCTCAGACGCATTAATTTACTGAAAGCTACTAGGAAAGCTAGGTAGCCTAACTAAGTTTATTAAATTAATTCACAATATAGCCTATACATTTTCATTATTGATCTTATTCCTAACACAGGGCCGTAGACAGGGCTTTATAATCAAAGAGATGCTAAATTTAAGGTTGTCAGGGGGTTCAAATTTTTTATTTCTCTGATATGTTCATTTCAAGACATTTGAAGGCCAAAAAAGGATAAGAAATAGCTTTAAAACCATGTCAGTGGCAGTAGATTATTTGTCAATACCTGCTCTCTCATCTCCATCACTCTTTCTTTTTCTCTGTCTCCTCATTTTGCCCTGGTCTCTTCCCCTCCTAAAAATGAACTTTTTTAATTTACTGAAGGCTACAAATTGTATTATATTAACTCTCAACATGTACACATTCATTATTAATCTTGTGCCTAACATGATGCAAACGCCTTTAATGTTTCTTGTCACCTCACAATGACAGTAAACTAATTATTACATTAGGCCTACATGAATCACGTTACATAAGCCTATTTTCAGTATATTAGTTTGCCTAATTATTTTTTTCATTCGTTGAAAATTTATGACCTAAAAATACTGTCAAATATGAAATGTTTAGTTTAGCTACTTGCATCTTATCTCGCACTTGACGACCAGGGTTGGGTATCGTTTGAATTTGAACGATTCCGATTTCGATTCCTTGTTTCGATTCCGGTTCCTAACGATTCTCGATTCTTTTAAGAGGCAGGGTCAAAAAAGTTTAGGATATTTTAAATGAGCTAGCTAACCAACGATCTTTCTGAAGGAAATAGTCTAACCTTCTCCATCAATTTTAATTCTACGAACTTTTTACTTTTTATGAACTTTACTATGAATTTCCCACAGGGTTGTTTTCAACTACAATATAAATATCAAATCTATGAACTTGAATATAAATATTATAAATTATGAATATATTTTCACAGGGGTACACTTTCCTCAAGAGAGCTTTATTTTTGAAAACCTCATGAAAACACATTTACACATGAGTGTATGATGCTGCAGGTACTTAAACATGTTACCGTGCTCCCACTGATGGGCTAACCTGGTGCAGAATAGCAAATTTGTGTAGCTTACACTTAATCACACATATTTAGGGGGGCGAGGCAGAAGTTTAGGGGAATTTGATTACACTATTTCAGATAGCCCGTCGGGCAGGCCGGTTATGCATTTTGGTAGCCCGACTTGAAAACACAATAGCCCCGAGACGTCGGGCTAGCGATTTTGCGAGCCCTGATATATACAGGTCCTTCTCAAAAAATTAGCATATTGTGATAAAGTTAATTATTTTCCATAATGTAATGATAAAAATTAAACTTTCATATATTTTAGATTCATTGCACACCAACTGAAATATTTCAGGTCTTTTATTGTTTTAATACTGATGATTTTGGCATACAGCTCATGAAAATCTCAAAAAATTAGCATATCATGAAAAGGGTCTCTAAACGAGCTATTAACCTAATCATCTGAATCAACTAATTAACTCTAAACACCTGCAAAAGATTCCTGAGGCTTTTAAAAACTCCCAGCCTGTTTCATTACTCAAAACCGCAATCATGGGTAAGACTGCCGACCTGACTGCTGTCCAGAAGGCCATCATTGACACCCTCAAGCAAGAGGGTAAGACCCAGGAAGAAATTTCTGAACAAATAGGCTGTTCCCAGAGTGCTGTATCAAGGCACCTCAGTGGGAAGTCTGTGGGAAGGAAAAAGTGTGGCAAAAAAAGCTGCACAACGAGAAGAGGTGACCGGACCCTGAGGAAGATTGTGGAGAAGGACCGATTCCAGACCTTGGGGGACCTGCGGAAGCAGTGGACTGAGTCTGGAGTAGAAACATCCAGAGCCACCGTGCACAGGCGTGTGCAGGAAATGGGCTACAGGTGCCGCATTCCCCAGGTCAAGCCACTTTTGAACCAGAAACAGCGGCAGAAGCGCCTGACCTGGGCTACAGAGAAGCAGCACTGGAGTACCCACAGTCAGTGATGGTCTGGGGTGCCATGTCAGCTGCTGGTGTTGGTCCACTGTGTTTTATCAAGGGCAGGGTCAATGCAGCTAGCTATCAGGAGATTTTGGAGCACTTCATGCTTCCATCTGCTGAAAAGCTTTATGGAGATGAAGATTTCATTATTCAGCACGACCTGGCACCTGCTCACAGTGCCAAAACCACTGGTAAATGGTTTACTGACCATGGTATTACTGTGCTCAATTGGCCTGCCAACTCTCCTGACCTGAACCCCATAGAGAATCTATGGGATATTGTGAAGAGAAAGTTGATAGACGCAAGACCCAACACTCTGGATGAGCTTAAGGCCGCTATCGAAGTATCCTGGGCCTCCATATCACCTCAGCAGTGCCACAGGCTGATTGCCTCCATGCCACGCCGCAATTTCTTTCTGTGTCTTACCCTCTTGCTTGAGGGTGTCAATGATGGCCTTCTGGACAGCAGTCAGGTCGGCAGTCTTACCCATGATTGCGGTTTTGAGTAATGAAACAGGCTGGGAGTTTTTAAAAGCCTAAGGAATCTTTTGCAGGTGTTTAGAGTTAATTAGTTGATTCAGATGATTAGGTTAATAGCTCGTTTAGAGAACCTTTTCATGATATGCTAATTTTTTGAGATAGGAATTTGGGGTTTTCATGAGCTGTATGCCAAAATTATCAGTATTAAAACAATAAAAGACCTGAAATATTTCAGTTGGTGTGCAATGAATCTAAAATATATGAAAGTTAAATTTTTATCATTACATTATGGAAAATAATTAACTTTATCACAATATGCTATTTTTTTGAGAAGGACCTGTATATATATATATATATATATATATATATATATATATATATATATATATATATATATATATATATATATATAAAAAACTTATTTTTGTGTATTACTAGTAATCATTATATATCTGCATATAAATAAAATTATTATAAATACATTTTTATAATAATATATTATATTACTTAATACTATACATGATTACATATATTATAATACAGTAGTCAACATTTGAAGTGGATCAAAACCTTTCATCAAAGTTATACATGAATTTTGAACAATACCCGTTGTTGTTGACTGACAACTTTGATGAACTTTTTTGATCCACTTCAAATGTTGACTACTGTATATAATATCTATATAATTAATTGGTAATTAATATAATAATTTTGCTACTGATATAAAATTTGAATCAGATTTTAAAAAGAATAATGAATAAAGTTGGTCTCCATTTTTTAAATCATGAAAACATAAAAATTATATTTTTATTATTTTGGCCAATAATATTTATTAGTAAAAATCAAAGACTAATTTTAGTAGTAAAACATAAAAAGACCACTGTCTGCTTCCGTTGCAAGGCCCAACCACGTTCACGCACTCCAAAACCATTAATCTGATCCAATCAAAGTTCCAGTCCATGTTTCCGCAGCAGCCTCAGATCCGCCCTCACCCTTAACCAATGTTTTTGCTGTCCGTGGAAGGCAGCCATTCAATGGCCTCTTCCAACAGAGAGAGAGATCCGCCCAGCGTTAACCCCCGACACGCCGGCAGACAGGCGGCAGAAGGATGCAGAGGGAATACACGAGGACAGGCAGGAGCAAGCATGCAGACGGGCGCAGCCTCCACTTTCGCAGCATTCCTAACATATCGCTGGCCGCGTAACCCTGCACAAACCCTCCTCCCTTCTCCACAGCAGTCTCCCCAAGGTTGATCCCTCTGGAAACACACACATCTTCTCTCTGCGGCCTTTGTAGTCCCTCCTGCTTTCATTCATAAGCATTGTGTGGGATCTGATGTCTGATCTCGAGCTCTGTCATTGGCTATCAAAAATATTCTGCTAGCATATATATATATGCTGGGCCAAATATGATGGTGTCCATGTAGCATTGTTAAAATTATAATACAATAATTATATTACAATATAATATAACACAATAGTAGCCAACAATAACTTATATTAGTAAAAAATACATAATTACACACAATATATTATTAATTGTATAAATTAATAATAATAAGAGATTTTGTCATCTTAAATACCTTCCTTTGTTGCCAAATAGATTCAAAATACTTAAGGCAAGTAACATTTTTTTTTATTGTTTATTCACTAAATAAAAGGGAAAAACTATTACTTGGTCAAAATCCCACTTTTTTAAGGCAGAGCAATTACATGTCAATACTGAATATATCATCAAAAGGCTGATACATAGAGATATAATTGTTTGAGCTATATTGCTGAGCCCTGGTGACATCTGTGAGTGACACAAACCATAAACAGGCTTCCCTATATTCACTCTGAGGTCACGGGTCAGTGTTCACCGAGAACTCATGCGGATTCCCCATAAAAACACGCTAATGCATTCACACATGGGGCAGTTGGATGGCGTTTAACTATATTTGGCCGCTCTCGCATGTCTCAGGCCTCAAAAGATTTACTGTAAACGCTACTGATGATTTGTTCAGAGGCGTGCGGCTTACGAGAGCCGAGGCAGAGCGAGGAAGTCGGGGGAGGGGAGGTGTAGAAATGTAAACAAAACAAACCCGTAAATACGGGAGGGAAGAAAGCCTCGAGGCGCCGGAATCACGTGGTTAGAAGGGAGGAAGGAAAGAAAGCAAGCACTGGAACACGGCTGAAGGTATCAACGCAACCTTGCCCTGGAAAACACACATAAATGTGACAAACACGCTGTCCGGGTGACCCGTCATTCAAGGTTCATCGGTCCAAGATCTCGACAAACAAAAACAAGCTTCAGAAGAGTCGTCGAGGCCGCTGATATCACCAGATTACACAATGCAGGTGAACAGGAAGTGCAAAGGTGATTCGGTATCAGAGTGTCATAAATTCTATGGAGTTCACAAGCAAAAACAATTAAGCCTAATTTCACATTTGACACACAAGGAAGTCTTGATTCACATGAACATGCACCAATGCTACATTTTTCTATACATCCTAATCATTCAATAACAAACATGTATTCATTACTTTAATGAGCTCATTGTTTCTGCCTTAAATTAATACATTGCTAACTGTGTGATTTGTATATTTCTGAAACCCATAACTTGGACACAGCTAGTCACCTCTGATAACAGATCACTCTAAATTGTAATGTAGACACTTCATTCATTTTCTGTAAAGCTGCTTTGAAACAATATGTATTGTGAAAAGTGCTATACAAATTTATGTGAATTGAAGTCTTTGAATCCGCAGTATGAAAGTGTATGCAAGAACACTCTAAATAGTTCATTGAAACCCGACCGATCGATAGGAGGACATTGTTTCTGCACTTTAAGGGTGCAAGTGTGCGCACTTCAGTGTTGAAGTGAGTTGTGGACCTGCTTGGGCAGGTTGTGGGAGTGTCTGTCATGAACACACATCCCACAACACCTAAACGCCAAACACATGAGCAAGGGCAGAGCGTCCATGTCACTTAAAAAGCTACAACACTCCTATTGCCATTTTGAAATGCACTTTCTGTAAAGCTGCTTTGAAACAATATGTATTGTGAAAAGCGCTATACAAATAAATTTGAATTGAAATTTGAATTGAATTTTCTGAACAGGATTGGATATTAAAGGAATAGGGTTCACATGGATTATTATTCATTCCTAATTGATTAGACTTCATTGGTTCGTGCCAATTTTGAAGGTCTCCCTGCGCTGGGCGCCAAGTTTTGCGTCAATCAGCAATTATCACATTTGCATTGCGCAGTCTAAAAACTGCACAATTTAACCATGCACTTGTAAGGTGAAAACAAAATGATTTTCAGCAAAGAGTTTATTGGTTACCACTAAAAGTAATTTTCACTCGTCCCTCGTTTTCTTACGATGAGGCACTTACAATGGAATTGAATGAGGCCAATCCATGATAAATGTTAAAATACACATTGATTGGCCACTAGACAAACAATGGGTTAATAATACTAAGTTCTTCTGTGTAGTTATAACCAATTTTACAACTTTGTTGCCATAAAATGGAACCACATAAACACTAAAATGAGTGCAAACATTTTATTTTATTGTAATTTTTTTATATCAACTGTTTTGCTTTGCCAAAAATGAACATCCAGAACAATTTTGGTAGTGATGTAAATTGGAACCTCAGATTTTCATATTTGTGGTAATATTTGCATATTAGTAATTAATAATATTAATAAAATTGAATTGAATAGAACAATATTTTTTCAATTTAATTTTGAACTCTTTGAACTGCGTTTTAAAAAAATTGCCAGCCACCGCAAGCGTTTTTGATAATTTTTCACAAAAAATTAATGGCCCCTAGAATATTTTGTTGTATGAATATCTGAACATGCTATATATCAAAAGAAAGAACAAACCCTCTGATTTTAAACAAAACAACCTGTTTATTCTAGTTTAATAAAAAAGCTACATTTGAACAAAATGCTGAGAAATCCAAGTTATCATTGCTTGTTTCTGCTCCTTTTTTGGACTTTTTTTGGTTCAACAAATATAAAATTATGAGCAACATATTTCTGCTTTTAAATCCTTAAGTTTTAGCCCAGAAGCCAACACACTGCGCACAAGGAAGTGTTTTGAGAGACATTTCTCATATTGCAATTGGGGTTTCCCCCCCATATTCGGCATAATTAAATGCTAACCAATTCTAAATGTCTAACTATCTTTCATACCCAGACCACTGAACAATTAACTCGTCAATGTAGACTTTAAAATATTAACTTAATGCATGACTGTCACAGGCGACCAGCAGGACACACTTAGTCGGATGCCTTGAGCAAGTGAACTCGAGAACAGGTTAAAAAAACGCAACAAAACAAGCAAAGGTTAGAGTCTCTTCACAACCAAAGTGACCAAATCTGATTAGGCCGATCAAAAAAACATTCTCCTATAGTTAATCTAATGCCGTTTGACAACAGCTTCTGGTAAATGACAAAAATTTGATTAAGGCACCATAAGCAGGGAACAAACGGACCATCAAGGCCATGCAGGATGTTCTGTGGCCGAAACATGGATTCAGTTATGGCTCGTTTCCACCGAGCGGTACGGTACAGTACATTACGATACACAATTATTTCCGTTTCCACTGTCAAATTTTGTGAATGGTACCAAAATGCTGAACCGTACCACTTCCGTTGGGGTACCGAGCACAGTGGAACAAGCCATTCCAGGCGATCACCGGGCGCTCGGCTCTCATGTACCCCGCCTGGAAGAGCCTTTCCTCGGCTAGTCCTTCTGACGTTTGCTGCTGACTCTGACGTCTCTGTAGTGGTTAAACATGAGATGTAATTCGTTTGTGTAGACCTAACGGCGATCTTTGGTCTCGTGAATCTATAATTTGTTCCCTGGCCAATCGTTTTGGCTGAGGGCTAAGTGAAGTTTCATAACTTTATATATTTAGGCTATTTAACTTTACCATTGCAAGGTTAGACTGGAGCGCTGACTTTGTATGTTTGACTGAATTGTTTGCTTTATTTCTTATTGCATAGCTTTTTGTACCTTTTACTTATACTCTTATAATGGCTAATATTGATAAAAACTGAAATTTAACAAAAAGAGACTGGTTTGAGTTTTTTCATTTTTCATTTTATTACGTTGTTTACTGCAACATTGTTTAGTACAAATGCACATATTACCTGGACCATATTAATACGTTTAATATTTTTAAAATTTAAACGAAAAGAGGCAGGGTTGAGTTTTATATTTCGTTTTATCATCAATAGGCTAACTTTATGCATGCAGGGAATACGCGTTGCCTGAATCACATTTGTGTGGCTATGTTTAAGATTTCTTTAAATGAAAACGAAGAGAGGCAGAGAGGTGTTTTATAACATAGTTTGTTTTATTGTTGCCTAAAATGTACATACAGAGATAACCGGAGTAGCAGAGCAAGTTGAGTGACGCTTTCAAGAACGCTGTTCCATTTGCAGAATTACCGGACTCGCGTCCTCGGGAGTCATTCTCCTGAGTCGGACTTGGTAAGTCCGAACTTTGCGTACTTGGTATTGAGAAACGCCTAATGTCGGCGCTTGTCTTCTTGTGACAAACAGCCACATGAAGAGAAGCAAGAACAAGATCTGCTGTGTGTCCTACATTGTTGTTTAATATGTCGCTTTCTTCTTCGCCTGAAAATGACGTTGATCGCTTCTTTCCGGCATACATCACATCAAGTAAGGGTACTCTTGGCGATGGAAACGCAAGCCGGATCAGGGTTTACCGAATCGTACTGTACTGCACAGCTCAGTGGAAACGAGCCATTAAAGGTTGCAGAACCGTAAGTCACCTGTTATCTAGATGGTTCTTCCGTGAGGGCATGTGTCTGGAAAAGGTTACTCACAGCAGCTGTTCTTACAGTGAGTCACGGTCTATCGCTCAGTCTCTGTCTGCTCTTCTGAAAGACTTTTCTTTTTTCAGGTAGTTTGCAAATGCATAGCACCACAAGATTTAGCCAAATTATTGAGAGTAAAGAAGTGATATCTTATCCAGGCTCAATTGAAAGTGATAAGATCTGTGTATCACAAAATAATGGCAACTAAACATCTTTCTTTTGAGTTTCACAGACTGCATGTAATAACATGCAACGCGACCAATGTAGTCTGATTCGCTAACAAATGACTTGAGCTGAATGACTTTTTTAGTGAATCCAAAACAAAGTGCAACCAGTGATGTCAAAGTATAAGCTCTGTGTTTTTGATTGACGCTTTTGAGCCATTTGGTCATGAATTAGATTTCACGGGTTGAGTTTTATGTTCTTAATGAACTAAAAGGGACCAGTTTGTTCATGAAATGTATAAACCAGTTCTTTTAATTAATCATTCAAACCCAAAAACTCTGGAGTTACTGTTCAACTCCTTCAATTTGTTCAGGAGTTTACAAATGTAATTAGGTTTTCAGTTTTTGTGGCTAGTGGTTTTCCAAAGTTACTAGTCATTTAGCATTTTCACTGGACACAATTTTGTGTATACCATGGTGAAAAACCTGCCATGTAGATATTTTTAATATTATCTCATAATTTGGCAGCAGGAATATTAGGCTCCTGTCACTTTAAGATCTGACGCACAGATCCATTATACTGTTACACATGCACTTTCTTTCTCAACTGTTTATGTTCCCTTTAAACATAACTTATTGTGTTTATGAGAATACTTGCCAAGACCGGCATTTTGACATTATTTTTTGTGTATTTGACTGTTTAAGCACAATAAGCAGTGAAAAATAACTAAACTTAGCACAAACTGCGTTACACGCCACTGCTGAAATCCACACGTATTTGGCGATTGGCCAAATGTCAAGCCCCGAATGTAACAATTTTAAGTATAGTTAAAATAAAAATGTACACAAGAAATGCAAAGGTGATGACAAAAACAACTGTCCATCAGGACCAATGGTTGTTCCTGCCGCCATTGATGAAAACTGTTTTACCACTTCTCCTTTGTTTCCAGAATGGGGCAAGTCGGACTTGAGACTCGGATGACAGACAGAACCGCCCCATGAATATCAACTGGGGGAAAGAGAAATGATTACAATTCAACCTGCACAGAGACAGTCTCATCAGGAACAGCACTGTTGAGGAGACGTGAACGTTACAGCAGACGGAAAACGCAAGCGAAATGTGAAATTTAAGAAACGTACAGTCCATCCATCCATCCATCGGTTTAAAAAGATGGTTTTGGTTGCCAAACTTTCTGTAATCACCCTATGTTAAGGAAACCAATATACTAGCTTGAAATAGCTTAGCCTCTTAACCTACCATAATGCCGTATGAATTGGACTTTGGTGGAAAAAAAATATATTAGCTTAATCCATGCAACCAGATCACCTCAGTTTAAAAGAGCTAGTCATGAACAGGGCATATTTTTCAGCCTCAAAGCAAACTGAATACGCCATTATCTTCTCAAATGAACAAACGAAGAGAATCTGAACTCAGGGAACGTCTAGGATTCAGGGTGGCCTTTCCGCAGGTGGAACTGCGGCGTTCCAAGACACCGTGCCAAATGAGGACAGCAGGGAAAACAAATCTTGAGCCTTTGCATCTTTTTTTTTTGAGGCCGGACTACTCTAGTGGGAAGGTTAACAGAAAACAGAGATGGAATAAATCCAGTGCGAGTGCGTGAGATCCCATCCGATTGGATTTAAGGCAGTGCAGTAAGGAGACTCCAGAGAGCAGCAGTGGAGTGGTCTGCTATACGTGTACATGTGCGGACAGGGCTGATGGGAAGGGTTGGGCTGACCCTGCTCTAGAAACGGCTGCAGTGCAGATTCTGAGCTGCTTCATATTCAGCACGCGGCACAGCGAGCCAGACGCGCTCCCGTTCACGGCCTTCGGTCTGGGATTGCCTGCTTTTCTCTCCTGCAAAACCGCTCTTCCCCAGTCAAAGAGAGCTAGATGGTTACCAGGGTTACGGCGCTATCCGAATAATCTGGTTTCCTTGTCAGTGACCTCTGGGTGAGCAGGGGAAAGGGTTACGGATTTGATTGCACAGGTGCTGTGATTTCCAGATGGCTGTAGCACTGTAACCAGAGGTGGAGAGTGTGAACTTTTCCCCTTGAGGAGGTTTCTGTACATTTTTTCCCTCATGACTTCTCCATATCTTAGTCCAGATGCTCATACCTCTCTCAAAAAAAAAGTACATTTGTATTTACTTTTATCCAAAGCGACTTACAGTCCATTCAAGGTATAAATTATATCATCAATGTAAAATTACTAATATATTTTTTTGTTTTTTTTGTTGTTATTGTTAAAAAAAATGCACCACAATGATAAATAAATAATTGTAATGAATAGTGTTGATGATAATATGATGACATTTAACCACCACAAAATATTAACAGTTTAAAATTGTAATTGATAATGAAAAATATTCATCACAATGATAAATTATTTTAATTAAAACTTTCTCGTCATTTCTTGCATTTTTCTCGTCATATTTTTGTCAACAAGGTTTTTTATTTTGTCATTGATAATCAAAAATATGCACTTTAACTTTAACATAGCACATTGCTAATATTTTGCAGGTTTTTTTTTTTTGCTATATTTTCATCAACACTACGTTTTTTAAAATTGGCACTGATCATTAAAATCATTTATATATCATTGTAATAAGTATTTTTTAATTTAAACAGTATTGAAGAATTTGACAAATAAATACTGCAAAATATTATCAATGTAGTTTTTTGGAAAAGAAAAACGTAGGAAGAATATGATCATTTGAAATAATCATAGGTTTTCAATCAAAGGTATTTTAGTCAAATGAACTTTGACTAAATTAATGACGATAAAATACTGACTAAATTTAAAGGTGATTTTCATCAAAAGACAAATTATGACTAAAACAAAAAACAGTAAAATTCGACAATGTATTGAACCCATTTCTTTGCCGTCTACAAGTTTAACTACATATCTTCACGTAATTTCGCTTACTGTAAAAGAATAAACCAAAAAACATTTGAACATTTTCAAAAAAAAGAAAGAAAAGAGTTTGTGGCTGCTTTTCTGTTCACGTCTTTTATAATATTTTTGTGTTTATAATCTTCTCTTCTCCAGATCTTTCAGGTCGTTCTTAAAAAAAAAAAAGTAGTAACAAACTAAATGAGAAAAAGTGGATGACGGAGTTACACATCAAAGTTTAATACTTAGGGTTACGGTTCTTTAATATAACAATTATAAACCCGTAACCTTAAATATTAAAGTTCGGTGTGTAACTCGTTGTAAAAGTAATTAAGTAAAAAAAGTAAAAAGAAACAAAGCAACAATGTCCTGATTCAATAAAACACATTTCCTTCACTCACAAAATGTACATTTTGAAGGGCGCGTCCTTCAAACCTAGTGGGTGACTTAATTTCCTGGAAAATTAATAATGAGAGCTGCTCCAAGATTGTCAAATAACGAAAGTACAGCTCAGTTGGTGAGCAGCGCCAATGGATACTATGACTCACTAAGAAAAGACAATAGCACAGCAAACACAGGGAACCAAGGACAAACAGGGAGCGC